>PVKB01000027.1:543705-1143705 GCA_004027205.1 Ctenodactylus gundi
ATTAAAATAAAATAAAAAAGGGCTAGAGATGTAGCTTAGTGTGAAATCCTGGATTAGATCCTTGGTACCCTTCTACCATTCCCCATTTACCACCCCTAACCCCCACCCCCCAAAAAAAGGAAAGAAAAGAAATAAAAACTGAAGTTCAGAGAGGTGAAGTCTTTTTCCTCAGGTCATACAACTTGACATTGAAGAGTTAGAGTTTGAATCCAGAACTTTCTGACAGTAAGTATCTGTCTAAACATAAAGAATCCCTTTAAAATGACATGTTAAAAATGCCCATGACTTCTCAAATAAATCTTAATTTTAACACTTACTTGAATAGATATTTCGTGAACTCAGCAATGACTTTAAGTGAACTTGTATCTTTAGAATCAGTATCTACAGGCATTATAGAAAATGTACTTTGTAATGGCATGTACTGCGTGAGACACGGTGGAGTTAGAACTCACCAGGAGAGCGGTGGGGGCAGTGGGGCCGTGGGGGTGGTGGGGGAGGTGGGGGGCTGTCGCACCGTGGGGTGTAGACTCTCATCGTGAATTTGGAAGGCTTCTTTTTCTCCAGTATCAGAGATCGAACCCAGAGCTTGTGTTCTGAACAGCGTCTCTACATCCCTTGGCCTTTTCTGTTTTTTAGTTTGAGACAGGGTCTTGCTGTATCCCTCAGGTGTCCGGGCTGAGCTTGCTTACGAACGTCCAACACGACATAGCCACACAGACACCTGCCGTGTAGAAGGTGATGAGCTCCCTGCGGTTTCCTTTTTGGACTAGTGTTTCTGGGATCCCTTGAGAGATGTTGCACACCGACAAGCTTATACTTACCTGCCAATGGGCCCCGGACCGTTGTGTGCTGTGCAGCCCCCTCCTGGTGTCTGGTTCTCGTGCCTCTGTTCCTACATATGCCGACACTGGGCACGGTGGTCTGTGAGAACGTGGGAGCGCAGTGGGGCTGGGAGGCCGTGGTCCTCTGTGTTGGAGACATTGTGAGTGGGTTCCACAGAAGGGCTGCTTTAGCACCCGTATGTTACCGTGCTCAGAGGAACAGCTCTCTCTTATTTTTTGAGTTTAATTTACATTCAGTGAAGTACACAGATCTCCAGTGTTCGGTTAAATTAGTTTTGACAATTGTATACTCCATGTGATTAAAAAGATACAGAATATTCCAGAGATTTCTCCTGAATCCCTTCAGAGTCAATATCCTAGAGACGACAGTTTTCTAATTTTTATCATTGCAGGTTAGTTTTCTTTAACCTTATCTGAATGAAATCATACTGTGTATACTCTTCTTTTCGGGATTGTTTCATTCAAAAGAATGTTCTCCAGACTTGTCCATGTTTTTACATATATCAATGGTTCATTCTTTTTACATTTATATTTTATTTTTGATTAATATATATTAACACAATAATTTATTCATTCTACTATGACCTTGTTTTTCACTGTATCGATGTGCCACAATTTGTTTTTCTATTCTTTTCTATTTGGTAATTTGAAGAGTACGTGGGTTTTGCTGTTATAAATACAGCTATTAGGGGTTGGGGTCATAGTTCAGTGGTTAAAGCACTTGCATAGCCAGCGCAAGGTCCTAGGTTTGATTCTCCAGGATCACATAAGCTGGGTATAGTGGCCTACGCCTGTAATCGCAGCAGCTGGGAGGCCAAGGTAGGAGGATTGCTTTGAGTTCGAGGCCAGCCTGGGCTACGTAGGGAGTTCAGGACCAGGCTGGACTACAGAGCTAGAATTTGTCTCAAAAAAACAAAAACAAAACAAAACAAAACTAAGAAACAAACAAAACCCAGCTGTAGCTACTGTTAACAATCTCTTTAAAATACTGTGTGGCTGTATTTTCACTTGCTGAACTGCTGGGTCACATCTACTGAATTTCATAAGAAACAGCGCAGGCGCTCTGTGGCGGCCCACTTCACCCCCGCCCCGGCAGCGTGTGAAAGCTCTCGTTACTCCACATTGTTTCCAACATTTGGCATTGTCAGCGTCTCCCGTTTTAATCCTGCTGGTAGGTGTGAAATCATGGCTTTCATTTGCATTTTCATGATGTTGAGCCTCTTTTTATGTTTAATTGGTCATTTGTGTATCTTATTTTGTAAGGTATTTTTTAAAAAGTCTCTTTCCTATTTTAAAAATAGGTTTGTTGGTTTAAAATTTTTTGATCTGTAGTCATTCTTTATCTATGCTGGGTACATGGCCGTTTTCAGATGTGTGCATTGCACAAGTTTTTTCCCAATCTGTGCATTGACAATTCAATATCTTAATGATGTCTTTTGATGTACAGAATCAGTTTTTATTTTGATAATGTTCCAGTTACTATGGCTGCCTAACAAAACTATCTCAAAAAGATTTTTTTTTTTTTTTTTGGCTATCAAGTGATAACATTTACTTTGATCAGGAGTCTATAACTTTGGAAGGAAGCAATAGGGAGAGTTTTTCTCTGTTCCCTTTAGTGTCATCTGGGGCTGGCTTCAACTGTAGGGACTAAAGCCATCTGAAGGTCTGCTGCTCATGTATCTGGCAAACAATGCTCTTGGCTTAGACCTTGTGTGGAGCCGTTGACATGTAGGTAGGCTCAGGGTGGGAACATCCCCCCAAATGAGATGCAGAGGGGATTTGTGTTCCTCTTCTGACACAGCTTCAGGCGGCACAAACTGGCACATGCACTTTCCTATAAAGAGTGGAGCTAGTTTGGGAGCTAGTTAATAGATACTACTTCTTTGGGTGAGGGAATGGCAAAGTTTTGGAGGAAAAAGTCCAGGGGATTGGAAATATCGCTGTAGTCACTTTTGAAAAACCTAATTTGCCCCTCACTAATTGTAATCCATAAGTTTATTCTTTCGTTGATCACAGATTTTTGCAATATATGACAAAAAGATCGTTGTCCCCCTCAAAATTTTCTTTTTCCTTCCAGACACTACCAGGTTCCAATTTTATATTTAGCTATAATTCATCTTTTTGAATTATTTTTGTATAAGGAGTAAATAAAGTATTGAGATAGTTTTTAAAAATTGTCATTCATACAGATATCAAATTAGCCAACTGTCTTGTTAAAAATACTTTCCTTTTCAACGAAACTTGAAATTGATAGGCTAGATATGTATAAGCTGATTTATGGATTTTCGGCCTGGTTGTATTGATTGATTTGTCTGTGTTTTACTTCAGCGTCAACTTACAACTCTATGGTAAGTCTTAAGCTAGTGTTATAAGTCCTCCAATTTTGCCACTGTTTTTTTTCAAATTACTTTTGACTATCTATGCCCATATAACTTTTAGATGCAGCTAGTTAATTTAAAAGAAAAAGGCCTGTTTAAGTTTGATTGGAATGACACTGAATTTGTAGATCAATGCTGAGAAAATATTTATTTAACAATATTTTATATTACTGCCCGTGAGCATGGTAGCTCCTTCTACTTATTTACCTCCTAATTTCTCTTGCAAAATTTTCAATAGGTTTATCTCTAAATATTTAACTTTTCATAATATTGTAAATGAGATTTAAATAAATTGTTTTAGTCAATCTTGCCCAAATAAATGTTTGTTGCTACTACAGAGACCTTAAATTGCTTTTTGTATATTGGCCCTGATAAACTTATTTCTTAGAGTTTTCTGCATATATAATCATATCTGCAAATAACATTTTTTGTTTTATTTCTGGTATTCATGTATTCTATGTACTGATGGCTTGTATATTTATAATACTGAATGGTGAGAAGGGATATCTTCTTCTTAAAACTTTATATCAAGGGAAAAGGCTTAATACTTTGACACTAACTATGACATTAGCAGTAAGTTCCTTAAAGATTTCCTCTATTAGAATGAGAAAATTTTCCCATCTTTTAGTTTACTGAAAGTTTCCCACCCACTTCGTGAAGGAATGTTGAATTTCACCAACTGAAGTTTTAGTATTTAATGAAATGATTGTGTAACTTTTTGTCCTTTAGTTACATTGAGTGATTTTAAAACATTACATCAATCTTGATTTCTGATATGCACTTTACTGGGATCTATCAATTGTCTGTCTGTCTGTCTGTCTACCTATCCACCTGCCTACCTATCCTCATTATCTACTTATTGTTACATTTGTTTTGGCAATATTTGGTCAGGGATTTTTGCATGTATGTTCATGAGGCTATCATGTCTTAGAAGACACAGAATAGATTCTTCCCGTGTCCTCATCAGGTTTAGGTATTGAAGTGATATGAGCCTCATATAACAGCTGGGGAAACGCTTCCTCATTTAACTTGAAAGTGCTTGTGTAAGACTGGTATCCTTTCTTCCTTAAATATTTACATAATTCATGGGTGAAGCCGTCTGGGCCTGGAGATTTCTTTGTTGGGAGGTATTTTAAGTTTAATTTCTTAATAGACATTGAGCAGTTTAGACTTTCTATTTCTTATTTCAGGTCTAGTAAATTTTATTTCTCAAGGATTATTTTTCCATTTTTTATAAGTTGCTGATATTTTGCATCCATTTGCTTATAACCTATCCTTATTTATTTAAAAATATCTGTAAGACATAGCTCCTTCTTCACTTCAATTCTTAGAAATTTGTGATTTTTCCCCTTTGATCAGTTTTGCTAAACATTGCTCAGTTTTGTAGATATCCAAATTTTGACTCTTGATTTTTTTGTTTGCATTTTTTCAATTTGGTTTATTTCTTTTATTGAATTTTATTATTATCTTTTCTCTAGAAAATAATTGATTTGAATTTGCTTTTTTCCTTGGGTTCTTACCTAGGGATATAGGCCATTGATTCAGTTTTTTCCTTCTATGGGCATTTAAAAGTTCTAATTTTTTCTCTCTGTTTAGCTTGCATTCCATCAATTTAATTCAGTTCCTGTTCCTTTATTTTTAAAAATCTTTCAGTTAGAGATATCTTGAAACTTCCCTTGGGATTTGTTCTTTGACTTATGGGTTACTTAAAAGCAAACATTTAAATTTTGAAACATTTTAGGATTATCTAGGTACTGTATTATTACTGTGTGTAAATGAATTCTGTTGGCATCAGAGAATGTTATTTGATTTTTTGATACAATTTTGAAATTCCTATATGTTTTTCAGATTTGTTTTATGACTTAGAATGAAATCTCCTTTGGTGAATATTTTAGATTCAGTTGAAATTAATGAGTATTTGCTGATTTGGGGTGTAGCACTTTATAAATGTCAAAAATACCAAATTGGTAAAAGTGATATCCAACTCTCTTATAGCCCATTTTTTTGGTGTATTGTTACATCAGTTGCTGAGAAAGGGATACTAAAGTCTTCAACTATGGAAGAGAGTTTCTCTTTTTTTGTTGTTTTCTGTACTTCTCTCGGTTTCTTCTTTGGGGATTTTGAAAGTCTGTTTTGATTGTATATACATTAGAATTGTTAGACCTTCCTAAGATAGACTTTTTCTTTTATGATTTTGACATGGCCACCTTCTTTCTAGTGATTCTGTTTTGCTTTGAATTCCTCTTTGTATGACTGTAATTAATATAGCATAAGAGATTTCTTACATTTACTGTTGACATGGAAGTTTTTCTGATCTTTTTCTTTCAGGCTTTCTTGTATTTACACTTAACTAAGTGCTTCTAAATAGCATATCGGTAAGTCTTACTTTTGTTTCAGTCTGGCCATTTCTGCCTTATAATTGCTGTGTTTCATGTATTTTCACTTCATGTAATTCTATCTGTGGTTGGGCTTAAAAGCCTCCTAACATTTCAAGATTGGATGTGTTTGTTCTTTGCTCCCTGCTTCATTTTTCCCCCTGTATTCTTTTGAGATGACTCAAATACTTTTTAGGATTCTACTTTGTCTTCTGTATTGTTGTTTTTCTCATGGTGAACAATTCACTATTTATTTTTTAAATTCTGGTAAATAAATTCACATGACATAAAATGTAACTTTTTTTTTTTTGGTAAATACATGAATTCCAAATTCTGTAACACATTAGAACCATGGGGTTTGGGAAATCAGTGAGCATCTACGTCCACCCCTTTTCAGAGGTTTGCGCTTTTCCTATCTGACCATTTCCTCTCTTTCTATCCTGCCATTCCTGTTGGGATCTTTTTGTGTTATTATTTTTGTGCATTTCATAAGAAGGACACCCATCTGTCATCAATCTTCTGTGCTTGGTCCATTTCACTGAGCATTATTGACTCTAGGTGGGCCCATTTTTTTATTTAAATACTTCATATCTGTCTTTCCTTATGGCTGCATAGTATTGCAATGTGGGTAGGTACCACCTTTTCTTTAACCATTCCTCTATGGATGGGCAGGTAAGTTGTTTCCAGGATTTGGCTATTATGAATTGTGCTGCTACAAACATGCGCATGCATGCATTTTTTTGGTGTGTTGACTTTATTTCTTTTGGGAACATGTCCAGTACAGAGGTAGCTGGATCAAATGGAGTTTCCATTCTCAGTTTTCTAAGGAACCTCCAGACTGCTTTCCATAGTGGTTGCAGCAGATTGTATTTCCACCAGGAGTGGGGTAGAGTTCCTTTTTCCCACACTCTTGGCAACAACTTTTGTTTTTTGAGTTCTTGATGCAGGCCGTTCTCACTGAAGTGAGGTGAGACCTTAATACTTTCACATGCTTCTTGGCCATTTGTACTTTTTCTTCCGAGAAGTTTCTTTTCATTTCAACTGGCTACCTCTTGATGGATCATTTATTTCAGGGGTTTTTATGTTTTTCAGTTCCTTGTATATCCTAGTATATTCTAGATATTAGTCCTTTGCCTGAAGTGTTACTGGTGAATATCTTCTCCCACTCTGTGAATTATCTCTCTCCTTGCTGATTGTTTCTTTTGCTGTGCAAAATATTTTTAATTTAATGTCGTCCCATTTGTTTATTTTTGCTGAGATTTCCTGTGCAGTTCGTGATCTGTTCAGAAAAATCCTTTCCTGTCCCTATGTCTTCTAGGGTTTTACTTATCTTGTCTTCCAGTAAGTTCAGTGTTTCTGTTCTGATGTCCAGTTCTTTGATCCACTTCGATCTGATTTTAGTGTGTGGAGACAGATATGGGTCTAGTTTAATTTTCCTGCATATGGAAATCCAGTTTTCCCAGTACTATTTGTTGAAGATGCCATCTTTTCTCCAGTGGATTGTTTTGGTCCCTTCGTCAAATATCAATATCTTCAATTCTGTTCCACTGATCCTCTTCTCTCTTCTTATGCCAGTACCATGCAGATTTAAGCACTGTTGCTTTGTAGTATCTTTTGACATTTGGGATTGTGATTCCTCCAGCTTTGCCCTTGTTACTCAGAATTGCTTTAGAGATTCTGGGTCTTTTCTGGTTCCATATAAATTTTAAGGTTTTTTCCTAGTTCTGTGAGGAATATAGTTGCCATTTTGATTAGTATTGCATTGAATCTAGATAGTAGCTTTGGGAATATGGCCATTTTGATAATATTAGTTCATCCTATTCAAGAACATGAGATGTCTTTCCATTTTCTAAAATCCTCTTTAGTCTCTTTAGGGGTTTGCAGTTTTCTTGTATAGGTCTTTCACCTCTTGGTAAGTTTTATTCCTAAGTATTTTTGTTGTTGTTGCCATTGCTATTGTGAAGGGGGTTGTTTTCTTGATTTCTTTCTCTTTGGATTCATTATTGGTGTATAGGAATGCTATTGATTTATGGCTATTGATTTCATAACTTGCTATTTCGCTGATCTAGGAGTCTCTGGGTAGATTTTTTGGGTCTTCTATGTAGAGTATCACGTCATCTGCAAATAGGGACATCTTTACTTCTTCCCTTCTGATGCCTATTCCTTTTATTCGTTGGCCTTGCCTGACGGCTCTTGTCCAAATTTCAAGCACTATGTTAAATATTAAGGGTGACAATGGGCATCCTTGTCTTGTTCCTGAATTCAATGTGAATGCTCTCAGTCTTTCTCCATTTAGGATTATGTTGCTGAGGGTTTATTATAAATAGTTTAAATCATGTTGAGGGAAAGTTCTATTTTATTCAGAGTCTTTATCATAAATGGGTGTTGGATTTTGTCAAATGCTTTTTCTGCATCTATTGAGATAATCATGTGTTTTACCTTTGCATCTGTTAATGTGGTATATTACATTTATTGATTTGCATATGTTGAACCATCTCTGCATGTTTGGGATGAAGCCCACTTGGTCATGGTGTATAATCTTCTTTATGATTTGCTGCATTCTGTTGGCAAGACTTTCATTGAATGTTTTTGCATCTATATTCCTTAGGGATATTGGCCTGTAGTCTTCTTTTATTGTTGGGTCTTTGTCATGTTTTGGAATTAGAGTTATTCTTGCTTCAAGAACTGAGTTGGGCAATTTTTTTTCCTTTTCAATTTCTGGGAAAAGTTTGGTGAGCATTGATGCTAAATCTTTCCTAAATCTTTTATAGAATTATGCTGGGAGTTCATCACATTTCAAGCAACCTATAATTGGATTGTAATTTTTAATCTTCTTTATTGGAAGTCTTTTTATTACTTTCTTGATTTCATAGGTGGATATTGGTCATTCAGATGTTTAATTTCTTCTTCGTTCAATTTTGGTCATTGATATGTGTATAGAAACTCATCAATTTCTTTTACATTTGTAATTTTATTGCAGTATAAATTATCAAAATAACTTCTTATTTTCTTCTGAATTTTCTTGTTATCTGTTGTAATTTTGCCCTTTTCATCCCTGATTGTATTGATGTAGGATTTCTCTTTCCTTTTTTTTGTGTGTGTGTGTTTCAAAGGGTTTATCAATCTTGTTTGTCTTTTCAAAAAAACAATTTTTTGTTTCATTATTTTTTTTTAGTTTTTATTTCATTGATTTCTGCTCTGATCTTTGTAATTTCATTCCTTCTGTTAGGTTTGGGGTTGGCTTGTTCTTGTTTTTCTACTGCCCTGAGTTGTGAGGTTAGATTATTTATTTGAGTTTGCTCATTTTTTATGTATGCATCTATGGAAACGAATTTTCCTTTTAACACTGCCTTTATTGTATCTCAGAGGTTGCATTTTAATTTGCTGCCATTGTCATTTGCCTCTGTGAACTTTTTTTATTTCTTCCTTAATTTATTCTGTAACCCAATATTTATTTAAAAGAATTCTGTGCAGTCTCCAATGATTTGGGTTGTATCTTTTGATTGTAGTATAGTTGATTTCTAGTTTTATTCCACTGTGATCTGACAGAGTACATGGAATTATATCAATTTTCTTGTATATGTAAGCTTGTTTTGTGGCCTAGAATGTGGTCTATTTTGAAGAATCTTTCATGAGTGGTTGAGAAAAATGGGCATTCTGTTTGTGTTGGATTGAAAATTTTGTATGTGCCTGTCAGATCCATTTCTTTTATGATGTAGATCATATTTGCTAAGTCTTTGTCAATTTTGTGTCTAGTTGACCTGTCTTCTTGGGAGAGAGGGGTGGTAAAGTCCCCCACTACTATAGCATTGGAGTTTGTGTGTTTTTGAGGTCCAGTAGCTTTTGTTTTATGTAGTTGGGTGCACCAGGCTTGTGGCATAAATGTTTATGGTTGTCAGTTCCTCTTGCTGTATTGTTCCCTTTACAAGGATGAAGTGACCTTCCTTGTCTTTTTAGACCAGTTTTGGCCTAACGTCCACTTTGTCAGCAAAGACTGTCACTATCTCTGCTTGTTTTTTGTCCCCCAGTTGAATGAAATATAGAACTCCAGCTTTTCATTTTGAGTCCATGTTTGTCTTCATGCTTGAAATGTGTCTCTTGCAAGCAACATATGGTTGGATTGTATTTTTTAATCCAGTTAGTCACCTGTCACTTTTAATTGGTGAGTTGAGGCCATTAGCTGATATGTACAGAGAGAGAGAGAGTTGGAAGGAAAAGAGAAGAGAAGGGAAATAAAAAAGAGGAAAAAATGGAAACAAAGAGGAACGCAGAAAAAGTTTGCTAAAAACAGGTCAAGGGAAATTAGTATAGAGAAGAAAAAGAAAAAAGAAAACAGAAAACACAAAAGGAAATAATGAAAGGAAAAAAGAAAAAGGAAAAGGAAAAGAAGACAACAAAACCAGAACAAAATAAATGATAATAAAAAACAATAAAAACAGAACAAAAGCAAAACAAAGAGAAGAAAAAAGGAAAAAAGAAATTCCAAGAAGAAAAAAACAAAGGAAAATAGCTAAGAAAAAGAAAACAAAAAAAGAAGAAAAAATCAAAAGAAAAGAAAGAAAAAAGAAGAGAAAGAAAAGGAAAAAAGAAAGGAAACTTGACCACTTGTAGGAAGGGAAGGTGCTACACTTAAAAAAGATAAACAAATCACAACGCAACCTCCCAACAAGGCAGGAGATGGCGGGGTGGGGAGAGTAGATCTTTGGCAAGTGGTGGCAAGATGGTCACGGTGGTAAGACCTGGGCTACGTCCAAAGCTCGTGATGGCTGTGGGTGGGAGACACAGGCCCAGGTTTCAGGCTAACCATGGCAGCGGGCCGTGGCCGCAGGCAGAAAGACCTGGCCTAGGTCCCCATGCAAGGGGTGGCCTCATAGCAGGTGATGGCGGCAGGTGGGCGGCAGCAAGGCCTCAAATCACAGGCCAGTGACGGTGGTGGTGGTGGGTGGGCTACCTGGGCCCAGTCCGCAGTGAGTGAAGGTGGGCCTGGAGGCACCGGCCAATACCTGCTGCAAGCATTGTCGCTGGTCGTGGCCCGGAAGACCCGGCTGGGCCACCGTCAGCTGCAAGCAGTGGTGGCAGGTGGAGACCGGTCTTCTGTATTGACTTGGTCTCCCTGAAGCTTTGGGGCCTAGAGTAGCTTTCCCCTCAGCTGCGTTTGGGATCTGAACACTGGTGAGATTCCAGACAATTCTTTGTGCTGTAGAACCTGATCCCTTCTTCTGAAGTTTTGTTCACAGATTCCTTCATCTGAAGAGTTCTTTCTCTATCCAGAGGTCCCTTTCAGAGGATGGAGGGTGCAGGGTGGGTGCTCTGTGCTCTTGAGGACTTTCTGTCTGCTCTCCCACCCCGTGCCAGCTTGAGCCTTTCACCTGAGAAGGGCCTGGCACCACAGGATGGTCTGTCTAAGCCTTTCCCAGTGCCCATCCCTCCATGCCCTGTGCACGGATGAGAGCAATGGGAGAGGGCTGGTGGGGCTGTGCCTCGGGCTCCTCAGGGCTATCCACGTCAGAGAAACCTACTCCCTGGTGTGGATCTGTTAAAGGCTGGGGAGCTTCTGCTCACGCTCACCCACGTCAGTTTTATCTTCCTGGCTCCTGTACTAGCAGAGAGAGCACCCTGACTCGTGCTAGGAAGGGACCCCTGCTGTCTGCAATGCAGGTTTGTCCACCTTCATTCAGATAATTGTGATTTTGGGTCTTAATTGGCTTCTTCTCATTGTGAAAGTGGAAGCAACAGGCCTTACGATTTCCTGCATCCTGACTGCCAGTGGAGCTCAGTGCTTTCTATTTTGTTTAATCACTCCAGTGCTGCTATGGTTTGGATCTAAAAGCCCCCAGAAAGCCCCATGCATTTGGATGTTGTAAAATACCGTTGCTGTTAACTGGTAGAGCCTGATCAGAAGGTGTGGAGCCTTGGGACAGGACCTGGAAGGGCTGCCCTGCCTTTCCTCACTCACTGGTTTTCCATCTGCCATGCTCTGAACCACTTTTTTCCAGCTATGTCTCTATCATGAGCTTTTACCATTGCCAGCTGCCCATGTATGGATTGTGACCTTCTGAAATGATAAGCTAAAATAAGTCTTTCCTCCCTTAAATTGTGAATGTAGGGTATTCTTTCCCAGCAACGAGAAAGGAGCTAACACGAGTGACTAGCTGTCTGTGCAACTGGGATAGGAATAGATTTGAATGAGTCAGACTCAAAGTCTCTGTTCCCTTTCTGTACTGCAAGTTTTCTGTTGGGGAATGCTCGTGATCTCTTACTCCCTTCGGAGCTGTCCTCCAAGTGGCCTTTCAGAGCCAGCTAAATGGGTCTCTACTGGGCCCAACTCATCGGTGTTCCAGAGCTATTTAAATTTCACTGTGCAGAGCTCGGAACCTTCCTGTGCCTCGACGGCCCGGCCATTAAAGTACCTTGGAGAGGGGGTTACTTGAGAAGCGTTTTGTAGGTTGGGGACCTCGAGGTCACAGAAACCGGAGGGATTCAGGAGACGCCCTCTCTCCCCTGGCATTGGATTGGTGTCTTCTTTGAGCCACAGTTTTGCAGTTAATCCTGTGGGAATCCCTTTTGGTAGATTTTCTCGTGTCTCACACGAGGAAACTGAGACTCAGCTAAGGACTTGGACTCCCATCCGACTCCCTCCAAAACCCAGGCTTGGTTTTTCGCTTTCTTTACCGCCCCTGAGGAAGGCGCAGTAGATCGGAGCGGAGAGGGTTCTGCTTCCACTCTGGTGCGGTGATCTTGTCAGGTCATAGCCACAGGGCCAGAACCAGGAGCGGATGCTCCGGCTTCTGAGACCAGTGCTCCTCTCCCCAGACCTCCTCCTCACAATTAAACGACCATGCGCGGGTCACCTTGAGTCGTTCATTTAATTTTTTTCTGAACGTCAGTCATTTTCCACAACCTGGAGCTGCTCTAATGGGAAATCCAGAGCTGCTCTTTTGCAGGCCTCTGTCCAGTTCACTGGATTCATAGAAGGGAACAGACAGTAGGGAGCGGTCCCGGTCACACACCAGAGGCCGCCTCACACTCGGCCTCTTCTCCCAGCTCTGTGGCTCATGTAGGAAAAGCCAAAGTGTAATTAGTTAATAGCAGATCTCCTCTGTTAATGGAAAGGGCATTTCAGACTTACTTATGCAAGCCCGTACTGCGGGATTTGAGAGCATCCATCGGAGGAGGCAGCGGAGTGGATTCGCAGGTCACTTGTCAGGAAGGAACAAAGCTTGTCTCACTGAAGCTTTGAGACCCGGAGTGACTCTGCCGGTCACTGCCTCCCTGAGCCGCAAGCGTAACAGGGAGACAAGAGGGGATCCCTCTTCTGAGTCTCTTCCCCCTTCAAGCTGACTGCCACACACCCCACGGGCATTAGCGCAGTGTTTCCTCAGTGCAAGCCGATGAGGTAGGTATTATCACCGTCCCCATCTTGTAGTTGGTAAAACTGGCGTAGAGAGGCCAAGCAACTAGTCAGCGGTGAGCCTGGAGTGTGCGCCTAGGTCCGCCAGACTTCTAGGTCTCGGTGGCCAACGTTCTGCCTGGTGCCTTTCTGCTCAGCAGGTAGCTACCGCCAAGCCGAGTAATCAAGGGCAGCTGCTGTTGGATCTTCTGAAGGCTGATCACCCATCTTCAGCCTCTTTCTTTCTCTTCCTGGGCTGTCTCTCCTGGACTCTCTTGAAGTTGGGTGCAGCCTTTGGCTGACCCTACCTCTTCATGTACTCTGAGCAGGAGCGCTGCCCCCATCCCCTTCGCAGGGCGCCCCCCATGCTGGCATGAATGACAGTGACTCCCAGGACAATCTGAGAGCCATATGTCAAGGCTGGCCAATCCCTGAATCATCATTTGGAGGAGGATATTCTTACTGAGAATATCTATATCATACCATTTATTGGCTTAAACTACTCAGATATGAAGGGTTTACAGATGTAGCAAGTAGTGCTATCCTGAAGCAACACAAGTCTGACTTACCAGGAAGGGGTTGGAAGGTTGCAGAGCATCCAGGGGGCAGGCCTTGATCTTCTCTGTGGTTAACTTGCCCCCTGTGGTGGTGGGTGGGGGGTAAGGGAGGAGTCAGTCAGCTTTCTCCCCATTGTTATGCAGATTCATATTTGCGTACTGACTTCATGGATTTGCTGGAAGATCTAAAATAATTTAATT
Source organism: Ctenodactylus gundi (assembly GCA_004027205.1). NCBI lineage: Eukaryota > Metazoa > Chordata > Mammalia > Rodentia > Ctenodactylidae > Ctenodactylus > Ctenodactylus gundi. The sequence goes on from PVKB01000027.1 coordinate 557,449, forward strand.
TTTCTGAACATCACTATTTTTTGTCTGAAAGTTGGAATATCAATACATCATTTTATATACACTTAATCCACTTGGCAAATGTTACCGAATGCTTGGTCAGTGCTAGCCATTCTCCTAGGTGCTGGAGAAAAGGCAGTGACCAAGTCCCTCCTTCTTAGAAGTTCTGCTGTGGTGATGCTGATGGCTGGGGGGTGTGAACAGCGCACTGATGAATACGTGTATCATGGTGATCAGTGACGTGGAGAAATAGCAAGGTAGAATAGGGAAGGCTAAGAATGTAGAATTTGGGGAGCAGAGGGTGGGGGAAATGTCTTTTACGGAGGAAATCTGAGCAGAGACCTGAAAGCAGAAGTGACCACGTAGGTGCCTGCAAAAGAAGTCTCAGCCAGAGGGAGGAGCAACTGCAAAGGCAAAGCATGATGGGGCATGGAGGAGGGTGGGACGGTGAGAAGGGCAGCGGGCTGGGGCAGGGAGGGTCAGGGAGCTGGGGTGGTGCTGGAGAAGCCACCCAGCGCTCTGCCTGTTTGGGTACAGGCTTCTCATAAACATCGTAATCCCTCTGTTCTTTCTCATTGATGGCTTTCCTTTGTAGCTACCTGCCTATTGCTCTTACTGCTAAGAGCAAATAAAAAATAAATAAAACGAAAGCCAATCAAATACAAAGTTTCTTTATTGACTGGCTGAAGTCTGAAGTTTCACCAGGAGCCATTCCCTTTTAGTCCAAGGCTCTGGTTCCTGGGTAACGATCACTAGTCTAAGCGCCTTTGTTATGTCTTAGAGGGATGGATGGCCACTTTGACTGAGGTTAACTGGGAGAAAGGGCTGAGAGCTCTGGGTGTCCAGAAGGTGGTAACGAGTGAGCCAGGGTTGGAGAAGGAGCGAAATCGGGATGGAGGAAGCCGAAGCTTGCCCCAAGGTCAGATTTTGAAGTTCTTCTGTGTTGTGGCTTTAGGTGGGTGTCAAAGGCACTTCCTCGGCAGATACCGCTGAGTGAAAGAAAGGCTTGCTTATCACTCACAAGGTTGCCTTGTGTTGGAAGAATGTGGTCCCTGTAACCCCAGGAAAGGGTGACCCCTGGCCCCCATCCCATCGCTAAAGACCAGCAGAGGAGAGAGCCCTGCGGAGCACAGCCAAGGGCTAAGGTCTGCGTGCCTCTGGGCTCCTGTTTCCTCAGCTTTCCAAATGCCCATTGTTAGAGTTCTTGGTTTCAGGGAACAGAAACAATTCTGACCGTTTCAAGAAGAAAGTGCATTTATTAAATGATACTTAGTCATCTTAGAATCACTGGGAATAGAGGAGGGGGAAGAAAGTTCAAGGTTAACCTTCCAGGAACAATGCCCAACCACACTGTAGAGATGGTTTGAAGATGAAACCACCGTTGCAGTTCCTGAGAACTGCATGGCGGGAGCTTTTCATCTCTACGCCCTGCACAGCTGCCTCCCAAGGCGTAATGTCTCAGCTACTACCTGTGTCGGCAGTAAGAATTCCCTTGACAGAGCTTGGTTCCTCATGCATGTCACTTCTTCATTTCTGAAACAAAATCTTACATGGATCTGTATAAAGACGGAGCAAGGCCATGGGCCTGTATTTTAGTTGCAAAGGAGGCTGGGATTTTGAGCTGCGACCACAGGCAAGGCAGGACTGATATCACGGGATTTCCTCCAATATGTGTAGGATTGGCAAAGACATAGCAATATCCTTAGAAGGATGATGAAAATTCAGTCTCTGCTCAAAAAGCCTAGATTACCTTACTGGGCTCCTTGAAAGGACGAAGCTCAGGATGATGAGCTGTCCTGAGGTGGTCACCAGCACTGGTTGGGGAGTGTGAGAGTTGCCCACTGGGCATGGGAACCACACGGAGCCCCGGGGGAAGCTCATGTGAGTTTGGTCTTTGTGCATTCTGCAAAGAGAGCAGGCCTTTGTGGAAAATGAGGGGGAATGCAAGAAAAAATCATCTGAATTTGGTTTACATGGACAATTCATTATTGTCCCAGCACTCAGGAGGCAGAGGCAGCAGGATCACGTGTTCGAGGCCAGCCTGGGCTGTGCAGAGTTCAAGGCTGCCGGGGGTGCATCGCGAGAGACCCTGTCTCAAAAGTGAAGACATCCTTAAGTCTTAAGGAGACGATATCCACTTCTGATTTCTGATCTAACCTAGCACCAGCTAGAAATGCTGAATATGTCTTTTGAATACACAGGTGATACCATGGACCTCCTATCTTAAGCCAATAGGCACAAGTTAGAACTCCAAGACAACTCAGGGACGAACCCCACGACACAGGCATAGATGGCCTTGAATCCCCAAGCCACTTTTCCACCGATTTTCTCCACTGATGAGGTGTGGTCAGAAAGGGGACTGTCTCTCCTGCTTTGGAATCAGCTTCCAGGCTCAGGTGGGCTCCGCTGACCCTCCACACCCCCTCACCTCCTCTCGTACTGGTTCTCCGCCTGGCTTGTTGTCCTCCCAGGTGGGCCACGGCCTCCTCCTGCACGCGGACTTCTCCTGGGAGCATCTTGCTGTCAGCTTGAGCCTTCTTGGTGACATGGAACGCAGAACAGAGGCACATTGGAAGTCCTGGAGGGCGACGAGAGCCTGACTTTCGCTCTACACATGCCCTGGAAAGCCCGATTCCATAACGGCATCTCTCTGACTTCTCTGGTCTTGGAGCTGGTCTTGTTTTAATTTCCCTTTTAAGTTTCTGTTCTGCAGCAATGTATAACCCCCTTTTTCTACTTCGCTAACCTCAGTGGTAGCTCTCCCCATGTTAAACAACGGTCTGATTTGGCATGGAAAAAAGCAGTCAATTGTTTCCTTTAAATCTTAATGTTTTAGGCCCCGGGAACATTTGAAGTACCTATTTAATGAGAAGACTTCTGGTGAAGCACAGGTAAGATCTTCAAGGCTCTAATTGCTCCCCGGAGAAAGCTGTCAGGCTGAAGTAACCTCCTTCGGGTTGTGTACGCCCAGCAGGAGAGGCAAACGAGGCAGGAGCGAGGAGGAGCGGCTGCGGGGCTGGTGCCACCGAGGCTCCTTGGACTTGCCGGTGTTTCGGGAGTCACGCGTCGTGCCATCTCCAGTGGGTAACTGCCGGCTGACCGCTGTGCCCTCAAATGGTCAGATCAGTGACTTACTTTTCCTGGGGCTTAGTCACTTCCTAATTTGGAAGTTTACCGTGCTTTCTTCTTTCGTTTAAAGACAAAACCCAACCCAACCCAACCAAATCCCAAACTAGTTTTCCTCTTCACCTCCCCTCCCCCACACGTCGTATTTACGCTCACTCATTAGTTTATTTACTATACAAATATTTAGCATGTGCCTCTGGACCTCCGGCCAGGCCCTAGTCACTAGGGACATGCCCACTTTTCATTGTAGATTTACAGGCAGTAAGAAGTCCTTCTCCACAAGGAGCAAGGGAGCTGAGGCACAAGATCTCTGCCGGGTTGGGCCGCCTCCTAAGGTGCAACCCACTAGAATGTTGGCATGGGCCAGCTTCCCTGCCCGGTGAGGACTGTGCTTGGTGGGATGGGGGTGGCTTTCATATAATAATAATAATAATAATAATAATAATAATAATAATGATATTCACTGTGTGCTCAAGGCACGGGGAGCAAGGCACTTTGGAAGCGGGGCTCAGGGTGACTGCTTCCTGAGTTGAGACAACAGCCCTTCGTGGTGGGTCTTCTTCCGTCCGTCTGGACAGCAGCAGGGTGCTCCGTGTGCTTGGCTCGGTGTGCTTGTCATAAAATTAGCCCTGGCGGCCCCAGAGCTGCCTCAGGTGGAAATGCTGCCTGTTGCCGATGGCCACTGATCTGCCACCGTTACATGGGCCTAAGTGGGTTTGGGAGTTGTATCTTTGGGATTAAACAAGAAAAATGAAGGTGTGAGCAGGGCACAGCGTAACCCAGACAGCTCAGTCTTCTCTTGATGTGACGGACACCTAAATTGGGAAGCATTTGGCTGGTGGCACGGGCAGATAAACGTTATGAGTTTGCTGCAGTCCCAGACCTCAGGCTCGAAACCCAGCTGACCCTTCTAACACGTGTGTGCAATACTGCTGGACGTGTAGTAACAAGAAAGGAAACAGAGGAAGGATATTGATTCAGTACGACAGTGACAGTGAGCACCAGGAGGAGGTGTGCACGGGTGGAAACAACAAGGGCAATTCTATAAAGTTAGAGCTGGGGGTCCTCTAGGAGACTGGTGAGCGGGTATGAGCGTGGGGATGTTTCATGGGTGGATTTGGGGAGGGGCCTGAAAACAATGTTGAGCTCTTCTGAAACCCAGTGTAACCGTATGGAATTCAATTACACTATCTACAAATTGCACTCATGTGTTCCCACACGCCTAAGTATTGGGGGGTGTGGAGTAGCTACTACCATGCCTGAATGTCACGAGGAGAAACCAAGGCACCAGGAGTTCACATGACTTGTTAAAGGTTGTACAACTGGTGACTAAATTTTGCGTATCCTGTCTCCCTGGGGGTGGATGCATGGGGTTTGTCACGTACCATTGCCACTGTTATCTCACAAGATCAGCCCCATGAGATGAAAAGTGGAGTGGAAGAGAAAATGGAAGACCCCCGGGAGATCGGGAAGGGGACTGAAGTCCTCATTTCTGGAATACTTACTTTGGGATCATGGGATTTATGGGTATGATAACACGGAAGTGAGCAAATGAATAGGTCATTGCAGTAAAAGACACACTCTGGACGCACTTACGCCATGGCTCGCACCACTTTTCTGAGCAGCTCTGGAAGTCCTTTTCCCCATCTTCAGCCATGGTTGCCTCAATGTCCTGAATGAATTCAGAATATTTGCCTTTCATGGTTATTTTGACTTTGGGAAAGAGCCAGAAGTCACACAGTACTAGACTCGTAGAATAGTGTGGATGAGGACATACCGTCACGCTTTTATTTGACAATCACATAGAAAGTGGCAGAATGAAGGGATGGATGTCATTGAAGAGAGGGGGAGAGGTGTTTTGAGGGGGATTACTGCAGTAAATTTGTATTAAATAGCCGCTCTAAGTTTTAATCACTGCACATGTATACTATCTCAGAACATATGATTTTTATTTTATTCTATTTTTTGACACAGGGCCTTATCTTGTCTTTCAGGTGGGCCTACAACTTGAACTCTGGTGTAGCCCAGGTTGGCCTCAGACTCATAATCCTGTTGCCCCAGCCTCCTGGGTGCTGGAATTACAGGTGTGCAGCACCATTCCTGACAGAAAATTTAACCTTTTTAAGGTTGGCTTCACATTTCCCTACTTTAGAGATGAGGAGACTGAATTGTGGGCAAGGCAAGAAATATGACCTATGCCGTGCAACTAAGTAAATGGCAGGCTTGAGATCCAGGCTCAGGTGTTCTGACCCCGAATTCTGGGCTGCTGAGTGACATCAGAGGACTCTGCCACCTCCTGCCTGGTTGGAAAGGCCCCACAGACAGTCAAGGCAGTTAGCACCAGACCCGCACATTCTCCACTCCTGACATTTGCCCAGAGACATGGTATTGGAACAAGAACAGCTTCACAGGGTGAAGTCTGCGGGGCCTGAGTTTGAATCCGGCCTCTTCCCTATACTAGTGGGAGATCTCCCATCTCTTTCCCGGTTGGAGTTGAATTTTGTCCTATTCACCAGCAATTGCCTGTTTCCTACTTCCAGAAGCTTCTTTCTGACCGGCCGCTGAGTACCTCCGCAGGACACATCATCACCAGCTTTCTCTTTATTCCCTCCTTCAACCTGGACACACTTTTGAATTCTGCTTTCTCCACTGCCAAGGTCACTCCAACGGAAATCTGACTGCCAATCTTGACTTCCCCGTCTCTCTTCATATGCAGTCGGCCACTCTGCTGACCTCCACCTATTAAATATCTCATTCATCTAGTCCAGAAAAATCTCCACTGATAATTGCACACCGCACCAGTTGAAGTACTAGAGAGGGTCCCTCAGCCTTGGCGCTATGGAACAGCGGGCCCGGCCATTCTTTGCTGTGGGGAATGTTCTGGACCCCGGATGGCGTCCAGCGACATTTCCTAAGGTTGCCACGACAAGATGCCATAGGCTGTGCGTGCGAAGCATAGAACTTTATTTTCTCACAGTTGTGAAGGTTGAATATTCAAAATTAGGACGCAGCAGGGCTAAGCTCTCTGGCTTGTGGAAGGCAGCTTTCTTGTTCTTACGAGGCTATCCCTCTCTCTGTGTGAGCACATGCCAGTTCTATTGGATTTGGGGCCCACACTAAAGGCCTTCTCTTGACCTCATCACTTCTTTAAAGTGCTTTTCACCAAATGGTAAAATTCAGAGTTTCTTTGGGTAAAGACTCCAACATATGAACTTGGGGAGTGGGGAAACAATTCAGGCCATACAACGTGATCTCCACTCACCAGGATACCATTAGCTTCCCCTACTCCACGTTAGGATGGCAACCGAAAAAAAATGTCCAGCACTTGTCTCCCGAGAGCAGAATCGACCCGGGTGAGAACTGCAGCTCCACACAGAAGTTTTGAACAATGACTAAACATTATCTTCTTTTGAGGAAATTAAAACAAAAACAACATCCACAGAGATTGTGATTTAATTTGATTTTGGATGGGGCCCAGAAACAGATACACTGTAAAAGTCTTAAACAATTCCAACTTTTAGGCATGGATAAGAACCTTGCAGAGATGTAAGAATGAACAGGGTACACATTAAGTAACAGATTTCATGCTTAAGACTTTGAAACACAATGTAACGTACCTTGTGCATACTGTTCTGTAGTGTTTCTTTGAGTGTATCTGAATATTTTGTGACATTAGACAATCTACAACAAAAATTTTTTGTCAGTGTACAATTATGGTGTAAATTATGTAATCAAGATTCTAGTAGATATTCTAGAGAGTTCAGACCCTTCTCTATTTAATATAGCAAAGAATATTATTGTATGCATATATTTATAAGTGGAGTTGATCATCTGCTTAAGATAAAACTTAAAAGGTAGAAAACCTGGGTCAAAACGTGAACTTTTGTGTGTTTTTTGAACATATTACCAAATTGCTTTTAAAAATTATATTAATTTACAATTCTGCCAGTAAAAATGCTATCATTTTTTGTTCTCTGCAGCCTGAGGTATTTCCGTTTTTAAAAGCAAATGGACATTGGTACTTTGTTTTAATTTGAATTTCTTTGGTTGCTGTTGAAGCTAAATAATTTTTTAAACCTGCATCATCTGCATTTTTTCCTTTTAAAATTGCTTATTTATGAAATCTATTCTTTTTTAACAATATTTAATTTTCCTTACAGATTTGCAAGAGCTGGTTATAAGAGTATTAATTGTGTATTATGAATTACAATTGTTTTTAGTTAGTTACTATTTCTCTTCAATGTTTATCCTATCTTTATTTATAGATGTGTCCATTGATGGGATTATGCCAAGTTGTGTGGACTGTGTCCACACCTCTTCTAGGTCTTACCTATTCTTCTGGACCTTTGTAAAGTAGTTCTTTAATATTTTTTAAAAGTCCTGGACATAACTTGTTAAATCTATTCTGAGGCCCTTTTACTTTATTGTTTTTGGAAATGGAACTGTTCGCTCATTATATTTAGTAGGTGGTCATGTTTGCTATTTAAGAAGTTATTGTTTTAGATAGATTCTGTAATTGTGTAGTTTACTGAGTAATTAGTTTTGATGGATTGCTATCTTAATGTTTTTGAGTTTATAGGTTATGCAAATAATATTAATTTGATCTTCTTTTCAACATTCTCATTTCTTATTTCTTCTTGCCTTATTGCATTAGGTAAATGTCTAGGGGGTAAATGCAACTGCATGGGACTAAGGAGCACCCACCACCTGTCTTTGATATGTTTTGATCTTTTTACATGAACTAACATTTGATTGGCTAAAGTTTTTTTAGGCCTGTTTATTGTGCTCTTTCTGATAGGTTATTATATTGGAATTATGTTAACTTCAGTAAATAAGGGAGTTTTCAAAAAATTACATCATTTAGAACATTTTATCTTACAATAGGTTAGTCGATCTTTTGAAAATTTGAAGGAATTGGCCCATAAAATCTTCCAAATCTAATTCCTTGGCAGTATTTTTCCATTTTTTAAAATAGCACTTGCTTGTTTAACTTCTTTTGGAAATAATTCTGGCAATGTATATGTTCTTAGAAATTGTTTATTTTCCAGAAATTGTTTTTATTTGATGTGGTATGGCATATGAGATCCTCATCAAAGTAAACATCTTTTGTATTTGTGGATTATATGCTCTTTTACCCTTAATTTTAAATATTTTCATTTCCTGTCTTTATGAACTCTATTCTTATTTTGAATACTTTAATTTTCTTTGCTTTTGTTAACTATTTATTCACTTTTCAAAGTAACTTGATTTGAAATTTTAGTTTATTTTTATCCTTTTTAAAATTACTAAAGAAAATATTAAAGACTACATATTGTCTCTGACTCCAGATTTGAAAGCATCTCATAATTGCAAGCTTAGTATTTTTTTAAAAAAATATGGCCTAGAACTGCATTTCCTCCTTATCAGGAAGTCATTTACAAATGAATTGAAAACATCTTAGGGAAGTGGACTATTTTGAGGGAGTGCTATAATTTTTATTGATAATATCTAGGCTTGTTCCAGGTGAACTGAAGATGTGAATTAAACAATTCCTGTGTTTGAGAACTAATTACAATTTTGTCTGTTAGAGAGTTTTTCTAAACTGCAAATCTTAGTGTGCTGCTTTCCTATATAAAATTCCTGAGCTCGTGGCTATTGCCTTCAGCAGGCAATCTTCAGTTTTAACATTGTAAAACAAGTCTTTTCAAAATTTAGCCTATCTCAAGTTTTCTAGCTTTGTCTTTTGCCCGTAGTCCCCTAGAGGTCCCCGCCACTCTCTCTGACTAGATGCCCATGGAGGGGAGACCCTGCTTTGTACCTCTACTTTGGAAGTGTCTCTAACTCAACACTTCTACTTTACTGCTGAAGTGAGTCTACGTGTCCATCATTGTATTAGCCAATGGCCTTGGTGGGGTCTTTGTATTGTCAGTGTTGATTGTAGCAGCTGGTACACCCTGAGCGCCAATAAATTTGGTTGAATTGACCTTGAGTGGCAGGTGGGAGCTTGGCATGGGCTCCACAGGCTAAGCGGCCTGAGGTTGTAGGTCCCATTTCTAGATGATCCAGTTGATGTTGTTGATCTACAGCAAAAGATCAAGTGTAAAAGAGTATCTGTAAAACAAAGTGAAGTGCTTGCTCCATTTTGGTAACCAATTATTGTCATTTATTAATGAGATTAAACTTAATTCTCACTTTTTGGTGGTGCTACTACATGGGACTATATTTTGTCCTAAAGCTGTGTGAAGAAGTCATCTAGATAGTAGGAACAGGACATCCTGGAGCTGGATCTAGACTTGCTCTGGACCGTCACGCCGGCTCAGGCACTGACCCTCCACATATGTCAAGAAAAGGCTTTGGATTTCTAATGGCTAAAAAAAGCATCTTGGTAAGTGGCTAGAAAAATATAACAGCACCAATAGGAGACACATTTTTTTTTTAATTTTAAGATTAATTTTTAAACTACTTAAATTCCTGAAATAGACTGCAGAATTTACTGTGTTTCACTGTTTTTCTTTTTCTTTTTTCCTAAAGAGAGGACTAATTAGGTTCTCAAACTGTCTATGATCCAAAAAAGCTCAAGAAGCATCTTCTCAGGCGATTCCAAGCCTACACGTTGCAAGGTCTGGTGTAATATGGAAGAAGATTTTTTTTTTTTCCTTTTCCCCTCCAATTCTTCTATTATAGTATCTTCCTAAATGCTAGTTAATCCAGCACTTCTAGGTTGAATGTATTCAGCTCTTTGAATGAGAATGAGCAGGAAAGGGAATTACCCTGCCTCTGACTTCCAGAAACCTATTATCAGGGAGAAAATACAAATACAAATACAACACACATATGTTACTCACAGGCCAAACTTTCCCTTTCCACCTCAGACACTGACACATAATGAAGAACGCCCTTTACTGAGCGTATACCTGCCCATGCTTAAAGATTTCCCTCAGTCAGAAGTTTCCAGAGAAAATTTAATATTTGGATCATACTAGGATTTATTTTTTATTTTATTTAATTATTTAGAGACAGATTCTCTATCTCTGTAGCCCAGGCTGGCCCTAAACTCACTATGGAGCCCAGGCTCGTTTTGGACTCAAGGCAATCCTCCTGCCTCAGCCTCCGGAGTGCTGGGATTACCGGCATGTGCCACCATGCCCAGTGTAAGCGGTGCTGGGGAATTGAACTAGGGTACTTAGTACTTGACTTAGCACTTGCTAGGCAAGCGCTTTAACCGCAGAGCCATTCCTCCAGCCCCATACTGAGATGTGGAGGCTTTAGCTGGTAGGTGCATTGGGACACTAGAGTGGAACTAGATTAATCAATGAATTCAGACTGGAATCCCATTCCCCTGAATCCCTGGGGTTGGAGTTTTATGGCCTGTGTAAAGCTAAGACCCAGGGACACACATGTGAAGGGCAGAGAGAGTAGAAACACCTTGCTTTTATACCTGAGGTTGTTTCTAGGTGCCTAAGGAGTGGCACCCAAGATGAGAGGATCTCAGGGCCACCCTGAATGCCAGTGCAGGGCAATATATACATTTCACAAACAGAAGTTACAAAGTGCCCACGAACTTCAACAAAGATGGATAGCAAACTCAACAAATGGATGAACCCAATAAAAAGAGGAATTGGACAAAGAAAAACTTCAAGTTTGACCTTCAACGACAAAGGAGAACATAGAAACGGCAAAAGAAGAACAGAAGGCACTGAGACAAGAACAGGTGGTCTGGCTTGGGTGCTTCATCAGCAAGTCATGCAAAAACGAGTAGCTTAAAACACACTATCTCACCATTGTGTGTGTGTGTGTGTGTGTGTGTGAAATTCAGGAATGGTCTGGCTGATTTATGTTAATTCAGAGTCTCCTGGGATGTTAGAGTTAGGACATGAACCAGGATACAATCATCTAAAAAACTGAGGGGCTGGAGAGTCTGCTTCTAAGATGGCACATTCACCTGGGTCCTGGTAAAAGAGTTTTAGTTGTTCCCCTGTGGAAATATATCCTTACAGCATGGTAGCTGCCATATATGATCCCAGATGGCAAACAGTAAGGAAGTCACAATGATTTTATAGTTTACACACGGTCATTTCTATCACCTTCTGGTCAGGCTGGTCCTGAACCTGCCCTGCAGCCCAGGCTGGCCTGGGACTACATGCATTCTCTTGCCTCAGCCTCTAGAGTGCTAGAATTACAGGAGTGTGCTGCCATGCCCAACTGATCTTGGTATGGTGGTGAGGATTTCACCACTGAGCTATACCCTCAGCCCTAGAGCTCACCTTCTGGTGAGGAATTATCAAGAAATTTGCAAGTGTATTTCAAACTCCACAGGAGGCTAAATAGACTTCTGTACACAGAAAAATACGAATTGGGAAACTGGAAGGACTGAGCTGAAGGAAGTTTTCACAATGTGACGTAAAGAGTTAAAGGGATGAAAACCTAAGAAGAAAATGAAGCTGATGTAGTGGTGCTCTCCTATAATCCTCGCTCTCTGGGAGGCTGAAGGAAGAGGATAGGTCACAAGTTCAAGCCCTCTCATGGCAACTTAGCAAGTTAAGAAAACTGTTGACAAAAAAGTAGCTGGAGCTGAGGATGTAGCTCAGTGTGGGCTCTGGGCTCAATCCCTAATACTGCCAACAAAGAAAGAGAAGGAGGATGCAGAGATCTTGGGGTACAGGCACACACCAAACCCTCATCACAGTTTTCCCAGAAGTTCTAAGAGGGGAGGACACAGAGTCAGTGTCTGAGGGTGTCATGATTGAAAATTTCCAAGAATAATGGCTTTTTTTCCAGATTAAAAAGTCTCATCAGAGCCGAGCAGGGTAAACAAAAGCCGATCATACAAAGCAGTCGCTTGAGTGGTGAGAAAAGCTGCTTGGAGGAAGCGAAGGGCCAGATTTGTAGGTGGGGCTGCGGTGGCCAGAAAGCTCCTCAGGTGTCCTCAGGAAGGCCAGGTCGAGGGGGCAACTCGGAGAGCAAAGTGCTCAGCAGAAAGGCACCAGCTGTGTCAGGCAGCCGTGGTGCCAGGGGCCTTTCATCGACTGTCCAGGGACAGCTCCCTCCCACCCCGCCAGCTCCGGAGGGGCGGCCCTGGAGCCCCGGGGGATCGCAGACCTGAGGACTCTGGCTACATGAGAGCCCTTCCTATCCGGACGCCTTTCCTCAGCTCTTGGGCCTCCAATATCAAAATGCTGCAAGCAAATGAAGACGTTTTCCTTCAGCACCAAGGCCTTGACTCGCCATAGACTCGCTTATTTTCACCCCAAAAGATGTAATTAGTAGTCGGGCTTGGTTTTCCCTGCAGACTCCAAGGCAGGAGGGAAGTGTTAATTTGAACATTTGCAACTAACAAATGCCTTCCCGTCGGCCTCACGCGAACCAGCAGTTTCCAGAGACCCCGATCCCTTGAGGGGGCCCAGGGGCGGGAGGTGGGAGCTGTGCCCTCTGACCCTGGGTGCCCTGCCATCCCGACGAGGGGTAAGGCCTGGGGGAAGGGGCTGCCAGGGCCAAGGGCTGGCGTGGCTGGCAAGTGGCAGGAGGTGGGTGGAGTGGCACTGGACCGGGTGACCGAGGACGGCAGCTGAGCGCCTGAGTTGAAGATGGGGGGAGAGGACGACACACCGCGGCGGAGCAGAAGCCGCCCGGCAAGACAGTGTGACCTGACCCCATGAGAGATTTTTCTTAAGGTCAAACCTCTGCCCTTTGCATCCTGGACTCCTGCCTGGGGCGGAGGCCGCCTGTATGTGCAGCTCTGTGCCGAGGTCACTACTGTCCAGGGTTGAATAAAGCAGAGTCCAAGGGAACGAGTTGGGGGGAGGACAGAAAAAAAAACCCTCAAGCAGGAATCCGGGCCATAGAAACAGGACAGTCACCTCTGCGGCCCAGACTTTCCCGTCAGATCGTGGTTCTTTTTCTTGCTCCTGCTGCTGCTGTTGTCTTTTCCTGGTCTGTTTTTCCCCCCTGGTTTCCTGAAAACTATTTAAACGTGGGAGAGAGGCGGGATATCACCCACCTTTTCTCTTTCCAAGGGAGAAAGAGGAAGCCTCCACGATCACCAGCCAGGACGGTGATTTTTCATTTTGCTCTCGTTTCGAATCCCTGGGAACCCCAAGGGGAAGGCGCCCGCCTGCATCTCTCCTCACCTCTGTCTGCTGGCGGCTCTCCTGCCTCTGGTCGCTCCGTCGCACACAGAGCCGCCCTGCAGGTCCTCGCTGCCGAGCTGCGCCGATAGGTCCCTCTGCAGGGAGTCCAGCACGCTGGCCCGGCCACAGCCTACCTCCCCGCTTGGCAGTCTCGTAGCCGGCTGGCTTGTCAACCTCGTTTCAGCACCCACAGGCACTGTGCACGCTGAGTGACTTTGCTTCTCTTAGCTCTTTGGATGACGCTTTATGTTCGTGACCCTGGGCGGACCACAGACAGGGCTCGGGCTGCAGACTGAGACCTGACCTCTTTTTAAGTGGCTGTGTTGAAGGGGCATCTGTGGGAGAGCCCGGTTTTCAGGCCAATAGTCTCGGGACGTTCGCCCGCGAGTGTGTGTGCGTGTGTGTGCACACACACCCCATTGCAGCGGTGCGTACTTATTTTGGGGATGCTATTTGGCTTCTCGCACCAGGAAGTAGCATAGTTTAATTTTTTTTTTTTCTGTTTGGAGGGAGGAGTTCGTGAGGCTTGCAGCGGTGGCGAGAAGGGCCGTCCTTGAGGAGCGGCAGTGCCACAGCTGTTGACGGCACGGTGCAGGTACAGACCGGGGCTCAGCAAGAGTGTGGCCTTTGGGCAAGCGAGTGAGTAGAGGCTCTGAAAGGGACAGCAACTCCGTCCCATCCCAGAAATAACATGATGGTGCGGAGGCTGGCTCACTCCTCTCTCTAGCAACTGGACGCCACTGCCAGGTGACTCAGGCTCCAGGCAGGTGATTTTCTTTCTTTCTTTTTTTTTGTGGCTCAAGGACTTTGAGTGACTGAACACCAGAGAGGAATGTGAGCCACGCTGAAGTGGCGTCGTGGGCTCCTTGAGTGCTGTAGTGGGTGAGGATAAGTAAGGCCAGCTTTTCGGCGAGTTTGACCAAGACACCGGACTTTCAGGGGAATCATCGTTAAGGACGAGCTGTTGCGTGTTTTCAGTGAACAGGGGGTGGGGCAACATGCTCCGTGTCTAAGTATAACAGAGATCACAGGTACCCAGAGAGACAAGGAGACCCCATGCTGGGAGCCCAGGGGCAGTTTCTCTGCTGATCTGAGCACCTGAGACCCCCGCAGGCAGCATCTTAACCAGGCCCCGGGGCCTGGACTTACCGTCAGTCAAGCAGAAAAAGCTGGTAGCTGGCTTCTTGCCTCCTATACAATAGCAACTCAGAATCTTGGCGTTTCACCCGATGGACACGTACACAATTACCTCTTCACAACAGTGTTAATCCTCAACGATCGCGGGGCAGGTGAATGGGGCCTCGGTGTCTTGGGCCGTGCACTTTCCTCTCCCACGGCGGGTTACCACCCACTCACCCCCCACTCCTCCGTCCCTCGCAAGCTGCTGTTCCATTCCCTGTGCCCCATGGAGAACTCCCGAGAGCGCACAGCTCTCGTGCTGTGGATGTCTTTCCCAGGAGTGTTTCCACCCCTTATGTCCGGCAAGGCTTTTTCCTTTGTGGAGGGGAAGAAAGGAACTTCCACAGGGAACAGTATTTTTGGTAGCTTTGCCTCCTGCCACGTCCTCAGGACCTAGAACAGCACCTGGCACATGCCGGCGATCAGCGGATTTCCCTGATGAATAGATCAAATCCTGAGGTGGTCAGTCTGCAGGGACAGCTTTTCCTCGTGGCTGGGTGGTGGCTGGAAACACAGAGACACAGAGGCCTCCCTCAGACTCCAAGGGCCCCCAGACAGGCTCCCACCTCCTCTGCCCCTAAATAAGTCAAGCCCTTAAATAACTTTTAAAGATGCAGCTTTCCTCAGGCTCTCTGGGACACTAAAATCCCTCGTTTCGGTTCCTGGCAAATTTTCCCGACTCGCAAGGCAGAGGCAGTTCCCTTTCCCACATTCCCAGGCCCTTGGCTTCATTACGGTGACCCCTGAGAGGGTCTTGGCCAGTGCTCACATTCACTCACCCCTGGGGACAGCGAGCCGCCCCCGTGGGGCCACCTCTGTCCCGGGGGATCAGGAACAGAGCAGCATTTGATCCCTTGGCAAACCCCTGGCACTAGAGCCACCCCATCTGTCTGACTGCTTAATGGGACAATCGATCTGGTTCTGGGCAGGGGTGCCAGGCCTGATGAGGTGGCCTTGAACAAAGCTACGCCTGCGGAGGACGCCTGCCCAGAGCTGTGCTTCCTGAAGTCTGTCCCTTGTTAAGGTGCGAGATGGAAAGTTGACCGAGGAATTAAAACATTTTCGGCTGTCTGGGTCTGGAGAGCTATTTTTTATCCGCGCATGGGATGTGGTGTTCCTGTTTAGGCCGACTTCGGTTTACCAGGGAGCTCTGCGCCAGGCAGGTGTGAGCCGAGGGCTCGCGGTGGGCGGGAGCCACGACCCACCGGACGCGCGCTGGGGACCGAGTTCGGGGCGCACTAGGGGCTCTCCCGCTTTTCAGCACCGGTCCGGAGGTCCACGGGGCAGGCCGCGCCATCCACAGCGCTCTCCGGACGCGATGCCGCTGCCCTGGGAAGGGCTCGAGGCGGCGGGGAGCCGCTGGCCGGCCGGCTCTCTTTAATAACGTCATAAACTCAAACCTGCACTTCTCTGAAAGCGAGGAACCCGCCCTCCTCTTGATTACACCTTTACACAAATTAATGTCACTTCCCTTCCCAGCAGTGTGGGCTGCAGGGCTCAATTTGGTCCAGCGCACCGGGGTGGCAGGAGGCGCGCTAGGAGCGGCGAGATAACAGCATCCCTCCCGAGAAGGAGGGTGAGGCGGGGGAGAGAGGAAGAGGAAGGAGAAGGAGAGAGAGAAACAAAACCCAACAGCCCGCCAACACCCCCGCACCCTGCACGGCCGGCGGCTGCTGGGATGCGTCTCAGATGGCACCTCGGTGCCCTGCCACATCCGGTCGCCTTGGTACCGAAGCGGCGCTCAGCGTCTTGTCGCTGAGTGGATGGTGATTACCTGCACCAGGGTCTCAAGGGTGCTCGAGCTTTGCTGGTGATGGGAGCTGAGATGCTTCAGCTGAAGGATTTTAAAAGCTGTACAAGGCCAAGGAACCGTCACCAGTCACCTGCTGTGTGAGGCTTGCTGAGGGGGGTGCTCCCGGAAGGGGCCCTGGCGGGGCTGCAGGGGGCGTGATATCTTCGTGGCCGCCCCTGTCCTCCTGCTCGGCCCGCTCCTCCCACCTCTCCCCGTCCTCACGCCTTTTTAGCCACTGTACCCTTGCTGAGGCGCGACAAGGTTATGTCAGCGTGGTCTGAGCATCTATTGATCACGGCCATCAAAGATCTTGGCGGGAGTTTAGGGATTTGGTGCTTTGCATAACACCCCACTCATCCCAGTTAACTCCTCCCGGCCCGGCCTGGGCTCCCAGCACCTTGGGGCTGAGCTGTTGGCAAAACTGGCTAATTTCGGTGACAGCTGCTTTCCGGGCTGTACTCATAAGGCTGTCACATGCATCCTAATTACTATTATAACAGAGCTCAGGTGCATGACCCAGGCAGCTTGGAAGGGGAGGGTCTGGATGAAACACTGAGGAAGGGGAAAAAAAAACATACCTAGGTGCTAACCCCCAACACATGTGCACACATGCACACACATGTGTCCATGTACAGATGCGTGCTTGCTCAATGCACATAAAGGAGTGTACTGCTCTCCTACCTGGGTGATTCTGCTCTTCACCAGGAGGGGCAATGAGAAACCACTGAGCCACACACTTGCATTCAGCCAAGGAAAATGTTTCAGTGTGTGCTTAGTGTGTGTAGCATGTGGAAGCAGCCTTCTCCTCGGCACGGGGCTGAGCCTGTGGAAAACAGACAGGAATCCAGGCCCTCACGGACATGGCCTCTGGGTGCACTGGCACCCAACGGCCCGCGTTCAGATCTGCAGCTCTGATACCTCCCCTGACCCACCGGTGACCAAATCAGTATCTTCCCCTGGCGAATGAAGACTTTTAAAAATGCAACAAGAAGGCATGACATGTGTGTATCTCTGTGTGCGTGTGTTTGTGTGCACGTGCATGTGTGTGTATGCTTCATTCTGGTGCAGCCGTGCAGTGCACAGACAACTGCAATACACGCGCACACATAATTGCAATAGGTTTTAAAAGTATCTCAAGGATAAGTGGGCGTATCTCCTTGGGGCCTGCAAAAAATAGAAAAAGCTAAAATGTCCTAAGCCTGTGCAGAAAGCAACCTTGGTTGCTCAGTCTGAAGATGACCACTGCCCGTGGGGCTTCTGCGTTCATGAGACTCTCTGTCTGCTTGGAAGGAAGACAGGAGCTTGTGTGCATGGAAAAGTGCAGTTGTTTCTTAGGGTAAGGTGGAGGTGAGTTCCCGGAGGTACCTGAGGCAAGTTCCTGTTGGTGCCAGCCCACACGCTTCCTGGTCTGGTGCAGGGAGGGGGTTAGAGTATAGAGAGGGGTACTTGTGGAATGGTCCTGGGCAGAAGCGGAAGGACAGGGGGCAGAGGGAGAGGACAGGGCTTTGGGACACCCTGAGCATTACAAGAGGCGTTGGGAACTCCTCGGGAGTACACAGAGCATCATCAAACTCCAGGACTATGGCCAGCGGCGGGCGGTTCCCACTGGTGGTTACTGTGCCGTGCTCAGTCCTTGGGACGGGGCAGAGTGAGCAGTTGCTCAAGGACCAGGGCTCACGGAGCCTGCTTAGAGAACACTTGCTGGCTTAGGACCTCCGATGCAGCAGAAGAGCCTCTGGTTGTTTCCCTGTATGCTTATTTCTGGGGATGAGGGACACTCGCCCCGTTAGAGGCCCTGTAGGTTCTGGCATGAGTCACGTGGCAGGAGAGGGGAGAGGTGGAGACTGAGAGGGAGAGAGAGAGAGTAGCCCAGAAAAAGATGACGCAGGGAAGGGAGAGGGGGATATCTCTGCTCAGCAGTCCCCAAAGCCCCTCAGAATTTCCCTTTTCATCCTTTGCTATCCGAAAAGCCTTATTTGTGGAGACTGACATGATGCTGAGTTTCAGACGTTTGATATCACTGTGCTGCTTTGGACCCCAAGGGGCTGTCTGGCCAGCCCTGAGGGCCAGGGAGCTTAGTGGGGGAGAGTGGGTGCCTCGGAGAAGGGGCGTGTTGAGTCTGGGGACCATACTGGAAAGAGAGAATGCCTGGCAACTTTTCTGTCTGACCTTGGGCCTCACCCACGCAGCCCGAGCCTGCTGCACGGGGAACGCAGTGGGGAGGAAGGAGGGCTCGCTTTCCCTTCCCTGTCTCTGCCCTGTGTCCCCTTCCCTCGCTTTACCCCTCTTCCCTTCCCTTTTCCGGTCCCCTTCCCCTTCTCTTCCCCCCTCCTCTTCCTCCTTCTCAGTCTTTACACTGTTTTCAGAGGTGGGAAGCGGGATTTTTGATGATTCTGCTCAAAGGCACCTGGTTTTAGGTAAGCATGCCCCTCCCAACTTGCTTTTGAGACGCACAATGGCTTTCTTCATAAAGTCACCCCCTTTCAAGGTGAGGAACTGTGGAGTCCAGGTCCACCCTGAAACCCCGGACATGTCCACTTCATGTCACGAGCAAGAGAAGTTGGCATCTTCCCCCAGAAAAAGATTTTTTTAACAAGCAACAAGAAGGCATGATGTGTGTGCATCTGTGTGTGTGTGCACACGTGTGTGTGCGTGTGCTTCATTCTGCTGCCGCATGGCTGCAGCCATGCATGGGGCACAACTTGAACTTGGCTCCTAGCATGTCTTGTTTATGTGCATAATGGACAAAAGCCCGCGCGCAGTGTCTCTGCCCACCCCGCCTCTGGAAGGGCCTGCTCCTCCTCATCCTCCTCCTCTGGGTAGGAGGGCCCTTTCTCCTCCCATTTAGGTGCTCAGTCGTCTTTCTGATTACCTTTGTAGTGAAGAGCCCACTGCTCCCCACCTCCTCGCCCTTCTGCTGTTTCGTGATCTTGCTGTTTTAATGAGAGCCAGTCAATAACTGCGGAGACACGCTGACGACATTACAAAGGAACTTGCCCCCAACAAGTCAACGGCAGATGAGGAGCCAACGGGATGGACAAGAGGATTAAAGTATTTATGCCAAAATATTAAAAGCACACACAGAATTAGCTCTCCTCGTGTTCGATATTTCACTTTTGGCAAGTCCGTATTTGAAAATCTTTTATCCTTGTTTTGCTCAAAGTATTACAATAAGCCGTGGATTCTTCACAGTTACACTTGTATATTTTCACAGCTGTTTTAATCAGAAAAAATTAATGTGCTTTTGCTAGCTCAGAAATCTACCGCCGGCGAAAGCTTTGCAAAAACGTGCAATGAAACGGAGTAGAATCTTCAGCGTTATAGATTTTGCCTGCTATTTGAAATTCACGGAATCCCCCCTCAATATTTTCTTTTGCAATTCTTGCCTAAATTAATCTAACAGCTCGACTGACTTCTGCGATAATCTCTTTTGTTACGAAGGCAGGGACTGCTGTTGTTCACCTTGCTTGGGAACCCGATGCGAACTGTCTGTTACTGGGGGAAAACACAATTGCTATTTTGCTTGCATTTGGAAGTATTTGTACTCAAATAAAATATACCCCTTAATGGGCATGCCGGACTGTCACTCTTCTTGATGGCTTTATGGCTGTAGGCTCAGCCAGGCTGCCCCCTTGAATTTTCACAAGCAGCATAGAAAAGAACTTGACTTTCTCTTCTGGAGATCTAAGACTCATGTGGCCCCCCCGGCACCCACCCTGTGTCCCAGGCGTGATGAGCGCACATGGCCTTGGGTCCAAACGGAGGAGGAGGAGGTGCGTACCGGTCCCAGCGTGAGAGAGGCGACGGCCCAGGGCAAAGTTTTGTGGGGCACGTCAGCACCACGAGCACCAGTCTTTACGGAGGGAAGCGATGAGGCAGGATCAAGGGGAAGAACACACGTCTCCACTGGCCCCCGCTTGCCTGGCCAAGAAGAGGCTGGTTTTGAGGAACGGGGGGCTCTGGATTAATGTGATCTTTAATACTGAAGCAGTGTGTGTTTATCGCTGGTGACCACAGGACATAAATCTTGCAAGCACAATATACACTGCGCCGCAGCCCCCCGTTTTTTCCCCTCCCCAGTCTCAATTTGTGTGTAAGTGTGTGTTAAGTGCCGTTGAAAAAATAGTGACCTTTAATAAAGGATTGTATCCTGCGACTATTTTCCCAGACACACAGTGACCTTTCAAACCAGACTGAGGTGAGGGGGTGTGGAGTTTGGACTTTGAACCGGCCAGACCCTGCTGTGCTCCTCTGTGAGCTTGGCCACTTTTTATTGTGTCACCAGGGAGCGTTCTGTATGCAAAGCAGGCTGGGCTGGCAGCCTGAACCTTTGCAAATCAATTTGTCTGTGAAGGCGAGTCCACTGGAGTGAAAGATGGTCTAACAGGGCACACTGCCCCCTCTCTTTGTGACATCATAGCCTGTGGTACTCTTGTCAGTCATGTCTGCCCAAAGGACTGTGGGGGGGGGGCGGGGCGGAAGACTGGGGGGGGGGTGGGGGTGGGAGGGACTAATCCTTATGACCAACTGTGGCCTGAGAGACAGGGGACAAAGCTATGGGTGGACAGTCGGCCTGCCTGGGAAGGGGATGCCGGGAGGGCGCCATCCCCACTCCATAGAGTGTTGCCTGGCAGTCGCGGCCAGCCCAATTCTTTTCTCTCCCCCTGGTCTAGGCCCTGGTACTAGAAGGGATACCACCATTTCCCCTGGGCCAGGACAGAGTCGGGGTTCTGAAGAATTGTCAAAAGTCCCAGGGGCAAAAGAATTTGCTCCTATCAGCAGAGCTGGCAATCAGGAACTCTAAGCTTTGGCTCTATTTCATCAAAAATCTTGAACTCCAAATGCATTGTATAGCAAATCTTTTCATACAAATTAATATTACTATTGATTTAAGTCTTTCCCACACCCAGACTCTACATTAAAAATGGGAGGAAAGACAGAAAAATTCAGTTATTTTGTTCATTAATTCAAATTTCTTCATGAAGTCTCTCTAAAGATATGGAAATCTTGCATTTTTCATAAAACGGTGGTTAGATCAATTCTGTGTGAGCGATTCATCAGTCACAAAAGATGGCGAGCCCTGTCTCCCCTCCTGCGGCCAGGCCGGCCAAATGCCTCCTGGAGACACATCTGAGGGGAAGGCCCTACCTTCCTGACCCAGGCTCAGGTTCGACGTGCCAGCCCCTGCAGAGCCCTCAGAGATCACGGGGTCACCATGGTGGGTCTGTGGTTGGCTGGGCCAAGTTCTCATCCTGCCTCTGGAACCACAACCCAATAATGGGAACCTTGGCAAGTTATCAGAGTTTTTTAATTCTTGTTTTTCTCACCTATAAAATGTGAATAATAAAGAAATTCTGCTTCATGGCATGTTAGTGAGATTTAAAGTGAAGGCACAGAGATTGCTGAGGAGTGTGCTGGCACAGAGTAAGCCCTCAGTAAGCGTGAGCCCGGGTACTACATCACATGTGACGACAGTCACAGGGGAGTTCCAGACAGGAGGCACAAGTAGTTGTCTACAGGTGAATGGTGAATAATTAGAATTTTAAAGACCTCATCACCCAGGCGACATATATTTTAAAGACTTTTTAAATATTTGGGCAGAATTTGTGTTTTTTTTCCCACAAATTATCATATTGGGTTTAAGGTTATAGACATCATTTATGTAGCATTAAATATACACATACCTGTACATATGTAACATTATATTTCTGCTCTACACACACCATTTTTTTTCTGACTACCAATCTATTTTAAGTTATAACCCCCAAGCACAGACACTAAAATTTATTTGTGTAACATGTCCTTTCTCCATGGGATCACAGGATGATTTGCAGAGAGTCAGGGTTGAGCTGACAGGGAGAAAATGTTTTTGAGAGCAGGATTTGAAAGGGGAAGTCACTGTGAGGTAAGACTAGCCATACATTTTGTAGAGCACAGACGTGATTGGCATGGCTCAAACCTGAAAGAAGTATTCTAACAACTATTTAATTTTTAAGTTCAATTTCACCATAAAATGGTGAAGTGGAATTGGTCTAATGTATCTTCCTTGAAGGATACATTTTTTTTTTTTGTGGTAATGGAGTTTGAACCCAGGGCCTTTACACTGAGCTACACCTTTTTTATTTTTTATTTTTTAAATTTGAGACAGGGTCTTGCTAATTTGCTAAGTTATCCAGGCTAGGCCCAAACTTGCAATCTTACTCCCTCAGCATCTCACAGTGTTAGAATTACAGGCATGAGCCACTGTGTCTGGCTAGAGGGAAATTTTTTTACTGACCCTTTTATTCAGGAACTCAAAATTCAGAGAGCAGTAGTGGAGGATTTGGGAAGTGACACAAATCCAGGCAGCCACTTAAGGGAGATCGGAGGCAGCACAGAGGATTCTTAGGTGAATTACGAGAGGTGATCAGCTAAAGTAGGTCGAATAAACTTTCAGTATTAGAACCAAAAGAGTTAGGATCTTAAATCTTTTAAGGATAGAAACAACAATTATAGAACAGAACCCAACAAACACAAGCAAAAACTCAAATAGACAATACAAAAACAATCATTTTAACAGTAAGCTAGTGGTCTAAAGTGATGGTTTTGATAGAGTATGCTTTTAAAAAAGGTTATATTGAGTGTCTTTATAAAACATTGAAGACATTCTGATTGAAAGCCGATACAGTGTTTAATACGGAGGAAACTAATGATGTTTCTCCGAAATGAAGAAAGAACCATAGAAGAACATACAAGGCCAGCAGGGTCGTGTTTGCTCCTTTCATGGATTCAGTTACCCCATGTATCAAGTCATATTTCAAGGACCATAAGTCTACATGGCTTCAAAGCTCGATTCAACACATGTGGCACTGGAGATGGCATTCTACCATTATCTTGTAGAGAGTTCCCCTGCACTTCCTAAATGAGAGATACGTCAAGGTCATTTCAGCCAGAGCTTGGAGAGGGCCATGCTTAGAAACAGGACAAGGGGTGTTTGGACTTAGATGAGCAGAAGCCATCTTAGAAAGACGCGCTGATTACTACCACAAAAAGTGTTCAGGCATACTGCTTCCAGTCTACCCAGAGGCGAAGCTGGAAAAAGCCATCTGGGAAATTAAGTCGCACTTCTTTTTGTGCCTGTGGTGTTCAGTGTTTCTCTAAGACCTTGGAAAACCCTCCACGAGTCCTTTCTTTTACCTGCTTGTGTATACAGGGTACAACATTATCTCAGAAGTCCTCTTCTACAGTGAGAGAAAGTTGGCTGCTATTATCACCTGGAATTATACAGAAAAAGTAGCAGCGATTAAATATTCACCAGGAGCCCACAGCACAGCGGGAGTCTTCAGGGTGGATGGCCTTGGGCCAGATGGAAGGTCACGTCCGGGTGTAAGCAGCTTGGGAGGTGGTGGCTGGCTATGTAGCTGCTCCTTGTCAGGGCAGGAGACTTGGACACTGTCCTCTAGACACAAAAGAAGGATAATTGTATCACTTTCTGCTACTTTCTTGGCCATACAGTGTGCTCTAAGAAGGGTCACGTTCTGGGACCCAGGCCAGTTTGGGCTGAGGCATAAACATCTTGCTCAGTCCTAGGGATAGACAGATGAGGAAGCGAGAGGCGGAAAGGGGCAGGACTCTTACCTTTATATACTCAAATTGGTAATTTTAATTACCCATCGGATAAGAAGCCAGTGCCTCATTGGACACTTTTGGCAATGAGTGAGAACTGGTGGGTTTTAGCAGGTCAGACTATGTAGTACAGGCCTCGGGTTCCTAGAGGAGGTGCCGGGGGTCCCCTGTGAGTCCCCCGTTGGGAACGTACCTAGCAGAGATGCCTGATGAGGATAGCGCCAGCCAGAGAGAACTACCGTACCTGCACCCGAGCTTAACTGTACACTGTCTCTTCCATTGCAGAGTGGAGACTTGAGCACAGGCCCAGGGTCTCCTTGGATTTCCTTGGGACCTGCTACTAGTCTACGGTTGTAGTAGCCAGATATTCAGCTAGTGGGGTGACCTTATTATCTAGGTATTTGTGATGGGGGAGGAGGAGAAGAGGTCACAGAATGAGGTCTCCTGCCCATCGGGAAGGGAGATATTTCCGAAGGTGAAGAGACAACATGTGGGGATTAATCTGATTTTCTGTGAACCCCAATTAACTTTATCCAAGGACCCGTGTGTTCAGAGACTATTGGATTTCCATGAAGGCCGTATCGGGCCTTATCTGCTTCTACAGGTCTGGACATGAGCATCTAGGAATAGCCCTTTTCCAGTTAGACCTGGAGTTAGGACAACTAACTTTGTGCTGTGGCTCACCCTTACCTCTTCTTAAAATAACTTTTAGTTGGAGGAGATGGATATACAAAGTATTCATCTGAAGAAGTTTGAAGATAGGTAAAGACCTATGAAAGTGTCATCACAAACGGTGCCATGATGTCAGTGATGTCTCGTGTTGTGATAAGGAGGCTTCACGTGACCTCTACGTCTTTCACTTTTAAGTGTATGATACATTATAGTTAATAATTTGTACCTGTTGAGTTGTCCATCTTTAAGATTTAACTCTTGTAACTGACTCTGTTTTTGGTCAACACCTCCTTACTTGGCCTGCTATCAGGCCCTGCCGTCCTCTTCTCTGCCCCTGTGAGTCTGACTCCTTAGACCCCTCATGGATGTGAGCTCCCCACCACCCGCATCCTCACAGTACACTCATCTTCAAGAACTCTAGGAAGGGCTGTAAGATAACGTATGGGGCACGTGACTACATTTGACCTTCAGATGAACAATTTAAAAATACTCGTAGTATGTTGCAAATATTGCTCAGGATACACTTACACTAAAGCAAAATTTGTTTTTTATTTGAAGGTCAAACATAGCTGGACAACCTGTTATTATTACTATTTTTTCCTCATTCTGGCAACCTTATCTTCAGCAGAAGGTTGGCACAGTGGTTAAAACACAGACGCTGCTATGGTCAATGTGGTTTATACTCCTGCATCTTCATAACTTTGTGTGGTTGGGTGCAATTTTGGTTTTGACAATTCCACCGGAATTTTTCCATGCAGTGAGGACTTAATGAGATAATACGTTCCTAAGTTCCGCACGTAGGCCCTGCTGAGAAAGTTCTCGCGACGTCATCCTCTGACTCCAGCCAGCCTGGTCCAGGTCTGGAAGGAGGCAGCCAGGTAGGACCCTACCCACGTAACCTAAGAAGAAAATACATTCAGGAAAGCTTGGAAGCTTTGATGTCTTGTTGAGTCCTTTTCAAATATGGTTGGTAACACACACTTTGTCTTGCTGCCATTTTGACCTAAAAAAAAAAGCAGATTCTGCTAAGGAGCTGTCCTGCCCTGCCTGCCCTGCTGAGAGAAGGGACAACAGACCTGTCCTCTGGCAGCCGAGTCAGGAAGTGGGGAGGCCCCGGGAGACTAGCACCTGTAGGCAGCAGGGGGAGGGGCGTTTCTTCTGGTGGTGGTTGGTGTCCTCATGAGCTCTTTGACGCTGCAGGCCACGGTCCGGGCCAGGGTACTGAGAAATGTCTCCTGTTCCCCTGTTTCTGTGCCAGTGTGAGGGTCAGCAGAAGCCCCAGGTATGAGGAATCCTGGCTCCAGTCTTGCCTCCCGCTTGCCTGCATTTGCAGGATGGACTGGTCCACCCTCGCTCCACGAACTTGCTCGCCTCTTACTGGAAGTATGCACGTGCAGTGGGCACTCTAGGAGCAGAGGATTAAGTAGGATTTAAACCAAAAGGGACCCTGGGGTACTCTTACCCCAGCCCCAGGCAGAGCAGCAGGGGAGCGTCCTGCTTCTAGGGCTTGAGCATCGCCAATATTCTCTCAGACTCCATCTTCTGTTTATTTCACTTACTCTCTCCGCAAAAGGGAACAGGCAGCTCTGAGTACAGCCATAAATACAGCCTCCCAGCCAGTGAGACAGGGCGCTCTTTTCCAGTGGTTCTGGTCAGAAAACCTTGGCAAGAATTCTTAATGGCCCCAGCTAAGTCACATGCTCTTTCCTGGACCCATCGCTGTAACCAGAGCAATGTGATGTCACCTTCGTGGTTATCTCTGCACCGTGGACCATAGCCAGGAGGGTGGGATATTCATTAGAGCACTCGGTTGTGTTGCAGAAGAGAAATTTCAAAATAACTCGAATTCTGTTATACAAGGAAGGAAGAGGCAACGCCTTGCCTCCTTGTTAGTGGGATATTTAGGAAAAAGAAAGACATGCTGGCCAGGACCGAGCAGTGAGAACTTGCGCGGCTGCCTGGACCACGGGTGGGAATGTAGACCCTGCTGGGGTGTGTGCCTCATGGCAGACCCTTTTGGTTTGGCTCAAGCACTGAAATGGAGCTGACTCTACCTTCCGAAGGAAAAGCAGCAGCATGTTTGTGACTTCGGGGGTAACTGCAGCTGTTAGCACTCTGGGCGTAAATGCACCCACAGACATTCTACAAAGCATTCACCTGATGCTTAGGGAAAGTGCGAGGCGCTTCAGAAGCTTCAAGGAATAACAGTGGACAAGGCCTTAGTCTTGGAGGAGTTTGTAATCTTAGGGCAACAAGATGTCCACATGTGAGCCACTGACAGAAGTGTTCCTTTGAGGACGTGTCCAGCGGTGTGTAGCAGAGGCTGGAGGCGCTGTGGCACGTCGGGGCGGAGGAAGGGGGCCTTGGGCTGAAAAGCAAGGCGAAGCTGCCTGAAGGAATTTGATCCGGGCTTGGAGAACAAAGAATAGAATGAATGCAGAAGTCTGAGCTCACAAATAATAATGGTTTTTAAATTTTTATTGTGCCTTAGGATAGATAAATGAAAATCAGTTTTGTGAAGGATAGAGTGAGGGTGGATGCCGCCTCCGGGTGAGACTCAGGGTTCTTTGCCCAGGGAATATGAAATATGTTTTGTTTCAGGGCTAAAACCTGGGTTTCCGCAAATGACAATTGGCTTTCTACGGACTCTGCGTTGCTCACATTCCCCAAGGTTCTTGGCTACGGAGCATGCGAATGGTCGTGGAATAGTGAGAACTACTTCTGCTTCTTACTGCAAGTGAGCTAGCACTTGTTTATGAGTAAATAAATGGGAACTGTTGGGAGAGAAGCTTTTTAAAAGACCAAATTAGCAAGTCAGGAGGAAGTTTTCACGAACATTGGAAGGTGATTTTGTGACATGCATGTGAAGGAATACATATTATGTGTTACACAGCTGAACGGATCACTCGACGATGTATGCATATTTTAAACCACCATTTTACGTGACAAATGTACACAATTTCTGTTAATTAGGTTACACGCACACACAGACATACACTTGAACCAACAATTCCCTAGGAATAACCTTAAACAGGACCAGTTAGGGGCCTGGTGGCACATCCTGCAATCCCAGCTTTCTGGGAGGCAGAGGTAGGAGGATGGAACGTGACTCAAAATGAAATTCAAAAACGGGGTGGGGAGGGGATGTGGAGGTGCGGCTAAGCGTGAAGGCCTTGGGCTAGATCCTCAGTACCACAAAAAAGAGAAACCGACTTATTTTTAATTATAAGAATAATGTAAGCACATAAAGATGAAAATTTGAACAGAATAAAAAAAAAAGAGAGAAAACTACTGGTTTGCCTTCTCAACCTGATTTTCTAGTTTAATGGCTCAGGGAGGCAGCTGCTTTTGAACAATTTTTTTTGTTGGTGTCCTCTTTGGTAATGCTACATAGTAAGCTTGTATTTCCAATATTTTACTTCTTCTTGTGACGCTCAGGATCGAAGCCAGGGTCTCACGCTTGACGGGCAAGACCTCATCCCCAGTTTCAGTTCTCACACATTAACTGGGGGTTTTTTGGAACTCCTGCCTGCTGGTGACAAGGAGTCATCTAGCCCCTCCCCTGCACTCACCTCACAGGCATTCTCTCTCTTTCCTGTCTTCCTCCTTCTTTCCTGGCCTTCCCTCTAGCAGCTGGGACCGATCACAGCCCATTGCCGCACCTCCTGGGGCTGGTACTCGGCTGTCCCAATTTGGGACCTCAGTGGGAAGAAGGCAGGGCCCTAGAAGGCTAGCATTTCTGCCTTACGTAGATACAGTCTTTTCTTCCCAGCATACCCTTCCTCCTCTCTCCGCAACGTCTTCCTGGGGAACAGGCCCTTGTTGTGGCCTGGTACCTGCTGGGGGCCTCACCCTGGGCAGTGCAGGCACTTGCCGCCTACAGTTAAGCGGAATCTCTACAAAGGCAGGCGAGGAAGGTGCATGATACTCGTTTTAGAGGCGAGGCAACTGAGGCTCAAGGTGCTGAAGAGGCGCTGGTCCGGCTAGCCTGGACCTACGTGGCTCCCACTCCAGAATCCTGCACCCCTCGACTTGGGAGCAGATTAAAGGGAGGGAGATCGCCCGGTGATTTCCAGGCCAGGGCACTGGCAGATTTTCCGTGTAGTCAGAAGGGACCAGGGCGCTGAGGGGTCTTCGGGACGGAGCCGAGACCCGCGGGAAGTGGCGCTCTTAGAGAAGACGGGGACGCAGAGTCTCTTCCGGAGTCACGCTAGGTCAGTTCCGGTGACGCGGCGCAGCCTTTCTGAGACCTGCCACGCAGGAGCGAAGTGCCCCTTCCCTTGGTCAGCGCCTGGCCTCTCAGGGAGGCCGGGGCGCTCGCAGCCTCTCGGTCTGCGCCCTGCTCCAGCCCTGTGGAGGCGGGGTGCTGGCTCAAGCTCGGGGTGGGGCGGCAGCCGGCCGCCTCCGTGGCTGCTGTCCAATGAAGACATTACGCATAGATGGGCCAGGCGTGAAGCACCGCGGAGCCGGCGGTGGGTGGGCAGGTGCGGGGGCGAGCAAGCTTTGAGCGCGTGAGGCTGAACTGCCGGGACGCGGGGTATCTTAACAGCGTGGGCAGGGGGCTCCTGAGGTCCAGGGCTTGATGAGAGGGGGGCTTTTTCATCGTGACTCTGCCGAGGAGAGGGACAGTCGGCGGCCACGCAGGACAGGCCCCGCACGTGCTGAGTTTTTGATCTCAAATTGGGAAACAACCCAGCACCCACGCCCGAGTTGACCCCCTCCTCCGCCGATGCGCTGGTTTTATTTTCTGGTGGAACGCACGGCTTTGGTGTATGCGCACTTGCTCTCCTGTGATTTTAATTTTATTTCCAGCTCATATTTTAATTTCTTCATAGCTGAGTGTTTTTCTCTGGTGGAGCATCTTAGGTTTTGCTTGTAGTCCTGGCCCATTTCTTTATTTGGTTGTAACCACTGGGACTCAATGTGGAGATTTTTAAAAATTACTATTATTGCATTTTAAGAAAAAGAAACCAGTGTGCCAGCATTATTTCTAGTGCTTAAAATCCAAAGCAGTTTGTCAGAGATTGCTCTTTGCTCTCGGAGACGGAGCTGCTTCAGTTTATAGCCCTGTTGTCTTTGCACCCGTGTTGGTGACGAATACTGTAAGACGGATTTCCTTTTTTTTTTCCTTCTTCCTTGAAGTGGGTTTCAAATCCCCAAAGAATTTCTGGGAGGGGAAAAATCCTTTAATTGAAAGCAAGAGAAAGCAAAACAAAAAAGCATAAGAGAGCTGACAAAAATATCACGTTTAATAAAACCAAGTTCCATCTCTGCAGATGGCGGTGGAGGCACAGAGTGACCTAAAGACAGAAAAACTGGTTCCCTTCATGCCCGTTCTCAAGTGTGGCTTTTCTTTTGAACCTCGATATGTGTCACTGACCAACACCTGTTGAGTCCCGGAGCCCTGAGAGAGCAGATAAGATGCCGGCTTATGCTTCTGGACGCTTCTAGTTCTTTGTGTGGAATCCAGCTACTCAGGCACTTAATAGTGTGTATCTTGGGCCAGTAAAATCAGCACCCCACCCCAGGCCTCCGTTTCCTTGTCTTTTCTTTTGTTAACTGGCAGAATTATCATCTGCCTTTATTGACTCCTGTGAACAACATTTGAGACAAAATGAAGAAAGTTTTTGGTATGATGTGGCTACTCCTGTTGCCGGTCCCCACCATTCTGCCCCCACTGCCAGTCTCTGTGTGGCACTGGATTATGGTCTCCTGTCATGTAGGTGGGGATTTGCCCAGGTACAGAGCAGGGCACCGAGAGAGAGTGGTGGCGTATGCCTGTAATCCCAGCACTCTGGGGCCCTGAGCTGAGAGAACCACAAGTTTGAGTTCTATGTGAACAATTTAGTGAGAGACTATCTCAAAAATTCAAAAATGTTGGGTATGTAGCTCAGCACAGAGACCCTGCCTTCAATCCTCCCTAGCTTAGGAAAAATGGGGAGTGAATAGGCCCCGATATCTATAGGCTCAACACATCACCAAGAATAACAGAATTACTGGGGCAGATTTCTTAAAATAAACAGGGAAAGTACCAGTTTCTCCGAACTTCCCTCTTACACAAACAAATTAAGTAAAAACTTGAAAAAAGCAGAACAAAATGTGAAGTGCCTCAATTTTGAGACTGGCCCTATTTCATTAGGAATTAATGATTTCAAACGTTTCCTCTTACACTGGCTCTGCTGATAAGTTTTTCCTTTCTGTCTTTTCTGCTTTGTGTCTTTGGGATCACTCTCCCCAAGGTTGAGAGGTCATGGGCATGTTTCATGGCTGAAAATGGAGTTGACTGTCTCCCATTATAGACGTGTATATGGCTTTAGGTGTCCGGTCCCAAAACTCCAAGTTAGACATAGGATAGTTGCTCTGGAATGTTCTTTGATTGAGAACAAGGCAGATCCTGCGCATCCCTAATCCACTTTACTTTTCACATATGCCATCTCCTGCTAACCTAGGGCAATTTTAAGATGGTGGCCCGGGTCTCTGGCACCGTCTCCCCAACCCCCATCTCCCAGCCTGTGTTTTTCCTCACTGCACTTCCTCTCCCATCCCCCCTTTTCCTCTCTCTCGTTCTCCAGACTTGCAGTTTATCTCCCTGAATATAATCTATTCATCTTGTCCCTTTCGAGATGAGGCAAATTGGGTTTGTGTTGGACCCACGGGGGGTGCTGTCCCCCTCATCCTTTCCTGTCTCTCTCCTCTTTTCTTTGTTCTTTATCCCTCTTAGTTTGTTTCTGTTCATGGACCTGGCTGCTAGATTTCTGGCTGAAATTCTGTATGTTGAAAAAAATTTTTAAAAACCCCTCTTATTTTGACATTCTTTATAAAAAGTTCCTATCATACCTACAATCCGATTGACCTGAAAGGTAAATGGAAGCTGTTTTTTTTTTCTTTCAAAATTTAAAATGTTCGCTCCAGGAACAATCGCTGTACCACAGACAGGGAGTCCATTTATTAAAACAATCGATGCTTCACATTTACGATCTGTGTCTATTGTATCACCTGACACAAAGCTTCTCCTTTATGGGTTTTTCATCTCAGGGGTTCGCTCAAGCTCTTCCCTGTCCCTTCCCAGCCATTGCCCGGTTGGGAGAGACTTGGCAGCAAGTTCCTGGTTCGTCTGGTGAGCGAAGCCTTTGCTTCTTGGATTTGCACCCTGTGCTTGGCTTAGTCAGGACCAGATGGGGGCAGGGTGGGTACGACCTGGCTCAAGCTGCTTTCTAATCACTTGGAAAACACATCCTTCTCTTTGGCTTTGCTTTCATGGCAAAGCCTTAAGCGTGTTAACGCACACCTGGCCCCCAAATAACTGCATCCTCCACATTAAAGTTTATTGCCTCCTTCAATAGGGATGCAATGAAGGCTGGAGAATTTGGAGACAGACTACAGGCTTTCACCAAGCAGTGAAACTCGGTGGCACATGTTGTGTCGTGGGTGCATGAAACGCTGAACCCAGGAGCAGCTCGTGGGCCTGGCCACTGCCCATGCTCACCCACGGCACGGAGCTCAGGTCACCTGGAGCGGGGTGGGGTTGTGCTTGGGAGACGGGTTTGTGGTGTTTCTTGCTTGTCTACTGAGCTTTTCTGTCACGTGGGTTTTTGATCTTTTCTTTCCGTTTGCCTTCAAATATCTTTTTACTTTTTTTCCTGCCAAGCTCAAGGGGCCAACAAGGGTTAAATCTAGTTAGCTGTGTCGGTCCTTAAGGACATTCCCCTTCTCTCTTTCCCTCCCCCCCAACACGCCCCAAACTTAAAGTGGTTTAATTTCCATTATGAAAGGTGAAGTCCTGGGGAACAAAGTGAACAGCGTACAGTTGGAATACTGAGTCTTAAAAAGATTAACTTAGTTTTTTCTTCTGAAGGCAATAAGAGCCCCTTTCCTGGTCACTCTGTCTGTCCGTGTACTGCTTCTAGAATGTTCTGGTGCTCAGGCCTGGCCTCACGAAAGGGAACAACTGTTCATGTCCAGACACATTTCAGACTTCTGGCAAAACAGGCTGAGCTCACGAAAATTTACACTTTTCCTGGCACCTGGCCGAGAGTATGAGCAGGACTTGGCGTGGGTTTGCTTTCAGTTAGAAAAGCCCTTTGGGGGGCATGGGGAGGAAGGTGGGGGTGGTGGTGGCAGCAGGATCTCCGTGAAGGGTCAGAACTGCTGAAATAAATATCAGCTCGGCTAGGGAGGGCGATTCCTGTAATTATATCTGCCCAGTGACTTATAATCAGCATTCCTAGCGGAGCCTGTGACTTTCACGTTGTCTCCTCTTGTGTCGATATGGGTGGCACCAATGGGGGTGGGGCAGAATAACACCTTGACTTTAAAAAGTGGCAGTTACTGGTGGTTGTTGCTGTTAAATATATACGAACCTCACCCTGGCCGTGGTTCCCTTTGAAACAATGCCAAGGGGGCATGTGCTGGAATTTCTGGTGGTAGGAAGGGAGCTCTTCAGGAGCTTTGGAGACCGTGCGCTGCTTCTCTCTAGGGGAATCCTGGTGAGACATCTAAAAGGGCAAACAAACGTGAGCGTGTGCACGAGGCACAGAGATGCTGCTCTGGTTCTGTCCCCCTCAACGTCCCCAGGGAAGGTCCACTTTGGGTCCCAACCTGTGGTGGCTGGCCCCTCACTCCCCACCTTTCCTCTTAGAAAACTGGAGCGAAACCAGCCGCCTGCCAGCCCGCAGGCTGTGTGTCATTTCCTTCTCTCTCCAAGGCTCACTCTTTCCATGGAGGAGACTTTTCAAATTAACATTTTCAGTTCATTAAAGACCTTTTCGCAAGCATTTCAGTCCGGTCAAGGCA
Organism: Ctenodactylus gundi; assembly: GCA_004027205.1. NCBI lineage: Eukaryota > Metazoa > Chordata > Mammalia > Rodentia > Ctenodactylidae > Ctenodactylus > Ctenodactylus gundi. Next base: position 590,719 of record PVKB01000027.1, read on the forward strand.
GTGTTTCATCTGGAAATGGTCAGGCACACGTCGGCACAGAATGGTGTGAGAAAGAAGGGTGGGGGGAAGCATACTCAAGTCCCTTCTCCCCAAGTGGACAGACAGAGCCTAGAAAACCTCTAGTGGGTCTTCATGGAGGGCGGAGCAATTTATTTGGAATAACAAAGTCAACGAATGAAAATTATTTGCTCTTGTTTGTTTTGTAAAACTAGCAAGGGAATAGGAGAGTTTTCATTCCCATTTGCTAAAAATAAATAAATAAAAAAATGGGATCTCTGGAAATGAGCAACTCCCAACCGGTGCTGTTGTCTTACCTTTGCTAGCACTCGTCGTAGCCTTTCCAGGGCTCTGTCTGTGCTTGGGGCACGGCGATGATAATTCTCCTGCCTCCAGATGAAAATACGGCCTTCCCTTCCCTGACTGGCTAAAATGAGAAACTCGGAGAACCTTAGGCAAATGGCCGCCTTCCCCAGAACTGGGTAATTGAGCAACACCGCCAATACCGTGGTGGGCTTGACTGGTTGGGACGGGGTGGACCAAATTTCAGACATTCTCAGCGGATGGGATACAGAATGAAGACAGGTGCCCAGGCCTCGTGGTCCTGTGGCTGCTGCTGCCCTAGCCCAGGTGAAGAGTTCATGTCCTCTCCCTGCTCTGTCTTCTCTTTCTCCTCCCCTTCTTCTTTCCTTCCTTCCTCCTATGTTTTTGTAGAGCCCACAGGACCTCAGATTAATTGCTTTTGCCTGTATCACGTGGTGGAGTTTGGAGCACGGTTTCTGCTGGACCACATGCTCCACGCGGCCTGAGCTGTGCTTGTGTTGTTTGCTCATTTTACTTGCACAAAGAATAATGAAGAATAAGTGTGTAGCTTCAAAGTAATTTGAGAGCCGTGGGTCTAGTCCTTTCTCTTACATCTATTTATATCAAAGCCAGAGAAGCAAGGTGAGTGTTCTGTGGTCTCTGAGCTGGTCACTAGGCTTAGCCAACGCCCAGGCCTATTCAACAGACAGACCAGTGCCCCTCCCCATCAGCAGAAACCAATTGAAACCACTAATGTGCCTTCTTAGGGGCAGCCTTCAGGTAAGGAGACTTCCACCCTGTATCGTCCAACCAGCGCCAGGCATGAGCCCTCGCGGCATTGGACATCATGAGTTCAAGGCTAACAACAGCCTCCTCATCCAGTCCTGGCATTAGGAACTTCTCGGTTATTGTAATATTTAAACAAAAACAACTCCAGCTCAAGCTCCCTGTCTTAATAAATCTAGAAAATAAAGACAATGCTCAGTTTCATGTTTGTCTTCAAGAGATTCTGTGGGTCCTAAATGAATACTAGAGTTGACAGAGCTCCGCCCCCTTCTCACCCAGCCTCGGTGATGGCACACGCAATGGCAGGCAGGCAGCTCCGAAGTGCTTTCCTCTTAGGAAACTGCACAGGGAAATGAACACTTCTTGCTACACAATTTGAACACGGCTGCCAGTTGGTCGTACCCCTACTGTCCTCTCGTTCTTGCCCTTCACCAATGACACAGCTCCGCAGCCTCGATGCCTGGGGCTGCCTGACGAGCACTGGACGCCTGACGTAGCAGACTCGGGTGCTAGGGTTGGCTTCAGAACTCCCTGGCTCTGCGGCTTTGTGTGTGTCTCTTGTCCTACTGGACCTTTCATTTCTGCACCCATCAAAAGGGAGAACAGAGCATGCTGGTTTGCCTCTTACCATCTGTGGGACGTTGGTCAAGTTTCTCAGCCTTTACCTGTGAGCCTCAGGGTCCTTAGCTCTAAAAAGCGTTATGAACAGAATGTACTTCTCAGGGCCCGTGTGAGTATTACACAAGCTAACATACCCAGAATGCACAGCAAAGCAAATGTTGCTCACACACTGTTGTCGTTCTTACCCTCATCTCCCAGGAATGGTAAAAACCGCACGGAATGGCTCATTCCATAGAGGTAGTCTGTGTGACATAAGGGGTGGCAATTGTATTCTTAATGATCTTTTCTGTGTATCCAATTGCCTACCGGCATTCACATTTAGCTTTGCTTTACAAGACTCTCGAAGGTAGATGGTCCCAAATGGAGGTGCAACCTTCGCTCCTTCTCAGCCCGTGTCCTACCTTCCTCACATACATCCCGCCCCAACTTTTCTCCCCTTTCTGTGTTTCCCACGTGAGCAGGGGCATCGCCCTCTCTGCCCACGGATGGGAGAAGTAAAATTCCACTTCACCTTCCCATCAGCTAGGTACTAAGTGCTGCCCCTTCCTCCACTTGGAGACCCTCTCCGAAGCGGGGTTTTCCTCTCCCAGGCACGGACTAAGCTGTGGCTTCTCTCCGGGCCTGGGCAGCTGCTCATTGCGGGGCCCTGCGCTTCCTGCTACGTTGTGCTGCCTCATACGTGCTCTTGTCTTGACTCCAGCTGCTTCTCTTTGCCTCACCTGGACACAGCTTTCAAAACTGAACACCCCAGCGGGTGTCTGTGGGGAGCTATTCTGACACCCCTGGTGCAGGCAGTAAGGTGAGTTTCCTCTGGGGGCGTCTTACCCACTTTGCCCCAGGCAGCTTCCTGCCACAGCCTTCATCACCGGCCTGTATAAAGATGTTTAGATGCTCAACTCTCAATTGAAGTGTCCTCACCTCTATATGCAATGTACAAAACAAGAGTAAAGCCCGTGTGTCACAACCCTCCCCATGGGTCCTTGATATGCCTCGTTATGTCAAGACTCCCTTCATCCCACGCGATTGTATAATATGCTCTCCCGACTCTACAGATGAGGAAATTGCAGACCGGATGGTAAAGCGACTTGTGCAAACTGACAGAGCTAAGGCGTCACTGGGCCTCGAACGCTGGCGGAATTGCTCGGGAGCCTTGTTCTGGACCACATACTCTAAGGAAGTTCAACAAAATTCTGATTTTGCATTTTTTTGGGTAGAAATATCCAGAATAAAATTCTTTCAGGAACCTTCCGTTGTTTCGCTGAGCTCTTCTGCGTGTCTCTTCCCGACTCGTCCATCCACGCTGCCTGTAACAGCGATGTGTTATTTCTGCCTTTCGCATGCTGGTCTTCCCCTCTGTGCGCTCATCTTGGGGCAGAGGTCCTGGGTCTGGGTTCTGGTGAAGCGTGTGAGCAGCCAGTCTGAGCTTGAAGGGGCAGGTGTGGGTTTCTGTGACGTGGCTGGGTTCTGCTGCCCTATGCTCAGTTCAATCTAGTGCTCTGCTTGGTGCCTGTGCAGTTCAACTGACCTTGCTAGTGGTCAGCTCACAGGGGTGAGGATGGCTTCATCGCCAGAGCTGCCTCTGTCACATCCTGGGCTGCGGCAGCAGCTACCCTAGTTCACCTGCCTTTCTCCACAAGTCTCCCCACAACCACAAAATGTGTGACTCTCCGGCTGAAGTTGTTAGGAACAGTGTGCTGTGAATAGACTGGGTGACACTGTCTACAAATTTAAAGAAATAAAATTTTTCCTTTGCTCTTGTTCCCAGGAATCCTTGTTTTAAAACAAACACAATAAATTAAAAACATCAAACCAGCTACTTTCGTAATCGTGTGTAGATTGAGCCAAGGTCTTGGTGCCATCTTTCTGAAAAGTTCTTACTTCTTGCCGCCACTTTTCACCCTCATTGAAAAGACACTTGAGGCTGGGCATGAAAGTGCACGCCTGCCATCCAAGCACTCTGGGACACTAAGGCAGAAGGATCACAATTTGAATCTCCCTGGGCAATGTAGCTAGACCCTATCTCTAAACAAAAAAGGTCTTTGCCAAGCTTGGTGGTGCAGGCTTGTAATCCGAGCACTCTGAGAGGCCGAGGCCTGCGGATTGCAGGTTTGAATCCAGCCTGGGCAACTTAGGAGGGTCTTGTCTAAAAATAAAAATAAAAGAAATGAGCTGGAGATGTAACTCAAAGTGAAGGCCCAGTAACACTCACACACACAAAAGAATGGGTTAAGGTTGTAGTTTAGTGCATGGACCCCTGGGCTTAATCTCTAGTACCACAAAGAAGAGGAAGAAGAAGAAGAGGAAGAACAGAAGAAGAAGAAGAGGAGGAGGAAGAGGAGGAGGAGGAGGAAGCAGAGAATGAGAAAGTGCACAGCCCTCTTTAGTTTTCCTTGGGAAAACTGTTCCCTTCTTAGGACGAGCTATTTTTTCTCTACTGCTGAGTCGTGCTAATGACTGCGTATTATGAGGAAAAGACTTCGTTTGTTGTGTCTTGATGCAGTTTGCTTGTTCTTTTTGGGGGGAGCAGATTCCCTTTCTCTTTGGCTGCAGATTCCGCGCCTCCCAAAGAAAACAATGGTCAGGCAAAAGGTAGTTCTTTTTTTTTCTGACTTGTTCTCTTTTCAGTTTTATTTGTTTTGAAAATACAGTGTCCAAAATGCATTTTTTTCTTTCCACAAATAAATATGGAGCCTATTCTACGCCAAAATGGCACCAGGCTTGATGAGGGGAAGTTCATCATGACAGGAGGGGAGGTTGGTGCCGCTGAGGAAGGACGCAGAGAAGTGATCAGAGTTGCTGCCACTGTCCCCGAGGTTGTTTCCTCTTGGTTACCTTAGGTATCCTGTCGTGGGAGTCAGGGACAGCTTACCTCTGGTTTTCTATCACTGTCACATTCTTTGACAAACAAGCAAGTTCAGATTTCTCACCTTCATAGCTGATGCAGGTAAGACCAAGGTATGTTTAGGCCTAGAAGAGAGTACTTACTTTTTGGGTTATGAGGCTTATAGATTCTGATTCTCTTTGGGCAGACAGTTTTGTGCAATGCAATAAACAACAAAATCTCATTTTAGTATAAATATATCCAAAATATTACCCAGGACCTACTTATACTAAACAACAATTTGTTTGCTTACATAAAATTCAAGTTTAACTGGGAACTTTATATTTTCACTTGTTAAATCTGACAGCCCTAGAAGGTAAGCACTTAAGAAGTGAGTTTTGAACAGATCTACGTTGTGTGTGTCTGGAGGTATTTGTGATTTAAGTTTGTATATTTGAGGGGAAGAATGGAAGGTCTAGGGAGGAATTTCTTGGGCAATCACAAAAGTGCATGTTATAGAAAGTTGTGGGAAAATTATTGCTTAGGATTTATCATAAAATAATTCTTGTCATCCCAGAGGAGGTCAACTCAAGGTTCTGTGATCCCCAAAGAGGCCAGGAGGAGGGCTTTTGCCAGTCTTGGCACCAAGGGCTTAGCCAGTGGCATGGAGAAAGGAATTCTGAAATGTGCCAGAAGGCTGAATTTCCTTTACTAAGGCCAGTTACTATGACCTTGGGCAACCCGCTGGTCTGCTTTGTTTCAATTTCCATCTCTGTCAAATGCGGATTAACAATAATTACTTTATTTACTTCTAGGGCTTGTTTTGAACCTCAAATTAATATGACACTCAAACTCCTTGAAACAGTGTGAAATTGCTTTACCACTAAAGGACCTGGACTTTTGGTCTTGCCAAAATATTCTAGAGCCTCAGAGTGCGCTTTGGGAGTCCAGGCCCTGGGTCCCACCTGGGAATCCACACTCAGACTCTCTCGACAGGAGGTAAATTCGCCTCCCATTTGGCTTTCTCTCCTCCTGTCAGCAACAAAAGCCCCCTTAGGTAAGGCCTCGGATGGTTTTGTCTTTCTCTGAATGCTATTTTGAGGTGTCTACTGTTCTCAGCCCATCAGTGGGATTCTAAAGTGTGACCAAAGAACATTTGGGATATTTATGTCCAAGCTGGCTCAACTTAGCAGAGAAATATCTGGGTACAAATTGAGAGTAGTAAATGATCGAACATGGATTTCTCCACAATGACTCCAGTATCTCTGCTCAGGTGCATAAACAGAATGTGTCACATACATAATAAGACATATAATTCACATTGCACTTGAGAGTTCACAACGTGCCTGTTCGCACACATTATCTCATCCATGTATATATTATCCCCCTCTGGGCAAAAACAGGCCTTTTGCTTCTCTGCACACATCTGTGGAGGAACACAGGCTGCGGAGTGCCTCCCTCCCTTCCCCGTGGAGCCTTCCTTGACCATCTGGGCAACCCTATCTCCTCGCTTCTCGGTCTGTGCCATTAGGAAAGTGTTTACTTAGCATTTTTATCATCAGCACTAATGTTGAACTTGGTACGTTATTGTACTGTTGTTCCAGGACTACGGACTGTCTAGGCAGGGTTTTGGAATCATTTGCTCGTTGCTTTATTCTCGGTGTCAGGAATCTTGCACACATACTACTTGCTCAAGAACTAATTACTTAATAAACAAAGGAATTGTTCTTCTCAGCGTAGTCAGAGCTTCTCAGATCTCTTCTAGTAGCTGTGAGAATCGTTGCCCTTGTCCTCTGGCAAAGTGTCTGCCACGTTGCTGAAGAACGTGAATATTAGCTGCGTCATCAGCTTGGGTATGTGTTTTGCGTCAGTAGACCTGGCCACCTTTTGGCTTCAGCTTTCACTTTCAGAGTCATCAGCCCTCAATATATGAATCTTCAAAGTACGTGTGCATTTCATTATAGGCCAAGCACCCCTGATTCGAAACCTGACATTCCAAACGCTTGAAAATCTGAACTGTTTTGAATGCTGACGTGATACTACAAGTGGAAGACTCCAAACCTGACGTCATGTGACAGGTCACGGTTAGAAGTTGTCTCACCACAAAGTACTGTATAAAACCACCTGCTGTGACAAAGTGCATATAAACCAAGTGACTTTCACATGTAGACTCCAGTCTTATTCCCAAGATATCTCATGATGTATAGCAAATATTCCAAAAACATCCAAGATCTGAGAAGCTTCCGATCCCAGCGACTTTGAAAGGGATACTCAACATGTATGTGTGTGTGTGCACGTATGCATCCATTTTTGTTCTAATATGCAAAATAACGTATATAATTTGCTTTAATTATTATTTCAGTTATTTTGCATTCATAGCTTCTGCTGTTTCATTTAGTGCCTCCAAATTTTATGTCTTTCATTCCAAGCGTTTTCTTGGCTCTTGGTGAGTCCACAGTCCCTAGGCGCGGCGCCCCAGCTTGGGATCAATAGAATGGCTTTGCGCGTGGGTCCTTTCGGTACCAGAGTGAGCCGAGAGGAAGAAGAGCTTGCGTTAAAATCGAGTTCAGCACCCCAGGGACACTGCCCTCCCCTCCTTGCACCGCGAGCCTGCGTCCCGGGGTCTTCTCTCCGGCCCTGGCCCATCTGCCAGACTCCGGTCATGTGCTGGAGAGGGCGAGCGTCGAGTTTTATGGGGTCTCTGTCTCCCAAGTGCCGGCGTCTAATTAGGCTTGACACTACCGAGGCGTTTCCCCGACATTTCGTCTTGGGTCTTGCGGGAAGCACAACAAACAATGTCAGGAGCAACATAAAATTCCCCATTAGAGGGGGGCCTAGGAAACGGGCGGCTGTTTATGGGGCGCTCTGAAAGGGGAGTCCAGAGGGTGGGGTCGGGCTCCGAGGAAGAAATAAAACGGCTCATTTAAATTCTTAAGAACTGCATAGGAGGCATAGGATACAATGAGTATCTCAGAGAAGAAAGGCCATGCGTTGAACAAACTAATCACATGGTAATCAAAGGGGAGTGATTCCCTGCCTACTGAGAAGTGCTTTAGAAGTTCGAGCCAGCGAGAGTAAAGACCCTATCGAATGACAGCCCTCATAAATTATAGATTTTTAAAAATTGCATAAAGGAATGTGTAATAACGTGCGAAATGGATTTAAAGGCAGAAAGTGCCCGGGCTCTCGCGGGAGACTGTGATCCTTCCTGGGAGGCTTGTTTCCCTGCCCCAAAGCCCCGCCTCCAGCTACAAACCCCGCCCACCACAGCCGCCCCTCCCTGGCCAAGCCCCGCCTCTCACAGAGATGTCTTAGCGGGCCTGGCACTGACGTTAGGATGCCTTTTATTTGCTTTATCTGATTAAAATCTGGTTCGGATGCTTGACTCAAAGAAGACATCAATGAAGGGGGCACCAGCCCAAGCTCTCTCCTCCTTGCACACGTCACCTTGAGTTTTATGGAAGTGCAAAGCTCGGGCCAGTGCAAGATGGCTGGCGGAAGCTGCAGGACTTCCGGCGCAGGTCACAGGGGGCAGAACGTTTGATTGAGGACCGCCCATCCGATGTTGTTGTTTTCCTGTTTCCCTCTGCCACTTTGGCTGTGGAGTTGTGGCTAGAAAGGCAGGGCAGCTCAGGCCCAGGGGACTCTAGGAAGAGTCAGGTTCTGGGGTCTAGGCCAGCTGCCAGACCCAGCTCAGGTCCCAGGACCCGCGGTGGCCGTGTTCAGGCCTGTTTGTTCCCAGGGGGTAACAGGGTGAGGACTGCTGAGGCCTGCAGATGGGCCCCCAGGCGTGTCTCTGTAAAGTGATGGGACAAGCTGAGGAAGTCACAAGTTAGCAGTGATAGGACGGGTCGCTCTTTCTGGCTGTGTGGTCTGGGCGACGTTCTGTAGCCCCCCTGGGACAAAATCGAAGTGGAGACGTGACAGTGCCGTCTTCTGGCCTGTAATGGTACGTGCTCAGATGAGGGCCCGGATGGGAGATCAGCAGAAAGTGAGTGTTCAACCACGCCGGCCATTGCTGGTAGCTGAGGTCAGGCAGCACAAGCGCCCATGGCGGAGACAGGTGGCGGGGCTCTCCTCTTCCCAACCTCTGGCCTCTTCAGAGCCTGAGTGGGAAGCAGCCCAGGCCTACTGGAATCATTAATGGAACCTCTGAGAGAGAACTGTGAAATCCTGTCTCCTTGTCCCCGGACTAACTGTGCAAGTGAGGAGACCAGCAAAGTCCTAGCGCCCTGAAACATGAGTCCTGAGACAGGGGAGGCCTCAAGCAGTTGTCGCTCTGTGAACTGCATCTCTGTGGACGGCGTTCCTGCTCCTGTAGCTGTCACATGATGAGGGACTGGCCACTGGAGTGGCCACTGGAGCGGCCGGGGTCATTCAGTCTGCCTCAGGAGTCCCACTCTGAGCTGTCTTCTCTTTGAGAAGGGAAGGAAGCATCTGGGGAATCCCGTGGGGAATCCCGTTTCTGCTTCTCTCCCTCTTTTCTTTTTCCTTTTACGCATTTATATTTTTGGTGACACTGGGAATAGAACCCAGGGTCTTTGCACTGAGCTGTGTCCTCAGCGTCCCCCACTCTTCCTTCTCCTTTTTTTCGAGATAGAGCCTTGGCTCAGCGGGCAGACTTGGGGCTGGAAGTTTGGATGGATTCTTAACATGAATGGTGAGGGCTTGAACTTTCGGTCCGCCTGCCTCGGCCTCCCAGAGTGCTCCCTGCCTCCCGCCTTCCTTTTCCTTTTTCTTCTCTGTTCCTCCCCCCCCCCCACCCCGGCTGTTCCCCCCACCCACCCTTTTTCCTCAGGTAAGACTAGCACTGAGCCAGGGCTGAGAGCCATTTGCCTAGGTGAGAGACGCCGCAAGGCAGGGCATAGCCTGTATTTTGGTGTGAAAGTGTCCCGTGCCAGGGCAATTCTGAGAAATCGTCCGCAAACCCCAGTAGCATGCTGCAATACAGCTTTCGGCCTAGTTTTTGACACAGTCCAATGTAGCTTAGCTGGGGGCGGGGGAGGTGTTGCTTACCCACGTTGTCACCTAAGAACCCAAACTCCTTCCATGCAGAGGCATGGCGTCTTTGACTTGCAACGTGACAGTCTCCTTGGGTCATCCAGCAGGCACAGCAGAGAGAGGGGAGAAAACCTGGTCTGCACAACCTCCTGTCTGCTCGTGTGCACAGGCGAGTCAGTCTGACATGCTCACAGACACGCAAGGGAGACTCAGTCAGCTGTGGGCTGCGGAGAGCAGAGAGGCTTCGTGAGAACCCAGCTGTGGCTGGAGTAGGCTGCAGCCTGGCCCAGTATGGCTCTGAAGCTGGGCCTGAGCCTCTTCACCCGGGGGCCTTGATTTGTGGAAGGTTCATGCATCATGACATCGAATGCAAAACGTTATGTGAAGGAGATTTTTTTCTATTTATTCTACTTATTTTATTCTCAAAGAATCTGTGACTCCTGGAATGTAAAGAATCTTTGTTCTATGTTGCTTTTTGGCTCAGTGGGCAGACTTGGGGCCGGATGGATTCTTAACATGAATGTGGCTGAACTTTATCTGGGTTTGTGGCTTTAGGACTAGTGTCTGTGAATGGTTATGCTGGGTCTAGCAGGTGGGGGCAGGCTGAGTGGGCTAGGCCCCCTTTTCTCTCCTGCTTGGGCCAGATTAGTGTTCTAGTACCTGTTTCTACATCTAGTATTCTTTGAAAAAAGACAGGCCGTGGCCAGGATTTCCAACCCTTTCTCTTCCCTTCTTTTTTGTCCCTCTGGTGGAGGCAAGAGGCAGATCTATCAGCGCGATTCCTCGTAGTGGTCCTGCTGTCAACAGGAGGAAGAGGAGGGTTTTGTGGTGCTCGGATGCTGAGAGAACGCGAACACCAGGGAAAGCATCCAGCCTTGCCCTCCTGCAGTGGAGCCAGGAGCAGGGCCATCCAGGCCTTGCCCATTTTCAGGGGTCCGTGGGGAGCAGGGAGAGGAGGGAGGGGATCACAGGAAAGGGACTTCAGACGCTCATTTGAGACAGCCTCTGTCAGCAATGAAAGGCAGCCCAATGGGAAAACTGACATTTTGCGCTGCGTCTCAATGCTGCGTCTGCCCCCCATGGACCCGGAGTGCCATTGTCTCCTTCCCGGTGACGGTGACGGCTCCACCTGAAAGCCCTTCCAGACGTCCAGGGCATGGCTGAGGGGTTACAAACGGTTCTGTAGCTTAAAAAGAGAAGTTGGAAAACCACTGGTGTAGCCTAACAATGGGGCTTTGTGCTCTTGTCTGACCCTGCCTACCAGAGGGCCTTTGTTTCCAACGATTCCTGGCACTGGACTTCAGGAGGCCATGGGCCCTGTTTTTCTCTTAAAGTCAGAAATACTTTCAGCTGGCATTTTGTTTCATCCCATCTCCCTAATTCTAGGGAGTCTACCCCTCCGGGGCCACCGTGGGGCAGGAGTGGCCTGCCCCCGTGCTCTCCTCCTCCTGTTTGTCAGGCGGGGGCAGGACAGCGCACCCTCCGGCCGGAGGGTGGGCTGTCTGGGCGAGCAGGACGCCAGCTGTCAGCCCGGGATGAGGTCAGGCAGAGGCCACCCTGGTCCCAGGTGGGCAGGGGTCGCCCAGGTGACCAGACTGCACCAGAGGCCCAGACAGTATGCAGGAGCATGAACTGCGGGCCGCCCCTGCGGGCGGAGAGCTGCAGCGCTGATGGGAGTCAGCTGTGCGCTCGGGCCAGCAGCGGCCCAGGTGCCTCCGCCCCTTCCGGAGCCCGCTTTCCCCTAAGTGGCGCAAGTGCAGCCTGCCACCGCCGGCGGTTCATCCTGAGAGGGGCCGCTTGGGGCAGGGGTGGGCTCTCGGACCACGTCTTTGCTCTGCTTTTGGAAGCAGGGAGGCGCAGTGATTGCCTGTGGACATTCTGGAACCAGACGGCCCGGTCAGACTCTGCTTGGCCACATAGTTGGGGGCAAGTAACTCAATTTATCCCTTCACAAAACATGCCCGATAAAAAGAAGCAGACTTGTAAGTTTGAGTTTATATTTGCGGCATACTTAAAGCAAGCAGTGCCTGGTAAATAATATGCACTTAATAAAGGCCAGTATTTAATATTGTTAATAAATACATAACCTATAAGCAGATCTTCCCATTAGCGGCAGTCAAGGGCTCTTTAAGCGGTGTTTATGCCCGCTCATCACCTTACGGGGTGTTTGAGAAGCCGCCCTGATCTCTCAAAGCCACAAGGTTGCCTTTCTTCCAACTGTCTTGGTGTCTGTGGTCTGGTTCCTTCTTATCTGAGTAATTCCTTTAGGTCTGGGTCTTTGTCTTATCTCTTCCTGTTCATTATCCCTGCTACTAACATGGTAAATTTTATTAAATATTATTTTTTGCTTAAAAGATTAAAAAAAACAAACTCAAGCTCTTTGTATGAATATTCTTCATGAAGGGAAAAAAATCTCTAGTCTGGGATAAAGTCCTGACGATTTTGTGTTTTTTTGTAAAGTATAATTTTTTCAAAAGACACTCTGTCAGACTCAAGCTAAGTGGTCCAACTATAGTAAATGGTGCTGGTTCAATAAAAATATAAAAAATAAATGGAACGCAATATATACAGCTTTCTATGTGTATATGTGTTAGTTTGGGTTCTTTCAAAAGGCAGAATTTACAGAAATTATAACAAGAAGGATCTATTCGGAAGGGCTACAAATCCAAGGACAGAGAGAGTCCAAGATGGCGGCCTGCGCGTGCAAGAGCTGGAGAGTCCGATGGCGCTCAGCCGGGAAGTAGAGCACCCGCCGGGACTGCAGGACGGCCCGTGAGAGTCTGCTGCGGATCTCGGCTGTTCAAAGAACAATAGTGAAGACGAGACTTCGGTGAGACGACTGAAGGGCAGCGAGGGGCAGGCAGCTGCAAGTCGAGCCTGGAGCCAATCTGTGATGACGATCTCTGTGTGCAGCACCTCAGCGTCCGTACACAGTTGCGAAGGGGAGAGCTTTCCCGGAGGAAGAGGCTGTGACAATCTCTTCTTTTATACAGTTCCCAGCTGGGCTCCCACATCCGGGTGGGTGCTTTTCCCTCATTGGCTGGCCCACATATCACTCACACTGTAATCCAGGCTGGTTCTCCATTCCCAGTCTAGGTGTGGTTCCCAAACCCTAACCCAGGTGTGGTTCCTGATTCAAATTGGCATAATCTCTCTAACGGTCACAGTACATATATGGAACTTTATGATATTATAAAAGTGGTATTGCAAATCAATGAATAATCGATATGGTGTTCAATAAACAGTGTTGAGATGACAAGCATGTCACTTGGAAAAATAAGTAATTTTGATCCTTAAATAGAAAAAGTAAAACTAAGCCGAAAAGCACAATCACAAAAAAGTGAATGAGATTTTCAGTGTTACTAAAGTAGAGCAGACGTTTCTAAACATGACGTGAAGCTGTAAGAGAAAACTGATTAGTAACATAAAACATGAAGCTTCTTAAGGCAAAAATCATAAAAATAGGAAAGCCCCACAGTCCCACATAGCAAAAAGTACCAACAAAGGGACAGAAATGACTAACTGGGGAAAATTTTTATTACAATGCTTAATATTCAAAAAGTGATCAATAAACCAATGAAAAGACAAATATACCGATAAGAAATGGGCAAAGTTCATGAAGAAATATTTCAAAGAGAAAAAAATCATACAAATAGGATACCAGCTATATCAGAAATTAAGTTGTACTTTTAACCAAAGCAGATTAGACCACCTATCATTTCCGCTTATCTACTTAGCAAAGTTTCAAATCTCCTAAGAGATAGTGTTACCAGGGTGCTAGGTAAAACATGCTCAGTGTTGGTGGACGTGTGAACTGGTATTATTTTAAAAAAATCAACTTATTAATATCTACCCAAATTAAAAATGAACCTTTCTGTTGAGCTAGAAATGCCATGTCTGATTACTTAATTTATACACTTGTGTATGTCTACTGACATGTCTCCACCACACATTTAAATGAAGGCTTACCTCAAGATTACTTATAGCAAAAATTGAAAACAGCCTAAGTATCCATTAACTGGAAAATAATTAAATATGAAACAATACATGAATACAGTGGAATTTGGTACAGCTGCTAAAAAGAATAAAATGTCTTTCAGTATTTTTATAGAAATGTGCTCAAAATATGTTGTTTAGTGGAAGAAGTCAGTAGTAAAACAGTGCAGATATCATCTCTTGCCTAAAAATATTTATTTGCAATATCCTCCTCCATGTGCAGAGTACATATTTGGAAGAATATATAAGAGTTCCCAGTGTTGATGAGCTTGAGACTAAAGGATAGAAGATGAATGTTTTTGCTTTATGCCCTTATGAACTTTTGCAGTTGTGTATATAATATGCATGTGTTATCTTTAAAATAGAAGAATCCTGAAATCAAAAAAAAGTACTGATGCCAACACAAAAATAGCAATATCAATAGTGATGGAATTCAGAAAATGTTTTCACAGCCCCACCACTTCCAGATGCCCAGGTTGTTCATTCTACAAGCGCAGAGGGCACCATTCACAGACTCCATGCGCACAGCCATGTATAAATAGTCTTTGAACTCCCACTGTGTTTTCTTTGTGTGATCCACATATATAAAGTCCTTGATCTCTGCAAGACTATGTTAAGGCAGGCCTAAGCACAATGGGAAGAGCTTAAAGTCAACCCGAAGAACACAAGCGAAGGAGGCGTCGCTCCTGGACCAATCCTACCCATAGGTAGAAGGTGAGGGTGAGTGGGTGGGATGGGAGAAAAAGGGAAAAAATGAAGGGAGTAAGTGTGGGGCCTTGCGGGGATGGACAACCATCTGTGCCATGACGTGTGACACAAAGGTAACTCAGCCCCACACACCTGTCACTGTGTCACCCATCCTGGACTCTGGTTCTACTTGGTGTGCCATGAGGGGAAGCGTGGGATCGACATGCAGGGTCCTGGGCCAGCCGATATGCCCTTTCTCCTGTGCACGTTCAGTCCAAGGGCTGCCCAACAGCTGGCCACCGAGCCGTGCCACCAGCCCTCTTCTCCTTCTGTCCTTGTGTGAAGCGGCTTCCTCCCTGCCTGCCCCTACCCTGTCCTGCACCGCTGTCATGGCTTCTGGTCTGAAAGTCTGGCACAGAGCTCCTGCTCTGCCCTCCCTGCTCTCGTCCATGCTGCCTTCGGCCTGCCCTGCCCCGTTGATCTTCAGGATCCCTCTTTGTGTCCTAAGACACCTCCCCCCTTTTGAAGGTCTTCTTTCTTGTTAGAATGCCGTGGTTGTCAAGCTTACCTCGCATTCCTTGGGGCCTGCATCTTGACTTGATTAACGGAGATGCAAACGCATATTGAAAACCAAAATTGACCAAAATTAACTTTCAGCAATTTTAGTCATTTAGATCCCAGCCGCTCTAATCTCCATCCTTGAAAATAGTTGCGTGTGCATAGTGAAACTTGCAGCTGGGTAGTGTCTCTAAAAGACATCCTCAAAGCAGGTGAGGACTGGCACAGAGTGACTCTTCCTCTTGGGCGGAGAAATCAGAAAGCTGCTCTCCGTTGGCTCTGCTAGGGCAATAGAAATATTTTCCAAGACCATCAGGGCTTAGCCTGTGGCATGTTCGCCTTTGGTGACTTCCCTTTGTGAGTCTTCAAAGACGAGGAAGGAGTCAGGAATCTGCATACGTAAGACCTGAAATTTTGAGCTGGATACATAATAAGGCAACACTGAAATATTTTCACCAGGATTGATGGTTTGTTGGTGAGAAAAAATAAACTTGCTGGAATAATTAAAAAAAATTTAAAAATCTCAGTTGAGCCTCCAAACGTTCTTCCCCCATTTGAAATTTGCTGGCATTATTTTGGGGATGAACTTCATATAATCCTATTGGGAGGCATAGGCCTGGAACAGTTCACAAGGATAGCTTCTCTGCCCGAGTAGGATTCGGGATGAAGACACTTTGTAGCGCTTTTCCCTCTTGCTTTGTGCAATTGATTTATTTCTCCATCTCACACTTTCCCTTGCTGGAGTCTCAGTTGTTATAAAGTCATGGCAGCAGACAACAGCCTCCTGAGCGCGCCCTTTTGCAGTGGAAATGGTAAGAGGGGGTGAAACATGAAACAGACATAAGGAAGGGTGAGTGGAAAGGCAGGGGCAAGGGACAGCATCGGCAGAGCCTCCTGCAGAAGCCCCCTCGCTGGAGCGTTCACTGACTCTAAAAGCTCCAAAGGATGTTCAGGGTCTAGGGTCCCCTTCATTACTACAACAAAAGAATCAGGCATGGGAGCAAGACCAGGAACACCTGCCTTGACCGCTCAATCTGTTTCCCTGTCAATGAGTGATTTACTTCCCTCATCTACAATACATCTACAACTATAATTGAGTCTTATGAGTTTATTTGATTTGAAACAGTGACAGCCACAGGGTGCATAAGACACACTGTTTGCCAGGGTGATGCTCACGCGAGAAACCACATGTGCAAGAGCCACCATGGAATTTGGAGCCATCTTTTTCGGCTGATTATTGGCATTATCATAGTGAGCAGGTGCTTGTTCAGCCTTGAGGAGATGCAGGCAACAATTTCTAGTCCACCTCAATGGCACTGCTAGGAAGAAAGGGTGTAACGATGCTGCTGCAGTAGGAAGGGGGGGGACAAGAGCGAGCTCCTACTCGGAAGGTAACTGGACACTGTTCAGGGGAAAGCATTGTTTAAACGTGGGCAAGCGGAGTGCAAGCTGTCACATGATGACTTACTATCACGGCCTTGGCAGAAGCAAGCCCAGAAACATCGCTTGCCCACGTACATATTTTGTCTACCAAAGACATAGTGGTAGGAAGGTAGATGGAAGTGTTATTTTGTCATTTCTTTCTTTCTACGGAGCTCTTGAAACATTAGAAAGTAAACAGACAACTAGGCTTCCCGGTAAGGACTTCCTTTCGAGGTGACATTCCAATAACCTTGTTTGAGGGGGATGACGCTGGGCCTGGAGGTTGGAAGCAGACCACGGTATCTAAAGACCAGAGGAGCAGATCCAAGGGCACATCCTTGTGTCCTGTGTCTCTTTGGTCTTCAAGGATAGAGACTCAGAATTAGTCCAGTCTGATGCTCATCAGTCATAAAGATTTAATTACCATCCCTACTTGACCAGGATTGTAATGCGAGACCCAGTTCGTATTCACCAGCATTCTCCTGTTGCCCCTTCACTCTCTCCCCTTCCCACCCACTTCCTCTACCTCTCTCCCATTAAAGGGACGACCAGTTTTGAATTACGGTAATAGCTGCACTCTTGGTTTAGGACTAACCTCCCTGAAATTTTCAGGACCACTAATTTGTGGTTACTCCAGTGCTAGAATGAACTTGGTGCTCTGGCCTTTAGACTGGCAGTGCCGTAAAAGTTTAAAGCGAAGACTGCCTCAGAGCCAAAAGAAGAGAGGAGATTGAAACCTAAAGGTTATCCTGAAATGCACTTTACTGTTATCTATGAGAACAAATGAGTTAAAAAAATTTCAAATACCAGAATACCCTACAGGGAGGAGATATAACTATTAAAGGGCTGTTATAGCTGCAATAAATGTAGGAACAATAAAAATAAATTGATGAAGTAAATGTCAGCGCTGTTCCCCTGAGCTGCCCCCACACCTTTGTCCAAAAGTAGAACATCTCCAATTACAGAGGGTGGAAACAGCCTTCAATGACAATATGACAAGGACAGAACACAGAACGCTGGCACAGGGAACACAATTATGCACAGCCTTGAAAAATTGTATCATAGCACAATGCATGGGAGAAATCAATTAATGATGCAGGCCTTCCTCTGCTGTCTAATAATCCTAGAAGGGAAAGGAGAAAAAAAAAACCCTCAGTACACCCGTGCATCACAAAGGTGACCCTTAAGTGGAAGTCTACATAATACCAGGGGTCAGTCCTCAGAGTTTATAGCGTCTGAAGTACTCTTTTTTTCCCCCTCTTCTCAATTTTTTCCCCTTAAAAAAAATCTAACAGTCTTAAGGAGGCATTTAAGTAAAAGTCACTTCTTTTCTGGTTAAATAGCCTTGCAAAAGAGAGTTCTTCGGTGGAAAGGGCTGGGATGAGCAAAGTGTATGGCTGTTGTCGCATGCCCACCGGCTGAAAGGGAACAGGCAAAAGTTAGGCATAAACACGGTGGAAGGTAGAAGGTGATTTATCTTGTGCAATTTACAACAGGTGCTAAACATTACGAAAACCAGAGCTATTAAGCAATCAAATTAAGCTATAATTATAACCGAAGAAAACTGTACAGGAATTCTAATTAATTCAAATCTGAGCATGTCCAAGAGGGCCGCTCCAGCAACCCCTCTTCTGAATGAAACAAAACAAAAACAACCCTGGGATAATGCTTTCAGATTGCACAGGAAATTAAGAAATACTTCTCGGCTTGGTTATTCCAGGCATTCCTTATGAAACGGTGAGAGAAATCCCTGCAAAGCCTGGGCACTTGGCTTTTCAGGTACATGCCACAGAAAGTGTGCAATTGGAGGGTCCTTCGCTGGGTAGGTTTGGAGGCGGAGTAGGCCAAGGTGTTCCACCGTTCCTTGTAAGCACTTAGGAAGCCTGAATGTTGCCTCATACTTCTTGGCCTTGAAGGTTTCTCACAGGGCATACGAGCCTTTTAAAGAACTATCCACACGGTGTCTGTTTTTATTTTTTTTTAATGTATCTTCTGGACCAGTTCCATCTTATTGTTAGCTGTTCATTCCTCTTCTAGCCTCAGTCTCCATCTTTGAGCCTGCTTTATGGTTTTTGCTTTTCTTCTACCCAGATCCCTGGGATATCAGAACGCCAGCGTGGGCTGTTCTATCGGCTACCCCCAAACTGCACGTGCTGTGTCCCATCGACCCCAGTGAAAAGAAGGGGACGCTCCAACATTTGAGTAAAATTCCCCCCACTCCGCCAGAGGGAACGATTTGATTAATGTGACCATTTCCCTAATTCACAGTTCCGTAATTTTAGATGAGGTAGGGTGTGCTCAGAGTGGCGTGGACGTTCACAACAGTTCCGTAATTTTCATGGTACAAAAACAGGAGTAACAGAAACAGCCCTAACACTGGGCTACGCATATAACACACACACACACACACACACACACACACACTCTGTCTCACACCAACCCCCCGCCCCCCCCACCCCTCCGCCCCATACATATCATCTTGGGTTAACATATGGGCTAACATTTATTACCTGTTGGGCACCAGGAATTGTTCTAATCTGTACCTAGATTAGCTCAATTCTCTCAACCTCTACTGGCAGGCACTCTTAAAAGTGTCATTTTAAAGAAGGGTCAGAACATGCTGTTGGCTGTTAATCTATAATAGTATAAAATAAAGACCCCAACGCTTTTGTTAGTATGATGCTCTTACATTTATAAATAGATCACGTGCGTTCCCTTTGTTTTCCACTCTCCATAGCTGCAGTGACGGGAAGTGTGGAGGGGGCAGCATGGCTGTCCTGGGAGAGTCTGCCTTCTGGGCTGAGAAGTGGGCGTGGCTGCCTGCACCAGTGTGGCTCTGCCCACCATTTAAAATATTCACTCTGAGCACAATCTTGACTTACTTTGATTTGGCTCTTCTTCACATTATGATATGGTTTCAGGGGGGTAGGATATATGAAGAAGCACTGAATTCATGTGCACGGCTGGTCATATGACGGTTTTGGCACTACTGTAGTCTATGTATTTCAAGAAACTCCACGATGACTGTTGACAGCACTGCTAGTGGACATGTAGCACCCTTTGCTGCTGTAAGCTGGGTGCCTGGGCCTCTCGGAGCTTTCTTGTAGCATGCATGCCTTCTCCCTTTGAATCATGACATAGGGAAGGCTGATAGCTTTCTTGTTTGGCAAGACTAGTCCCTACATGTTTACTGGGAGCAATTCTGATTAAAGCTTTATGAAGAAATTCTAATTTTTATCTATAGATGAAGAAACAAAGGATTAGAGTTGGGTACATACCAAGGTCCCCCCCCCCCCACCCCCGCTGAGTGGTAGACGTAAGAGCTGAGCTAGAGAGTGATATATGCTTCCATGGGCCACCCATCTGTGTGTGCATGTGGACACTGAAATGCCCTGTGGAAGATCTGGAACCCTTGTTTTCCGGGTCACCTGCCACACCTAGAGGTAGAAACTATTGAGGGCTCACAGCAGGGAGGGTTATAGCAATGAAAATGGCTTTTTGGGTAGGATACCAGAGAAGGGACAGCATTCCTTCTCCCTTCTACCTCTGGTATGACCTTGACCCCAGGGCACTCTCCTGTGCTTCCTGGTCCCGTGGGAACAGCAGGTGCCCTAGGGATTCCCAGGGGAACTTTTGGCCATCTACCTAATAGCCTGAAGTGTAACTAGTGCTTTCTGAACTCTGAAAGATGTGCCAAAGTCCTGCAGTGGCCTGTTGCCCTGGCAAGCCCTGTTTGGCAGCCTGGCGTCATGGGCATTTTCCCAGCTCACCTCCTAGCCCTCTGAAGTCCTGTTGCCACCACGAAGTTCTTCTGGAATTGAAGAGGACTGGGCACTACTCGTGTTGCGTCTGGCTTTTGAAATTCTCCCCAGCTTAGTATAAATAATCGGAACCCCTCCTCAGTGTAGGACAGAGGCTAATTTTGGTCTTAAGGAGTGAGTCTTACATTTAAACTGTCCTAGAGAATGGCGCAGGCGTGACCAGAGCCCTGGATACACAGACCAGCAATGTGGCAGGCGTGCAGGGGACATGCGCCTTGTCCTCCCAGCCGAGCCCTGTTTCCACAGCTATCCCACTACATCCCAGCACGTGAGGCTTTGGGGCCCCTCCAGATCCAAACCACAGCACATCAAAGTCTGTATTTTAGCCAAGACTGTATCTATTCCTTTCACGCTGCCCACTGTTGCTTGATGCTTTGGTGCTCTGAACCCTGTGAACTGCGTGCCTAGTGTTTGGACAGCAGGGTCTCCAAGCTCTTCCAGCAACCCGAGCTTACGTCCCTGACGCCCTTGTCCCCTGAACGCTGACCCCACGTTGTCTTCAGGTGCTTTCAGACCTTTGGTCTGCATCTGCGGGAGACGGGGAAGGCCACTAGAGGATGAAGGCTCAGGAAGCTGAGACGGCTGGTGACAAGGGCACCTGGGGTGGGCAGAGCTTAGAGACAGGAGGTCAGGGAGGCTTGAGGACAGGGAGGTCCTTGCACGGTAGGGAGTTGGGAGCAGGCAGTGGGGGGAAGCCAGAATGCGCCGGGGGGAGCCCGTGGTGAGTGGAGATTCTGGGAGCAGGTACCCCTGGGGACATAAGTAGGGGTGTGGCATGGGGTGGGGGCGAGGTGACTCACCAGGCTCCATGACACCAGGACACCTACTCTCTTCTTTGGCTAGTCTTTTACGATGAACCAAACCTGCCTATTACCCCCCCCCCCCCCCCCCCCCCCCCCCCCCCCCCCCCCCCCCCCCCCCCCCCCAGCTCCTGTTCATTTGATCTCAGTGGTACACTTTACTGTTATTTCTCAGGTGGCTAAGGGCAGGCAGCTTGCCACTTGATAGTCTTCGTGCCTATGCCTCCTCAAAGACAGCCACGGCCACCGTGGACACAGTGTGGCCTCAGGAAGTGTGGGAGCAGGAGGCAGCCCCACAGCAAGGAGGAGACTGCCCAAGCACGGGGAGGCGTAGGAGGCAGCGCTCACTTGGTGTCACGGCGGCCACTGCCCACGTGCCTCCCTCCCACATTTCCTCCCTAGGCACCCCTGGTCTTCTCAGTGGGGGTGTGGAGGGAGATTGGGTTGACCTTAGTGGCAGACGCGGAAGAAGAGTGTCTTGGGTTCCTGTCACCGGAGGTTGCCTAGATCTACCCATCCTTACTGGAATCTGGCAGAGTATACATTGGAAATAAATAAAAAGAGATTTCTCAGCACTTTCCAAGTTTCTACAAAATTCGGAGGTGGTGGTGGAAGTGCCGCTCTGCGATCAGGTGTGCGTGAAGATGAAGGCCTGTGGCTGCCGCCGTCCTTTGAGTCTCTGCCACCGAGCAGAGGCTTGGGTAGACAGGTGGCAAGGGAGGGACAGGCGCTAACCGCTGGTGTTCCTAAGGCCTGGCTTGGGCCGTTCTCTCCATTACGTGGAGTAACTCTTCCGGGTGGAAACCCGTGCCACCACTGTCCAGGTAAGAAACCTGTAGCATAGCAAGAGTAAGTTATGAAATGAGGTTGTACAGTGAGAAGTAGGTTTGGGATTGGGCAGGTTGGCCCAGAGGTTACACTCAAACCTCGCCATGGATTCACCTGCCTTATATCCTTGGAGAAAGGCTGGGCTCTGAATATTGGTTAACAGTTGTTAGAAAGATAGCTGATATGCTTGGCTCTGTTTCATTCGTTCCGAGGCTCCTGGAGGCAGCACGGCCTGTGCAGGGTACACTGGCCGCCCCTGAGAACAGGCCCAGGACTCATTGAATTGTTCTGCAAAGGCTGTGACACCTTGAACTTGTATGTACAGCTGCAGAGAATCAAGTGCAGCCAATGTTGGCCAAAATCCTCTGCCCACTTTCGATAAAGAGCCGGTTTTTCATTAGTCATTGTATCAAGCAGACTGGTCAGGCGAGAGTTTCCTATCATTTTTCTTCAAAAGATGGTGATTTGGAGTGAACTTTGGCTGCGTAGCTGGCTGGACCAACAGCCCAGACCTAGGCCAGGGTTCCCTGCATCCTGGCCCTTTTGCTCCCAGAGAACCCAGAAGAGAACAGGCCATGTGATATGGACCTCGCAATTCCAAAATAAGACTAGACTTCAGCACAAAAATATGGCCTGTGAGAAATTTCCTTTGGGCAAATTAGTAGACATCTTGTCCACCAATGAACAGAATACGATGTGGTGTATGTCCAGGCACAGATCCAGGACTAACTTGGGATCCTGACACAATGAGCACCTCTGGGGATATCCAGAAAGGCTGATCAGGTGAAACCCTATGTTGATTTTCAACTCTCTACTTCACAATGATTTTAGACTCATAAAACTTGTAGAAGTAATGCACAATTCCCCAGTACCTTTATCAGCTTCCCCTGATGTCAATGTTGTATATAACCACAGTAAAGTTACAGAAAATAGAAAGTGAACATTGCCGCAGTGTTATTAGCTTTATCTGAATTTCACTAGTTGTCTCGCTGACGCCGCTTTCCTGGTTGAGGCTGCAATCTGGGGTCCCACGTTGGATGGGATTGTCATTTCCTTGATCTCCTATCAATGATAGTCTCGGCTTGTTTTCCATGACTTTGACTTCAAAGGAAGGTGGGCCACTTTCTTTATAGAAGATCCCCTGATTTGGGTCTGTCTGATGTTTTTTCATAATTTGGTGTTGTTCGGCATTTTTGGTGAGAATCCCACAAAAGTGATGTTCTGAGGCCACCCTGCCAGGCGGTGCCTGTGTCAATATGTCTTGTTACTAGTGATGCTACCTTGGGTCACTTGGTTAAGACAGTGACTGCAGGGTTAATCACCTAGCAAGTTAGTGTCATTTCCTTTGTAACGAATAAGCATCTTGTGGGCAGATACTTTGAGGTTGCCTCAGTATCCTGTGCTGTGACACTTTTGCCCACTGAGTTCAGCATTCACCAGTGATTCTTGCCTGTCACAATAGCTGTAGTGTAGCTGCTTGTCAATGTCCTGCTTTTATTGTTTCTTCTGCATTAACTAATTAGAATTCTGCTGTAAGAAACTGATATTCCTTCTGGGTACAATGGTGCATGCCTATAATTTTAGGTACTTGGAAGGCTGAGGCAGAAGGATGTCAAGTTTAAGTCCAGCCTGGGCAACATTCTGAGTCTGTGTCTCAAAATACATTAAAAAGGGCTGGAGTACAGCACAGTAGTAGAGCATCCCTAGGTTTAATCTCCAGTACTAGAAAAGCAAAAAGAAATAGACATCCCTTCCCTTCCTCCTATGTAATCAGCTTCTTGTTTCAGAATGGGTTTGTTTCAGTTTATTGTATTGATCCCAAAGATCACCTTTAAATCACATTGCTCTAGTTGTGAGTTCAGCCCTGCCTGATTTTTGGCCTGGATTACTGTGTGCTATGGCTTGGATCTGGCGTGTCCCCATGAGCATCATGTCTTTGGACGCAGTGGGCTAACTGTGGAACTATGTGTTTTGGGGAGATAGGGCCTGGCTGGAAGGGACAGATGCTTAGAATTTGACTTGGAGAGATTGTGTCAATTTTTTGAGATTAGGAGGTTGTTCAGGGAGAGATTTCAGGTATTTGCTATTGACTGTGGGCCAGTACGAGAGGAAGGGGCACCTACCCTGGGTGTGGGGGGCCCAACCGGAAGCTTGAACTGAGTAAAGGGTGGAAGAAGAAACACGGTTGCAGCTTCTTCCTGGGAGAGCTCCAGCCTTGGCCTGGGTCTCCAGATTTCGCTTTTCTCCTGCTGTACTTGGGCTCTGTCTGCAGTGGGCTGAGTAGCTCTCTAGCACCTACCATGTGCTTCTGTTCTCGCTGGCTGCCCACGAACGGACTGTGTGAGACCCAAAACTGTGAACTAGAAAGACCTTTCCTCCATCGAAGTGTGGATGTCGAGGATTCTGTTCCAGCAACGAACTAGTAACTAAGACTCTGTGGTAGCCTCCTAACCGGTCTCCTCGCCTCCAGTCTCCTCCCCGTTTTGGGCAGACCACGTGTCTACCCGAGGCAGTGTAAGTCTAGTCTAACTGTGTCATGGCCTCGCAGTTGCTGTCTTTTGCCCATAAGCTCCTCTGAAGAGTTATGTAAATAATGATAACTACCGTAGGTTGAGTATTCACAAAGAGCTTTGCACGCGTTCTCACTGAATTCTCCTGATATTTGAATGGATTGAGTAGTATCAACCCCATCATGCAGAAGAAGCAACTGAGGCATAAAAGCTCCCAGCGCCTTCCCACTCAGGCCACCGACTCTCTGTTTTGCTAACTCGGCCCCTAATGATCTGACCGTGGCTTCTCCAGCCACATTGCTCCCCAGTCGTAGTGTTTACCACGCGCTCTGTGGACAGTGCTTGTAACGGAAGTAGGATTTCTCACCCGATATTGCTGAGAGTCCAGACGACATATTGGCTGCAACCCTGACAGGGACATCCAGAAGTAATTTTCTAAGGAATATAATTGTCTAAACAGTGGCCAATTCCCCTATGATTTCACACTATTTTGGAAGTTCAGTCTAGATAATTAAGCCGCAGTTGCTTCTCTACCTACCCACCTGTTTCTTCTTTACCATTCAGGGCAGGTAAAAGTCCTCTGAGCATGTAGCCTACGACAATGCCTTTCTCCTCAGACCCCCTCACTGGGCATGTTGGGTCTTCTTTAGGTCCAGAGCTGTACTAACTTGTGGTGTGCATGGTGGAGATGAGGAGGTCGGGTATTTTAATCTACCTCAGGGTTGCCTTCTGCACAATACATGCACAACTGGAGGCTTTACTGTGGGATAACTACATATAAGAAATTGAGAGAAATGACTCTAACTCTGGGGCAAATTTATATAGTCCCCAAATATATTATCTAAGACCCTTTTGGGCCTTGTGTGTTTCAACCTGGAAATTTTTGGATTTCAGCAGGATATTAAGGTGCATACGCCGTATCGTTCATACTATCCTTTGTGGGATTTGAGGAAGAGTTCTATAGTCAAAGACATTATTATTTTTCTAGTATTATATAAAGAAGAACATTCTAAAATGGATAAATAAAGATTTTAAACAGCCTTTTGGTAAAAAAAATAATAATAGGGTTTAGTAGCCTTATGGTAAATTGTATCAGTACATTTCAATTTTTCATTTTCAGAGTGGTTTTTTTTTTAAAATTACAGACAATGATTTTGTCTCAGGTAACACAGAGAGGTCCCAACGCTTTGTCCTTGGAGTTGAGCTGAAGAAGACTTGTAAGAAAAACAATGCTAAGGTCACTGGCAGTGTGGGCAGGAGAGCATGTTCTCACCCAGTTCAAGGACCAGAAACAGAGGTGACAAGGTGAACAAGACAGTTGGGAGTGATTACACTTGTCTACAAGAGAAGTCCTCAGGGCCTGATCTGGGGTCCTGGCCAGGCAAGGGCCTGGCTGAATGTGAGACGTTACGAAGAAATAACCCCGGAACTTGAGAGAGGCATGTCAAGCTGGCAATTGCATCTGTTTCCAGGCCTTGTGCCCATGGCTTATGAGAACGGGAAGTCTTTTGCAGAGCCAGAGTAGAGGGGAAGGGGGCTGCAGACAGGAGAGATGCCTCAGAGCCTGTGGAAACAAATTTTGAGAATGAAAAAGAAAACGAGCGCGGAATTGCTTCTGAAATGATATTTGCCTTGGCGTTGGTCATGGGTGCTTCTGTTGCTATCACGCGGCTGTTTTTCAAGTATCTGCTCCAACAGACTGCAACCCCCTGCTGCCCAGGGCCAGGACAATTCTCAAACCAGTGTTTCCCAGGTGTCTAGTCTGATCTGCACACCCTTGTCTGTCAGAGAACCATCACTGTCTGTCAGGTTGTATCGGCAACGTGTGAAGGTTCACTTATTTATTTAAAAAAACAGGTCTTTTCTCTGAATGAATATCTGGAGCTTACTTTTCATCTGAAGATGCAGGTTTCCTGGCTGCTGAATAGACAGAGTGTCAGGTTTGGGCAAGTCATAAAGCTCATGGTTAGATTTAGTAGAATCCAAGCAGTCACAAGAGGTTAGCCTATCTTGTCCTCCTCTTGCCAAGGTGAAGCACGCAGTGACGGCCAGTGCCTGGCCAGAATGGCTGCCCCCGTGCCTCAGACAGAGGTGAAGGGGCTGGGGAGGCATCTCCACCGTGTTGCCCTCTTCTGCACGGAGGGGCTGCCCAATGTTTGGGAAGCTCCTTGCCAGACCTCACCCAAAAGGCCTGCCTCACGTGGAATGGTTGCCCGGGGGGTACGTGGAGGTCAGGCGTGGATGCCGAGGGGTGATCACAGGTGCTCTGCTTCCTGACTCTCTGCTTTGTGCCTCTCTCACTGTTTGCTGGTGCTCGTGGGAGCTCCACGGAGGCTTCGCTCTCAGGACCAGGAAATGGGGAGAACACATGGGGATATGGGGGGGAGGGGGGTTAGAGAGCAGAGGAAGATAAAATTGGCATATTTGAGTGAACTCTGATTTCGGTTCCTATAGGTGGTTTTGAATAGAGCCAGATAATCACTTGGGGACAAAAATCTTCCTTAATGATAAGAAAGTTGCATGGAACTAAAACAGTGGCAACAAGGTGTGACTGGGCCTTCCCCGGGGACCCCAGAGTCCCTCACTCTCACCAACGTCTCAGTTGGTCCTCACTTGGCAGCACTGCACGTTCCAGAGGCCTGGATGGAGATAGTTACCGGGTCTCTCAGCGGTCCGAGCCAGAAACCGAAGCCCTCTGAAGCTGACCCTAGGATCAAGAGGGACTTATGTAAATACGCACTGATTTTCCACCAGAACTGCTGGGTATGTTCTCAGCTTTACAGTCAAAGAATAAGCAAAATTTAAATATTCATAAGCATGTCCCACAGTGGACTCCATTTCCACTGAGCGTCCTTTAAATTTCCTTGATATTAGCCTCTCCAAGGCCATTCAAGGGTATTGGAGAACTTCCGGTATGTGGTTATGTCAAGATTTAACTCTGGACCATGCTCTAGATCTGGCTTGGATCAGACTATTCATAACACAGGACAATGAAAGACTGTGCCGAAACATGACAGTTCAAAGGGGCCGAAGTCTACCTGAGCTACTGACAGGCCAGGCCAGTGAGCTGACTGTGGCAGCTCTGTCGATAGTGTATTTCCTGGGTAAGAGATGGAACTGAGTAGAAAATCTACAAGCTTCCTCATTTTGGCTCTCCGATCCTGGTTTTCCACTTGATTTCAAATTACCAGTTGGCCCCAGAATCCATCCTGGAGCCTGCGCTGGGGAGAGAGCAGCTGGCAGAGAGAGCCTCCCCAGAGTCCTGCCTCCCTCTCTGGACCTCTTGGAGAAAGCCTGCTGCAGAGACTTGGCCTGCTCTTCTTAGTTAAGAAGGGATTTCTCTTGCTTGCTTATCAATGGGTGCTGACCGTAGCCAAACCTGCAAGGGGGCTGTGGCATAGGCGGTGGCTGGAGAGAGGTCCCTGTTGATGAATGTCATGTAGAAATGGAGTTCTACTGGCATAAGACAATTCCTGAAAAACGGGTCCCTTATTTTTCTCTCAATGGTACTAGCTATGTAGCGACTCTCTGGGGAGCTAAAATCCCGGTGAGAGATGGTGGTCATGGAGCTGTCTTAGAGGGCAGCCTCGTCAGATGCGGCTGCTGGGAGATGGAACTCAGGGGGCGGGGCAGGGCAGGAGGGCTGGCAAAGGCGTGTTGCTGCCACGGACTGATTTTAAACATGGCTCCTTCGGGCATCCCCTGGGGCATCCTCAGGGGAGAAGCCAGGTCCTTGAGGTCGGGTGATTGCATCACTCAGAGTCCAGCGGGGGAAAGAGGAGCCATCTGCCCTATTTCACACAGAGGTCGCAAGGAGGAATTGGCTCCAAACATGTCAGAGGGCCTGGAGGAGCGACGGGACAAAGGTGGGCGAGAGGGAGGGGTCAGAGGGAATGAGAGGCCGTGCCCTGAGATGTGGCAGGGGAGAGCCTCCCGGGACCAGAGCTTGTGCCTGAGCTCTAGGCTGTGCCGCTGGGCCTGCTGGGGCGCTGCGCTGCCTTCCCCAGGGGCGGGGCTGGCACCGGGAACTACCTCATCCCGCCGCTGCTTGGCGGTGTCAGCCGGTGCTGGAGCTCTACGGTGGCCAAGCAAAAGGTGGGAAGCTCTGCTCTCTCTCCCTTCCCTGGTCTCTCATCAGAGCCTCTGTGACAGAATCTAAGCAGCTGGGAGGACCTGGGAAGCAGCCACCGAAGAGTGGAGATGGGCTGGTACAGAACCAAGAGGCAGCGGACCTGCAGACTTGGCTCAGTGATGACGGCGCATTCAAGATTTAAAATCCGTTGTGCCCTGAGATGTGATTTTTTTCTTACCGTTCTTTAGGTAGAAGAGGTTAGGGCTAAGGGATCAATATCCACCCAGGGCAGAAATCTTCTTTGCGACTCTTGGGGACGGTGGCCCCGCAGCTTCTGCACGAAAATTTCTAGTGATGAGAAACTGGCTACCTTGATGGGACAGGCAGTCCGTGTCGCTGCCGGGCAGCTCTGTTCACTGGCCAGCCCTTTCCTGAGCTGACATTTGTCTTCACAGAACTTTGCTCCTTGGTCCTGTGCACGCCGCCGGTGGTTTCCTTGTGCTGCGTCTTTTAGGCTTGGGAGGCTGTGTGCTAAACAGACAAACCACCTTGGTTTCTGTATCGGTCAGGGCTAGTTTCTTCCATGAATGACAGTGTTCTCCCAGTTTCACCTCAAAAGAAAAATATTGAACCGGGGGCCTTCAGTACAGAGTAAGTGGGGGGCTCTGTCCCAGTGAGCGGACATGGGCCCAGCCTCCTTCCACTTTCTACTCTGTCGTCCTGAAAGTGTGTCCCTTATCCTCATGGTTCAAGATGGTCTCTTAAGGAATAGAGGGCTAGAAGTTGCTTTTTGAAACTTCTGCTTTCATTTGATTGGCTAGCACTTGGCCACATGATGACACTCTATCTACAAAGGAATCGGGGAAATGTATTCTTTGACTGGACAACCAAGTGTCCTGCCAAAGCTTTTATGACCATACACAAAAGAAGACAACAGACACAACAGATACTGGATGTGTACAACGACTGGTCTAGCAATAGCTCAGACCTCCGGCCTACCACAGGCCAAGCAATGGGCTAGGCCAGTGCTTCTCACATTTAATGTGATGCCCCTCATGGGGGTGGTTGTTAAGTCTTATCGGAGCCTGAGACCTGCATTCAAGCTTGGCTAATATCCACACTGCTGCTCTGAGGGTCTGGTCCCTGGAGACATTATGTCCAGTAGGATGGACAAAGTCTCATCTTGAGCCAGTCCTCCAAGCAGGATTTAGTCCCAGTTTTTTTTTTTTAATTAGAAATCTGCCCTTGGGGGTGTGGTGTTCGGAGGGCCTGGCTGCTCAGACGTGCTCCCCGGATGTGCCCCCTTCCTGCCTCTGAGGAGGGCGCGATCGAGTGACACAAACCAGCGGCTCAAATCCAGTGCCTCATCTACCAAACAGCAGAGCAGCGGGGTCTCCTGAGAGCCGGGTGGGATTTGCAGGGATTGCGGATGAGAGCGTCAGCGGAGCCCCGAGAACAACGGCGAGGAGGCTTCCGGCCAGGCGCGGGCAGGGTGGCAGAGTGCTTCCCTGTGCCAGGCGGGACTGCGGCCTGGAAGAAGCGAGGCTGCCGCCGCGGGCCTGCCCAACTCCCCATCTGCTCGGGGAAAGAAAGGACACGGAGCAGAGGCAGGGATTCAGGCAATTAATCCTTTATTTAAAGAATAATAAACAGCCAGATTTTACATACTGAAAGAGAGAACAAGGTAAAAGGGGTTAAAAACTAAAAAGCAAGGACGGCAGACACCAATTAACACAATGCTAATTGACAATTTCCCCAAGCTTCCACGAAACATGCCAGGCCGATTTCCCCAATTGCTAATTAAATCAAACCGCACACACAATACTAATTTCCCTAACTTAGGGAACTCAGTAGACAAATAAAATGAGAAACTAACTTAAACATTTTGTCAAAGTATGGGAAAAAGGGTGAATGAAATGTTAACACGAGTAAACTTGGGCTCCAAGCGAATTTGTAAAAGTTTTGGCATGTTTAATGACGTCTTGAAAGATCCCAGCATCTCGGTTCTGTCACGATCGCATAAACGCACTTCCCTTATCGCAAAATAATACACAGCAGTCTTTTACACTTACATCTTCTCCCTCTGGTGAAGGATACCCAGCACATCATGCAAGTGACATGTAAATTGCACCGCTTAAAAATTATAAAATACCTACTTAATTACAATTAAAAACAAAGGAATAACTTTTCTTTAAAGGAGTCCCTGAGGTTCTTGGAGCGGGAGTCTGGCTTTGGGACAAAGAGAAGCCCATCATAGACTGTGGCGGCAACTGGCGTTGGCTGCCTGCGCGGGCTGCCCTCCCCCGGACCTCTGCACACAGTCTTGCTGGGCTCTGATCTGTGGCACCGGCCCATGGCTCCCTCTTCCCGCCAGCCCCGGCTGCTGGCTGCTGTGAAGCGTCCCTTTAACCGCTGCAGTACGTTCAGGGCCCACTAGAAGCACCCCTGTCGAATTATGGAGTCACGGAGTGAGAATGGGCCTTCCGGATGACCTATCTAACTCGCTTGGTTTACTGTTGAGGGGACTCACACCAAGACATGTGGCCATGGCTAAGAGCCCACAGCTGGCCTGAGGCCCCGGGTTGTTTTGTTTTTTAAAATCATGTAAGGAATATGTGATTATTTTAATGATCATAGCTTACACAAAGTATTTAGTCTGTGCCAGGCACGTTTCTAAAACCTTTACAAAATTAACTGCATTGACCCCTTACAATGAGGCTTAGAGGTGCGTGGCATTAGTTCCCCATTTTACAGAAAAAGAAAGCATGTAAGTTAGCTGAGGTCACACCCTTCAGTGGCAGAACTAGACTCCATGGGACTGATTGTAGGTCCACAATCTTCACTACTCTACTCAACTGTCTGTTTGTAGACTGATTAGGAAATACAGATATAAAGGTAGGAAGTGGGAAGTAACTGCCTGTGTTAATGGGACTCAGTTACAACCATTACTGGAATTCTGAATATATTTAACATCATTTGTTCTTACATATTAAAAAAGAGAGAATTGTAGATATTCCCATGATCTCCTGTGATTCACCCGGCACTGCTGTTTTTCTCTTAACAATACATCATGACCAGCTTTCCACTGATTATACCCACACATACAACTGATCTTCAGCGGGTGAAACGCGCTCTGCCGAGCGGATGTGACCCAGTTTATTTAACCTACATACTGAAGCTGACATTTGAGTTGTTTTCTTCTTTCTCTCTTATAGGACAGGATAGTGAATACTGCTATAGAAACATTTTCTTCTTTTGTAGAACTACTTTAGAGTAATCCTTTTTGCTATTAAATACATGGAATCTGGAAGTCCTAAAGGGTTAGGGAGCAGGGGAGGCAGCTGGGGTCACTCCGTGTGTGGAACAAGGAGGCTGGACTCTCCACCCTTCACGGAGGAAACCTTGTCTCCCCAAGCCTTTCACCTTGTGTCCATTTCCGTGCACTTCCACTTTCTGGGAAGTCACAGATGGCTGAGGAAGCTACTCTTGAAGGAGATTTAGTGGTTATCTTGAGACAGATGACTGCGCGTGTGCTAAAACCATGTTTCTTTTCATCTTAGGTTAATGGCTGCCCCCTGGACTATGTGCCTGGTGAGGTACATGTTGGTGATACTTATTTACCTGGTCCTCTGTGTCCCACCCACTAATCAGAGGGGCAACCAGGTAGGCGCCTCACTCGGCGTGGTGTGTGTGCAGCTGTGGAGCTGGGTTCTAAAGCCATCAGGAATGCATTTGCCAAGAGGGAGGCTGCGGATCTGTCCTGTCCTTTTCTGGGACAAAAGCAGACCTGTCACTATGAGATCAAGGGAAGTCTGGAGCCGGTGGAAGGACAGCTGAAAGTCCTTCTTATTCACTGTGATTTATCATAATCACTGGCCCCTCCCCCAGGATGAAATGGGAATGTGATAGGTTAATGCCGATAATTAAAGAGAGTTTAAGACCAGTGTGAGACTGAACTGTGTGTGGGGGTGGTTGAAATGGTTGTTTGATGTGAAAGTCAATGATTGAATTATTCAGAGAGAGTGATTTCCAAATGATAATTTTACACTTTACATAACTGATTCTGATTTATTATAGTGGCACCCAGTCGAGCTGCTTTAGTTCTAAGGGGCTATCAGTGTCTCCATCCCAAACCCCTGGTTTGAAGCCCGCTCTCTGCCCCACAGACCCCTGCTCGTGTCTGAAATTTCTCATTATGAGCATTATCTTCCTCACTTGGCATTCCTCCTTTGTCCCTCACAAGAGTTTATGGCTTTGCAATTTGTAACCCAGGAGGGGTGTGTGTGTGTGTGTGTGTGTGTGTGTGTGTATGCACAGTGAGCAAGTGAACACTGGCTCCGTGTTGGATAACGAATGCCCAGGTAACCTGAGCCCTGTCTTCTCATCATGGCTTTAGGAAAGCTTTGATCTTTGGTCATTTATCGAGAAGTCGGGCCGTGGTGGGATCAGTGTCCCGCAGGCCATTGGAGCGAACATTGCATTGCGGTGGCACGTTTTGGGGCTGCTTCAGAGTTGAAAGGAGACAGCCATAACGGGGGTGGGGGGGAGCCCAAGTTCAAGGTTACCTCACGAGGAGGAATCTATCACTTGGCACTTACTCCAGGCAAGTTTACCTGAAAACTCCCTCGACTTCTCATCTACCTCGATCTGCTTCTCGTCGAAGTCTTTTTTTTCTGGGAGTGATACACACCAAGGTGTGGGTCTCCTGTTGCAATTTTTGGACACAACCTAGAACGCAAGTGTCGTAGGACGGGTAGGCTGGTTACCCGCCCCTGCATGCCTGCTGCCAGCGCCACACTCCCCTCGTTGGCCCCTTCTCCCTTGGGGTTTGGTACAGCTGGGGCACAGGATCACTTATTCTTGTAGTGGATGAGACAGCCAAGAATCACCAACTTCTTGACAAACCCTGGGTACTGATGTGTCATGGTATGGGCAATTTTTTGAGCGCTTACTTTGTGAGAGATGCCATGTTAAAGACTTAGTATTAACTCGTTTAGCTCTCTCCAGAGCCTTAGGAGGTAAATTTAGTTTTAGCTCCATTTTGTACTTCAGGAAACCGAAGGTAACTCTCTTGTTTCCAGCATCAGTGCAGAATTTGCCTTCAGCGCACTGCCATGACACCTGTCCTAGTGGATGAAGCTGTGATCTACACCCGCTGGGCTTCTCTCAAGAGGAGGTCTTCGCTTGCCAGGCCTGTCAGTGGCCAGTTGCGTGTCAGGCAAGAATAAAGATATTCCATCTATGAAGGTGGTAGAAAGTTATGGGACAGCTAGGGTAGTCTGTGGGATGCGAGAAAAGTCTGGGGTGAGTGGCAGAAAGGCAAATAAACCCAGACACATTTATGGAAGAAGAGCAGGATGGTGGAGGGAAGGGGAGACATTGAAAGAAGGTTCTGGAAGCACAGACGCTGCTCTTCCTCTGGTCCAGCTCTCTGATCAGATTTCCACGACGACATACCCGAGGGTACTTTGTATCCTGTGACCCGTGAGACTCGTCACCCTAACATGCTGCTTACCATCTCTGGTCTACTTGCAGCCACGACATGAACGGTGTCTCTGCTTTGAGAATCTCAGAGAGCCTGTGAGGCATATATGGGCACGCCTCCAGCTGGGTCTCAGGGACTGCTAGAGGGACCCAGTTTGATCCCGGAAGCCTGGAGAATTATTTGAGAGGGAGAAGTTAGAAAATTTAGTTGTTAGTAATCGAGATATTACAGTTACAGAAAAATAAATGTGAATAGAAAATCAAGTTCCAAGGAATTGTTAAAACAGAAACAGGGATTTCTGGGAGCTTTCTCCTTGCACTGGAACTGTGAGGGAGGACGTCACAATGTGGCGTGATGTGGATCTACTCTTCTCTGCCCTTAGGGGCACCCTGGGACAAAAGGAGAAGCCCGCAGAGCGGCGAGGCTTCTCTCCTTCCCAGGCCCCTCTCTGTCTGACTCCAGAGGGGCTCCTGTGTTCTGAAGTACCACTTGGACAACATTATTAAGGGTGGAATGTCTTTCAGGAGAAGATGGGACCCCCCCACCACTTTTCTTTAGAAGAAAGAACAAAACAGAAACAAAGACAAAAGCTATGTGACAAAAATTTGAACAACACATAGGCAAATGTGACATGTAAAGAATTAGCATGCTTAACATAGAAAGAGGCCTTGTTGTGGGTTGGCTCTGGAGTGCCCTCCCAAAGTGGCGTGTCCTACGGGAGCCAGGTACTGCGGGGCGGTGGGGCCTGGTTGGGAGGGCTGGATGCTCGGGGCTTGTCCTGGAAACGTAGCTCCACCCTTTCTCTTACCATTGGCTTTGTTCTGCCATGCCATAAGGATGTCGGTCTCTGGGTCTGGCCTGGGCTCTGGCCCTGTTTCACCATGTCCAGCCCCCACTCTTAACTGGACCGTGACCTTCTGAAGCTGAGCTAAAATGAAGCCTTTATTTCGCCCCTTACTTTGTGCGTGTTGGGTGCTGAGTCACAGAAATGGAAAGGGAGCCAAACAAGCCTCAAGGGGTGAAATAAATAAACAAAGCCCCATAGGCAAATAGGCAAAAATATGAATATGTCATTTATAGAATATGTGCCAATATCTGATAAACATTTGAAAAGATGTTATTAAAAATATAAGTTTGACAATGACATGTAATTCTTTTTCTTCTAGCATTTTGAAAACAATTGGATATTTACAAGTACTGGTATTTAGGGAAATGGGTAACCCATAGTGTTGGTGAGAACACGAGTGTAAGTTGGTGTTGCCTTTCAGGTGAGTTTATTGGTCTGGTATGTGAGAATTTGAACTGCCCTTATTCAGGAGCTAAGAACAAGGTGATAGCAGTATTGCACCTGTAAGAACGTGTAGTGTAGACTGGTGATCTCAGAGTTGGTTTGTGAAACAGCAGATGATAGTGGAAACGGAGATGTCTAATTTCATTCATGCCATGGAATATTATATACCCTTTGCCTTATTAAGTGAATCTTTATATTGTGACACAAGAAAGCACAGAAAGAAAGAGAATAAACACCGATTTAATTAAAAGATATCAGCTTATATAGATATGCTAAGTATAGGTAAAAATCAAGATAGAAAATGTGCCCAGCTCCAAAGATGGCTGTAGTCAGAGATAAAGAATGACTTTGAATGTCTTACAACGGACAGCACTTCTTTTCTGTTCAGTCGCTTGACCTTCTGTGGTCCTCAGTTCGTGTGATCAGTGAGCTGTCCTGGTACACATAGTTTTCTCTTTGCTGGAGTCATAGAATCTACGTGTTCAGTCTTGGAGGTGACCTTGAGGTTTCCTGCAGGCTCCTTTCTACCGATTTCACATGTGGAGTTCTGAGTGACCACGTCTCTGTTTCCATACTATGGTCTTAGCTTGACGTGTTGCTCCAGCATCCTATCTGACTAATTCTCCCTTCCAGTCTCAGATGTGTCCTGGTTTAGATAGTAAGTTACGTGGTTGCCCTGCTCATAGAGGTCTCAAGTAGCATGTCAGGTTCACAGAGCTACTGGGAGTGGAGGCAGGGCATCAACCTGGAACTCCCAACATCGTTGGGTTTGGTGAAATGCAGTCCCTTTCTCCAGTGGCCTTCTGGCAACATTGGGAAGAGGAGGCACTTCCCACCAAGGCAAGTGGTTGTGATGACCAAATTTAGGATCAGATTGGACTCAGTTACTGCTTCTCTCTCTCCTTGGTACTGGTCTTTGTCAACTCACTCATGTTCTCCGAGTCTCAGCTTCTTTGCTGAGAAGCAGGTTAGCAGTGCCTCCCCGGTAGGGCTGACGTGAGTATCAAACATGGAGCTCAGCGCAGTGCCTAGCATGCACATTACATTGGTGTAAAGTCCTGTTTGTGACAGGCATGCCGGCATGCACCTGTAGTCCCAGCTACTGGGAGGGTGAGGCAAGATCATTTGAGTCCAGGAGTCTGGGGCCAGTCTGGGCAACTTACTGACACCCTGTTTCAAAACAAAACGAAACAATACAATGGAACTTTCCAAATGTATGGATTCTCTAGAAGAGAAAATGAAAATTATGACATATTCTGGTACTGGAGGACACCAGCTACCTCAATCAAGCTCTGCATTTTGTAGACACACTTTCTGGTTTCCACAGCATATTTGAATTATTTGTGTCCAGTTCCGACAGACACCTCCCTTTTCATCTACCTCCTTTCTTTCTTATAGATGAAGAAATCCCCAAATATCTTCTTACTGCCATATCTCACAGCCTATGTGGTCAACATTTAATTACATTAGCATTTGTCTTCGCTAAAACAGTAATCACATTACTGCCTTTCATGTCACATTAGTGCAAATGGATACCAATATAATACATATTAATAGAATATGATGGGAAATTGCTAATACAATTAGACTTTCACATTTTATTAGTTCTGGAGTGACACCATAAGCTGAACAGCTCACTTTAACAGCTAGAAGAAGAGGGGTGGGAAGTGGTAGATGCCTTTCTGTCTGTGTGGATGGCGCTGAGTCCTAGGGGCCCTGCAGCATCTGCGGGGTCCCATGCTCAATTTCCGAGCCCTCTTCCTGCTTCTTTCTGTGACATGAGCACCTTTTGGACTCAGGCTGGGAGAGGAGTTCCTCCTTCACAGCCAGGCTATGTGCTGGAGTTGTGGTCATTAAAGTATCATGTGACATGATCCTTCCCTGGGTGGCCCCAGATCAGATAGAATTAATATTTCATTATGCCTTCTGTGGCAAATGCTGGCTGAGAGAGGGACACGGGCAGGGAAAATGTCCCCAGGGCCCTTCCCAGCGCTCACCGCCTCTGCGAGTCCTCTGCCTTTGGCTGGGTGCCCCTGCCAGCAACGGGGGGCTGCTTTGCCTTTCCAGAGGTCTGCCTCTTCTCTTCCTACGTTTCCTTCTCACTCTTTTCTACATCTCTGACGAACATGTGTAGATGGGTTGTTCAAGGAACGCCTGTAGTTCAAAGTCTATCTTGATTAATGGTCTCCTGCCATGTTGGGTCTCACGCTTGGGGCTGCGTCTCTGCATGTCCTCTACTTGAAATTCTCTGTATCGGTTTGATTTGTCTCTTCAGGCCCATTTTGAATCTTCTTTTTCCCGTGAAGCCCTCCATGTCTACTCCAATTCAATATTACCTTTGGGTTCTAGATACATGGTATAACTGCTTATGTGCTCTTATATGACTTCCCTGTTAAGTTTAGTGGCCTTGTCTGAAGGAGAAACTGATTTCAAACTATGCGTATGAAGAAGAGAGGGTCTAGTAAAGTTAACACCAGACTTGAAAAGAAGTGAGTGTCGGAAGTAACCCAGCGCATGTGTGGAGGCCACTGTGGACTCGCTGCCGTGCCGAGGGGCCTGCTGCACCCAGTCTGCTCTGTACAAGATACCAGGGCCCAGAGAGGGACAAGGCTCCCGCTTCCTTCCCTTGGCAACTCGCCTCTTGGCATCCGATTTTACCTCTCTCGGCTCATGATCCTAACTTGAAATCTTGGATCAGAGCTAGTGGTGCTCCAGCTAGAAAGAAAAACTGGCAGTTCAGGAGGACAACTATTGCCTTGACAAGGACTGAGTCTGGTGGGTGGGAAGGGGCATAGAGGAAAGGTGACAAGAGCAGGATGAGGTCAACTTGGCCTTAAACAGTAGGTAATTTACTGTGTTGAAAGCTATACATGGCGAATAAAGAAAAGAGAACTGGTAGCCTCAGAGATAACAGCCAACCTCAGTCAGTATGGCAGCAAGGATTTCATCTGCCAGCTCTGTCGGGGTCGTCCTCAGGAAGGGTGCCAAGGACAGGACACAGACTGGAGACAGGCCCTCAAGGGGCTCTTGAAGCTGCGTGGCCCAGTGCAAGACTGTGGGTACAGTAGAAGTCCTAGCCAACGCTCTGGGTCCTCCAGTTGCAGAACCAGGGAAGTCTACTGCACTAGACGATGCGTAAGGCCCTGTCCACTCTCCAGAGATATGCACACCCATGTTAGACCAGAGACCCTGAGCATCAGCACTAGTGCGGAGTTCCAGGGAGAAGGGCGGGCAGGGTGGGCTTGGCATGATCTCATCGGCTGGATCAGGAGAGCTGGGGAGTGTTCTCAGAGCCTGTGAAAAGACATAGCAATGGAGGGTAGCCAGGATTCCAGTGGGAGGTGGGAGCTGTGAACAGGACAGGTTTGGTAGGGGTTGAATTGTGGGGTGGGGGATAGATGGTGGGCAGCAGGAGACGGAGGTCTCAAAATTGTGGAGGTGACCTTGTAGGTCATTGGGAGCTTGCTTCCCTGTGATGGCTCACAAGGGTTTCTCAAGAAACGAGCCAACTGTGGCTAGTCTAATCTCGAGGCCACGGAGTGCTGTGTGGGAGGGTTCAGTGCCAAGGTCAGGGGCCCAATGCAGGTGGGTGAGCAGGAGGCCAGACTAGGAGCGGGAAGAAGCCGGTGGGCAGGTTGCCTAAGCATTTGCAGAGGGTGCAACAGGAACATCTTTAACACTCACATTCAGGCTTCACTTTAGAGACGCCATCCTGGTGACCTGGTGGACTTTCCCTCCCTTCCTGTCCTCCTTGGCCTCCTAAGACAACACCACACATATGCGCACATGCGCACACACACACTGGTGACAAAAGTTGAAGGTGATTGTGGAAGCCCAGCCTAGCTCAGGCAGAGTTGTGCAAGATCCCACGCGAGGTGGAAGTCAAACAGAAGGATCAGGTCATTATTTAATGAGCCTAATGAGTCCTGGCACAGTGTTCCAGCCGGGGAATTTGGCTGCAACGTATCCCCCCAGGTGGACACAGTGCATTCACGACATGACGTCACCACTGCCGATTCAGAAAGGATGACCCAGCAACAAGCCTTCCAGGGACCCTGCGGTCTCTGCTTACACGCCTTCCCTCTTCCCAGGGTCATCCCCAGGTGCATGGGTCACGTGAAGTTTTGGGAATTCTGTGCACTACATACCGAAGTTCCTATCACCACTTCTCCCTCTAGAACAAACAATGTTGATTATACAGCAGGAACAGGTGTTGCAATTATAATGTTCTTCAAACTTTTCCGATTGACACACAGCAGATTTAAAGAAGGATGATCGCGAATCACACTCGCAGAGCGATCCTGCGGCCGCACAAAAGCTCGCCTCCGTAGGGAGGAGCCACCAGGCCGCCTTTGAGCAGCCGTGTCCAGGTGGGACTCGGTTTCCTTGTGGCGGGGAGTGTGTGTCGGGGGGAGACACCCTGGCTTTTAAATCAAAGACAATTCAGCTTAGAGAAAGATGTACTCGGTGGAAATAAATAAAAGGAGGGTATTGTCAGCTGGCCGTCTTAGATCAATAATGCAGGCAGTGCATCTTGCTTGGCCACTCAGCGCTGGGGGGAGGGGCACCCTGCCTTCAGGCTGGTCCTGGAATAAAAACCCTTATCCAGAGAGGTCTGGGGTGCAAGTGGGCCTCCCTCTGCTCTGCAAGGCCTCTCCGGAGCCTGCCTGGCAGTGTGCCTGCCAGGGGTCCAAGGGTGTTCGCGTCTTTTACCTCCCGTCACACCAATCTGCA
This sequence comes from Ctenodactylus gundi, assembly GCA_004027205.1. Lineage (NCBI taxonomy): Eukaryota > Metazoa > Chordata > Mammalia > Rodentia > Ctenodactylidae > Ctenodactylus > Ctenodactylus gundi. The sequence goes on from PVKB01000027.1 coordinate 630,452, forward strand.
CCCATTATTTTGCCAAGCAGGGACACCTGGCCAGGAGGCTCTGTTTTCTTTCAACGGGCCCTGGCTTATAAAACAAAACCAGCAAAGAGCACGTAACGCCTTTGAGTATTCTGGTTTGCCTACTGCTTTTTTTTTTTTTTTTTTTTTTTTTTTTTTTTTGAGAGTGCCAGGTACTGTGAGAAGACTCTGGGTTAAAGAGAGAGAGAGAGAAAGGCAGGCAGCGTTTTTAATCATCTTCTTTGTTTACAAAGTGGTGACATTCAGTCTTGAATCAAAGAGAACAGTTTCCAGGTAGAAAAGTCTTCTGTTTTTATTTTTTTTTCAGCGACCAAGTCACCAGCATATCTCTCCTCCAAACTTTGTGCCAAGTCAACTTGCCTTGATTTAAGCAACAAAGAAAAGAACTTGGGGGCAGGAGGGTGGGAGAGGGGGAAGCTTTTAAAAGATTATCCTTCTGGGGTTTTGATAGATTAAGAGGGTGATCAAACTGGGCAGCATCTTAATAACAGGGCCATGCGAATTTTGGCTAGGCTAATGGAAGCTCTTTTGTCAACTTCCTGGAACCTGCACCTGACAGGACTCAGGAAATGGCACAACTGGCCACCTTTGATACCCAGACGGGGCTTAATGGGATTTAAAGGCGAGGTACCGTGACTGGAGTTTCCCACTGTAGGTGTAAGTCACACAAAGTTCGTCTCTGAACTGTCCCTGACTGGCTTTGTCACCCAGGCAGGAATTCAGAACACGGTTTTTCTGCAGAAGTAACAGCCGAGAGCTGGGTAGTTGAGTTTCCAAACAGAAATTGTTTTTCTAGAAAGATTTTTTTTTTTCTGGTTCCATTCAGGACTGTGTCTCTGAAATATTATCTATCATGAAAAACATGACATGAATTTAGTATGGCAGTCAGCTGCAATTTTTAAATACACTTGTTAGGTTAGTGAGTAACGTGTCTTCCCTTCCCAAAGAGATGGGGAGGGACAGGATGTTAGACTGATTCCTGGGGGGACGGAGAGGGGGGTATGGGCAAGGCCACACGTGTGACATGTGAGCCACGCTTTCCTGATGGAACGTTGGAGCTGGAAGTACTTAACGTGGAAGAACGCTTCTCCAGGAGTGCGCTGACCAGTGGGAGGGCTGGGTGTCGCCACAAATTTGTTTGTGCCTATTTGGCTGGTTTGGGAGGGGAGCTGCCTGGGCTGGGTACACAGCTTTCAGAGAAGATCTCCCTAACCTGTGGCAGCGGCTCTTCAGGAGACCTCCAAGGAAGCAAAAAAGGGTTTGTTTCCGGAGCTGTCCTATTGAGGTCTTGCCAGAATAGGACAGACCACAGTTCAACTGGATGACAGATATTCTTAGAATCCTGCTCACTTGACACTTGTCTGACCTGCAGGTAGTAAGCCTGGTTGCCCGGAAGCAGGAAGCCCCTGTGATGGCCACAGGGCCAGCATTCCGTACCGCACCGCTGCCTGGACATCCCCTCCCTCCACAGGGCCAGCTGGAATGTGCTTCTGGAGCTCTTTGGGTTCCGGTCCTCTATTTGGGGTTAGAGATGAACTTGGGTGCCCCCTCCCCTCTGGTCCATACCAAGTAAAGGCTGAAGTCCTTGGTCTTCTTTGGACTGTCAGAGGGTCACTAACTTTAGGAAGGGTCCACAATAGGGCGGCTACAGCACCCTACCTAGAGGCACAAGAATCAGACCAAGAGGGTCTGATTCCCACTCTAATAATAAGGAATTTCTTCGAATGTTCTCTGAAGAGTTATATTCTGAGCTTCTTAGGAGCCTCACTGATAAGCATAGGGGTTGCCACCTACAGAGACAAACCTCCCAGGAACATTTAAAGGTGATTTTCACAATATGCACTATCTACTTTTTTGGTTTAGAATTGTCCACAGGTACATTGAAGGAACCAGTGAGAATAAGTGAGATAGAAAAGTCTCATTAGAGTTCAAGTTTCTCTGTTCTCGCTCATCTCCTGTGTAAGAACGCATTCTGTTTCCTCTCTCTCTCTCTCTCTCTCTCTCTCTCTCTCTTTCTCTCTCTGTCTTCTTCCATTCCATCTGATGCTCCTGCTTCACAGACATCAAACCCCCCTTGGCCACCACTGCCTGGCTTTAGCTAATCCTTTCCTCTGGATGCCCCTTCCGTGGTACTCACGGTACCCCTGGGGAAGATCAAATGGGAACTGATCTACTTTACAGATAGACTGAGATATTTGGGTAATTTTTAAATTATGCTATCTTTTTAAAATATCCACAAATATAAGTCATCAAAATACTCACAATATAGCTTCTGAACAGGGCCAGGCATCATGTGCAGGGCCCCCAGTGGAAGCAGGGCCCATGACTGCTGGCTTCTCCATCTGTGATGTGCACCAGCATGAAAGCCTGGGTTTTCACTGACCTGTGCCTAAATTTCAGTGCCACCTCTAAGCAGCAACATGCCTTTCAAAAATTGCTTGAGCTGGGCCACCTGGTGTCTCAGGCCTGTAATCCTAGCTGCCTTACAAGTTCCCAGCCTGGGAACCTTAGCAATTTATCAAGATTCTGTCTCAAAAATGAAAAAAAAAATAAAAAAAAAATAAAAATGGGCCATGAACGTAGTTTAGTATAAAGGCTCTGGGTTTCAACCTACAATATTGCAAAAACAAACAAAACAAAATAAAACATAACAAAACAAAACCATAATACCAAGAAACAAAAAATCTTGGATCTTTCTGAATGGTTTTTAAAAGGTGATTTTCCTTGCGGAATGGAGAAAGACTCTCTACTCTTTGGATGACGAACCACAGTGCAAGACACAGTTTGTACAGAGCTCAGCAAGCATGCACACGCATGTGTTTACAAAAAAGAAACCAACTTTACATAAATCGATTCTTACCTGTACTCCAATGTGCCCCGACATTTTCTGTTCTGTTTCCTCACGGGGCCTCGTGATTGCCACCCACTAGATTGATTTCATGGCTGAGTAATGAATTGACAAACACTGTAGGTGCTTCATAAATGTCCAACCTCTTAAGGTGTTGAGGGCCCGAATATTTATTACCTAGTGTATGATAAGCTATGCTACAGAAACAAACCCTGACACAGCCATGGCACAACATTATGAAAGGTAACTTCCTGCTTCCGCTAAGTCTGGAGTGAGCTGGAGGTTTTTCTAGGCAGCTCTCCCGTGTAGGATCTGGGTAGCTTCTGTCTTATCATTTTAATGTTTCTATACAAGGCCTCCACAGTTACAATTGAAGGGAGAAAGAGGGAGGGACGGAGTAGCTCATCAATGCCCTTTGGGATTAGATGTGAAGTTGGTACATCACCATCCGAAAACCCTAGTGGCTAGGCCTCAGCCATCTGGCCCCAGCCCATGCAAACGGGGTGGGACATGCGGGATTTCTGTGTGCCTCAGGGGGATGTGAGTGAGTGACGAACCACAGGGAAGAGTATTCAGGTGAGTCTTTGATATACTGACACCAAGCGAACAAGTCATGCGGATGCGGGATTGGTCTGATTTCTAGCAACCTTGTCTAGCCGCAGAATTCTGTTCAGATGGAATTAATGACACCAGGGGCCTCTTGGTGCTCTTAATTAAGTTCCCCCATGTTCCTTAAGTTCTATAGACTTTTGAATATAGACGTAGTTTTCTACAACAACTGTGAGTTTGTCTGGTACTTGCCCTTGGAGTTCAAGCCAGACACATCCACAATGGAAAACAATGGAATAGGACTGACTGAAAATTCTGTTTCAAGTTGGTGAGCCCAGAGTGTATATATAATTAATTGATAATGAGAATGAGCATTTATAGATCACCTATAGTATGCCAGGTTTTGAGCTAAACAGCTCAGAAGCTTTCTCACAATTCATTGTCTCACCCAGAATCTTAGACATCTTAGCCTCCTTGAAGACAAGGTGCTCCTACTTTGACTGCTCAAGGGAAAAAGATCTGAAGCTCAGACTGGTTGTTTATCCCAGGGGTGCACAGCACACTGGTGGTTATGATAGGATCAGAAGTCAAATCTCTGCAGCCCTATGACAAGAACACAAGGCCGATGGAAGCCCAGGGGACATACGACAGTTCCGTGGTTTTAGCAAAGTGTTGAATCTTCAATTTTAGGGCCTTTCCTTTTACTCAAGTGTGTATCAGACATGCTAATGTATTCTGGGGTGGAATGCTCAAAACTCTCAGACTGTTATTAAACTTCTAGTTTTAGCTAGAACTAGTGAATTTGGGCAGAGATAGTAGCTTTCTCAGGCAATTCGGGTACAAGCCAGACAACTTATGTAAGTGTTACCAATTTCAGGTAGAAATACAGGTCTAGACTGCAACAAAGATCCTTCTTCACAATTTTTTAAAATTCAGTTTTTCATAAACCAGTATATTGTCTTCTTATTAAGAAATCCTTGGTTACTTCCAGTGCTGAAGAAGAAGAACTAGATTTTGCCAAAACAGCAGATAGACTTTTAGTAATGACAAGAGAAGAAATTTCTAGTGACAAACTTGTCAGCCTGTCCTAGAAGTAAATGATGAAGGTTCTCACACATCCTGTCTATGATATCTTAAAAGTGATTCTACAGAACTGGCCCAAGACAACGTTTCTGACCCAGGAACTGGGCCAAAGAGTACTGTGATTAAAAACAAAAACAAAAACAAAAAACCAGCCTTTTCTTCTTCAGTGTAGCAAATGAATTCTTACAAACTTACCAAGAAAAAAAATCTGTGAAGTGTGTGGTGTGTTTACCTACATGTATGTTATTTACACAGAAGTGGCTCAAACCCAAGTGGACTTTTGAACACCTTCTTGAGGAGGGCCAAGAATCTAGTTTTACCATCTTTGAATTAGCAATGAATTCTCTTCCTCTAGTAATTATTTCAGTCTCACCTCCCTCCCTACACTTTCATAATTTTCAGATTAAGAAAAGATGAAAAGAGACTGGTCAGATAGCTTACTACTCTTCCTTCAACCATCAGCAAGCTCTGCCTACATGGGAGCACGTGTTCTAAGAGGGAGGAGGCAAAGGGAGGAGAATCCCATGGTTCCACCATAACCGGTGTTAAAGCGGATGTGCTGGTTAGGGTGCGTGAAGCCCAGGTCTACCCTGAGGTGTGCATTTGTCCGGGTAGGGCATTTTTGTGCCAGTAATTTTGTTAACCTCTACGGCCTCTAGGTATCTCTACATAATGTGCCTGAATTTCTGAGGCCGTGAGGTCTGTGCAGTTGGAGAAGGAGCCCCAAAAGAGAGTCAGGGATGTCAGTGTGCCCTGGTTTGGCTGTGGGCCTGCGCCTTCCTGTGCCTTGCCCCCTCTGCCCTCCGCTGCACCATCAGTGCCAGCTTCTCCACGCACCATGTGATGGCAGACAGACTCAGGTCCCTCCCTCAGAGCCGTGGGTAGGGGACAGGTGCTCTATGTTGAAGATAGTGTTTTATTCTTTTTATGATTATAGATGTCTTATTTATTTTTTTTAATGGTTCAGAAGAAACTGCTGGGAACCCAGCGCTAGAGGCCAAACTCTAATACAACGATCTGCTGTCGAGAGGCCTTTTTCCAGAGCTACGACACGATTTTCATGTGTCACCTCAGGGAAGCCAACCAGCACTCTGTCCTAATCTCTAGCAAGAACTGGGTAGGGTCTAGCTAGGGGTCCTAGTTCTGAGAGACGTGCCCATACTTTTTTTTTTTTAGTTTTTCTCTGCATAAGGTAGGCCTAATTTTGGCTTTCCATTAAAAGATTTGGAAGCCCTTTTCTGCTTCCCAACCCCACACTCTTCCAGTTTTTCGTATGCCCACTGAAGAACCCTCTTGCGGCTCATCACCTGAAATAGTCTCTTAAAAGAGGAGACTGCTTCAGAAAGTTCTAAGCACCAAAAAGGTTGTGCAATGAACCCTGTTTTGCATCTTTAATTACAGCATTTCCCATCACGCGTGCTGTAATCGTATGCTTTCTCTAGAGCCAAAGCAGTGTGCTATTCCAGGTCCATTCATTAATAATCTGGCAAATCAATCACAAGGCTTGTCAAAAACAGCCCCGCTGTGTGGGTCCCCTCACGTAGTCCAATCTGTGTGGATCCTTTTTTTTCCCAAGGGCACTTGGAGGACTTCTTAACAAACATCTTGTTTTTTGATGGGATGTCTGTCTGTCTGTCTGGTGCTTCCTCTTCTCCGTTCTCATTTTACGTAGTAGTTGGTCTTCAGGGGGAAAAAAGTGTTGCTTTTGGAATTTGGCAAGTGAAAGTTGCAAAGGGAGAGCGAAGGGTGGCCCTGGAGGCAGGGACAGATTTATATGACTCCAAGAAGGATCCCCGAGCCTTCTTGGCTTAAAAATATCTTGCTTATTCAGGTTTCAGGGTCTGAAACTCCCCCATCTGGGGTAGCTTTGGGTTGAACCTTGCTCTGAAGGGAGGGGAGAGGGAATTTTCATTTAAAAAAGCAAATACTTGCCAGATGGAAAGCGGAGTCCCATTCAGTTGCAAACTCACGTGTGTATCAAACTGCTTTCTCCCTGACCCGGGGACCCAAGGTGGGTGCAGGGTCTCCGATGTCTGTGAGGAGCCTGCAGCTTTCTGGCCTGGAAGAAACGGAGGTTGGGAGGACGTGGGCAGCCGGGCCTCCTCCCTGGTTCCCATCCAGCCAGCCAAGGTGTTGGAGCTGATGACGTCATACCAACAGTGCCCAGAGTTCAGATGTCCCAGTTCTGAAATGATTGGCTGATGTCACGTTCGGATCTGGGCTTCTCTTTAGGAAACATCTCTAGTTTCTAAGTGAAGCACTTGAAGCGTCTCCAGCGTACTTATTCATTATTATTATTAACATGTTATTAATGTCACATAAATCACCTATTAATTGTGGTGAATCGCCTTCCCTCACCGGAATGTTCGTTCTTCAAGGATAGCTCCTTTGTTTTGTTGATGTACTTGAGTGCCTACCTCAGTGCCTGGTGCATGTCTTTATTGGCTAAATGCACATATTTATTTTTTTCCTTGGTTTATAAGAGTTCACTCTTGCCCTTGAGCTTCTATATGCTCCTCAATCCTGCCTCTGAAACACTTAGGCATTTGATTGATTTAGCACTGTCTCTTTTCTCCGGGGCCCTCTCAGAATTTGGACAATGGCGCATACTCAATTTCCACCCCTTCTTCAAGCTAGAAGGCTGTAAACCTCAGCCTGGCAGTCTCGGCGGCTTTCTGCACCATGCCAGGGGCGGTGTGTTGCAAAGGGCAAGGCCTAGCATTGAACGTAAGCAAACACAGCCATGAGTTTAAAACAGACCATTGAGCAGCTCGCAAAATAGGCCCCTTGTTTTTAGAAGAGCAGTGGACGCTCTTGAGAAATAGTAAGAAATAGTAAGTCTGGAAGCCGGATAGGGAGCTGCGATGCTTTCTGGAGCGGATATTCTTCGAACTCTATCTGCTTTTGGCATGCCTGGGATAGAGCCAGCTGCCAGCTGCGGCCAGGGTCCGTGGGCAGCGGAAAGTTTGTCTGGGCTGCCGGAGGAGACTGAAATCACTTTGAAAAAGCAGCAAATGTGCTTGCGCCGATTTCTCAGGAACACAGATGCTCTTTGCAAGGCGGAGTCCGGTGCCTGTTCCAAGCCAAGCAGCGAGGAGGGGACCAACAGAGCTCAAACCGAGTGATGGTCTTCAGGCTGTCCTTTCCTCTCCAGATGGGGGTGTGAATAGCTGCGTCCTAGAGCGGCTCCGGTGCCTGGCGTGTGGGCGCCTGATAGGTGCCGTCACCCCGACTCCTTCGGTGAGCAGTTGCGGGGGGCGGCAGAGCTTCTCTGCCAGCAGTTCGTAGGCATAAGTAGCATCCCACCCCTGCCTCACCGCGAGTTGATTCTGTCCTTCTAAGCCAGCGCCTACCTGGAAATAATACATTAATACATTCCTGTTGTGAAACGTTCAAGCAATTAAGGAATACGTCCCCGCTTCTCCCCAAAGCAACAAGCCACTGCGGAACATGTCCTTCCAGGAGCCCTCTGCTGCCTCTCTGTCTACCTATCCACGCATTCACCCACGTAGCTATAAACTCTCTACTGACCTGCCTACCGTGAGACTCGATTTTTTGTGTCAACTTTCTTGTACACAGATGCTTGATGAGACGCTATTCTGGACTATTTTTTTTAAGAAGTGTTCTTGGATGAGACTAAAATATAATGTCTGGACCTCACACAAAGCGAATTATCCTTCGTGGTGTACGTGGGCCTCCTACTGTAGGCTGAGTCCTTTCTAGAACGCAGGCTGACCTTTCTAGATGGAGGAGGAGCCCTGCTACAGAGCACCTTTGGGCTCCAGTGGCACCCTCTCCCTGGTCTTCTGCCTACGGGACTATCCCACAGGTTTTGTGTGAGTCCATTCCTTAAACCACTCTCTCTCTCTCTTTCAACATAGGCATATCTTGTTGGCTCTGTTTCTTTGGAGAACTCTAATTTTCTCTTCCTCACTGTTTATCGAGATACTAATTTTTGTCCCATTCTTACTTGGTTATTTTCTCCCATTCTAGGAAGAAACCAATCCTGCCTTGAGCAGGTAAAGCAGAGGTGGCTGGCCTTCAAGCTCTCTTCCCGAAAGTTCCAGCAGCTTGATAGGGTGTGTTACCACTGGGGGTGATGGCAGCGTAGGGTGGGAAGAAAGGCCGAGAGCCTTGAGATGGCAAGATAAACAGATGCTCTGAGACAAGGCACAGGCTCTGAGGGCAGAACTTGGCCCATGCCTGTGCCTTTCCCGCGGGCAGAGGCAGGCCAGGGAGGGCCACGCTGCCTCTTGGACCCGAGAAGGCACTTTAGTAACCTGGCTCTTTTGTTGCTCGGTGATGACATAAGGTCTGTGTCTTTTAGATACTGTATTAGCCAGAGTAGAACGCAGGTTGAAAGGACCGCGTGGAAAGTTTATTTTTGTATGACCCTGGTGGGGGGAGCATGGAGGCACAAAATCAAAACAATGGATGACATTGTCTGTGTCCCTCCAGTTAGGAGTTCGTTTACGTAAAGATGTTTATGTCCCATGGGTACTTTTAGGTTTCAGAGTGTTATCTTTTGGGGTGTGAAAGGCCAGCGCTTAATCCTTGATCCTTCTTTTTCTGAGGTTTTCAGCTTTCAGACCGAGCAGCTCACACACACACACACACACACACACACACACACACACACACACACACACACATTTCTTTGAATCAATTTACATGTGTTTTTTGAGTTCCAGAGTTCCAAGTGTTACTTTTTGAACGTTAATATTGAGTGTATTTAAAGAGGAACTGAAAGTTTCCGTTTACTGAATCTGGGATATCTTGTCTCCTTCCTTCCAATAGTCTAGAAAATATTCCATGTAACTGTTGTGCCATAATTCATATAAACAATTTTCCGTTGATAACTGTTTAGATGGTTTCCATTTTCCCCTATTATAAACCGTACTCTAGTGAACATTCTTGAAAATTGGGTAGTTCTTCTCCACTGCGTGAGAGACAACTTCATCTCCTCCCAGAATCCTGCTTGGTTTTCTGCGTTTGTACAGAGCCGGCCACGAGTGGGGAGCCCGGAGCAGGCACAAGGTGAAGATGTGGCTTTCCCTGCTGGAAGCTGTGATCCTCTGCAGACAGTCAGATCTGGAGAACAGGGCGCCTTGCTGTAGCCCCAGGAAGTCAAGAGTTGAGACATCAGGTCTGAAGACTGCAGTCTGGGGAGCCTTAATGAATCAAGGTTTTGTGTGGACAGGGAGAATGCTCTCGAAGGATCCCAGGCGGTCCTTGACACTCCCGTGGGGTCCAGGCATGTGCAGCCAGGCAGGATTCCCTCTGGAGTTGTTCTCCAGCCGCTTATGCTTGTTTCCCGTTAGCATTATTTAAGAATAAAGACTCGATACAGCCAAAGTGCCCGTCTTGCTTCTTCCGAGAAGTTTGTGTTCTCTGTGCACTCTGTGCTTTTACCGTAGATGTATGCTTTTGTTGATCGCGCAAACTCTCATTTCACACGTTCAGAAGTTTTGCAGACCCCTTCATCAAGACGGAGTGGGAAAGGCCAGAGACTTGGTGTTCCTCGGTAAACCTGCCAGCCTCGCGGAGTAATAAGCGTGGTGTCTGCCCTTGACCAGACTGGAGACACGGCAAACCCTGGCGGTGCCTGGTTGCAACTTCCTTTCGCCACTTGTCTTAGACCCTCTGCTCTCCTTAGTCGCCCCAGCCACGGTTCTGCCGCTGATTTCCGAAGGCTTTGTGACCAAAGCCTGCGGTCAGACAACCCGGAAGTTCCGCTCTCCCAGCAGCCTGTGTGCTCTGGGGAAGTCAGCGGAGAGCATGGGTGGGGGGTGAGCGAGCACGCGGGCAGAGGGACTTCTGCACAGGGGCTGAGCCTGGAGCTACTCCTCCGCGCTCCGGAAGTGAGGCCTGTGGCGGACTGGCACTCTGCTTACTTCTGTGGCTGAGGTCAGTGTCCTGTGGTGACAGAGAAGTTTGGTCCCATGGCAGGACTGCGACTCACAGAAGATGTAGGGGTCTCATGGTCAAATGGCGTCAAACCGTGCTGCCTTCGCCTCCGGGCGCCCTTGTCTCCAGCAAGGATGGAGGCCTAGGAGACGGAGGACAGGACGCCTTAGCCCCCGCTGGAAGGCCACGAGGGTGTCCGCAAGGGGCGGTGGTGCCGGCCGCTTTCCTCCCCCCACCTCCGTCGGTCCTTCTTCCCAAATGCCGGGGAAACCTGAAACTTCCGGCTCCAGATACTTGGAATTTAGGATTTTTTTCTTTTACATGTTTTAGCTGGGGATTGCCGTGCTGGCACAGGGCCTTCCGTGGCGCGCAGTGGCGGCCGTTCCTCCTCCGTGTAAGAACAGTTCTCTGTAGGATTCCACCCTCCAGCCCTCCACTGCAGAGTTTTTGTCAGGAGCTTTCGCACATAGATTCTGGTTTTTTCTCCTTTCTTTTCTTCCTCCTCTGACACTTTTGCATGTGAATCCAAATGCAATAAAGTTGCTTCTAGATTTTTCCCAATTACGCAGCAACTTTCAAGTGGAGAAATATTTAGGTTTTTAATTTCATTTTTGGCTTTTTTTTCACGAGTATGTCTCCTTTCTGTTTGCTAAACAGTAATTGCGGATCTTCCTGGCCACCTTTAATACTCCCGGCTAATTATCCTGAAATAAATCTCTTTCAAGCCTGCATGCCAGCAGTTCTGGGATCCGAGCGGCTCTTTCAGCTCCCGGCTGCCTGTCACTCAAATGGGCCTCAGCTGCAACTCCGAATGATGCGTATTAACCTCCCGCCGGGAAGATTCGCCCAGTCTCCCCACTTTCAGCAGCAGCTCCCAGGGCCGCACACTCCTACCTGTTAGCCTAAGCTGGGATTTTCTTTTGCTAACACTGTGATTTTGAAAAGTGGAAGAGGATTCCTGGGAGAAAGACACTCAGTTAACCTTCTCCTAATTGCCATTCAGGATGGAAAGGGGAGAAGAAGACGGTGGCTGTCCCAGGAGGGCAGATGAGCAGTGGAGGGGCCTGCGGCCTTGCCGGGCACCGGACTGAGCGTCCTGTGGGAGGCAGAGCTCCGTGTCCCGAGAGTCCCGTCTGAGCGGCGTTGACGGCTGGCGTCTAGGGACGAGCCTGGATGCCACCCTCCCGTCGTCCTTGCTGTCCGCCCTGCTCCCAACTGTCCCGCAGAGATGACCCGGATTGTCCTTCTTCCTCCGTCCAGGTGCTGCCCTTCTCTTCCAGAATTTCTCTCGTCTTGTCCAGCAGGATGCTTAGTTTCTGGCCACAGCTTCAAATTTAGACAGCTGGGTCCCTTTGCCCCCCCCTTCTGGACAGAGGGGAGCTGGTGTGGGGCCACACAGGCACCCGGGGCCACCGCACGGGTGCTGGGCCCAAGCTGTGGACACATGCGAAGAATGTGCTTACGTATGTGGATAAATAAATGCGTAAAATAAGCGTTGTCCCCAAATATGACTCCATCTTCCCAGAGTGATTTCTCTGAAACCTTTCCTGTTACACTGGGCAGACTGAGTCCCTGTCCCTCACTGCTGGTTCCTGCCTTGTGGGAAAAGTTCTGCCTCCTGGCTGCTGGCACACCTAGCCACGTGGCCTGCTGCGGTCAGTACAGATGCTAAGTAAGGCCAATGTGTGTCACCTCTAGGTGGAAGCTGTGAGAAATCTGCATTCCCTCTTCCCTCTCCACCCACTGGCAAGGTTCCAGAGAGTGGCTGCCCCAGCCAGCGTGGCCGTGGACTGAGAGCCCCTGGGTGATCCACCACAGACACAGGGCATGAACAAGAGGAAAATCTTGCAGTTTTGTACCACCGAGGTTTCGGGTGTTTTAAAGCTGTGGCGTAATCTAACCCATGTTGACCGGAACGCGCGTATGCCAATCTACTCATCTGTATCCGTGGAAGCTTTCATTTTCTCAGCATTATGCCTATCTTTCACCTGCCCCTGAATATGGGTATTTTGCAAGTAGCTGACTCCTCATCCTTTTCAGTGTTATAAACCACATATTAGAAACCCAACCTCTTGGTTAAAAAAATAAATACAATAAAGGAAAAGAAGAAAAAATGTTTCTGTTTAGATGATTGAACTCAAGAGGTGGTTCTTAGATCATCACTGGTAATGGAACTGGGTCCTCTGAAAAAAGCTCGTACTTATCCCGTCTCCAAATGTCAGATCAGGGCTGCCACTTTAGCCACAATGGTGTGCATTGGGCAATAACTGGACCGGGCACTCTTAAAGCCCCGACAGGAATGACTGTGTAGAACCTTTACAGACTCCTCTAAAAAAGGATCTTCTATTTGTAGAATTTTTCAGGAGCCAAGAACAATTGTGCGTTCCACCACTATTGGGAAGCCATGGCGTTCATTCTAAAGGATGCGGTGGGCGTCGCTGAGGACGTACAGGAAAACCGTGCCGGGAGACCCTCTGACCGTGACGTGCCATCGCCGGCACAACTCGGGCAGGTTGTGAGGGCCTGACACTGGCAGGCTTTCTGCCAGCTTCATCTTCCCCCTGGAAGGCCCCTTGGGCTTGGGTTACACTGGATTTTAGAGGATTTCACTTTCTTTCTGTGGTCTGTACCTTCTGGGCCTGTCCAACAGGGGGAGCTCATTAGATTTCGCCTAGCATAAATCTCTTCAGTTTTTCTTTCTTTTTTTTTTTCTCCCTTGGGTACCTTCCCTGGATTGCTTTCGTCATCAAGCCCTGGGTTTTTATTGGTCAGGGATCTGCCTTGAGACATAGCAGTGTTTGTATTAATTCTAATGATTACTCATTAAACAGTGAAATATTCGGTCACATGTTGAGCTTGGGGTTTCGTTTCCTAAGAGTATTGCAGCTTCGAACTCCAGACTGTGGTATAGAATGCACACTATTAAGTATCTAAGAAATCCTTTGTTGCTGAACATTTCCTGCATTCGTAAATCATTCTCCTACCGCCTGCCACGACAATGATGCAAGTGACCTTTGGATTTCTTTTGAATAAAAAAGTATGACCTTGCAATCCACTTTATCCATTGAAATACACCACACTGAGATTGCGAAATCTTGGGCATGCCGCAGACTAAATGGAAAAGGAATTCGTGGAAACAAGAATGTGCTGGTGTGGAGTCGAAGGTGTGGCAGGAGGAGGGGAAGAGCACCGAATTCAGCTCGGCCACTGTCTGCGTGGCACTGCGCGAATCACGTAGCTTCTCTGGGCCTCAGTTTTCCTTGTTATGAAATGAGAAGGACTATTTCCCCATTTCTGAATTTTACAATTCTGGAATGTAGTGTCGATGAACATCAAATCAGGCTAACTTCAAATATGTCTTTCAAGGTTTGTCCATTTTTGAGGTATCCTGAGGAATTCCTTGTTACTGCCTTTGATAATTCTTTCGTGTGGCAGATTTTTATCCCTTACAAATTATATCTAAGCAAAGTTGTGAATTTATAAGTGTAGTTTTCTCCATTGGATGATTGAGAACCACTGAGATCATACACTTTGCTTCAAATAGGACAACAAAGAAAATAGAATGGAGTCCTATAAAATATTCAATTAATCTAAAAGAAAATGGAAACAGAGAACACATAGCGCAAATATAAAACCAACAACAATATGGCAGATTAAAATCCAACCACATCATTAATGACAGTAAATATAAATGTTCCAAAAACCTTAACCAGAAAGCAGAAATTACAAGATTTGCTTAAAGTATCAAGATTAGAAAATACACTTGAACATGAGAAAGACAAAAGTAGAAGGTTAGAAAAGATACAGTATATAATCAAAGAAATAGAGTGGCTACTTCAATATCAGACAAAGCAGATTTTTGAACAAAGAGTATTCGCAGAAATAAAGATATTATTTAATAGTGATAAAACCATCAGTTCTTCAGTGTGTTTTTTACAGTCTTAAACACCCAAGAAGCAAAAGCTGAAAGAGCTGCTGGAAGTAGGTGAATTGCGCAGTTGCAGTCAGAAGTGCCAGTCCCCCTCCTCCAGTACCTGATGGAACAAGGGGACAGAAAATCAGTCAGGATATAAGAATCTTGGACAATGCCATAAGTCAACTTGTTCTAACTGGCATTTGTAGACCCCATTACTCAATGAGGGCAGAATATATGATTTAAAAAAAAGTTTCTGCGAAATATCTTTTTACTAAGTTAGATCCTATTTTGGATCATAAAATGAATTCCAATTCATTTAATAAGTTTCAAATCAAAGTATTCTCTGACCATGGGGCCAATTAGAACTTAATAAGAGAAAAGTATTTAGAAAACCTCAAATATTTGAATGTTAAATAGTGTACTTAAAAATATCCATGGGTCAAAGTGGTAATTAAAAGGGAAATTAAAATGTGTTTTAATTTGAGCAATAATGAAAATATAATACACTAAGACTGTGGGAAGCAGTTATAGTAGTATTTGAAGGGAAATTTATAGCACTAAATGTCTACATTGGAAGTGAAGGAAAGATTACAAATTAATAACCTTTCTATATTGGGAAATCAAAGAGGACAAAGAAAACCCTAGGTTTTGAGAAGAAAAGAATATTAAATCTAATAGTGGAAATCACTTTAAGAGATAAAAAACAGTACAGAAAATTAATGAAACCAGAAAGTGATCACTGATATTAGAGAAGATTAATAAAATCATTAATCCTTTAGCCAGACTGATCTGGGAAAAAGAAAGAAAACAGAAATGAGCAATTTCAGAAAAAGGACAGTAATAGTTACTATGGATTTTGTAGGTACTTAAAACATATTAAAGAAGGATGTTAGCCTATATATTTTATAATTTGGATTAAATGGGCAAGCTTTTTTAAAGATATAAACTACCAAAACTCATTCAAAAGAAATAGATAGCTTTAATAACAGATATAGAAAGCTTCTGAGCTTTCAGTTCTCCACAAAGAAAACTCCAGGCCTCGATTTCAATAAGGAAGTTCTTAAGAGAGAGAGAAAAAAATATGTTAACACATAAACTTATATGGAAAACTAATGAGAAGAAAATGTTTTTCAACTGAATCTATGAACCACAAGACCAAAGACATTACAAGAAAATGAAACTCCAGATCAACATTCCTTATGTCATAGATGCAAAATTCTTAATAAAAACTTAGCAACTCAAACTCAATAAAACATAAAAGAGATAACGCTTCATTACTAAGTGGTGTCTACGTCAGTGGCAGCACAGATTTAACGCTTGACAATCGATGTACACAAACAATGACTTTACCAATTTAACAATTTAAATTTCAAAATGAGTATTTCAGTAGATGCAAAACAAAACAAATTCAACCCATTTTGACAGAATTCAGCTTTCTTCCTCTTGTCAGTACCTGGTCTGGTTTGAAAGTGATCCCCCAAAGCCCGAAGGGTTTGGGCGTCAGCCCTGGCAGAACTGGGAAGTGACGGAATCTTCAGGAAGTGAAACCTAACAAAAGAAAGTAAGGTCATGGAGGTGTGCCCTTGAGGGGTATTTCTGGGTTCCAAATTTTCCTCTCTCTCCTTCTCTTTGCTTCCTGGCCAAGGTGAGCAGGGCTTCTCCAGCGCACCTTCCACAGTACTGCCCACAGACTCAAAGCAACAGAGCCCAGCGGCCTTGGACTGAACCCTTGGAAATGCTGAGGAAAAGTAACCTTTCTTTTGGTGGGCTATGTCAAGTATTTTATCATGGCAGTTGGAAGCTGACTAACACAATAGTTTGCAAACCAAGCGCAGAAGTAAACATCCAACGATGAGCATCAGGAGTGATTTGCAGCCGACAACATACTTCATCATAAGACATTGTGCTTTTTTTTTTTCAAAGTTCAAGACCAAGATCAAGATGTCTGTTCTTCCGCTAAACATTTCATTGGAAGCTCCAGGCGGTGCAATGTGGCAAGAAACAAAAGAAGGAAAGAGAAAGAGAATAGGAAAGTAAGAGGACGAAGTGTCTGCAAGGTGGCGTGGGAGGCTGATGAACAAGGGGCATGGGACACTGGTGGTCTCCCTTGCGTGTTTCGGTTTACCATCTTCATTGTGGTGACAGTTTCTTTGACCTATTGTATTTGTATGTCAAGTGCATCCTATTATGCACTCAAAATACGTAATTTATTGTCACATAGATATGTCAGCTATACTTCAATAAAGTTGTTCACAACAGAAACACATCAGGAAAACTTACATGTTTTAACAAAATAGGTTCGTCTGGTTTCAAGCATTCAAATAAATTGAAAAGGAGACACATTAAAATAACAGGGAGCTCAAGATCCGGAGGGGGGTAAACCAGGAATGGTCCTCGATCAACAGTACTTTGCTGTCCTTTCCTACCTTAGAGTATGCTAATGAGGTGGGTGCTCCGGAAGCTGGGCTGGGCAGGGCAGGCAGGGAGGTGCCCAGGCCTTGCCGGCTCCTGGCTCTGGAGGTGCCATGGTTAGCCGGGAAGCTCTTGAGGTTGCTCTGACTTGGAGTTGTGTAACATATCGAGTTACTCCCCTCCCTAAAATCTATCAAAAGCTTTCCATGGCTAGAAGGCTAAAGCCCAGACTCCAGACAATAGCCTGTGGGCTCTGATGGTGTCCACCCTGATTGCCCCGTCTCCTGCCCCTTCTCCACACAGCTGTGCCCTGTGGGCTCTAACACACGCAGGTGTCCCTTCTCCCCAGGTGTCCCTTCTCAGGCTTCACTCATGCTTTTCTCTCTTCCTACGAGCTGTCTTCTTTGTCTCTTCCTTGGCTGGCCGCTCTCATCTTTAAAAAAAACTCAGCAATGCGTCACTTCCTCAGAGAGGCCCCCCCCCCCCAAAGTTTTCTATCCCTTCTCCTGAGTTATTCTGAGCTTCATGTTTGATGTTGCTCTTTATGTCTTGTTATATCTTTAAGATTTCATTTAGGATTGTTGTCTTTTTGTCTATAGAAATTTTCTCTAGCTCAAATCTATTAAAAACTTCTCTCAGATTCTTTTGTGTGTACAATTTTTCATTCCATTGGTATTTTTGAAGATATTTTAGCTGGGTATTGGATTTTTGAAATGGCAGTTATCTTCTTAGCACTTTTAAGTTACGGTTACATTATTTCAGATGTCTCTGTCTCTGATGGGAAGTTAAATGTGAGTTTTATTGTTTCTGATGTTAATTTGAAGAAAGTTTCTTTGTTGGTTAATCATTAGCTTTTTTCTGATGAGTAAGATTTAATGTATAAAAATTATACTTCTTGAGATTCATAGTAAATACTTTTTGAATTTATGTTTTTTTTGTCTTTCAGCATTTTTGAGAAATGCTCTTAAATATTGTCTTTTCTTACTCTTTTTCTCCTATTCCTCTCTGACAGCAGTTATATTACTTAAGCCCTCTTCTTAGTATGTAATGTCTTGATTTATCTTGAATATTTCTCTAGCTGTATTTTAACCTTTCATCTTTTATTGCCTTGTTCTGAAAGTTTTCTCCTGACCTGTTTTCCAGATCATGAATGAACATTTGAGTTGTGTTTAATCATTTCTCAAAATTCTTCATTGATTTAAAAATTTAGTTTATTGTATTTTTAAATTTTAGAATTGTACATAGATCTATTATATGGATCCCCTGCCTGGTTATTTTTGATTGAGGACCGGGTATTGTATTGATATACAAACAAAAGGTAGAGATAGTTTGAGGCGAGCATAAACTTACCCTTCTCTAGAGAAGAGGATTTAATTCACATCTTATTGGAAGCTGGATATCCTTAAAAATGTAAGATAACCTCAATCTAAGCAGGATGGATTTCTCAATCCAGGCATATAGGCCCTGTAAGAAATGGTGTATTTTTCACTCAACCTTTGTCCCAGGATGAGGTTATATCCCTTCACATCCCAACCCAAAGTTCAAGGTTCTATTAGTTTCTCCATCTTGGTGGATCTTAATCTCAATTTTTTTCCTTGTCCACAAGATAGCCTGTCAATAGCTCTATTAATTTTATACCTCTTGGGCATCTCTATTGGAGTTGACTGAGGCCCTAGAGCCTGGCAGAAGTAAAGACCGAATTGTCGGATTGACTTCTTTGGGATTTATTTAGATTTTTTTTTTTATTTATTGTCTTTTTAATCTTCTTCCTTTCAGTCTTCACTGACTTACAATCTCTCCAGTGCCGGTTACACTTTATACACTGCTCAGCTTTCTGTTTGTACTTTACGAGAAGTTTCATGCAAGTCACTCACTGCTGCTGAGTTCCTGTGAGATCTTAGAAAAATTATTTCCCAACTCTGGAACTGAATCTCACTTCTATCCAGTAAAGCGATTAGACTGGAGATCTCCCAAACCCGCCTCTCACACAGCCTATTCTTTTTGTGTAGGATGATCTATTGGCCAGCCTGTTGGTTTTCACAGTGAAGGCTAAGCTCTTCCTGCATAGCTCTGGGGCAGTCTGCTCTGCCTGGCTTAGGTAAGTGGGTAGGCTGTGGAATCATGGCTGCGAACACGCCTGCTACTCGTGGGAGACTGGGCACATGGACTGTAGGGCTGGAGTATAGTTATTTTGGAAGAAATGCCCTACTAGCCATGTTGCTATGAAATGTAGGAAGGGATGTTTCATTTTTCTTTCGACCCAGAAGTGGGAAGCAAGGATTCCCTTGGGCTATTTATCATCGTCAGAAGGGAGATAAATAAAGAGCAGGAATGTTGTTAATTTACTCAAACTCCAAACTCAAAGTCCCTTTGATGGAGTAGGGGCACTGGGAGAGCTTCGCATTGAGGTTTCTGTTGAGCCATCTGGAGGATCTGTCCCTTGTCTCCCTGACCATGAGCTAACACACATGCACACACACGTCCACACACACCCCAAGCACGTGTGGCTAATGATGACCACATTACAGATGGACACATCTGGTGGAAAGATTTTCCAATAGGAATTTCGAAGCACTATCGCTTTCATTTGAAAGGGCTAATTTATTTACTTTTGGCCTCTGGATCTCTGTTTTGGAAAGTGCTTAGAATGTCAGTTTGGTTTTTAATGTACTTTTGTGTCAGGCCTGGTGGCACAGGCCCACATTGCCACTACTGTGGAGGCAGAGGCAGGGGAATTACAAGTTTGAACCCAGGCTGGCCTACTTAACAACTTAGTGAGACCTGTCTCCAAACGCAAAGCAAACAAGGGTTCAGAATATAGCTCAGTATGAAGGCCATGAGCTCAATTCTCAGTCAGTAACACATACACATGTATGCGCACATGCACATACACGCATGTGCACACACACACACACGCAGTGCTGAAGTTCCAGCTCTGGATACAAGTCTCACAGTGCTATGCCAGGTGCACTTGGTTTAAGAGCACAGATACTGGACGCGAAGTTTTTGAATTCAACTCCTGACTCTTCCACATTCTAGCAGTTAAGCTACGGACAAAATATGGCTTTCCTTTGTGCTCTGATCGCATAATTTATAATTTAATAAGTGGCATCTGCCTGCCTCATTGGGCTGTTGAGAGGGTTAAACGAGTGAGTGTAAAGTGAGCGGAAGGGTGAGCTGGTGATCGGCGTGGCTGCTCTGCCTCCCCCTGACTCGAATCTGCTACCCGCAAGACAGCAGAGGCTGGTGACTCGGGACCAGGAGACTGGTCTGCTGTTAGACTGACTGTTGTTTTTAGCCTCCACAGTGTCTGGACCTCAGCGCAATCTCCCGATCTTTGTTCTAAGAAGGAACAGTTATCGTTTCATCTCCCTCGCAGGGCGGGTATGGAATAGTGATGGAAGTAGGCATCTTTGGCAAAGGCAGAAAGCACTCTGTGAATGTGAGGGATTGCTGCCGCAGGGGACTGAGGACTCGCCAGCAGGGTGAAACAGAGGCTCAGCTCACGGAGAGGGAGGCGCAGACTTCCCATGTTGGTCTGTTGTGCTCCAGCAGAACTCCATTCCAGAAACACTGCAGCTACCTGCGACGCTGGCCAGGGGCAGGGAGCAGCCCGCGAGCTGGCAGTCCTCACGGTCAGGCTCCTAGTCTGTTTCTTTTCACCCTGGATCTTGCCCTGAAAGCTCTGAACTTGGCCTCTGCCAATGAGTACGTGTTGCATAGGAAGGAGACCCAGGCACTTGTTCCCAGGGGTCAGCAAAAAGGATCAAAGGCCCTTCTGAAGTGGTTAATGACAGTACCTCTGCATGGGCTAAGCCAGGTGCTGTGGTCAGGGAGCCAGCAGAGCTGAGTGGGCACAAGGTAAAATGGAGAACAAGTATTATTTTAGTTACCTGCGGCTGCTGTATCAGTATGCCACCAAAGTCCAGTCTCTCATCATCATGGAACCCAGAAGACCGAAATCAGTGTCTCTGGACCCAAATCACGATGTCAAAGACTGAGACCCTTCCTCAAAGGGACTAGGGGGAAAGAAAACATTCTTTGCCTCTCCCGGCTCCCGGTGGCTGTAGGCATTCTTTGGCTAGAGGTCACACCACTCCACTCTCAGCTCCGTGGTCACACTGCCCCCCCCCCCTTTTCTCTCTCTGTTTTCTGCTTCTTTCTTCTAGGGGCATGTCCTGGGGAATTTAAGATCCTTACACATAACCCATGGTAATAAATGACTTCATCGCATCATTCTTAATGCAACCCCATCTGTAAAGATCTTTGCTCCAATTAAGGGAACGTTTATAAACTTCAGGAAGTAGGGAATGACTTTTTGAGGGACACTTGCTTTTCTTCCCCATTTTATTGTTATGTATAAGCGCAAAACATAAAGTTTACATCGACCTTGAGTACTTTGTGCACGTACATATCGTGGACACTTTTAGCCTACCACAGATGGCAAAGCAGGAGCGAGGCAGAGCAGGACAGCTGGGCTCACAAGAGGACACAGGAATGAAGTCAGCAGAAACTGGGGGACATATATTCTGGGGCACATCCCTTTGAGTTGGCGGCTGTGAAGGACCCAACTCCTCACTCACCGGTGCGGATTTTGTTTCCCCCTCCATGCCCAGCTCTGGATTACAGAAGTGCCATCATCTTCCTTCTTGGTCCCCTCTCTTACCCGGAGGCAAATGAGACATAAGATTGCGACAGGGAGCGTTAGTAGAAGAGTAATGACCCCAGAGATAGCAACACCACAGTCTCTGGAACCAGGAGTGTCCTCACCGCATAGGGCGATGTCTTTGCAGGTGTGACTAAATTAAAGACCCAGGTAGGCCCTACGTGCCGTCATGTGAGTCCTTGTGAGAGAGACTTGAAATATGTGGAGGAAAGGGCCATGTGGCCACGAAGGCAGAGACTGCAGTTGCATAGCCAGAGCAACGGAAGGCCGGAGGAGGCAAGGAAAGCAGCCCCTTCTGGGTGCTGACAAATGACACCTGAGCTCAGGTCAGGGTCACTGCCTTTGGACTTTTGACCTCCTGGATGGTGACATAATACATTTCTGTTGTTTTATGCCATCCAGTTTGTGGTAATTTATTACAGCAGCCAAGGAAACCAAAGAGAGAGGTTCTTTTGGGGCATCTTCCTTGAGGTGAACCTTTTAGGTCACAGAAATACCAAGGGGAAAACTGACTTCTCCCCTGGCTTCCCGATCCCTGTACCGCATTGTACGGTGACAGAGCCTTGGAGGACATCATGTGCCTGCAGGCCCAGGGTAGCAGGCAGAGTTGACCACATCCCCGTTCTCCCCATCATCTGAGATGTGGCCAGGTGTGAACATGAGTCCCCTTCTAGACTGTTGCCTGCTAGAGGGAGGCGTCACTTCCGGCGTGGGATGGTCAGAGCAGAGACTGACAGCAGCTCATCACCCCTCCCTGCCTCCATGTTGATATGGAGGATTCCCAACTGAGCTCACCCCCGTCTTCCCAGCCCCACTGCTCAAGAGCAATGGCTTTCTGGAACAATTTTATTCCATGCCCCGGGAACAAAGAAGAAAGTAAATGCCTGGCTTGGGAGCGACTCATACGGAGGAGGCCAGGCAAGGCCCAGTGACAGGATAATTGCTTAAATATCTGCTATAAGTATAAAGGCAGACTCTACCTCCAGCTGGAGTTCAGGTTCCCACAGGTCATGAAAACAAAGAGGGGAATGGGAGAATTAAAGAGGAATAGAAATGGAAGTGATTAGGAAAGATTGCCACTACTCGGGGAGGGGGAAGGGGGAACTCGGAATTAACCCTTTTGAGATTGTGCGAGTGGGTGTGGACGCGGCCTTCCTTCTCAGATCCTAAAGCCGGAGGCCTCCGTCCATCCGTAAAACGTTCTGCTCTGCTCCACGAGCTCTGCGAGGCAACATCCGGCAGGCTGGCTTCGGAGCACTGCGAGCTGGTGCTGGTGGCGAGGGGTGGATCTGCGGACAGCACACACAGGCTCCTTGTCCTTACCAGACAGAGTTCATCCGTGTCGGCCCAGCGTGCTGATGCTCCCAGGTTCACACGGCTCCTTGGCTCCCCCGGCTTCACATCTCCTTTGGGCTTTGCGATCCTCAGCCTGTTGCCAGTGTCAGAGAAATTGTCATGATTTTGTCTCCTCAATTCGAAGAGGGCAACCTTTTCCCATTGTGACAGCTCAGAAATGTGGGGCTGCCTTGCCTTCCGTGGGCACCTTGGGCATGGCCATCTAGAGAGATAGAAGCAATAGGAGAGGGCACCAGAGACAGGCAGACGAGAGATAGATTTTTGAGGAGCAGATTTATAAAATGATGGGGCAAACAAGTCCAAATTTTCATAGGTATACACTGAAAACTCCAGTAAGAGCTCAGTGTTCCAGGCTTGCGGCAGAATTCCTTCTGCTCAGGAAACCTCAGCCAGTGCTTTTAAGAACTTTGCCTGATTGATGGGGCCCACTCACATATGAAGAGCAATCTTCTTTGCTCAAACTCTATTAGTTTAAATATTAATCTCCTCCAAAAGGAAAAACTTTCACAGCGGCAGCTAGTGCTTGACGAAGCAGTTTGGTACTTGTTGGATTTAGTCTTTCACTGCTGGGATAGAATAGCCAACACCCACTACTCGGGTGAGGAAAGATTTGTTTCAGTTCACAGTTTCAGAAGGTCACAGTCCATTCACAGGCCGGAGGTTGGAAGATGGTGGAGTCACGTGGTGTGGAGCCAGAGCTGGGCCCTGAGACAGAGATCGCCGCGGCATGGCGGACCAGAGCCAAGGGAGAGAGGAAGGGCAGAAGCAGCACACACCCGTGTAGGTCATCCACGCTTTCCCGCCAGCCCCACCTCCAAACAGTACACATTATCCACAGGGACATGTGGCTTTTGGGGGACACTCCAGATCCAAACCTTAACAGCACTGTAGCAACACCAAGGTACCTCATAAAAGTAATCCTCCAGTAGTGTAGTTGTTTATTTATTTTCACTGATTGAAAGATTGACTTACTGCTTCCTTAAAATAATCTATTATGAAGATATCATCTTGGATACCTTGAGCACAGGGCTCCTAGATCCTTGTCTGGCATCTGCCTTCCAGTGGGCTATGAGCTGAACGAGGGCTGAAATCACACCTGTGTGTTCACCGAGGCAGCCACGGTATGGGTTCCTTCGTGTAGTAGGCCCACAATATTTGCTGACTGCCTGATCAATTATTTGACTAAGCAACACGTTATTCAAATTTGAGTGTCCTTCCGACTTCTAATGTCTTCCTTGGGGGACTTCACAAAGCTTTCCTCCCATCCTCTATCCTCTGCCACCTTGTGGGGATGGCATGATCCCTCCTTCCCTCTCGTTTTCTCCCTGTCTCTCTGGACCCCAAGCCCCACCCCTTTTATTTGGCTAATACTCTGTGCCTAATCACATTAGCCAGCACTGGCAGTGTAGAGATGTTTGCAATCCAACCCAAGTCTGATTAGGAGCTTCTGCAGCCTGAGGCTACTCTAAGAATGTGTTGATTGGTGGGGGGCTGGGAAGCCCCCAGAGGGGGCCGGTGTTATTGGCTGGTGGAGCGGCCCACATGTGTGTCTGGGCACAGCCAGGCCAGTTGGTTTTTGGTTCTGTCCTTGATCAGGCTCCTGGTGGGGTATTTATCCTGGCTGGGCGTCTAAGTCCTTCCTGATTGTATTAAGCCTCATGAAAGTGAGGCCCAAAACAATCCGTCTAGTGTGGCTAGTGCCCTAACCACAGCAAAGTGCGTCCTGTATTTCCTGTCATTCTCTCTTCGAGCTCATTTTGACTTTCTCCAAACTCTGGAAGTATAAAGAAACTGCCACGTGTTTCTCTGGTTTGCAAGCATTACCTCATTTCCCTTGTCTAGGATATTAACTCAGAAATATTTATTAAGTGATTTCAGGATTTGGGGCAATTTTGAAAGCATTCGTTTCAAATTCCATGAAGGATGTCGTGGGTTTAAAAGAAATTAGCTCCCCCTCCATTTTCTCGACAGCACTTGTATTTTTCTTGAGAGGACGTTACTTTCTTGTCATTGTTCCTTAAATTATTTACCATCATTCCCTTGATGTCTGTCTTCTCTATAGATTGTAATAATCTCCACCTGGGCAGGATCCCTGAGTGGCATTTGCACTGCTGCGCCCTTAGGGGCAGGCACTGGAAGTTTTTGACCATATATTTATTACATTCTGATAGGCAAGGACATGGCACCCTGCTTGGAGGGTGCAATTGTATTTCTGGAAGTTTGCATTTAGCAAGGAGGCTTATTTGTGTAGTGACGTGAGTGAAAACTGAGTCCGTGGTGCCCACTTCAATCTGTGCTGCATATTCTGCAGCAGCTGAAGGTCAGCCCTTCCAGTGGCCCTTGAGAGGACCAAAGACAAGTCTTCCCCCATTGCCATCCACAGGGAAGCCAGCACGAAACAAAGTTCCTTTGGATTGCACGATTGTGACCACAGATCTCCATGTGACTGGTCTGTAGTACACTGTATTTCTCTAGAATCTGGGGCTTTGTGAGTTGGACTTTCTTGGCTCAACCTTGGCTCTAAGCATGCATGGATATCTCACATGACTATTGTATGATTTTCAGTATAATGTGTTCCAGGGTTGTGCTTTGCTAGTAATCTCTAGTAGGGGACAGTAACAGATATTACAGTTTAACTTTAAAATGTCCCCCGAATGTCTCATGCACTTGTAAGGTGATTGGATTCTGGGGTGCTGTGTGCCTCGGTGGATTTGCCCACTGATGGGTGCATGGGCTCTCGTGCTGTGAGGAGGTGGGGCTTGGTCGGAGAGACGGGTCCCTGCAGGTATAGCCCGGGAGGGCCCATCTTGTCCCTGGCTCCTCCCCTCTCTCCCTCTTCCTGGCTGTCCCTTGGATCTGGCTGACCACAGATGGACTTTGAGAGATCTCTGAAACTGGGAAGAGGAATTAATCTGTCTTCCTTGAAGGCGTGCATGTTGGGTATTGTGTCTCAGTGACAGAAAAGTCACTAAAACAGTAGGGTTCCCCTCAAATACTTATTGAGGGTCAGTGAGATCACTTGTGTAAATGGCTAGTTCAGAGCAAACACAACAAATGGCAGGTACTACTAGTATTTCTACCAAGTCAAGTTGCCTTTCCATGATTGGCTAGTAAGAGAGAGAAAGAAAAAGGGAGGGGAAAGAAGTTTGTTTTTTTGTAAGAGGAGGGAAAACTCAAATCACTGAAAACCGCATGAGTGAGCTACGTGGAACCGATGTGCGTGGTGTGAGCCCCGCAGCCCAGGACGCAGAACTTCAGGGAGGAAGAGATAAGGGAGAGGCTGCGGAGAAGACAGGCAGCTGTACTGTGTGTGCCAGCAGGCACTGCGATGGTAGAGAGAAAAAAATGGAAGCCGCGCTCAGCCTCTGACTTGGAGTGTCGATGGCGTTGCCTCGTTTGGCATCTGTTGGCTTCCAACTATATTTGCCTGGCATCTGCACAACTGGTCATTTCAATCCAAAAGTTTAGTCCAGCCAACATCAGGGAGGGCTGGAGGCTTGCCTGTGTGAGGCCCGAACTCCAACTCATCATCTGGCCTGGCCAGCTACTGGGACTGGGCAGTTTTGACAGCAGCATCTGCCAATGCCCATATGATGGTTATTGGGGTCAGAGATTTCATTGCACTGACATTATAAACAGTGCCCAAAACATATCTGACTTCAGTAAGAATGGATTAAAAAAATATATTGTCTTGCCATTCAGAAGAAGCACAAGTGGCTTGCCGCAGAGCACGGAGGTGCAGATTTATCATTACCCCCACCCCCGTGTTACGTGGGACTAAACCACCGTGGGAGGTAAAAGCCAGGCTGGCTTGTTTTCTTTCAAGTCTTCACTCAGCGTTGGCTTCTAATGGAGTTTCTGGTCAACCCAGGACTGGTCTTCCTTCCCTTTGTATTTCTTTAACACGAAGGACTTGATTTTAATTGACTGGGGTATAATATTATTATATTAAATACACGTATTACAGATGTTACCATGGCGTTCTTTTCCATCCTGAAGAACTTTTCATGGCAATTGGGTTATTCGATTTTTTCCCCCAACAATTCTGTGGGGTAAGTTGAGTGGACAAGGATTTTATTAGTTTCGTTTTGTACATGGAGACTCAAGGAGAAGAGGTAATTACGTGTCCAAAGACACAATGGCAAACCGGAAACAATAATAGCTAATACTTAGCAGTTGCCAAGTCCCTTGTACTACTGTGGTGTTCATTTAGTCTTCAGAGAGAGCTGACGAGGAAGGCACTGTTATCCCAGTTACAGGGCTGAAAGGCCCAGGCATAGGTAAGCTGGCCACCCCGGGTGACGGCAGAAGGAGCCGGGCGAGAATCCAGACAGCTTAGCCATAGCTCGTGCAGCAAGCGCTGTGCGGCCTTCGGTCACGCAGCATGGTCCCCGTGATTCCGAGGCAAGTCCCCCCTTCACAGCTGTCTTCTATGGGAATCTTTTGGTCTCAGATGGACAAAAGATTTTCTAAGATGTGACAAGAGCATGGATTTCTCTCTCTCTCTCTCTTTTGGAGACAAATCTCCTCATGCAGCCCGAGCTGGTCTCAGACTGGTAAGCCTCTTGCCTTAGTTTCCTGAGTGCTGGAATTATAGGTGTGTACCGTCCTGCCAAGCTACGGCTAGCAGTTTTTAAAGTCTATTTATTTATTTATTCACTTTTTACATTTCCCCCATTTTCTTAATATATATGTGATACACAATGTTTACACTGAGTATTTTCTGCTCCTATATATCACGCCAAGATTACAACCCCTTCCCCTTTTTGACCCTCTCACAACTTCCCCCTCCCCTCTAACACCCACTATCACCGGAGTTGGTGCTTTTTTTTAAAAAAAAAAAACATATCATCTCCTTTTCTCCTTCCCACCCTCTCACCCCTGGTAAGTCTATTCATTTGTCTGCTTTGATGTCAGAGCACTGGTTGCAGAAGGAAGCAAAACCACTCTTAAAATGAGAATGAGACGCAAGACCGAAAGTCACAAGGAGGGAAGGTTACTGAAATGGTGGCTCATTTGTTTGGTGGTTGCCAACAACCACCTGCTGCTCTTGTGGAAGTGGGAGGAGACATCCCAACACTGAGGCCTCCCTGCGGGTCGGGGTCAGCAGTGTTGTCTTCCCTTGTGACCCTCAGAAGAGTGTTGGTAGCAACCACATTTGAGATCCCATAGTTTTCCCAAATTTTCAAGCTACTGGGTAAGCCTACCTTATTATATGTATAAATATATATTAGAAATTATTTTACAATAAATCTATTTACTGTATTTTATAATAAATTAATTTATATGATATAAATTATTTATTTTATATTATTTATATTGTAAATTATTTTTCTTGCTCTCTCTATATAAATCAAGGCACACACACATATATATGTATATATATACATATATATATATATATGTATATAAAATTTTGGATGAGTTTCCTGGTTTGTGGGATATAGAAGTCATGAGAAAACTGTTCAAATAGCCTCAAAGAAAGACATTTGACTCCTTAACTTCCTACAGCCATGGCTACAAAACTCATTTACTTCTTGGAGTTCTTTTGAGGTAATGAGAATGTAACTGATTTTTGGTTCCATGACTCACAACATTTTGGTTGTTGTTGAATCGAATGTACAATGATTCAGAAAAAAATGTCCTTCCCTTAACAATAGTATTCCGCCTACGGAAGCGACCGCGTTTGGTTGGGCGGGAGTAGTGTGAAAGTGAGTGGGAACTTTCACAGCTGCGGTTTCATCTGACTTTATGAGCAGCCGGGATGACTAGCTCAGATAACTCCGAGGGGCTGTCACTGGCACTTCCTGTATGGTGTCCAGCTCTCTTCCGCTCAAGTTATTCTGTGATCACATTATGTTGTCAAAGTTGGGACAGAGAGAGAATAAGCCAGTAGAGATGGAGCCCCGAATCCCCTGGGCACTTCCGCTTGACACGATTCCTACGACCCTCGGCACTAAGAATTAACCCAAGAACGCCGGCTTTGCCATGACAACAAGCATATGTGTGTGGATAGTCAGGGTGACCAGGATGACATTAGACATTTATTAAAGTGCGCGTGATGCCAGTGTAGACAACTGAATAATAAATTGTTTGCCAAACTGCTTTATTTGACATTTTTAGACAAAAAAATTTCGTTGCTGAAGAGCATTTGCACTGTTGAATATCAGGACTTGTGATAATCATGAATTTGATGTGTAATAATATTTTGTGTGTCTGTAAGTATGTGCTTGTCTGCTGATGCTTTAGAAGGTAATTACTAGCACTGCCTTCTACATGGACCTGCATTATACTTATTTAATTTTTATTCATTTACAAAGTTATAAAACAATATAGCAATAACATTTTTAAATTTGGGGAAAACCAAAAATATCTCCAATAATCCCACACTTTTGATATATTTTCATAGTTTAATTTTCCTTTCTTGCTATTGGCTGACCTATTTCTCCTGGGTTAGAATCCAATACAGACACTTCCAATTTATGCAGTAACGTTTATAGACTGAAAGCAGCTTCAGGAGTGGATCCATGGGTGGGGGAGCAGGAAGGAACCTTCCAGAGCATCTGGCATAGCCTTGCTCTGTAAGTGAGAAACAGAAGCCCAGAGAGGGGAGATATTTGTTTGGAGGACGGTGATCAGGATAGCAGAATTGGAGTTTTCCGAACGGGGCGCTGCTGTACCGTTCCACTCTGTTTCCTGAACTTAGTGCCAAGGCCTGCCACCAGTGCCACACCCTCTTCAGTGTGGCTTTTAGTATGTACATATGCATACCCAGGTATGTGCGTGTCTATACCGATATCCGCATATGTTTATATTTATGAGCATGTATTCCTGCATGATATGTGGCAAACATTTCATAATTTCATAAACAGCTATAAAAACTGAGAAGAATTTAAAAAGTAGCCGTGGGCCTGTGGACATTGACAGCTTTTACATGACATTTGTCTTTCTGAGCCTCCTAATAAGGCTTTCCCTACAGGTTGGTGTCGTGCCCTCCTAGGTTACTTATGATGGACGGTCCCTGCCCGGCAGTGGGAAACCTCAGTGCCACTGGGAAGGGGAGGCGGCACAGGTGAAAAGGAGAGGGAAGTCTTTCCAAGGGGGAGTGCGTTATAGCCGGCCACGTTTTTCCTTGCACACGAAACTAAAGTGTATGCAAATTCTGTTAAACGAAGCAACTACAAGGTTTTTACTTTATTTATTTATTTATTTATTTTTGTCCTCATTGGTAGTTAAGACTGATTCTCCATGGGTGGGGGGCAGCGAGTATTTATGTCTTTTAAATTTTCTTTTCTGGTATTTCACATCAGCCTTTAGCAGAAGTGTATAAAAATGCTCACCTTCTTGGGATGTTCCAATACACCTGGGTTGAAGTCTTCTCTCTTCTAGGTGGAGTTAACCATATGAATAAATAGCTGTAGAGAATTAAGAGAATGAGGACCCCTCAGCAGATTCATTATAGAGGTTTGTAGATGCTCCAGTGTGTGTGTGATGTTCCCTCTAGGATATAAATAGATTCCTCATTAGATATTTCTGTCCAGGGCAAATATTTTAACCATTTCAAGTGAACTCCTTGAAAGAGTGATGTTTTTGACTGTCCTGGAAATAGCCTTTTGGAGTTCCCAGTTCAGGAAGGATGAAGCGTATCTAGAGTGTCTGCACACCCTGTCATAGGAGCAGGTGTCTACTAACCACTCTCAAAGCAAAGAAACCCCTTTGTTTTATTTCTTTGCTGTCTCTCACCTGCTCTCTTCTCTTCAGAAACTGGCCTTCCATGTGTTCCGTATTTTTGTATCTGTTGGGGAGACGAGGGTAGGGGCAGTAACAAACTGCCCCAAACACGTGTGAGCTCATGTCTTGTTGTGGCCGGCAGGGAAGCTCTGCTTGTCACGGTTGCTGAGCGTTTAGCTGACGGAGACTCAGTTTCGACCTGTCCTCCCGTGTCTCGCTGTAAGGGGAAGGACGTGACAGGTAGTACTTGCCTTTGGTCTTCTCCTCTGGGCACGACACTCACAGCTTGGCCAAGGCAAGACATGCAGCCACAGCTGGGTTCAATCCTACCATGGCATCTGGAAGACGGGAAAACGTGGTACAGTTCTGATTTCTGAAATGTGGTCGTATGTTAATCACGGTGATCTTGTTGGACTCGCTTCCTGAAGAATTTGAAGTGTGTATAATATTGCACATTTAAGAGATACAGGGACGTTGTTGGTCCCCTTATTCCTAGTCGAAGCAAAAGGTCACAGACGGAGAATTAGTGACTTGCTGAAGGTCATGACAGGTGTTAGCAAAACTCCTGATAGCCAGGACCCAGGTTCCTGCTGTTGTGTCCTCAGAACCTCCTCTAGGGCTCTCTTTACTGTTTTCAGGATGACTTTTTTTTTTTTTTGAGACAGGATCCCACTCTGTAATCCAGGCTGGTCCTGAACTTGCTATGAAGCCCAGGCTGACCTTGAATTCTGGGCAATCTTCCTGTCTCAGCCTCCCAAGTGCTGGGACTACAGCCTTCTTATTTCTTAAGGCATCCTGAATTCAGGTCTCCAGGGAGTGATGGGTAGAACTCATAGTTTAAATTGACTTCGGAATGATTTTTGGATACAAATACGAAAAGAAAGTATAAAGTCAGGAAGATCTATACTGGAACTGCAGTTTGTCTCCTTCTGTGTGACTTCTGGGAAGTCACTTAGCTTCTCTGAGATTCAGTGCTTTTCTTTTAAAAAACAAGGCTGATATTTTCAGCCTCTGAGTCCGCGGTGATGAGCGAAAGGACAAAACAGGTGTCAAGCATCCTGCAGCCCTAGGGACTCACGTGCCATTTTGTTCAGTGCCACCCAATTCTTTTTGGTTATCTTGGTTTTTCCACACTTGATCCAGGAATGTGAGTACAGTTATCAATGTGGTTTTGAGATCAACAACTGTGTGATTTTTCGAGCTACTTGGTTTATTGGCTGTATCATGTCCTGGTAACTTCCACCATAAATTTCAGACTTTCCCCTTTCCTTTTCTTCTTCTTCTTTATTTATTTTTTGAGATGCTGGGGATTGAGGCTGGACCTTCACACTGAGCTACCTCCCAACCTTTTCAGATTTTTTATTTATTTACTTAAAATTTTGAGGTCTGGAGAAACGGCTCAGTAGTTAAAGCACTTACCTAGTAAGTGCTAAGTCAATAGCTAAGTACCTGAGTTCAGTTCCCCAGCACCACGTAAGCTGGGCGTGGTGGCTCATGCCTGTAATCCCAACACTCAGCAGGCCAAGACGGGAGGATTGCTCTGAGTCCAAGGCCAGCCTGGGCTCCATAGTGAGTTCAGGACAATCTCGGGCTACAGAACAGGATCCTGTTTCAATAACTTTTTTTTTTTTTTGAGACAGGGTCTTGTTAAGCCACTAAGTGGCCTAGGTGGGGCTTGAACTTTCCATCCTCCTGCCTCAGCCTCTCGGAGTGCTGGCATTACAGGGGGGCACCAGCAGACCCAGCTTAGTGTTTTCTAGTTTTTGGTCCTCCCTGTCTTCGCTGGGTAACACAGCGATCACGATGTTGGCAAGAAGCCCCCGAAACTATTCAGGTCAAACAGCAGCCTTCAGATGGGGTTTCTCCCTGGCTTCCGAAGGCCCTTGTGTGCTGGCCACGGGCACATCTCTATGATACTTGTCAGGAAATTCTTGTCATCAAGGAGCGTTTCAGCACCGAGTTGGCTGCCTCGTTCAAAGGCTCTAGGTAGAAGGAGATCTGGTCTCACTTTCTGACCTACTAGAACCCTTGGTGACTTCATCCGATGTGGACACCACAGTCAAGTGCACCGCAGGGCCCTTTGCCGGGCTGCCCTCCTTGCAGTCTCCCCTTGCCCACTCTCAAGGTGGGTGGCAGGGCGAGGATGCCCGGGCGGAAGCTGGGAGGGCTTGGGGAAACGCAAGAAAAATATGGCGCTGATTCAGTAGTTGCTTAGAAAGCGGCTCCTGAGCAGGAATCTGCCACCTGTTTTGGTGCATTTAGGCGTGAGAAAATTCAGGCGGGTTTAGGAGCATAGCCACCATCGCAATTTTTTTAGGCTCACAGAGAAAAGTTGGTCTTTAAGAGTGTGGACCTACTTATAAAGAGATATAAATATTCAGTCAAAATTTAAAACATGCCTAATTCTGCAAGTCAGTGGTTAGACTGGTTAAAACTTCACTTTAGGCTTAAGATAAATAGATGCCCGTCTCTTCTGGCCCTGTCCTGGCTGGCCTGCCCTTCCCATAGCGCAGAGATGGGCTCCCGTGTCAGTGAAGTCTCTTCAGAATCCCGTGGGCCCAGGGTGCTGTCCCCTGAGCCGCCCCAAGGAGACATGGCAGGCCACGATCTGCTCAGCATCCCTCTTTCACCCCTTTCTCCCACCGTTTTCTTTCTCGCTCTCCATTTTATGTTATTTTTTAGTAATAGGCGGAGTAGAAAAAAAAAACCCAACTTTCCGAGCACAGCCTCTATAGCCAGAGACAGTCTGGCTGCTGGAATGAGCAGCCTGCCCTCTCTTCTCAACCCATTCCCTCACGGGCTCCTGCCCAGCAGCCGGCTCGGCCATAGTTCTCCGCTGGCACCAGGGAAGTCTGCCAACGGCCCATCAGGCCCATCAGGCACGTTCCTTAAGCAGAGCTGTATAAGTTAGCAGGTTTTATTGTTAGGGGTGATCTGGGGCTGCTCTTCCAGGAGGAAGGGACTGGGCCCCCAGAGTGCTTGCCAGCAGCAGCGCTGGCTTTCCGCGTTCCCTTCCTCATTAATCCGGGTGAGCCGGGCTCGGATAACACCCGGCGGGCGGGCAGGGGACCCTATTGAGCCAGGCCTGGCCCGGCTGGGCCTGCGAGCTAATTGCTCTAATTGAGTGGGAGGGACTGCGCTCTCTGCGCCCGTCCCTTCCCGGCCTTGTTTGGAGAGGGACGAACGGAGGCCCACTTCAGCACCCGCTGGCACCCGGCACCGGCCAGCCGGCCGATCTGCGGACATCCAGCCCTGGGCCAGGCTGCCGGCCCGCCTCTTTGTGCGGGGCGCCGCGCGCGAGGTGCTCTGCAGGTGCGCGCGGGCTCGGCTCGCTTTCTCTCCCCTTTGCCTTTTGGGCTGTGGTATAATTTATTTCGGGAGGCGGCATTAGGAACGTGCTAGCGCGCAGCTCCAGATGGACAGATCATTTACCACCAGCGCAATATATTATCGGCTCGCCGCTCTTCGGGACCTGCTGTATAACAGACACGTAATGAAGCCGATGAAACATGGGTTTCATTTCCAAGCCCCGAAAGGGGAACAGGATTTCGGGGAAGACGAGGCCCGCCAGGTGGGGCCTCGGGATGGGGGCCGGGGAGAAGGGGAGAAGCCCTGTCTCTTTAAGACCCGACTCGGAGGAAAAGCAAAAGTCATCAACTCTGAAAGTAACGAATGAGAGCCCAGAGCTGCGGAGCTAATGCGCGAACTTGTTTCTGTCCTCCATGGCGCCATCATTTATTCAGGAGGTAGAAGCAGAAGACGGGGACTTGCGTTTGCTTGATACTCAATTATACATTAGTGTACATCACTTGGCAATCTGTTCATATCAATTTAATTGGATTTTAAT
The DNA here is from genome assembly GCA_004027205.1 of Ctenodactylus gundi. Lineage (NCBI taxonomy): Eukaryota > Metazoa > Chordata > Mammalia > Rodentia > Ctenodactylidae > Ctenodactylus > Ctenodactylus gundi. The sequence goes on from PVKB01000027.1 coordinate 664,785, forward strand.
ATTGCCTCTGATCTTGTCGTCCAATTAACAGTACTGGCTGGCAATAAAGCAGAACCACACACTATGTAACACCTTTGATCCCTGCCATATGGAGCGCTTCCATTGATTACCACATTTTCAAAAAATTTCACTCTCTCAATATGGGCTGTGATAAATGGGAGAAAAGGCACATCCCTGATGTGATAAAAATTTCACTTCAACTCGCAACTTCATTTATTTTGTTGACATTCGGCTCTGATTAAGAACAATAAAAAAATCATGCCCTGAATATCATATGCAAATACAACCCTGGGCATGAATCTAATCATGCCATGGGAGCATTACCATGACTAGCCTGGCATCGGCTCAATTTTTTTTTAAAGTGACAGCATACACTTCTGGGCTGGCTGTGCGGAGTAGCCACCGCCGTGTCGTTTAATAATCCTGTGATGTTTCCGTCCTCACCGAGGCAGGGAGAAGGCACGTGAGTTTCTGGCCGTGACTTGGTGGCCCCTGTGGTCAGGTGCTGCCGGCCTCACCCTCCTCCTGTCCCCTCGCACCCTGACCCTGCGCTCCAGGAGAGCTGGGTAGCAGGGGGGCTCCTGCCTGAGCCTTCTTCTTTAGGGGTGGCCGGGCAGAACGGTGAGTGGGGGGATGGAGTTTGGGCTTGGAAGGGCCGGAGAGAGACCTGCCTGCTCCAGGAGGCTTATGAAAGTGTGTGCGCGCCAGCTTCCTGTTTGCCTCTTGGAGTTATGCAAGCAATTATGGCTTAATGCTCTGGAGACACTCCCAAATGACAGGATTAACCCCCAAGGGAAACAGGCTTCTGTTGTGAAGGATTACATCAATGTTCTGAAAAGCCCTTCCTCAACTCAGAGCAATCGCTGATCCTTTTCATGCCTGGACAAGAAGGTTGCCAGTGGCCAGAGCTGGGGAAGCGCCAGAGAGGCCCCTCGCGCTCCCTGTCCTGCTCCCCGGGGCACCGTGGGCCCTGCCAGCCGGCTCCACGGCTCCGCTTCTGGGTTTTACCCAGTTGAGGTTGAGAACTTGGCCTCTGCACTTCAGAGCAGGGCCGGCCACCACACACACCACACACAGTGAGTGACCCGAGAGACGGGTGGGGAGAGAGAGAGAGAGAGAGAGAGAGAGAGAGAGAGAGAGAGAGAGAGAGAGAGAGAGAGAGGTGCTGATAAGGTGGCCATAGGGATGGCAGACAAGTCCTGGGGCAGCCAAACTCACTTGGCTCACTTGGAACCCTGGCAACTTTGGAATGTGGAAGGAGGGCTCAGGCGGTCGGTTACACATGGCATAAATTATTTCTTGACCATTAGCAGTGTTTCTGCCGCATAACTGTTCTTCAGGCATATGAAATCAGCGAGAACGAGGAGCATGCTAGGACATCTGGGGCTGCCAGATAATTCCGTTAATTTCTATTCCCTTGAACCTGGAGGTGTTAATTTGGAAGCACAACAGAAGAGTCTGAAGAATGCTAATACGTCATTTGAATGATTAATGCAATCAGAGGGATTGGGGGGAACCTCTGTTTACTCTTTAATTTTGACATGGCGCAGCAATGAGGAGAGTGGCTGATTTTCCAAAGTTAAGGGCAAGTTGGTTGCATTTTGGTCACGTGGCTTCTGCTGGGCTTCGGGGAGCGAGGGTGGCTCCGAAGTGCTGTATTGGGCGACGAGGGCCAATATGGCTCGTATAATGGTCACAGCCAGGAAAACAAATGAAATTATTTGTGATCTGATGAGCCCTGTCCTCTTGGGTGAGGAAGCTCCCAGAAGCTGCTGGGAACAGCAAATAGGAGGGGAAAAAATGAAAGAAAGGGAGAGAGAGAGTACAGAAAAACATGACTGAAAATAGGTGGTTGTCTTTTAATGTACACGTATTTTTATCTGACATTTCCAAATGGAGCGGCTTACTTTAAAAGATGGAAAATATTTCCGAATTTATTTAAATGGAACCTTATTAGGGAAAGCTTAGGACTGAGCAACTATTTAAAAACATAATTTGGGGAGAGACGCAAAGGAAGACATTTAATACTTAGCAGACTGTGGGCATTTTAAAGACGTCTTCGTTCTATTTAGTGCACTGCCTGTGATTAGAGGCAGCTTAGGACGGTGATAACAGGAAATTTCAAAGGGCACTTCCCCCCACCAGCCAGTCACCATAGCATCTCCTTTTTAAAACAAAGGAGGTATTGTGAGAGTGAAAAGGATTTGGCCCCAAGCACTAAACAAATTCGAGAGCAGGAAAAACCCTGTAATTATGTTAATAGTAAATTAATGTTTTTGCGATTTACCCATATCACCTCAGAAGAGGTGTTGTTCAAAAGTACCTACTGGAAATACTCGCAGACACGTTGGAGAAGGGGTGACTTCAAAACGGTTAGTTCCCTGTGAAGCGGTGTGCGCAGTCTACGCAAGGAGTGTTCCGGTGCCAGAAAGACCTGCTTGCCGGAGGTGCCACCTGGACAGGATTTAGGGGTGCTGAGATGAGGAGCGACGCTTCCTCAGGTGCACGTGCCTTGGTGTTTCCTTTCTGTAAACCAAGGCGGTGCCATCTGGGCCCTCTGGTCCTTTCCATCTCCCTGCCCTTGTCCTGCTTAGCCTAGGCTTCTTGGGTCTACTGCACATTGGCTTTCCTCTGGGTGACCCACAGGGTCTCAGTTCAGACAAGGTCCTGAGTTAAAGAAACCTTAATTTTGATTTTTACAGAATGGTTTCTCAGGATAGATGAAGTTCTTTTCCCAAACCCCGCGAATCCCAGTGTGTAGATGAAATAAACATTAGCTGAGGAACTCTGTGCTGTGACTCCTCCGTATACAAAGGTTGTGCATCCACAGACTGAACCAACTGTGGGTAGAAAATACTTGGGGAAATAATTGTATTTCTCTTGAATATGGAGAGGTTTTTTTCCTTATCATTGTGCCCCAAACAATGCAGCACAACAGCTATTTACATAGCATTTACATTGTTTTAGTAGTGTGAGTAATCCAGAGATGATTTAAAGCACATGGGAGCCTGTGTATAGATTATATGTAAATGCCACGCTGTGATAGAACAGACTGAGCCTCTGTGGGCTTTGGCGGTCATTAGGGTCCTGACACCACTCCACCAAGGTCAGTGAGAGACAACTTTATGTCAGGAAATGTGCTAGGCCCTTTCTGGAACACAGATTGTTCTCAATTAATTCTCAAAACAATTCTGAAGTGGAAGGATTATTTATTCCTATTTTATTGATGATAAAGAAGATATTTGGCTTGACCTTGGCCGGGAGAGATGCCACATCCGATTGGCCTTCTGTTCTTTACTGTCTATATCCGAGCTCTTCCAGGAGTCTCCCTGAAGCGGCCAGGTCCCCTTGGCACTGGAGGAGGGTCCCACTCTTGTTCATTTCCCCTCCCTCAGGGGTGTTTCCTCTTGCCATCAGGCACCCAATAGAGCTTTTTTCATACTCTTCTTTCATCGAAACTTATTCTTAAGAAAAAGTCTAGTATCAGTCATATGTTTGTTAGTATGAATTCAAACTCTTCTAGGTCCTTCTTTTTTTAAACATACGACTTTTTCTGATGAATTCTCAAAGGATTTTGGTACTTAAAATTTTATAGCTAATAATGAAATAAAATATTTGACCTGCCTTTTAAAGTGGCAGAGGCATTAATGAGTAGGAGCAATCAGGGCAGATTTGCCTTATCTTTCAACTAAAGTAAATGTTGGCTTTTTCTGCCATTACCAGCTAGAAGCACTGCATAAACTAGCATATCTGATAAGCCTTATTAGGCATAATAAAAATTGTTATAAGTAAAGCAACAAAGGACAGTAAGAAACCCGGGGTTTCAATCTTATGTCACAAAAACTGTATGCATTTGAGGCTACATAACCGTAAAATGAAGGGCTTGGGTCATTACGATGTTCTGCCTCATCCACAGAAGGCAGCGTTCCTTACTCTCGGGGCTGTAGCTGATCAAAGCTGGGTGCTGCTTTGGGACCTTTCTCCGCTGACCCTCTAAGCAGCCATTGTTATCATTTGCAATGGACACTTAATATGGAATTTATTGTCACCCAAGGCTAAAGGATGTTCAACTTCTAGTTAAGACTTCTGTGAGATCTTAAATCCAGAAGAATGCCACAGTCCAAGGACCGCAAGCCTGCCCGTGCATAGACATGGGGCTGCATAGTTAGGCCTCTCCAGGGAGATTCTGCAGGAGCAAAGCTATGGGATCCTCTCTTCTTACCCCCCCACCCCCCTGTACGGGTGGTAGAGCCAGCCTGTGGATTAGCATTTGGGCACTGCCACTTCAGATGATGTGATTTGGAGTGTTGCTGTCTTAATGATGAGAATTCATAAGCTGGAGTCATCACCTTTTCTGCATGTATTTGGTAAATAATTTTGGTAACTTTCTCTTTTTAGCTTTCCCGTTTTATCATGGGTCTCCCAAAGAGTACTTACGGGGTGTCTCCTACTACTGGGCTCAGGAACTCTCTTTTATTTGGGTTCAAATATTAATACTGATTCTGCTTATCAGCTAGATGGCCTTGCGCAAGTCATTTACTACAGGCAATTAATTTAATCTTTTCTTATGTAAAACCAACATAAGAACTGAGATTCTGAAAATGTATTATTTCTACTTGATTTTATATATAACTGTTACTGAACACTTACCCTGGACAGGGGAATATAAACCCAAGTAGAGAGGCAAGAGGAATAAATAGGGTCATGGTTTCTGAAGGATGTCTCAATTACTGGTCGACTTTTCTTGCCACAATCTTCATTTACACTTAGGCACACTTATGTACCAAGACAACTGAAACGAAATTTCACAACACCATATTTATTCTTACTTATTGGTTCTTAAATTCCGTTCCATCCCACTCCATCCCGCTCTACTCTACTCCATCCCACCATGCTGATGATAACCTCTGTGTTAATCTCATGGGCCAGTGGGTCATTACCTGAGCCAGGTCACTTCTCCAGTTCCTGTGCTGACACTCTTACATGGCCATCCAATCTCTGTACCTGTATCTTCAGTAATGTGCAAGTCTCTCAAGCCAGGATGAGTATCTCTCAACTCTGGCTAGTACTAACTGAGATTCAGCTGTCAACAAAGCAGTGAACTACCGCTACAGTGCACGTACAATGATTATTTGGAATACTGATCGGATTTCCTCAGTAGCTTTTTGCTGGTTCCTGGCTATTTAAGGAACTCTGGCACTGGTCTAGTCCATGAAGTCTTCATTCCTGTCAAATTGCAGCTGTCCCATGACCCCAGTGTGGATAAGCTAATTGTTGTTGAGAGTTTCTTGGCTGACAATGACAAAAGTTGCCTTGTATTTTAAGAATAATCTTCAAAGGCTAAAACAAAGCATTTTTTATTAGATAAAGGTAGTAGAGAAAGAATTTTGATAATGACAGACTTTAGTTCTATTTAAAACATTTTTTTTTTTCAAGTTTGGGACCAGGACTAAGAGCTTGGAGTAAACATGTAGGTTTTTTCTTTCATTTCCTTTCTCTTCCTTTCTTTCTTTCTTTCTTTCTTTCTTTCTTTCTTTCTTTCTTTCTTTCTTTCCTTTTCTTTTTTAAATTGATTCAGGGGTTTGAACACGGAGCTGTTTCTCTGTGTTACATCCCCAGCCCCTTTTTATTTAAGGTCTCACTAAGTTGCTAAGTTGTCTAGGTCTGGTTGGTTGGACCGGAGAAGGAGTCTGTTATGGTTCCACTGAATATATGAAGGTATAAGTAATTCTTTTATCGCTCTAGTTTTCAATTGCTCAGCGAGAAGACCCTTTACCAATTCATTCTAAAGCATGAGGTATGATCAAGAATTAAGTTTGTGGGTGAGGACCACATTAAAAATAACCACATAATTCATGGTTGCGACAATGACAAGGTACTTATGTCATTTATATAGGAATGCAACATGCCTGAAGCTCAGTTTCTTTTTTTTCTTGAGATAGAGTCCCATTCTGTAGTTCAGGCTGGTGGTCCTCTGTTCACTATGGAATCCATACTGGGTTGGCCTTGAACACATGACAATCCTCCTGCTTTAATCTCCTGAGTGCTGGGGTTATAGGTATGTCACCATGCCCAGCTTATGTGGTGCAAGGAATTGAACCCAGGGCCTGGCTGGCACTTACTAAGCAAGCAATTTAACCACTGAGCTATATGTCCCCACCTCTGAGACACAGATTTTTGTCAAGTGAACGTGAGATTGAGTTTCTTCATAATAATTAAATTGACCGTTAATTGAGTTAGTTACATTGCCGATCAAACTCGACCCAAAAGAATGTTTGATGTTTAAAAATCAGATATAAGAGACCCAGATCACAACACCTATGGAACTTAGGATGAAAGAAAAAGTGAAAGAGGGGAGTAAGGTGGGGGAGGAGGGAGGGCGGGGTGGGTAGGGGGAGGAACATAAGGAGAGTGGGAAAACCCTTGTGACTTTGACAAGATACGTAGGTGCACAAAATGCTCAACTCCATTGTAAACCTTGAATTTTGCAGTATACATATCAATAAAATGTGGGAAAAATCAGATATAAGTTTGCTGGTTTAGTTTAGGCGCTCTACTTAAGCCATGGGGAGATTTATGACATTCTGTTCCTGGGCACAGGGTGTAATGACTCACATGATGAACTCTGCAATGTCACAGTAACTGAGGACAAACAGACAGAGGAAAACACTCACGAATATATTCGCAGAAAGTAAAAGAGGGAGATGGCAGAGGGGGCGAGGGACAGAAGAGGTAGGAGCCAGGCCTCAAGAGCCACAAGACCTGAGGATCAATACGGGCACACACCGGCGAAACCGTCTGTGTTACTAAGCCCTCTAAGTCATGTATTTAAGCAGGAATCTGGTAATAATAAAAAGAATTCTGGTTGAAGGATCAATCAGCGTGTGACCTTAGGCAAGTTACTTGACCTCTTTGAGCTAGTTCCCTCACTTAAAGAATGAAAGGGGTCGGCTAGCAGATTTCTCCCTCAGGCCTTTCTGCACCTTGAAAATGCTATTATTTTAGGAATTTATACAAGTTACACATCAGTGGCACATCACAATAGTTTCTAAGCAGTGCCTTCGAAATTCATATATTTAGCCATTGAACAAAGACTGAATGTGGGGCTACCAGGCTTTGGCTCCTCCACACAGTGACGGGAGCTATGCTCAGGGCCACTTGTTCCCACACTTTCCCAAGCTCCATTGGCATCCAGGGCACAGCAGACAGAGGGCAGAGTCTGTCATGGGTGGAATGCCAAGTCCGCTTCACCTTTTCCCCATGCAGTACACAATGGTTACATTGAGCTTGAGTATTTTGTGCACATATACATCGTGTCAACGTTACGAATCCTTCCCCTTCATCTTTCGGCCCTCCCAGGCCCTCCCCATCCCCTGACTCCCACCATTACACCTATTTGGTTCTTCACAACACCTGTATTCTGGTTCTCACATTAGAGGGGCCCACGCCCACCTTAAGTCATGTTCATCCCTCTTCCTTCTTCCTCAGAGCTTGGCCTCTGTGGGTGGCTGTTGATTAGTGGAAGTGAGGGGAAGAGCCGAGGAGGCAGAGGCGGGCCGAGTTTCTCACAGCTGGCTGGTAATCTGTGTCGAGCCAGACCCCAGCACAGTGTACCCTGCTGTGTTGGTTACCTTTGCAATACCCGGCATCCACAAATTTAGGGAAGGAAAGGTTTATTTTAGCTCACAGTTTCAGAAGGTCACAGTCCTTTCAGGGGCGGTTGGCATCAGTGGAAGCACATGGCAGAGGCAGAGGTGGAGGCGGCTTCTCACGGCATCACAGACAGAAAGGCAGGTTGAGGCTAGTCCTCCAAGGAAGGCAGGAAGCAGCTTATAGACCCTTCCAGGTCTCCCGCCAATGACCAGCCCCTCCTGGATCCAGATGTGGAAGGTGTGATAAACCTCCACTACACACCTATAATCCAACGTACACATCAATAATCCAATTTACATGCCTGTAATCCACCCCTCCAGACTAGGTCCCAATCTCCCAACAGCACTTGGTTCCATAGACAATCTATAACACTCAAACACATGAGACTTCGGGGGGACTTTCCAGATCCAAACCACAATACCTGCTCCTGTGAGTTCAGGAAGTGGCATTCTGATGCTGTACGCAACTCATACTTGGGGGTAGAGACAACGAGAGGAAAACCAATGTAGGAAAGACCCAGTACAAGGTATAAAATAATAGGATCTGTATCGGGGGATTGCTGACAGAATCCCCGAGAGAATGGAGTATGAAATATTTACCAACAAGCAAGAAAGTCACAGAAGGCCTGCTGACCTTAAAGACTTTCTCACTGATCGTGTCTTCATGTTTTAGGGTGCTGCCCCGTGAACACCTCCTTACAGCGATACACACACACCCATGGTTGTAGTAGCAGGATTCATCACAGCTAAATTCTGGATGCCGCCGACCTGTCTGTCAGCAGATAGATGGATAACAGAAATGTGGTATGTAAACATAATGGAGTACTGCTCTGCCATAAACAGATAAATCTGAAGGGTTTTGGGTAGGAAAATGGACGCCCCTTCAGACCATCATATGTAATGAAGCGGATCAGACAGAAAAGGTTAAACATCAGGTGGTTTCTCTGAAGTGAGAAACCCAGAGTATAAATAAAAAAAGAGCAAAATAAGATGGTGGTAGTAGGAAATAGGAAGGTGACAGGCCTTACGGAGAGGAAACGGGGATCTAGGGAGATGGACAAAGGGTGGGAATCGGGGAAGGGGAGTTAAAGAATGAAGATGCACCGGGGATCTGAGCCCATTCCTCAAGCTGAGCGTAATAAAAAGAATAATTTTGGGAAAAAGAGAAATACTCATCATGCCCCAAACTCTTATGCTGTACAAATCAACAAGTGACATCTAGCTGTTAAATAGCTTCATGTTATAACTTCTCCTTCTGATATGTTGCTGCTGAAGCATGCCACATACATGTCTGTGCATCAGTTCCCTCAGAGCTGAATGTACTTACCATGCATTGTAAACGATAGTAACCGTTGTGGGGACAGAGACATGATAAATACACAAGGAAAAAGTAACCAATGGATTAATTAAATGTTTTTCCTTTAAACAGTCTACACATTTTGATAAATGCATGCTATCATGTATTATATGAATTCTTGGACATGAAAATTTCATGTGCTCCATTTAATAGCCTTCTCCCCTGAACCTTTACTAGCCACGGATATTTATACTGCCTCTAATGATTTGCTGTTCCAAAACGTCATCTAATTGGAGTTAGGTAGCACGTGCCTTTTTAGACTGGCTTCTCGCATTTAGCAATGTGTACCCATAGCTCATCTGAGAAGTCTTGAGATTCAAAAGCTCCTTTCTGGTATGATGTTTCATCATGCATGTATACCACAGTTCTCTGTCCACCCGTGTTACGTGTTGGATCTGAAGTATCTCCCCAGTACCTCCTGTATGTAGATGAGGGAGGAGCCATGTTCTGGGGAGAGGCGGGGCCTGCTGGGAGGGGCAGCGGCTCGGGGCTTGGCCTGGAGGGGTGTGTGCCAGCTCCGCTGTTCCCCCACTTGGCTCTGCTCTGTAATGCCATGAGCAGCTCCTTCTCTGGCTCCGGCCCCACCATGTGGTTCCACCATTTCCAGCCACTTACCGGCAAGTGGACTGTAGCCTTCTGAAGCTGTGAGCTGAAATAAATCTTCCCTCCCTTGAACTGTGAATGCCAGGTATTTTGTCACAGCAACCAAAAAGTAACTACGGCAGCCAGTTAAAGACATCTTGATCGTTTCTGTTATGTAGAAAGCTGAGCTAATATTTGGGTGTCAGTTTTGGTGTGAGCTATTGTTTTCAAATCTGCTCTAGAAATATCTAGGACCATGATTGCTGGATTGTGTGACAAAAGATCGTTTTAGCACTGTTAGAGATTGTCAAACTGTCTTCTAAAATGGCTGCATTGTTTTATATTCTCAGCAATGAGAATTCTTGTCACTATGTGTCCCTGGAATTGTTAATTAAAACATTTTAAATCATTTTAGCCATTCTAGCCACACCTAATGGTGCAGTTTTGTAATCCTAGAACTCTGGGAGGCTGAGACAGGAGGATAGCATGTTTGGGCCCAGCCTGGGTAGCAAAGTTATTGAGTGAGATCCTGCCACAAAGCCACAAACAAAAATAGACTGTGGATATAGTTCAGGGTGAAGGTCCTCAGCTAGATCCCCAGTAGCCCTCCCATAAAAAAAGGAAAAGGATTTTTGCCATTTTAATGTGTAGATAGTGATATTTTCATTGTTCTTTTTATATGTATTTTCTATAGTGTATAATATTAAAATATTCATTTTTGCCATTTTACATCTTTTGGGACATATCTTCAGATCTTTTGTCCATTTGCAAATTGAGTTGTTTGGTACTTTGGGAGATTGAGGCAGGGAAATCCCAAGTTCAAGGCCAGCCTCAAAAATCAAAACTAAAAATGGTCTGGGAATGGAGCTCAGGACGAAGGCCCGACTCTTCATCCCCAGTACCAAAAAAAAAAAAAAAAAAAAAGTTTGTTAGTTTTCTTATTGTTAAGTTTTAGGGTTTTGTGTGTTTTGGACACAAGTCCTTAATTAGGTATGTGTTTTGCAATTGTTTCTCCCAGTCTGAGGATATGTATTAATTTTCTTTAATAGTATATTTCATTGAGCAAAAATTTGAGAATTTGAAAGACATATGATTAAATTTTTTCTTTCACGGATGATATTTTTTATGTGGTATGTAAAAACCCTTTGCCAAACCAAGATCATCTGGGCCTTTTAAACATTTTCTAATCTTGAACTTCATGTTTAGGGCTCTGATCTTCTGTAAATTAATTTTTGTATTAAGTGTAAATCCTGCATACAAATTCTCATGTTGTGTGTGCAGGTGTGTGTGTGTGCGCATGCGTGTGGCATCCACACATGTCTAATCGTTCCAGTGGCATTTGTTGAAATCACCATCCCTTCTCCATTGATTTTTCCGTGTTCTTTTCTCAAAGATCAGTCGAGTCTATTTCTTTGGGCCAAATTCTGGGGTTCCCATTGTGTTCCATTGATATGTTAGTTCTTTTGTTCCAGTCTTGATTTTGTAGCTTCATAGTGAATCTTTCCACTTTGTTTTTAATCTCCAATATCACATTGACTCTTTCTGAGGTTTTGAAGGGTGTATTAGTTTGGGTTCTTTCAAAAGACAGAATTTACAGATTTTATCACAAAAAGGTCTATTAGGAAGGCTTACAAATCCAAGGATAGAGACCATCCAAGATGGCTGCTCAGCTGTGAAGTAGATCTCCTATCCAGGACTGCAGAACAGCTGGTGAGGTGAGAGTCTGCTGCAGATCTCGGGTGAAGACCAGAGCCTGAAGATCAGCAACTGAAGAGCAGCACCAGGCAGACAGGCACAAGTTGAGACTGGAGCGAATCTGTGCTGATGATCTGCGGTGTGTAGCAAGTTGACGTCCGTAGACAATCGCTAAGGCAAGAGCTCTCCTAGAGGAAGAAGCTGTAACAATTGTCCTTCTTCCTCCCTTTTATACCGTGGGAGTTCCAGTTGGCCCTCCCACTTCCGGGGGTGGGGGGTGCTCTTCTCTCATTGGCCAGCCCACAAATCACTCATACTCTAATGCAGACCAGTTCTGGATCCCCAGTCTAGGGTGGTTGACAAATCCCAATCCTAAGGGAGGTGTGCGTCGTAATTCCCTCAACTTGACATAATCCCATCAGTGACACACCGGGGACTCTGTTACATCTACTGGTCAAGTTCTGAAGAGTTGATGTTTCTCTCCAGATACACCGAATCTCTCTTCATCTCTTTATATCACCATACATTTCTTTTTGTCAGTTTTGTAAAATTTGTATATAAAATTTTATTTTTTAATATTAATGGCTAGGTGTTTTTCATTTTTGGTGCTATTGAAAATGGTGTTAAAATTCAAGTTGCAATAGTTCTTTACTGATGGAGGTAAGAGCAATCGAATTTTACGTTTATCTTGTAGAAACCTTGCAGAAACCTTGGGAGTCTTTAGTCTTTTTTTCCCTTTAGCTTCACAAGTGGTTTTGTTGTTGTCTGTTGGTATATTGTATACCGGCAATTATCAATTATCACTTGAGAACAAAAACAGCCTCCTTTTCATTTCTCAGTCTGTATAACATCAGTTTTCTTTCCTTATTTCGTTGTACTAAGACTTTCCCCACAACGTTGGATAGAGTGGTGAGGAAGGAAATCCTGACCTTGCTTCTGATCGTAGCTGGAGAACACCTGGTTTCACACCATTGAGCGTGACTAACCATAGTGTGTGCGTGTGCTCGTGTGTGCTCGTGTGCCTGTGTGCGTGCATGGGCGTGTGTGTTCTTTATCAAACTGAGAAATTTTTATATATTGTTTTTGTACATTTTTATACATTATGAATTTTGTTCCCTAATATCTTGTTAAGGATTTTTTTTAATGTAGGTTCATGAGAAATATAGATCTTTCCTTTTTACTTGGGTGACTTTATTTGGTCTTGGTATTAAAATAGTATTGGCCTTATAAAATGAGTTAGAAAGTTTTTAATTTTCACAAGAGAGAAGCATATTCTTTAAATGTGGAGGAGAATTCATCAATGAAACCATTCCAGATCTAGTACTTTCTTTTTGGAAGGTTTGAATGATTTCTTTAATAGATATAGAACCATTCAGACTTTCTATTTCTGTTTCTTTGTGTGAGTTTTGTTAGTTTATGTCTTTCATAGAATTGCTTTTTTTAACTTTTAAAATTTCTTGGCATAAATTTGTGTACTGTATTCCTTTAATATTCTCTTAATGACCATGTAATCAGTATTCTTTGATTTCTGATATTGGTATTTTGCATTTTGTTCCTTCTTTCCTTTTTTTTTTCTTAGTAAGCTCAGCTAAAACTTTATCTCATCATTTTTTTTCAAAGACTTGACTTTGGATTTTGTTTAATTTTTTTCTATTGGCTTCCAGTTTCCAATTCTATTGATTTTTGCTCAAACTGGCTTCTGTTGGCTTTCAACGAACCTTTTCCTTGTTTCTCTAGTTTCTTAAAATGGAGACTTAGATTATTGACTTTAAATCTTTCTTCCTTTTAAATATATTCATTCAACGCCACAAATTTGCCTCTAGTCACTGCTTTTGCCATATCCCATGAATTTTGACATGCTACATTCTTACATTATTTTAGTTCAAAACGTGTTTTGTTTTGAGACTTCCACTTGAACCCCCATGTTATTTAGAAGTGAATTATTTAAGGTGGCAGATACTGCTCAGTGATAGAATGTTTGAGGCCCTGGATTCAATCCTGAGCATTGAAAAAAAGGTGAGTATTTAAAGCTTCAGTATCTGTGGATTTTCTAGCTGTCTGTCTGTTTTTAAGTCATAAGAGCGCTCTGGCTTCATGAGTGGACTTAGCGTTCTTTGTTGTAAAAGAGGCATCAGTTCACTCCGTTGCCCTTTCTGTCATGCGAGGACGCAAAACAGACCCCATCTGTGAACGAGGAAGTAAAAGCCCTCACTAGACGCTGACTGCAACGGCACCTTGAAACTGCAAACTGTAGAGATGATCGCTGTTATTTGTAAGTCCTCTAATTTATAGTATTGCGCTATGGTAGTTTGGCCATGCTATGACACATAGTTTTGGGTTTAAGTATTCTATAAATGTCAACTAGACCAAATTGATTACAGTAGTGCTCAGGCCAGCTATATCCTCACTTACGTTCTGCTGCTCGATCTGTCATTTACTGAAAGAGGAGCATTAGCTTCTCCAACTATATTAGTTTGTTTAATTCTCCTCAAAGTTCTAGAAGGTTCTGCCTCATGTGTTTTGATGCTTTACTATTAAGTACATAGTCATTATATCTTTTTGGGGAACTAAACTCTTCATCACTGTGAAATACCTTTCATATTCCTAGTGAGTTTCCTTGTTCTGAGATACTCTTCTGAAATTAATATAAATACCAGCTTTCTATTTATTATCAAAGTATACATTTCCCTATTGCTTCATTTTAACCTTTTTATATCAAAAGTGGGTTTTTTATAAATACATTTTTGATTTAAAAAATTCCCTAATGACCTCTGATGTGTTCATAACATTAAATTGGTTTGCTAACAGGATGGGTAAATATCTATAATGGAACTTGCATTTGCTGCACTTTTGGATGATATTGTTTAAAGCTGGATGCAGCGTACTACCAGAACAGGGTAAGAAGCCGTTAGAGTAGGACTGTAAGTTATTGTAGCTCCACCAACTAGAGCACGATTGGAGAACATCTGGACCACGAACTGTACACAGCCTGAGAAACCATTTGGTCTGGCCCAGCCATGGCCTCACCCAAGAGGAGCACATCCCACCGTTCTGTTTGGCATGGTTAAATGTTTTACTAAACATAGCAGGTTAGTTTTAAGTTGTTAACTCTGTATGGCTCACCAATGATGCCATAGCTATCCCAATGGCCCTTGGCAGGAAAGAGGCTCCCCACCCTGAACTAGAGTTTGGCTTGCGTAATGTGTTTTGCATAATGTAGCCATAGCTGGTGGGAGTTGGCAATTCCCCTAGTTCTATAAATGTGGAAGAGAATTCATCAGTGAGGGCATTTCATTCTGTTTGTTTTCTTTGGGCTTCCCTAAGAATTTTTCTTTAAGTAAAGTCTACATCTTGCAGTTCACTCAGCAGGCATCTCCTGTACCAGGGTCCTAGAAATGCAGGAGTAAATATGGAGGGGAAAAGTCTTCAACAGTCCAGTGTGTGATTGTGCCCAGGGTGAGAACCGTATGAGTGTTTCTTCCTTTCTTAAGTGCGACAAGTGAGACGGAAAGGGCTGAGGGTGCTGGGGTTGTGGAAGTGGCCCTTCCTCCGTGTGAGACAAGGGAATAGTATTTCACTATAGAGCACACTCTCCGTGTATTTCAAAATAATTATTTTCTCTGCTCTCTCCCATCACCACAATGAAATCTTTCCTGGCTCCTTATTGTGAGATCATGATAGAGCCCCTAGAGGTAAAATCCACAGAAGTGTGGGGACTCACAAGGCCTGTGGCCTCCAGGAATGTCCCATTCTCCCGATAGTCAGCACTCAGCCTTCAGAAATGCACCCAATTGCTACTGGAATGTTTCTTCCAGTTTGTGGCTTCTGCGATCCTGTCCCAGGCAGGCGGATCTTGGCTGAGACTCTGCATTCATCTGAAGATTTGGTTTCAGTGAATCTCAGAGGTGCAAATAAGTACAACTTCATAGCTTTTCATCAGAAATTTTAACAAAAATTGATTAGCATAAATATGCTTTGTTTTGATATACCAAGGTGGTGATGTAGTCAACCAGCAAGGGGAATCTGTTCTTAGAAACTTGCTGAGAAAATTCTAAAGACTGGTAAGATGAGAATAAATTTCCAGCCACTACCCAGAAATAAAAGGATATAATGTCATTTGAGCCAGCCAATCGAATGAATTAACAACCTTTTCCCCCAACTTGAACTGACCTAGTTCCCAAAGAAAGTCATATTATTGACAATGGTGACTTGGTAATGAAATGTGGTGTTTCCTAAAAAGGGATGAGTTGGTGGAGGATATGGGACAATAGAGGAATTGCCTTTGCTCTAGAAAATGTAATAACCATCTATAATCTCTTGTCAAATGAAGCAGGGTAAAACTAAATAAATAATAAAATAGGTTAAAAATGTAAGTGGGACTAAATTATATATTCTTAAATGCATAAATGATTGGTGTGTTCATTTATTATATAAAAGTTATAACTTTTAACCGATACCCTGGTAGCCAGAAAGTCAAGGCCATTTCCCAGCCGCCTTTCCATGGTGATTGTAGTGAGAAGAGTTATTACTGCCCACTTACTGTCTCTCATGAATTCCCAATATGCAGCCAGCCATAACGCCAGGAGGGAGACCGAGGGACAGAAAGGGCCACATTACTGTGTCACCGTCGGTGCCTGCCCATCTGCAGACAGAAGGTCACACAGAGGCTATTTGCAATGAGGGACGGCAAGGTACGACCACTGTCCAGATCTGTACCCATCAGGTCGAGGCTGACATCTATGACAGGTACATCCTCGTGCAAAATCAGACGTGCTCACAACAGCACGGCAGCTGAATGTCAGGTGCCTGGCCGCTCAGCATGGCAACACGCCGAAACCCTGCCTGGAAGGCTCGCTTGGAGTCACTGCTTGACGTCTGCGCCATGCAGGAGAGCTAGACCCAGACAGGGCACCGTTGGGAAACAGGCTGGAGGAATACCGTGTGGTGACACACCTTGCCCCCTGTCTTCCACACTCCCGCACCTCTCTGACCGAGGCCCGGGCAGACAAGGGCTCAGGGCTGGCGAGAGCGTCGCCTTGGCCCTTGCTGCTCTTGGTGGTGGTGAGGAGGCTGAGAGGAAGGGAGACAAATGCTCTCAGAGCAGAAAATGACCCTTGGCTGCTGAGCCAGGACCAGCAATCTTCTGGAAAGCGAGATTTTCCCTTGGGGTTCGGGGGCTCTCACAAGAGACAGAACATTGAGGAAAAAATAGAACTTCTAGAATTATGTAACACAGAAGATGTGTCTTGCTTTAGGTAGACTGGTGAGGTAGATGTAGGTTTTGCCAGGGCTAGAAACTGCTTCTGAAACAAAGGTGCGACTCTGGAAGGTTCCCCAAATAACCTTGGGCATGCAGCTGTGAAGGTGAACTCTCACTCCTGGAAGGCAGGTGTTTCGTCTTCTGGGGTAGGCTCTGCAGGGTCCATGCACGCCCCATCGCGACCTTTCTGGTGACCAAGAGCAGGATGGCCCCGGGAGGGCACGTGGTCTGAGGCTCCTGAGCAGGGATGCCCACTGCCGCCTCCCAGAGAGCCTGGGAGCCCACTAGGAGCCCGCGGTAGCAGCTCCCTGCCCCTATTCTCTGGTTAGGCTGAGAGCTGATTTATAACGCAGCTCCATGCAACCTGTCTTTAGTCTATTGCAAGGATATCAGAGGTACTGGTTTTGTTTTACCCATCACGGCGAGCTTGATAACTCTGCCCACCCTTCCTTCCTCTTTTCCCTTGTTCATCCCTCTCTCCCTCTTTTCTTCTTCCCTCCCTCCCTCCCTCCCTTCCTGTTTTCTTTTGCAGATCAACACTAGGGATCCTGGCCTCCCAATCCAGCACCCACCCGACGCAGGGCGCTTGTCCCGAGGCCCCGCCTTTTCCGTGGCTGCATTTCCAGTCATTTGTGTTCTCTTGTGGTGTTTCTCGCAGCCTGGACAGCAGGCTTTGTCCTCTCTAGGGGGAAGCCAGTAGGAGCAGACAGAGTGGCCAGTGGACTTCCGCACCCAAACGCTGAGCCTGGGCCCTGGGCTTTAGCAACCGACTTCGAAAGGCGGGTCGGAGTAGCATGTAATCGGTGGAGACAGGAAGAGCCCGCAGAGCCCGACTGCCACAGCAGAGCGGCCGCCCGTGGGCTGAGGCCTGCCACGGAGACGCTGAGTTGTCTGGTAGGGTGCGCAAGGGCGTGCGCTCTGAGGCCGGGAAGGGCTCTGCTAGATTTACGGCTGTCGCTTGCTGTAGGAAAGGCCACCAGTCCTCACGGTGGCCCCTGTGGCCTCACGAGTGAAGTGGGCAGGGCAGCGATGCCGTGGCTGGTACCGGATGAGATGCCCGTGTCGCCTCAGCATACAGTCTCCCTAATCTCCTTCAAATCCCTGGGATGATGCGGCTGTGCGGGCCGCCTTCTGACACAATCCCGGCACCCGGAGACTCGTCCGGAAATTCAGCTCGTGTTCTAGCCTGTATAAGGGGCTTTTGCTTTCATTTGGAGGGGCCAAATGCCAGTGGCTGCTTTTAATGAAACCAAATCCTTCCTCATTCTGTGTGATTTGGGGATTTGCTTCTCCAGTCTGGACAGCAATCGGATACATTCTGTTTTCTTTATTTTCCAAGTGACCCCGGAATGCTTTGTGATTCTAAAACTGACCTACTGGGAGAAACAAAATAAACTCTTCTGTTCCAGCTCTTTCTCTCTGAACTTCTTTGGGAACGACGTGACTTCATGCACCTGTCGTCAAGCGTGCTGGCTCGGGTGGGAGCAACTAACCTGCAGACGTGTACTGGTTGCAGATTCTGCAAAGGGCCTCTGGTGTGTCCTTGACGTACTGGTGTCTCCTTCTGTGGTAGGTGAACTCATAGCCAGATGTGGAAGAAATCGGTAAAATCATGGGAAAAAAGTCCTCCAGTAGACAGTCTTTCGGCCCCAGGCACTGTTGGTTCTATTTTCATTCCTCGTCAATACATTACGTCCTCTTCTCCTTAGAACTGGAATGCCAGGATAGCATAGTAGATCCATGCCGTGGCACTTTTCTGTGGAATTATTCTGGGATGAGGATGGTTTATAATGAGGAGAGAGTGAGGTTGGCATGCCGTACCTAGCTCCGACGCTCCCCTCTTCCTCCCTGCTTTGCCTCGTGGCTCCTGCAGCTGACGGGTACCCAGCTGGCCTCGCGGGAGAAGCCGCATTCGGCAGCCACCCTCCTCCTCTCCATCCCCGGCTTGCTTGTGTCTGGGCCTTGCTTTTCCTTGCAGCGCCTGGGAGCGACCCAGGTATCTCCCATTTGTGGTGTTTCCTTCGACAGGGCTACCGCCTAGCTGGGGTCTTTGTGTGCAGTGGCTCCCTGGCCAAGACCATAGCCTGGGTTTGTTCAGAGGACTGAGTAAAGAATGTGTGCTTTCCATGTACTAACCACCGCTTGCAGTCTTACCTGAGTGGTTTGCCCAGCTGCACGGAAGACCAGTGGATGGGCGTTGGACCTGACTCACCCAGCCTTTCATGTTCCCTGAAAGGAACGTAAGATCTTTGAGGACGACGTACGTCAGTCCAGCCACCACGTTCGGGCTCTACTTTGTCTGGTGCTCTGTGCACGCTATTCATCAAGCCCTGTCTCCCAGTCTTGCCTGCAACTGCTCCTCTTGGCCAGAAATCTGCTTCCACACAATTGTATGTACAAAATCCTGGGCCAGTCTCCCTAAACCCGCTCTTGGCCCTTTCTCCAGAACTTTCCACTGTTCCCCGAGGCCACGCTCATCCTCATTGCTCCTCTGAAGGCAGACGGGTCCACTTGCTCGGTCCTGCTTCAGTGCTTTGCTCTGTCTGATCTTCCTCCCACCCGGAGGGCCCGGCCGGTGCATCAAAATCACACAAATCACAGAAAAGCAAACTCAGGTCCTCCCTTTTCCCTGAGGCCTTCGCCGAGGGGGCTCATTGTCCTCATGGTTTGCGGCCACTGGCTGTCATTAGTTGGTGCTGCCTGAATTCACTTTCAATTCATGAGCACAAATCACAGACACACCTTCAGCAATATGTCGCCGTCTAACTCCACTTTTCTTCTCTACTCAGATCTTTTTAAAATTTTTTCCTCCTACTTTTTCACTAGCGACCTGGTCTCTTGCTTCCTAGAGAAGACAGACACTGGGTGCACCCCTCCCTGGACCACGGGTCCCGGCTCCTAACGCGGCCCAGCCTGCCACTGTGCTCTGGAGCCCGGTCCCTTGGCCGTCTCTAGAACAGCGGCCTACTGCTCGTTGTGACTAGCCACAACCCTGCTCCTGCAACTTGTCAGGGTTGTACTTGCCTCTTGAGCTGCGGACTGTAGTAATTTCTCTGCTTGGTTTCCTGGAAAATCAAGAAGAATCTGTCTATAATGACTGTTTATACTTCTTTAAGGCCCTTCCGTCCACTCCTCACCTCATCTGGCCTCCACCCTGTTCAGTCCAAGTTGCTCCTTCAGATGCACCCCTGGCTTTGCTCTGGCCGCACTGACCTCTTCTCAGGCAGCTTCTTGCAAATGTCACACCACGTTGCTTCTTTCGGACCCCGCGTCCCTGGGCATTTCACCTCACCTCATCCTCCTTGGCTTTTCCCACCGTCATCTGCTTTTTCCTGAACTGCTTCCCTGGCTCCTCCTTCCCTGATGATGTGTTAAGATTCTCTAGAAGATCAGAACCAGTAACACATGTATGACTGCATGCATATGTATGAAAACATACATGGAGGATGTATTAGGGTGATTAGTTAATGCAGTAAGAAGTGTGGGCAGACCTATAAGATGCCCGCTGAGAGCGGAGAACCACAGGCGCCAGTGCTAACGCTCGCCGCACGTGGACGGGCTGGCCAACCAGGGGGCTCAAGCCAGAGGTCTTCATTTGAGGCCAAAGGCCTGAGAATCAGGACTCTGCTGTGTAAGCTCTGGAGTCTGGAGGACGGAGAACCAGGACTTCCACTGCTCAAGGGCAGGGCAAGAAAGATACTTCAGCCAAGAGAGAGAAAGAGAAAAAGAAAGGGGGGGGGGGAGAGAGAGAGGAAGAGAGAGAGAGAGAGAGAGAGAGAGAGAGAGAGAGAGAGAGAGAGAGAATTACCTTTTCTCTGCCTTATTCAGGTCTTCAGCCAATTGAGCACTGCCCTTCCACACTGGGTGTGAGTCAACCTTCCTCAGTCTGTTGGTTCCTGTGTCAGTCTCTCCTGGACACGTTCTCACAGGCATACACAGAAATAATACTTTATCAGCTGTTTGAGCACCTCTCTACCCAACTAAGCTGATATTCAGAACTAACCAATACAGGTAAGAATGTTCCAAGGGTTGCTTTTCTCCTCGATCCACATTCTCTTTGTTGATTCCTTCCAGAATTAGAAAAACAGCTCTAAGTAGCGCACGTGGGTGTGGTGGGGAGAGGGGTTGGTATGGGTGTGTGGGTATGACTTCTCCTGTGCTACAAGGTGACGTCTCAACTGGTCTCTCTGCTTCCATCCATGCTTCTGCACAGCAACACACACACCAAAAAAAAAACAACAACAAAACAACAACAACAACAACAACAACAACAACAACAACAACAACAACAACAAAAAACATGTAGAAATGAAAATTGGATCATGGGCTTAGCAGGTCAAAACCCTCCAATGGTGTCCCTGCACTCTGCTTCCAGGCTCAGGAAGATCTGGTATCACTGTGCCTCTGAAAGACCAGAACACTTAATATTAATAATTAATCAACTACTAAGTCTCCACTCTTGGAGTCCATGGGTACTCCAGAACCTTGTGAGTGCATTTGCCCCCCACCCCATAGCTTGTGCTGGTCACTAGCAGTGTAAGTATCCATCCTGTGATAACAGGAGTTACTGAAATGGCAGCCGCTTTAGTACATCGGCATGGAGAGCTTGGTGTAATATGTGTCCCGGCACGTTTACCAGGGAACAATGTCACCTTTGGGAAACAAATGAATAATCTGTCACCCAAGCATATTACATCTTCATCCAACAAAAGAATCCTGCTAGGTCCTGGGATTCTGTACACCCTGGCAGAGTTTCTGTTACCTTGAAATTTAGAGTCTAGTGGGAAAGAAATTTGCACAAGTAAAGAAATTAATAAAGAAATGTTAGATAGTGATAAATGCTACGGCATAAATAAGTGGGACGATATGAAGGGGTCAGATTTCCCAAACCAGGGAAGGCCTCATTAAGGAGGTAGCCTTGGGCTTGAACTTGGAAAGACGCGTGGGGAAGCATTCCAGGGGAATCTCGGAGTGGAACTGTGCTCTGTGTCTTCTTAGCCGGGATGCCACATTCTGCTTGAAGATAGTGGAAGGGATGGCGGGAATTAGTCTCGCGATAGGGACTGTATGAGCCCAGTCAGGATACTGTCCGTGACATACTGAGGTGTGTTGCTCTTCACATTCACGTGGTAACGTCCGTACTCATGTGCCTTAGAATGTGACTGCATTTGGAAAGGGGGACTTTAAATGAGTAGTTAAATTAAGATAAGGTCACGATGGTGGGTTCCAATCCAAGTGGCTGGTGCTCTTCTAACAAGAAGAGATAGGACAGAGAAAGATGGTCACCTACCAGTAAGGGAGAGATGCCCCTGAGGAGACCAATTTTGCCAATACTTTCTTCATTGAACTTCAGTCAAGCCTCCAGAACCGCATTTCTGCTGTTTGAGCCACCTAGTCTGTGGTATTTTTATTGCAACAACCTAGCAAACCAACATACAGTCAAAAGGCAAGCATCTGAAATCGAGGCCATCGCAGACAATTTAAACCGAATGGTCACTAGCCAGCTCAGTTGATGGCTTATCCCCAGCCCTTCTCCAAGACACCACTGGCCTCATTCCCCTTGAAGTGAAGCTTCTGTGAGGCTGCGGCCACTTCTCACCAGCCTACCCTCATAGGATTTGAACCACTGACCTTCCCACTACCAGTGGGTCAGATCTTAGATGAGTGTTCTTACTTGCCTGCCCAGGTTGCTGGTGTATAATTAGCTGTGAGTTACAATAATGGTAATGATGATGTTGGGTGCTCAAGGGCCTTTGGAATTTGAAGGCTATAAAACTATACCATTATTATTATCATCATCATCATCATCATCATCATCATCATAACTATAATCAGGTACAGATACACAGATAAAACATTTCTCACTAGTGTAATAATACATAATCATAACAGTATCTAAAAATCTTTATTTTTCTCCCTTTGGATGCCTGATGATCGAGTCATTATGATAATAATTAAAGTACCTTAAAAATTCTGCCCAGGACCTGCATGGAGGTACCTACTGCTTTCCCCTATGATACATGTTCTCACTGGCTCCTATTAAAAGGCTTACAAGGACTAGGCCTTTGGCACTTTGTTTTGGAGACAGACTTTGGAGACATCTGTTTTGGAAAAAGGAAGTCACCTATAAAGTATAATCTGCCCATGATGGCACACCTACCAACAATGAGCGAGTTCCAGAAGGTGTGGAGTGTGGGCCATGGCTTCTGTACCCAGAGATGATGCCGTATGAACAAGAAAAATTTTATTAGTTAGAAAATGTAGTAAAATTTGAAGCCAATTTGGAGGGTGTGTGTGACAGGTGGGGCAGATGTTTTACGTGGCCACGAAACTGGAAGCAGCCTCCACAGGGACAGGGAGATGGCCTGAAACCAGAAGGTTGTTTTCCTTTTACCTTTTTTGTTTCTTGCATTTTCTCTTCCTACCACTTTTCTTTCTCTTTCCTCTTATTTTTATCTCTTCTATTTAATTGATATACAATTATACAGAAGGTTCTGGAAAGAATGAGATGAATTATAAGATACCTGGCATGTGGGCAGGAAGGAGAGAAATTGAAAATGTGTGGTGAAGGCGCAACTGGACCACAGAGACTCTGTCAGGCCCACGTGGTAACACACTTGGACTTCGTAGCTCAACGCTCTCTTGCAATCTAGTCCACACGTACTTTTTAATTTAAATTTAAAATGCCTGACTTTATGCCATGACTCAGGTCTTATTGCCCATCCATGTTCAACCTTGGTGTAGATTTCTTCTCTTAAGTATGTTTCTTTCAACATGTGAATTTTATTTTTTCTACCTTAAAGTAAAAAGTAGAAGTAATAACAATTACCTATGGAAGAAAAATGGACTTCTGCTAACTTTACTACTATATGTCTTGATTTTCCAACAAATGGAAGAAGGAACTCTCCTAATTCCTGGATTTAAAAAGCCTTCAGAAAAACATGGTCCCATCCAAAATGTCAACCACGGATGGTAATATGATATAAACGAGTGATTTTTTTCAAGCTCTCCGAGTGAGATGAGAAAGACTTTCTAGCCCTGTTTTGAGTGGCACCTGTGCATTTGACTTATTTTCATATCTCAAAAGGAGGTAGGCACTTTAGTTAAGGGCTATAATTCAGTAGCCAGCATTTGCTGGGTACTTTCTCTGCTCATTGTGCTGATACTCTTGAGGGTAGGAGGCCAGGCCTTCTATTTCTTTTGTTACTTTCACGTGCACCAATACAATGTTTTGTTTCTTGTGGGTCCTCAGAAAAAACCTCATCGAAACCAAAGAGGTAGATGGTGGGACAAAGACTTAGAAATATTTAGTAATGTGAGAGCTTTGGTGTCAACTAAGCCTCAATAGGAAGCACTTTGCTTTATTGGCTACTGACTGTGTGATCTTGAAGAAGCTAATTAATCTCTATTCATGTCCCTAACTGTGAAGTAGACGTTATAATATCTAGCACGTGGACCAGATGGGAAAACTCTAATAGGATCATCTATGAGCAACAACTGACAAGTAGTAAGCACGAGACTGCTTGAAAATCAACAGCGAGGAGAACCGAGTCTGAAAACATCACAGTGAGCCATCGGAACGCAAACAGCAAACCCACAGCCCCTTTCTCAAAAAAATGCCACCCACATGTGTACGCAAAAGCCAGTAATTTCCGTTTATTCAGCATTCTGGCTTGTTTCTCTGTGCCCCACAGAGTAATACTTTCCCCTGCTTTTTTTTTTTCCTTTCAGTGCTGAGGAATCTCATCAGACTCTACCACACACTCGCGTGTTCAAAATCAGCAAACATGTATCTCCATCCCAGAACAAGAACATTCTTTTGATGAAAACGCTTGGGAGGTCTTCTGCTTGATCAGTGCCTGTCATTTCTGTCCAAGTCCATGTGGGGCATTGTGGTCTGGATCCAGAGTGTAACCTCCAAGGCTCACATATTTGGCTATTATGGATTGTCTATGGAACCATGTGCTGTTGGGAAATTGGGGCCTGGTCTGGAACGTGGGTTATGGATGTTTGGATTAGATTACAGGCATGTGGTTGGACTATTGGCATGGGGTGGGCACTTAAACCGGAAGGGGTGGAACACTGAGGCTAGACCTAGAAGGAGTAGATCACTGGGACGGGGCCTGGCAGCATACATGCTATTCCCTGCCTTCCTTCTGTGACTAGGACTTGATTTGACTTCTTGTTTGCAATGCTGTGAGGAGCTGCCTCCACCTTCGCCTCTGCCATGTCTTCCACTGTTGCTGGCTGTTCATGAATGGATTGTGACCTTGTAACGCTGTAGCTAAAATAAACTTTTCCTTCCCAAATTGATGCTAGGTATTGAGTCACAGTAACCAAAACGTAGCTAAGACACAAGGTCTCTTCTTTGAACAACAACTAACCACATTGCTTCTTGAGCCCATGTCTGAAGGAGGACAAGGTGAGGTCTGGGTGGAAGTGTAGAAGCCGCCCGGACACGCATTGCCTCCGAAGCGCCCCATCATTAGTCAGCATTCGGGTTTGTGACTTTTCTGGTGTGGATTCTGAGGGCTCACGTTGCTTCCCTAAGCGTAATGCGAGGGGTCTGTAGTAAGAGCAGCTGAGCTCTGGAATCGGGGATTCAGGACTCCAGACGTCCTTGTCAGTCCTGTGACCCACTCTCAGCCAGCCCCTGCTTTCTGTTGCTGCTCTGCACCTTCAAGAGACCACGCGCCCCATTGTCCTGGGGTACCTGTCCTCCTTCAAGACCCAAGACAAACTAAAGCAGACAACAGAGTTCACGATTTTGTGTTTTCTCTTTGCCAAAGGGCGTTGCAGCAGCCTAATTTCATTTTCACAAATATTTTTCGAACTTTTTTTTCACTCAAGCTGGGTGTTGATGGTACAATGAAGAAACAAAACCAAAATAAAACACAGAAGGATGTTCCAATGCTGTAGTCAAAGAGTCTGGTACAAGAAACCATTTCCATAAAAATAAATAGTTCCAAAACTATCTTTAAAAGTGTGTGTGTGTGTGTGTGTATGTGTGTGTGTGTGTGTGTATCTATATCTATCTATCTATCTACACTTTAAAAGGGGATTCATTTTACCCAAAAGAATTAAGAATTTAAGGTGACCCAGGAGATATTATAATATATGACAGCTGGAACCGAGTTGCAGCAGGTAGGACCCTGGAGGCCGACGCTGGGCACCTCTCTAGCCCCGTGGGAGCTCTGAGCATGTTGGCAAGCCCAGTATCTCCACTGTGAACTGAGCTCATCAGAGCCAGTGCCTGCCTGTGCCTTCCTTCCCCACACGAGTGGAGAAAGCTTCCTGAAGACACAAAGTCACCTCCATGGGCAGGCGGGAGCCGTCTGCTGCTGCAATGCCCACCTTCGCTCTGCGGCTGGGGCAGTGCTGTGGATTCCAGGCCGCAGGAGAACCCAGGCAGCTAGTCAGCACACCTGAGTTCTGGATGGGCCCTGTGCCCGCTTTGGAAAGGCATGCAACCCCTCCTAGCCTTGGCTTCCTGTTCTTGAGGTAGATAAGACCTATCCTATCAGCTGTGGAGATAAGATTGAGATTGTAAAGGTGAAAGCAATTGGAAAAATAATATAGGTGCCCACAATAAAATTTTACTAATAATTAATCAGAGTGTTTATTGAGTATCTGCTGTGCATCCAGACTTTGGCTAAGTGCTGACTAACCTCAGTCCATTGGTCCTGCAGGTTTCTACTAACCAGAAGTTCTTCTGATCCATCGGGTACCAGAATCCATTTGACTAGCATGGAGTAGAAGCAGCAGAGAAGACACTGACTCTTGGGAAAGTGGGAGGGAGTAGGAGGGAGGGTGGGAATGGGAGGAGATATGTAAATTTAAAAATCAAATATCCAAGACCCCAACAATATTTTTGCTAAGTGATTGTCACAAGCCTCACAAACCTACTTTCTTAATCTGACATATTTGAGTTTTTGGCTTATGTCTTAGAAGACTGGGTAAAAGGTCTTACAATTCAAAATTAAAAAGAAAAAAATATGGACTCCTGCCTTACTCCCTCTGATTTGCTGTGTGCTCTTGAATAACTACCTTTGCCCTCTTGAGCCTCGGTTTCTCAGTCTCCAAAAAGAAGTTTACCAGGAATCCCTCCTGGTCTGTTTTTTTCTTACCTTCAGCTACCCCTTTTCTTCTGACAGTGATATTGGAATGGGCAACAACATTAAAACAGGAAAGACCGTAAGTTTAATAACAATACCTTAGGGGGCAGTTAAAGTGATACTCTTGTGGTTAGGTATCAGTCATGAACAATAGGCCAACGGGAGATTTATTTGATCAGAAAGCTGGTGTATTGGCACCTTTCCTTTGAGGAAGCCCAGTGTGGGTGCCAAGCGGAAAGTCAGCCTGACATGGCCAGGACCTGGCGTTATTGCCCATCAGATGTGTTGGTTTTTCCTAAAACAATGCCAGCAGGAAAAACCTTCAAGGCAGAGTCTAGAAAGATCTTGTGTTTGTTTTCACCTTTAATCTTTAAAATGTGCTTTCATATATGTTATCTCTCCAGTCTCCACAACAAGTCTGCAGTAGTCAAAGCACTGTGAATTCCACTGAAGGGAGGAGAGAAAGACGTGAGCACCCAGGAAGATCAGTGACTCACTTCTCTTCGTGGAATACGATAGCGGCCTTTCTGGAGCTATGAGCCAAGGATGCCCCTCCTGGCCCCCACCTTCAGCCTGGGCTGGTAAGTGTGTCCCTGGGCATTCAAAATTATGTATGCATTGCTTAGAATAAAGATGATACTTTTAAGAGGACAACACTGCCATAGTTTAGGGGCTCAATAAATAAAGCTTCTGTAGCTGGGATTGAGAAGACCCTGGGTAGGCCCAGCTGCAGATGTGGTGGGCACCTGTCATTTCTTCTTGGTCCCCCAGCACCCACCACAAACCATGCCTTCTATGACTTTGCCTGCAAGTAAAGCACAGGCCAAATTCTCTACTCAGAGGCCCACATCTTTCAATTTGATTCTTTAAGACTTCAATCACAGGATGTAGACAAAGACTTGACATTCTCTTGACAAAAAGGAGGTCTAATTGCCGGGAAACACATGTTGATCATAGACTTAGTAAACCCTGTCACCGGGGCTGGTGCCCCAGGATACAGAAGAGAATATTCCCCCCTTCCAATGTGGAACTTAGGATCTCTTTTTGGAAGACAGCTATGGTCACTCTAATTTCTATGAGTGGTCAGTACTATGTAGCATTAGTAGTAAAATATGGAAAAAAGGCCCTTCCTGATTGACTAAGTTCATGATAAATTTTGTGTGTTTATATAAAGGGAATACACTAAACAAAATTATTTGTGAGGTGCAATCAATATCAATGTGAAGCATATATTTCTCTGTG
This sequence comes from Ctenodactylus gundi, assembly GCA_004027205.1. Classification (NCBI taxonomy): domain Eukaryota; kingdom Metazoa; phylum Chordata; class Mammalia; order Rodentia; family Ctenodactylidae; genus Ctenodactylus; species Ctenodactylus gundi. The sequence goes on from PVKB01000027.1 coordinate 692,688, forward strand.
ATGCTTAATTTTGTGTGTCAACCTATTGTATATGCATATATGCTTATGATTGCAATGTGCACAGCTAGGTATGAATTGTAAATAGTCACATAAGCGACCATGCTGGGTATAAAGCAAACCCTATGTTTTTACTTATTTTCCTCCTACTCTGTTAGTTCTCAGACACCTAGTTTTCTCTGGCTCTATTATCTTTATTTTTATCTTCTTTTCCCTTTCACATAAAATCACACATTTTAAAGCCCAAGGACATGGGTATAAATTTTTAATTCAATTTTCTTCCAAGATGTTCCTCTCATGGATTTTGTGTTGCTCCAGGGTGGGTGGGACTTTGGGAGTCCCTGGTTCCTGTTTCTGTGTAGAGGTCTGGGGCCTCTTCCCCCTTCTCCGTGGCTGACATACACCACCAGGGGACTCACGGCATGTGGGTGGATGTCCCAGCTCACCTACTCCTGCCTGATTTACATTCCCTGCCACCGCTGCTCCCCGCCCACCCTTGGACCTAGAGATGTGTGTTTCAATGGCAAAATCTCTCTCAGCAGATGAAAGGTCCTGGAAACAGGCTCAGGGTTTTAGGGGCAGGACATTTTGGGGTCCTGGATATTGATGGGGAAGGACAAACCAGTGGTGATGTAGGGCTGGGCTGTGAAGCATGAGCCACAGTGTGGGGGCCCTTGTCCTGAGGGAGGGCAATACTGGATGCTCAAGGTGTCCATTTCTGTCTGCGGCGCCTCTCACACGGCTGTGCTGCCCGACATGGCCCCCCAAGTTCCCATAGTGATGCTACCCCTATCGATGTATCCCACTAGACAGGCAGCGGGTAGGAAGATGGCCCACGATCTGACCTGTGCAAGTTGGGGGGACTCACAGCCAAACGCCATCTGCAGGACCTTGTGTTGTGAAGAGAGGGGGCTGAAAGTCAAGTGGGTCCATGTACCGAGGCTTTACCATTTCTCTCTTATTTTCGGATTTGTTCTGTGAGGAGAGTTGTGGTCACAGAAAATCGCGTAGCCCCAGCACAGCTCTGGAAAAGCCCGGCGAGGCGTCCGTGGGCCCTCTGCTTCTGAAAGGCTTTCCTCCCCTCTCTGGACCGGAACCTGAAGCCAGCCATTTTATTTCAAGAGAACCAAGCTTTTGATCCTTTCACTTTTAAATTACCCCATATATATATTGCAATGCTAAGTGATTCAAGGGGGAGTGAGTATTATTTTAAAATAGTCAGAAGCATACTACTCACAAGTCAGTCTGTCTGGCTGGAGAATGGCTGCACTGTGCTGCAGCCTGGCCCCTCCAGAAGGCTCTGGAGTGACACAGCCAGTAGATCAGTGTCACCTACTTTCTGTGGCCAGTTCTGTCCTTCTACACACTCACCCCCTAGTTTCTCTTCGTCTGTGTTTCCACTGAAGCTGAAATGATTAACGACTTTTTTTTTGAGTGAACAAACACATTTCCATGTTGGCATCCATAGAAAGGTCAAGGTTGGACAGAAGTTTTTCTTATGTGTATCTCAGAAGTGGAAAAAAAAAACCCAAAACAACAACATAAATCTTCAGGCGACTGTGGGAAGGAAGGGAGCAAGTGAGTATCATGGTGTATCTGGGGGCACCGCCGCTTACCAAGTGCCGGGAGGGCGTCCTCAACCTGCCACCATTGCCTGCTGCATTCATGTGAGGCTCTGGTTTTAATCTTAAACTTTGAGCGGTAGACAAATGTGTTTATCTTAATCCTTGTGTTGATTGCGCCCAATGCTGAGCCCAGAGCTGATAGCCTCATTTTAAATATGGATAACCTCGCTGTTCCCTGTGTAGTCTATAGAAGCAACAATGTTAGCAAACCTCACTTAACACAGAGAGTTCCCTAAATGGCGCACGACAGATGAGTTCTCTAAAGATAAAAATCAAGTGAATGTCTTAAATTCTCAGTGAACTTGTTTTTTCAGAGTCCTTTGAAGAAATATATAGTGCTTTTTAAGAAACATATGTATATGTTAAGGATAAATGTTGTTTCCTGGAATTTTATTGTAGATTCTTATCCAGTTCTTGGGAAAATAACTATTTTTCCTGTTTCTAAAAAGGTGAGGTGTCCCTCATGTCTGTATGTTGGGGTGAAACAATAACATATCCCCCAAACCTGTGTTACACTTGACTTCAATTTTGATTTCTGAAGTGGGAAAAACTTGAGCCATGAGTCCTCGTATTGAGTACAAGAGTCACTCTACTTTTTCAATCTGCAAATCAGCAGCAAGGAGGCCTTTTGAGGGAAGAAAGGGGAGTCAGCTTTGGGGTCAGATGCATTGGGTTAAGTTCCGGCTCAGCTTCGGGCCGGCTGCTGAACCTCCCTGAGCCTGGGCTGCTCCTCCATCTGCAACGTGGGCCCTGCCAGGTCCCTGGCACCTGGTTGAAATCAGCGTGCAGTGGGGGCCCCTGTGAAGCAGATACCCACAAAGTGAAGTGGCGCTGTGTGCCAGTGCTGGGGAGCTCTTCCTGCCACAACCGTGGTTGTTCTGTGACGGAGAACTCAATGCAGGAAGAGTACCTTCTGCCTGATGTGTCCTTTTTATTTTTTTATTTTTTTGGATGATGGTCATTCTGGGAAGAGTTGTTTTTCAAGTTGGTTAAAAGAGTCCTGAAAATGAACTAATGACCAACCTAAAAGAAACTTTAAGAGAAGCACATCTAACGTTTTCAAATCATTTTCCTGAGCTCTTGCATATAACACAATTGAAATAAATAAGTATTAAAGGAATGGAAAAGTTCTGAAAGGTGTATTTTAAAAGGGCCGTGAGAACCTTACCCCAAAAAACACCAACTGAAGGAACTTTTTGGACATGTCTTCGCACGACCCCTACTATTGTTTTCGCCAGGTTTTCAAAGTGGCCAAATCTGACCAGTCCCTAGACCTTGTACCTGAGCTCGATTATAAATTGAACATAAGAAGGCCTCTGGTCTCGCTGCTACCCTTCCTGGTTCATGTGGCGGGGCTGGTGGCACTGAGCCTCTTGGAGAAAAGCTGGCATGGTGACTTGGCCCGGCCTTATTCTCTATGATCCAGGTCTCTCTGTCTCCTTTTGGTCTGGGAATCGCAACTTGCTCATGGGCTAAGGCCCCCCGAGGGTCTCGCAATGGGTCACAGAGAGCAGGGAGCCAGAAACACCAAGTGCTCTGCAGAGTCAGAGGCGAGGACGGAGCATCTGCATCAAGGATTTTCAACTCTTAATCTGAACTTCGTGGGTAGCAATTGAATTTAATGCATAGAAAATAGCGTGTGTCACACATGTTAAGGATAAAAGTCGTTTTCTGGAATTTTGTTCTAGTTTCATATATAATTTCATGTGCCCACTTGGAAATACACATAGGTGTAAAGCATTGCTTTGTGATACAGTGCTTTCTTTTAGGATGTAGTGATCTGACAGTCATCACTTCTCACGACTAACAAGCAATTACAAAACTCATAAACCACAAAGCGATCTTCCAAGGCACATGTACAGACGTAACCGCCTGCCTCCAGAGCCACATACACCCTGGAGTCTTAAGTTGCAAGGACGAATAGGCCAACCGAAACCATGCCCTCCTTGCTTTCACGAATCCCAAGTACCTGGGCAGGCAGAATGGGGTTCTGTCCCAGGGCTAAAAGCTGAAATGAGCTCTGGAGCCTGTTACTGGATGTAAGCTGCCGCCTGAGGTTGGAGAGGTGTTCTTGAGGTCTCCATCTGATCACCCTAAAGATAGAAAAAGGAACTGAGAAAAAGAGAAAGATTTTAGGGGAAAAGGAAGGTAGGAAATATTACTGCCCTGAACACCTGAACCACGAGCAAGCTGTGCAAATAGATAATGAGGGACAAAGAAGAAAGCACCCTCTTGTAGTCAGCGGCATTGTTTCTGTGAATTTCTAGACGAGGCATTAACACCAGAATCTGTCTCCTTAAGTGCTACCGCACGGACCTTGTGAACGTGGCTGACTCAGGATGCTGATGCCATAATCAGTCTGACAAGGTTTCTACACTAAAGGAGAGGGTGCTTAGCCTAGTCCAATGGGGTATGTCGATGAATAATGGGATGGAACTAGGGGAAGATAAAATTGAGCTGAATCTCAAGGAAAAAATATTACCTAACAGAAAGGTCTAGTAGAGAGTGGAGTGGTCTCTCCAGGGGCACAGTGGCAGGGTCGGTGTGCTGGAATCATTTATGTGTTGGCTGCTGAAGGCCCCGAGAGTGTGCTGTGGGTAACAGGACTGAGCTGACAAGAGACTGGACAAGATGATGACCTGGAAGGTCTTTCCCATCTTCAGAGCCTGCGATTTTGTGGTCGTCCGGTTTTCACTGAAGTGCTCCAGGTACCGTTACCCTCTGGGGCCTGAGATACACGAAATAATTGTTAGGAAGACACGCAGCGCTGAAACATTTTTTTTTTTTTTTTGAGGAATCGTTCATTCCTGGCCATCTTTTTCCATTCAAAAGTGGTTGGAGAGAAACTAACGGGATAAAGGAAAAGGAAGAAATTGGAGTTGATTGTTCTCCAAGCTGACATTATTATTTGTCTGTATTTATTCATTCAAGGCATTTGATCATGTGCAAAACTACCCTCAAAGGTTGTGTTTAAATACAGAAGCAGTTTCTTTAGGCTGATACCAATAGATTGCTTTAGTTATGTAGAAAAGAGCCTGTTTTAGGGTTGTTTAACAGATGAATCGAGTTCTTGGATGAGAAGCATTGTTCCGTCCACAACATGGTTAGAAGTCTTGCGCATTTGCATTTCTGTGTTTCGGAATTATTCAGGCAATAAATTACCCAGGATGTCAACCTTATGCTAAAACAGAAATGACCTACTTTGTGAGGATCTCACGTATTTGAAATTCAACCTTGTGCCTTTTCTTCAGCAGGGCACAGGAGCAAGAGAGGACGGTGAAGTCCAGTGTTTCCGAGGTCTCATCGCAAGGAGACCAAAAGCAGCTGAGATACATGGAGCTCTGACCACAGGCCAGACACTGTCCAAAGGGCTTTAACACTTTGACTTGTTTAATGTCTGTAGCAACCCAGAAGGGAGGTGCTTCTAATACAGTTGAGGAGACTGAGGAAATTTTGCAGAAGGTAACAAAGCCTATAAAATTCAGAGCAAGAATGTGCTCCGGCAGGCTGAACCCAACACTTGTTTCCATAGTCATTATTATTCTACCACTTCTCCAAGCGTATTTCCTACTTTTCAAAAGAATAATGCCAGGGGTAAGGATTTGGTTCTCTTGTTCCCTGGTGAATCTCCAAGAGCCTTGAATAGTTTCTGGCCCACAGTGGTCACACAGTAAATTCTGAGTGACTAAAGGAATGGAAGTTGACATTGGCAAGGCTAAGAGATTTTTTTTAATGCCACATTTACTACCAATTTGCTGACTAAAAAAAAATCATTGTCGCTCTTAACTTCTGATTATCTCCACAGTCTCTTAGCTCCAGAAATCTTCCCTCTCGGATGCCATCCCTAACTTCTTAGAATAGGTCATTTGCAGTTGATCCGGGACCTAGAGTCACCTTGCCTTCTCCTGACATGGCGATTTTCATACCTCACTATAATTATGTGCTGAGTCTGTCTTCCCGAATGTATTACAAGTTCTGTAAGCACAAGGTCTGTGTTTTGCTCACCATCCTAATTGTAGACTCAGCTCTGACTTGGGCACAGTGAGATCTGTTTGCAGATAGCTGTGGAACAAACGAAGGGAAGAGAGTGTGCTTTTAGACCTTATTTTTTACTTCCGATTTACACGGAACTTTCACAGCATGTATTAGCTAGCTGCTGCTACATGGCAGACCACTTGGAAACGTAGTGACCTAAGTGATCTTGTGTGTGTATAACTTACAACTTCTGGGTAACTGGCTCAGGGCTTTTCTTGAGGGGAGAGTCAGATGGCAGCTGGAACCAGTGACAGGCAGGGCTGGCTGAGGCTGGGAGGGCTGCTTCTGAGACGCTCACTCACGAGGCTGCCACTGGGAGTCCTGGTTACTTTGCACCTGGCCCTTCCACAGGATTGCTTAGCAACCGATGATACGCTGGCTGCTTCGCCCAGAGTGAGTGAGGTAGCAGAACACAGTGGCTGCGGCAACGCCTGCTCTGACCTGCGTCCTGGAGGTCACACACCACTACGCTCTGTTGGTCATATATGGCCCTAATTCCATCTTTAGACTCAGACTCCTCTTGGGCCTGGATATCGGGAGGCACGGGGCTTTGTGAAAGATTGACTACATACATCCCATCTTACATTTGACGTGATCCCCATTTTACAGATGAAGAAATTGAGAGGGACAGTGACTTGTCTAAGATTCTAACTTATGCTTAAATCCATTTAACGTTTCATCGTAAAAGTTCTTTCCGATATATCTCAACTACATGTTGAATTGAAAAATATTATGTATAGCTTTGAGAAAAATTCCAGATATAAAAATTCAAATACCAAAAATTGACATAATATTTGCATTATAAAAGAATGCTTATTTAGTTATCATATTAAAATCATTCAATTCATCATGTTTTAGCACAATATTTTAAGACACAAATATTAATGAATCACAAATAAACATTTGGAAATGTGTATATGGGTCTTAGTTACTTTTCCGTTGCTGGGACAGAATATCTGACACCCACAACACACCGGAGGAAAAGGTTTTTAGCTCACAGTTTCAGAAGGTCTCAGCCCATGCACGGGCAGCTGGCAAAGGCAGAAACGCATGGCGCTGGCCTGGCTGGAGGAAGCTATTCATGGCGCGGCAGACAGAAAGCCAAGGGCGCAAGGGAGGTGTAACTAGCACGTGCCCTTCCAGGTCAAGCCCGGCGACCCACCCCTTCCAGGTCGCATGCCTACAATCCACTACATACCCCTAGTCTACCCCATGCCTGCAGCCCAAGCCTTCTGACCAAGTCCCACCTCTCAACAGCACTGGTTCCACCGGAGTTCCACAGCACCCAAACACGTGAGGCGCGGGGGTGCATTCCAGATCCAAGCCGTAACAAAGTTAGAAATAATTACTCAAGACTGTAGGCTTCTAGAAGGCAGGGGTAAATGGCTGGATTTTCAACACCAAGCCTATGACCAGCCCAGAGGAAACTTTCAACAAAAAATTTATTGAGTCAATGAATGATTATGGCAAAACACTTGTAGCTGTCGTCTCTCATGGAGTTTCTGTGTATGAAAAGCTGACATATTGTTTTAGATTAGATTTAATTCTCTAATTTTATAACTCAGTGCGATCCCCATTGGGTTTTATATTACTTGAGTTTCTTAAAACTTATTTAGATATGAGCACTGGCCCAAAATAACATGAGGTGACATTTCCTGACCTTGCTGGATGTAGAGGCTGAAAAACTGATAGATATTTATTAAAAACAAAAAAATGGGTGGAAAAAATTCATCGAAAGACTAGAAAAAGTTATTTTTTCAAGACATGTAAGTAAATAGAATGATATTTATTTTTCTCAACTGGTATTTTAAATCTGAGCAAAATATTTCCTGTTATTTAAAAAAGTATTGAAAAATTTTGGAAATAGAAAAATTTGATTTAAAGATGTGAGAAGGTTCCTGAGAGATTTTTTTGTAAGCCTCAGGGGGTTGATGTTTTTGACTTTTCAATGTAGGATGACTAGGCAAGCTTCTTTTCAATGTCTCCTTAACCGTTTTGAGTGCAAAATTAGTGGATTACCAAATTTATGCTAACAGATTTTTTTTTTTTTTACTGTAAACTTATACTGGGGATCAAACTATGGCAGGACCCTGACACAAGATAAAATTGTTACAGAAAGATGTTTTCTGAACAACTACATTTAGGAGAGAAAGGTTGGAAGTAGAATCCTGATCACAGTGACAACTCAGTATGGAAATTGTACAAATCTATACAGTTTACTCCTGTGCTAGTGCTAATGTGAGGTGAATTCTGTTCACTTCAGCTAGCGGAGATTTGCACTCACAAGTGCGTGTTCCTCAGCTATGCTTCTGCGTGGATTTGGTGTTAGATGCTTTTTTCTCCCTGTATTAATAATTAGCCTGTGTAGACAAAGCATTTAGGATGGGAACGGCAGATACAGGGCATGTGAAGCTCAAACTCCTTTCTCGCCTGTGGCAGGCAGAAGGTAATTAATCACCGAATCATTTGTGGGGTTTGCAAATGAGCAAGGGGTTGGAAAAACTGGGAGAGCTCAAAATTGTCACCCATTGGAGGGAATTGTATGACTTACAACAAACAGTAATTACCTTGATAGATTGATAATTCGCTTGTTATTGACTAAGATGGTAGATAGACTCACCTGGGAAGAGCTGGAGGGCACATTCCTGCTTTTGTACATTAAGTTGTTGTGGGTTATCATTTAATACTGTGAATGTCTGAGGTATGTCTAGACATTTTTAAATTTTCGTTAAGGGCTGCGAGCGCACCTGCCTAGGTAGTGCAAGGTTCAGGACCAGCCTGGAGTGCAGGGCAATCCTGGTTTGAAAAAAGAAATTGGTTAAAATTCTTTAATCCGATAACATTTAACAGACTGGCTCTTAGTTTTATTAAAAATATACCCTAGAGAAAATTAAAAATAGAAAGGAACCTTGAGACTGCTTCTCCTGACTCACTTCCCATCTGACAGTTGTAAAAACGAAGACCCAGCTTGGTGAACTGAGGAAACTCCAGTGGGCTGCTGGGTGCCCCACTGACAGAGCCTCAGCCTCCGTAAGGAGGGAATGACAGAGAGAGAACTGAGACATGATGTTTCTCTTCAATCCCACCCCTACAACTTGCTGGTGTGTGTGTGTGTTTATTTGGATTTATGTATTTTCTGTCTCCACCTGCCGCCTGCAAACCTCAAGAGGCCTTAGCTCTGTATCTGCCTATTCCTCACTCTAGCCACTCCTGTGTTCCTCACATTTATTGAGAATACAGCACATGTTTAAAAGAAACAAAAGCAAAAGTTAAATGAAGGAACTGAAACGAGGCTGTGGATCTGTGCTGATCTGGTACTTCAGGGGGCTGTTGTCATGGAACTAGAAGCGGCTTTCTAGAAACCTAGCATGGTCACAACCTGAGGCCGTCCCAAGACCCACACCTCTGCCCTTCCCAGCCTTGTGCAGTCTCTTTCCCTTGAGCGTGGGAGTGATCTGGGACTCGCTTCTACTAGCAGAACACAGTCAAGGTGATGGAATGTATGTGACTGCACAGATGTGGTTGTGTCACACAAGACCGTCATTTCCGCCTTGCAACATTCCCTCTTGCTGACTTAGAGGAAGCTGCCACATTGGAAGTGGCCCGTGGGAAGGGCCAGAAGGCGAGGCCCTGAGAGCCAAGCATCAGACTTGGTCCCATCGTCCTCGCTCTGAGGAACTGAAGGCTGTGAAGAACCTGTGTGCAGGGACGTGGATTCTGCACCTGTCCTCGGATGAGTCACTGACCTGACAGCACCGTCATGGTGGCCTCACAGGGGGCAGCTCAGCCCTGCCCAGGACACGCCAGCCACAGAAATCGTGAGGTGGGAAAGGCAGGCTTGTTTTTAAATTTTGAGACAGCGTCTCCCTGTGTTACTCAGTTGTCTAGTGTGGGCTCAAATTCATAGGCCTCCTGCCTTAGTCTGCAGAGTGCTGGGGTCACCGGCGCGTGGCACCATTGTAGGCTGCTGTGCATTGAGGCTGTTATTTGTTATCTAGCAACAGACAAGCAATATTTATTTAAAGTTTATTTACTACCCCTCACCCAGATGTTTTCTTTCCTTTGGATGTTCATGAAATAGCGCTCTCAGTCCAGTTTGGATTACTCTAATTTCAACACCAGACTATAAAATAATATAAAGGCTTTTTCAAAAATTTGAGACAGGGTCTTGCTCTATATACCAGGCTTGTCCTGAGCTCACTATGTAGCCCAGGCTGGCTTTAGACTCTCCTGTCTCAGCCTCCCAAGTGCTGGGAGTATAGGCAGGCGTCACCACACTCAGCTTTATATGGCGCTGGGGAATTGAACTCAGGGCCTTGCACAAGCACGGCAAGCACTTTAACTGCTGTGCCATTCCTCCAGCCCAGTGTAGCTCTTTTGAAAATGAAAACATTTAGTTTTGGTCCTTCAGAGGGCCGCAGTGATTGGGTCATCGTGATTTCCTGTGAAGAGATCAGAAGTCTCTCTTTTCTTCTGTTCCACTGATTTTTTGTTTGTTTGTTTGTTTTTGAGACTAGTCTTGCCTCTGTAGTCCCAGCTGGTCCTGAGCTCATGATGCAGCCCAAATTGGCCTTGAACTATGGCAGTCTTCCTGCAACAGCCTCCTGATATTGGGATGAGAGGCGTGCGCCACCAGCTGTGGTCACTTCTACTCCATTGGCTGACGATATTCAGACTAATTCCAAAGAGAGGCTGGGCATGGAATCACCAGGGGAGCATTTTAAAATCTCTCCGTCCACATCTGAAGATAGTTCTCCATACTTTGATTGATACATTGGTTACTTGAAGTCTCTTTTATAAATCCAGCCCTAGGTTAGAAAGAACAGTGGCACTCGCTGAAAAAGTCTTTTCATCTGGAATGGTTTGTTTGCACAGACCCAGTGCGTTGGTAAGGGCTGACAAAGCTTCTTAAAACATAAAGGCACTCAACTGCATTTTTATGAGCCTAAATGACCTTCCTGATTTCTATCACTAAATTTTGTGGGTTTGACAGCTTCTTTGTGAGGGAAACTGTGCCATTGTATTTCAAAGCCAAACAGAAATAAAATAGATTATGTGTAATTTTGTACTGTCCTTGTCCCGTCTATTTTCATGAGTAATTGATGATATCAATATCTTTCGCTTTGCAAAATCATTGCTATTTATTAAAATTGGCTTTATATCAAATCTTTTTCCAACTGAGTCTGTACAATGTTACTCGGCGATCCGTAAGAGCCTCACCACAAAACAAGCCGAAAATATTATATGAAAGTGACGCTTGCTTGGTGGCCAGGTCCGTGGGCCTCTCGAGTTGCCGTGGGGATGGCTTTGCAGTTATTTTTGAGCTACGAAACACTTGGCAGCATGTTGGATTCACCCGCTCCTTCATCTCCACCTACTCTACGTATTTTACGTTGGAGATTGCTCTTTTCTCTGTTCCAAGCGCCCAGAGCTTACCCTTTCCTAGGCTTCTACTGCTGACAACTATTTCCAATGCCTAAGAGAGCTAGCCTGCAGTACCCGGCCCTGCCACCAGGCGTTGCTCTGTAACACACGATGCCAAGCACAAAGGGGCGCTCATGCTCGCTCTCCCTCCCTCCCTCTCTCTCTCTCTCTCTTCTCTCTTTCTCTCTTCCACTCGCCCCAATTTTAAGGCACAAAAATTGCATATGCTGTTTTACTTTATTAAGCTTTTGATAAGCTTCTATTGAAAAAAATTTCCTCTTCTAGACAAATCAGAAGCACAGCTTTTGTCTGAAAATCTCTTGTTTGTTATTTGAATTTTCATCAAGAAATTAGCGAACCCTTCTAGTAATGCTAAGTGGCTTCACTTTTACAAAATAACTTCAAATTTAAACACGGAGAGAGAAGAAATTTTTCACAGGAAAATATGCAGAATATGTATGGAATGACCCCCCTGGAGGTGTGTCTTTGAAATACATGTTTTTATTGTTCACACTTTTAGTTTCCTGTATCTGATTAAGCTAGGAAGCACATAGATATTTTTGTTTCACTAATAATCGCATACGTTTTCCAGGCATGATTTAATTGTTTCTAAGTAAATACATTATAGTTAGTAAACAAAATAGGAAAAAAAATTCTACAGAAAAAATAACTTTTGCTGAAAGCATGGCATTTCTAATTTTTGCACTTTTGTGTCAGACTAAGGATTAACAGTGTCAGCAGCAGGAATTTTTCTTAAAAGTTTTTTTTATTTTAGTCATGTACACGATAGATCCAAGGCAGTAATTCAATGCTCAAATGGCCTCATGTTCCACGAAAACCTCAAGAAGAATGTGAGAGGCGCTCAGACACAATGTTTTGTGACAGTAAGCAGCCAACAGCCCTTGGCAGAAGCTGTGCATTCCCAGGTTAACCCTAGGTGTTCCGTGAAGGCTACTTGGCCATCTGTGTGGTTCCTGGAGAGCGCTCTGGGCAGAGGGAGACAAGAGTTAAACCTGGGGAGCGAGAGACAGGTAGAATAAAAATAATAAAAATCACAGAGCTCGCCATAATTCAGCATAGAGACCCTTATATTCATGTATAGAGTGATCGTCATAGGAGGGTTTTTTCTTTTTACTTTTTTTAATAAAAAATTTTCTGATTTCAGAAAGTTGTTTCCTATGAATGAAACTCTTCACCACAGGGTTGATACGTTGTGATGGATGAAAAGCTGAAATACCTGTTACGGACCAGGCCTCCCCAGCAAGGACCGTGTGTGTCAGGTGAAGGTGGACTGTAAATCAGAGCTCTCGGGTCTAGAATGCCCGCGGCGACGCAGATGGCTGCGAACATCAGCCTTAAGAATAAAATAAAAGGGAACAAGCAGCAATAATAATAAAAAACCTCTTGACAGGCAAATTTGGTGTTACACATTGTGCGTTTCTTTTCAGTCTCTCAAACTTCTGAACACTATAATTTGTTTGTGTTGCTGCACCAGTATCATCGAAGATACAGGACTTTATTAGCTTCTCTCTCTCGGATATGTTTTTTTTTCTTCAGAAAAAAGAATGCATCAAGGTTTAGTCATTTCAATCTGTGGATTCACTCTTTGTAGTCAAAATGGTGTATTTCTCTACTTTGAGGAAATTTTAAAAAGAAGGAAGAATATTAAGAAAAAACAAATGGTTAAAAAGGGAGAAGAGAGGGAAAGAGCAGGAAAGACAGGAAGAGAAAGAAACTCAGGGATAGATTTTTTTGAGACAGTAAAGCACGGAAATGATACCAGTATGCTGGAGGCTCAGGTGTAGATTTCAGACCTGCCTAACCGCTCAGGCCTCCAAGTTTAAGAATTCTTATCAAAAGCAAATTGCTCATATTTAGAGTATATTGCTATCAAACAGGACATAGTCTCTTAGCTGTTCTTGTGGAGCAAGGCTGAAAGATGGCCGCTAAGATTTCTAGCTCAAACATCTTCAATTATTTGAAAGCAATTAAGATGGGATGGGGAAGAGGCGACGGGGAGGTAGTGTCAATGGTCTGTCCGTTTGGCTGGAGTAATGGGCCCAATGGCGGCCCAAGGTGGCCCTTGAGCCTGAAGTTCTCTTGCCTACTTTTAGTCTCTAGAGGTTAAAAAAATCAGCTCATAAGGTAGTCACTATGGGACAGAGAATAGGTGAACAGCTGAAAGAGAAGCTCCAACAGTTGGTGGGAAAATCTTGCACTGTCTATCTTTCCTGTATTAATAATCTTTTTGCCTATAAATCCAAAGCTAGGTTCATCAGCCTTTCAGAAAGAAGCCCTTTGGCTCTGCCATCTAGCCAGAGCTTGGGAAGCCAAGCTGGGCTTTCCTTGTCAGGCCCACATCCCGTCCCATGTACCCGGGCGTAGGTGACGTACACCCCGGTATAGGTGACGTATACCCAGGCGTACGTAGCGTCCCGCTCATGGTCACTGCTACTTTCAAGGTCTCAAGATTCACTCTTCTGTATTCTTCTGACTTGCTCTCTTTTCTCCTGAATGAGAGATGAGAGAGAGTGAAAGTGTGGGGTGATGGGAGTGGCTGGGATCCCGGGGTCTCCATGACACCATGTTTAGAAGTGCCTGGAGGTGAGGACGTGTTGAGAGGCAGGACGATCACCCCGCTTTGCTGCGGCGTAGCTCACTGTTGGAAGTGGCTGGCGGAATTAGCTCACGGAAGGAGCACAGGCCACCAGGAGAGCGGGGCGCTGGGATGGAGGAGAGGGCTCTGCCCTGGAGCACATCTCTTCTGCCTTGCTGCAGGCCTGCACAGGACGGCGCCTGTAGCTGGGATTCATGCGACTGTTCTACATTCCAGACAGGACATGCAGCCTGCTGATAATTTATCTGGAGGTAGAAAAGATTCTTTAAGTTAGAAAAAAAGTCCAAAACCAAAACGCACACTTCTGGTTTGTTCCTTCTAGTTACACAGAGGGGAAGCATTTCTGGGATCTGGAACGGAGAGGATGCAAAGAAGGAAGTGGTCATCGCCTTGGACAGACACTCCTAGGAGCTGGGGCAGAAGCTCAGAGATGATGACTGAGGTTGCGCACCACCGACACGTGAGTCAGCTGGGCGCGCGGGGCCTCTCCTGGCCCCCCTTCCCTCCTCAGCTTCCTCGGAGTGGTTCCCATTTTGTCATGTTCCTGCAGCCTCTGTTCTGGTTTCTCGGCCCTTCCGGTGTGGCTGCTGGGTAATGTTCTGCACACGTGGGAGTGTGCGGCTGTGAGGACTGTTTGGGCGAGGGCTGGAGAGAGTTAATATCCTTAAGACAATAGACACTATTTGAGTTGAGAACAGTGCAGCGACAACCAGGGCTAACTCCAACCACGGAGGTATCCTCTGTTGTTCTAGAACACTTCTCAAACCTTAGCAGGTGTTCTGCTCACTTAGAGGGCTCGAAACTCAGATTCCTGCCCCTGCTCCTCTGAGGTCAAGACCTACCAGGTCAGAGGTGGCTGACCTTTTGCATCATTCTAACCAGTTCCTATGTGATGCTGAAGCCTATGTACCAGCAATCATGCTAAAGAACCAGCCGGACTTAGAGTGAACGGTGGCCTGTGACAGAACTCTACCCACGACCCCTGTAGACGCCTGTGATCCCGCTCTTCCGGCGTATCTGTCGACATGTCTGCCTACCTCTTTCAACTCTGCAGTCTTCGAGAGAATTTCTGTTTCTAGGGCAGTGCTTGACAGGTCAAGGGTGTGCAGACAGATTTTATTGAAGGATGATTTTTGAAATGCTTTGTAACAGGCTTTGATGTGTTTAGAAGCATGGGACGTTAGAACCGAAGGGAAATTTAGACATGACCTAATCCAACCAGGTTGTTCTACAAATAGGGAAAGGGAAGTCCAGCAAGATCACGCATGATCTAGTCATACAGCTAGCGTTAGACTTTACTTACAATGCGCTCATCATCACCGATGTTTACTGAGTAGCTGTTTACCATTGGCTGACCACCAGGCTAACCCCTCTAAATTTTCTTTCACTTGTGGAGAATTCTTTCTCAGTCTTACCTCACTTAACTCTCGGAACAAGCCCACAAGGCCAGAAAAGTATTGCATTCATTTTGCAAAAACTGAGGCTCCCAAAGGGAGATGAGGCAACCAGTAAGGGTGGGGTGAGGTCGTGCGGCTGGGGAATCAACTGTCGACTATGGTGTTACTCTGCCTTACGGGGAGTTGGTGTTCTGTAAATGCTGCAGTTCTGACAGGCTCAACGCTCCTATCTGTGAAAAGGGGAATCGCTTATTCTACAGAATTTTGAAGACTAAAATGGAAAACACGTGTTAGAGCTCGAAGCAGTGCCGACTGAGGGACCTCGTTAGGGAGACGGATTTGTGTTCTCCGAAGTGTTTTCTTGTGCACCAAGTTTGTGTATTTGAAGGCGTTTTTCCCTCTAGCTGAAATGTCTACGTGTTATCCACATGCAGACCAGGTCTTGCTCCCGGATGATTTGTCAGCCTCCCCAGGATGAGGCTGACTCACTGTGGCATCTTTGTTCTTGGTTGATACACATTTTGGTTCATACTTAGAATGGAAGCGCGTTAGAGCCAGAGGCAGCTCGTGGGGTCCAAGGAGCACAGCTGGGGCTGAGAGGTGCCTAGTGAGGACCCCTGGGGAAGGCACGTGGACCCCTGAGGGCTGGCCACCTAGGGCGCCATTCCTTTCCTTGCTCCTGCCTTCTGCCCATCCATGCCCAGCTTCTTTGGTGTCAGAGCTCGGTCGAGAGGAGTCCTTTCCCACAGCACTTCCCCGGTGGTCATACTGTGTGCCCCTGATGCCTTGATGTAAGTTGGTGCCCATCTGGGACCAGGACCCTGAGTCAGAAGAGCCTTCTTTGTTGCTGCGTCTAGAAGGAATACTTTTATTTCTACCCTCCTCAGCATGCCAGTGGATGCAATTGGTCTACTTTCCTCTGCAGCGTAAGGGAGAAGGCTTCGGCAGGAGCAGTGGTGCGTTTTTACGACGCTCTGGAAGTCATAAGGACTTTTGTTACAGAGGCTCCTCCATAATATGTATGCAAAGTTTTGTGCCATTCGGCGCACATGAGCTCCAAATCTCCTCACTTCTCTGGCACTTTCAAGAGTGTATCCGAACAGGAGTGATGGTGACTTTACCAAGAGGACAATCTCCACTTGTTTCCTCATAATTAATACCAAATAAACTACACTGAAATCATAAATCTATACAAAGAACAACGTGCCCACAACAAATGTCATATCTTGGGACACAGTTGCATTTTAACACAGCTTGAAAACTGGTCTGATTCACATGTGCACCTTAGATAACAGGTGGCCCTGTAGAACTCATCGATTTGACCTTGAGGGTGTCTCCCTAGCAGTGTTACAGGACCACTGTATGTGTGGAGGACTTTGCAGGTATCTGGTTCAGTTTCTTTGTTTCACTGATGAAGAAAACAGAGTTCAGTGAGGTAAAGGGGGTTGCTGACTGTCACCGTGAATTACACACTGGTGACAGAGCGGAGCTTGTCCCCTCTCAGTCTGAGGCACTCATCTTTCCCGTGCCATGTCCCACCATAGCGCGCTGGCCATGGTGCCTGTGTGTGCCCAGACTCCAGGAAGGAGATACCAAACATTCCGTGGGCACTATTTCCTTGAAGGAAAGATTTTAATCCTCAAAAATAGGCCTGGTCTGAGAGTTTTCTCATATTGTGTGATCCTTCCCTAATAAAGCTGGCATTTCCACCACAGCCATGTTTATATCTGGTAGCAGCTCCAACGTCTACAACGGGGCTTGGTGAAGCCACTCATGGCACATTCCTGTGACACATCATTCTGTCGTCTCTTGAAATGCTGCCACGGAATAACCATTATCAGCACTGGGAAAAACGAGATGACATTATGTGTAAAAAGACCGAACATTCAAGCATGTGGAACTCTGACTTTAGTTCAGGAAAAAATGAATTCATGCATACTGAACATATTTGAAGGGCACCAAAATGCTAGCAATTGTTGTCTCTGGGTGTTGGATTATGGGGTGACCTTTATTTTTTTCTTTAAAGTATTTCCCAATTTTTAGCAATGAAGATTTACTACTTCTACATCCTAGAGAAGCAAAATATGGTATTTTAAAACTGAGAGTTGGTATTGGGAAGGTTTCCATGCAGGTCTTCCAAGGGCATCCTGGGAGTGTAATGCTGTCCTACAACATAGCTACCTGTGGCTTGTAAAACTGGCTCTGGGAAACAGGACAAAAGGGGAAGGAAGTGAACTTGGAATTGGGATCCGCTTTCCTTTTCGTGCTGAGCCAGAACACGAGATAGCTCTGTTCTCAGTGTTCCTGCCTTCCCTATGGGTACGTTCCACCTGCCTTCCCTATGGGTACGTTCCACCTGCCTTCCCTATGGGTACGATCCACCTGCCTTCCCTATGGGTACGATCCACCTGCCTTCCCTGGACAGAGGGGGGAAGCTGGTGGTGATGAGGGGTTATAACTCAAAAGAACTTCAGAAGTCTTACGTCTTTGGCTGTAAAGATCCCACCGTGTTCGTGGTAAGAACTGCAGGGACCTGTGGAAACTCAGGGCAGGCTTCCAGAATGTAAAGAAACTCGGACCAGATCCCGCTACCGAGCATTCCCCTGCTGGGTTGGAACTGAGGCGTGGAAATCCTCTCAGCCGGCGCTTGGCAACTTTGCCTGGGATAATCTTTAATTTAACAGTGTTCGTTCTCCTTCAACAACACACTGGTCAAGGGGCTTTCGAGGAGTCTGTATTTTTTTTTTTTTTCATCACACCCATTCAGACTGCAGGTTCATCCCAGGTACATGCTGCTGGAGTTCACACTGGACTTCCTTAGGCAAGGAGGGTTTGGATAAACCCTTTGCCTATACTTCTAATGGTGAAGAGAGCTTCAGGCCATACATAGGGGAGGGTTCATGTGCCCCCCCAAATCCATGGGTGGATTCTGCTCCCTGCTTCTCAACCCTTTCCTGAGCCACTTGAGAGATATTCAAACTGTCTTGCAACCAGAAAAATCACCAGGCTGAGGGGGAGCAGGAGAGGCCTGCTTCCTGCCACCATGCAATGTAAAAACACAGCCTCCCTCAAGGGGGATCCTAGCTGGCTCGGAGCCCTGGCCCCAGCACCGTTGTGATCTGATCTGGGAAGGTCTAGAAGGCTAATCTGCTCATTTCTACTCCAGACATTCAGAGTAGGGATGCTGGTTGATATAATCCACTCTCTGGAAAATAGCAACTAGATCACAATTGGTCTTACACGCTCTTGCGAACCAGGCTGAGGCCTCTTCGACTGAGCCTTGAAGCTGACCCCTGGGCAGCAGGCCTTGGGGATAAACCTCTTCCCTCTGGCTGCTTGCTTGGTCTCTTTCCAGCCTGGACATTTTAGCAAAGGTCTTGAAGCCAAGAGGCCGGTCGTCCTGTGTCCCCGTGCTGTGATCTCTTGCTCAGTCTTCCAGACTTCCAGGGCACGCCCTGATGCTGTTTGTGCAGGGGAGACCTCTCTCTCACCTTCCAGTCACCATTCTTTCCTGGCCCTCCCGCTGGCTTCTGCTCTGGCAAGTAACCCCCATTCGTTTCCACCCTGCGTGTGAGCTAGCTGCCCACAGATCCCTCTACATCCCCAAGCTGTAAGGTCACCACACTTTTTTTTTCCTGTGCCTGGCTGGTCTAGACTCCCAGTCAATATTTGATGGCATGAAATAAAAGCTCCAGTTTTGCCAGTTGCTTTGACATCTTCCCGGTCCCATACTACATTTATTATCGTTTCCCCAGTACCTGACTAGGGTATAGCAGGGTGAGATCACTCATAGGTTAAACAGTAAGTGAGACCAGTTAGCACCAGGAACACCCAGTGGCCCCCACCTCCAGGGCCTTCCAAGAGAACTAAAGATAAGACGTCACCCATCACGGGCACCCCGAGACTTGGCCAGTGGGAGGCACTGTGGTTTAAAGATGGAGGTGGAGTCAGAGAGGTCTTTCTGTAGGTAGCAGGACTCCCCTGAGTCTTAAATATGGGAGGGGTTCCAATGAGCCTGCTGTAATTTTATAAGCACAGGGAGGAAAGTCTTGGATTTGTATTAGACAGTTTGAGCTAATTTTCTAGCACCGATGTGGAATATGGCCCTGGACGAGCCACTGAAGCTTACAGGCCTGATATTATTATGAAGAGGAATCATAAAAAAAAAAAGGTCTGGTTGGCTGGTCTTATGAAATTTCTCGTGCCACAAAGAATGGGAAAACCCTTTGCAAGTAAGAAAATTATGTATAACTACCACTAATTATGACTCTCCTTGTCAGTGGGCGGTAAGGATGGAGATCAGCCTCTGTGGTTGCAGAGACACTTTGCTCCATTTGATCCAGAGATGTGGATTTTCTGTAAAACTTTTTGGCATCTTTATGAGCCCTCCTGACTTTTGCATGAATTTTGGCAACGTATATTATGGGTTTTTTTTTTCCCCCAATGCATTCTAGCTTCTGAAACTGTCTTTTAATGATAATGCATAATTATTAATATATCATTCCACAATGTCCCACACAGATATTTTAGTTTACAAATATGCAGTCAGAACAAAGCTAAATGCCCTTGTTATCTGCAGTATGCTAACCTTCCTCCCCTTCTCTGTCTCTGTAAAAATAAAAAAAATCATCCGGTTGGAACACAGTAACATTTTGAATCTTTCTGAAAGATGGATTTAAAAACCCTGCAACAGAGTTCTCTCTCTCTCTCTCTCTCTCTCTCTCTCTCTCTCTCTCTCTCACACACACACACACACACACACACACACACACACACACAAAACCATCTCAGGAGACACCCAAAGAGAGCCAAATTCAATTCTGATGATAAAATTGGTGATTTAGAAGAGAAAGTAAGCAAGTTCACGACAGCTTGTAAAGTTTTCCTGGAGAACGTGAAAGCGAGTCTATCACCAGTGCCCCGTGGACAGGACAAGGGGAACAGAGCAAGGTAAGAGCCAGGGCTGGTAAGCAGGAGACAGGAGGGGCTGGCTACGGCAGAAGGGGTGAGCGCTTGTGTGTGTGCGGGAGTGGAAGGCGAGATTAAAAAAAATTCTGCTGAGCAACTTTGGAGAGTCTGAGTAGTTAGGTGGAGGATCAGTCCGTAAGAGGCTTTGGGTTCCAGACAGCCACAAAGGCAACTGACATGGCAATTTGGTGGTAGGAGTGCCTTCGCCAAGCCCCGGACAACAGGCTGAACGCAATGTTTTGGGAAGGATGACCCAGCAGCTGCAATTATAATCAACATTCCGGCAGATCAGAGAAATGTGTTATTTTTTCCCCTTAGAATAGATACGTCAAGTATTTCCCCTACTAGCCTAAGAAGAGCACAGTAGACCAGAACAGATCAAACTGACGTCCTCCTTCTCTTTCTCCCTTCTTTGTTCTTTCCCTCCTTTCATTTCTTTCTTTCATGCTAAGGCTACTAATGTGATTCATATGGTAAAGTTTGATTTCGTTTTCTTTTATGTGTTGATAAAACATCTCTTGGTATGTTTCCACACACGAGTATCTCCGGAAAAAAATGTCTACGTGATGCTTCTCTGAAAAAAACACACCACACCCCTTTCCCCGGCCTGACAGTGTTGTTCTGGAATGGGAATTCTCAGTCTCTGAGCTGCTACTCCCATTCACAAAACTTTGCAATGCCAGTAGTTCCTTTGTGAATCTATCAATGGATTAAAAATTGAGTTTGCTTATGAGTACGATAGAGGACATTTTCTGGGAAGAAGCACCAGGTAAATGGCATTTTTTAACCTAAGGTTGGGGCAATGGCTAGGTCAGCAGCAAGGCTAGGGCATCTCTCTCTGGGGGAACACGTGGTGAGCGCAATCCTAAATCCCAAGTTTCCTCACTCCTGGTGCCCGTGCCACATATGCGCCTCTATTCTGAAGTGGGCACTACTGGCGAATATTTAAGAAAATCACTCTTAACATTGGGTTCAACCACATGGCAAAAGTGAAGCTATTTTGCAAATGTAATTATGGTCCCTGATCAGTTGAATATGTGCTAATCAAAAGGAAGATTATCCTGGGTGGGTTTGACCTGAAGAGACAAACTCTAACAAGAAGTCAGATTCTCTTAGGGTCCTTCAGGAAACAATGACACACGAGCTGCTCTGGAGAGGCGACGTGGAAGGACACGAGGGTGACTGCAGCAGCTGAGAGCGATTTCTGCCCAATCTCCAATAAGGGGATGAGGACTGAGGCATATGAATTCTGCTAGTGACTAGCGAGTTCAAAAGTGGACCTTGAGCCTCAGATAAGATTGTAGCCTTATGACACCTGCATGTCAGTCCCATGAGATCCAAGCAGGGAACGTATCTCATCTCTACCTAGATTTCTGGTGCACAGAAGCTGTGAGACAGTACATAGGTATCGATGGACATCCCTACATTTGTTACAATTTGTTACACGACATAGAAAACTGCAATAGGTTGCTAGTGTGTCATTACATGGCAAAATATCCTTGGAAATGAACAAGATGGGACTTTAAAATATTAGAATTCTTATCGGGAGGATTATGGAACAAGGTTCAAAGAAATAGAATCAAATTCTTGGGCAAGAAATGAAATTCCTGAAGATCATGCTCAGGAACGGCTACGCATCATCACATTATTAGGTTTTGGTTTTCTGGGTGCCAGATGCAACTTGGGAGCCAGAGCTGAATTGTTTAAGAAGCTGAAGGACAAGGGAACTGTCACTAGAATCACTCGACTTTCTTCCAACTGGTACCTGGTTTTTTTCCTAAATGGAGGACCAGGCCTGGTTGTTTCTAAAGACTACAGGTTTAGGAGAGCATTACATTTCGAACTGCTTGGTTTTATACAAAATTATTAACCTTGTCAGGATCCCCAGTTGTTTGATCTTGATTCGGAAGCTTCCGTGGGCATCTGTTCCTTTCTGCTTTCTTTGGAGAAGACGGACTCTGCTGTTTTTACCTGGCTTAGCAACAAGTGGTTGGTGTTCCTCAGAAGGCTTTGGTTTGTGACAATGGATTCTAGACACAGTGCGAATGGGAGTAGTCTGTGTTGTTGAGAAAGATGTCCTTGAAGAAAGAGACCTGACCGTCGTCAGCAGGCACACTCACCAGTGGTGTCATCACTGGGGTGGTAGAGTCAGCTCATCGGAAGTCACCCCTGACTTTGTAGGCCTGAGTGAGAGCCGAGGTTACTCAAATGGTGCAATTCTGGAGGACCAAGTGAGGGAAACGGAGCTGAAATGCAAGATGGAGGAGCACACGGTTGGTAGCCTATAAATAAAGATCAAGAAGGCGCTGGTATTAGCTCAGAGCTTATCGATGGCCTCCCTTGGGAGGATGTGCTGGGAAGCCCAAGCATCAGA
Source organism: Ctenodactylus gundi (assembly GCA_004027205.1). Lineage (NCBI taxonomy): Eukaryota > Metazoa > Chordata > Mammalia > Rodentia > Ctenodactylidae > Ctenodactylus > Ctenodactylus gundi. Next base: position 715,125 of record PVKB01000027.1, read on the forward strand.
GGCCGGGATAATGAGGGAGCTGACCCAGGCTCGGACCGGCCTCTCACTCCGTGTACTCCGTGTGGTGTGTGCTACACTCACAAAGAGCAGGGATTTTCTGACTGTCTCTGTCGCGCTGACCTTTCGTGTGTTTACTTTTCCATCGGTTTGGGGAAGGCACGTTTGAACTCTGTAGTAGGAGTGAGTTCACTCCTCCTCCTCTCTCCTTTTTTCTCCTCTCGTGCCCGAAACAGTTTGCTGAGTGACAAATAAACATAAGTTGTTTTTACAGGTGTAAAACCAACAGATCAAATGCTGGCCTGCGCCTGGGCTTGTGAATGAGGACTGTGTTATGTTTGGAGAACACCACCACATCATTTACACTTGCAAACCCTTTGTAATCTTAATCTCTTTGTTGCTTTTATGTTATACTGGCCCCCCCCAAGGTTAAAGAAAGAGGTTTAGACCTTAAACACAAATCCAGCCTTCAAGCTCTGGAATTATCCTTGCCTTTAAATGCAGCTGATCAATGCCCATTTCTTTTGAAAATAAAACCCTTTTGAACCTTGAAAGCCTTCCACTGTTGAGCTATGCCTAAGTGCCACATGGGGGAATGGGCAGAAAAGAGCCCATTTTTCCCTTAGTGCTTGCATTAGGGGTCCCAGAGTTCAGTCCGACGCAATCAATTTAATTGGCGCTAGCTCTGGTGACAAATTATGCTAGTTTACACTCCAGTGTAGCAGAGATTCCTCAAACGCAGGGGAAGAAGGGAGATACACTTCTTGGTCTCTACTTAAAGAGGGCAACAGTATTGGGAAAGGAGCACATTTAATTTATCACTGTCAGAGCAGGTGCAAAGTTTAATTCTAACTAAAAGCATTAAACAATTAACCCAGACAGTCAGGCCTTCTGAAAATGCTCAGTAGCAGGGAACACATGGACCAGATTACCAACGGAAGCGTTGGTGCTTCTCTTTTATTCTGCTGAATATACTTTTGCACTTTTCCCCCAAACCAAAACCAAACAAGAGAGAGAGAGAGAGAGAGAGAGAGAGAGAGAGAGAGAGAGAGAGCAAAACAAGAGTCCAGAAATACAGTAATTTATTTCTTGGGTGTGTTAGTGGATGTCTGAATTGAAAGGGTCAAGTAGGACACCACCCTACACTCAAAGATCAACAACTAACTGTCCCTTGAGCCTTTGCTGATTAGCTGAGAGCAGAGAAATAAAGTCACTCTATTATGAAGCTCTTATAATCCAGTTGTCCACTTTTTGGGGCAATGTATATTACAATGCATAATACACTCCACGAATTCAATTTGTTCTGCAGTGTTCTAACCCTTGGAGGTTATCTATTAGCGGTGGGGATGTGGATGGGGGCAGCAAAGGGGGGGGCGTGGAGAAGGTGTTAGTGACCCAAGGGAAGAACTTGGGGATGGTAAGCAAAGAAACCCAGCTAGACACGAAGATGAAACTTCTCCCACAGATACTTCATACATGACCTTTCTGTGGTTGTTGACGTGACCAGAGAATCATCAGATTTTAGGGCTATCAGGTCTTTGGGGGAATGTTGACTCTTAAGCAGGGGAATTTTACTGTGAAGATGTTGACATTTCTGTCACTGCTAGGTAGTTTTTGCAAAGCTCTCCCTGATGGCTAGCTGTTCTGACTTGGTGCAGGCAGGTCAAGAGAGGTTCTGAGCTTTGAGGATTGTCTGGCCTGTATGTGAGTGGGGGCTGTGCTTCACACTTGATGTGTTGGACCTTTGTAGTTGCTGGCCGAGGAGACACCCATCATAAGTGTCTGATATACCCCAGCTAAGGCATGATAGAGACCTCATGTGCGTTCATTTTCTGTCTCTTTCCCTCCAGATAATCCGAATAAATGAAGGGCTATAGGTAAGGCACCTGGTCCAGTGCCTGGAACACATAACAGCAGTGTATTTCCAACTCTTCAGTAGACTAAGAACAGGTAGTTTAACTTACAATGTTAATACTCTGGAAATTTGGAAACTTTGTCTTTTTCTGGATTGATTTATGAGTTTAAAGTACGTTACGGAAAGAAAAGCCTAAAATCAAGTTTTCCTTTTTATAAATGTGCAGCTAGAAATAGTTGGGCTGAGAAACTTAGATGTCACGGTACATTGTCCTCTCTTCGCAGATGAGGACTCATAGACCGAGATTGGCTAAAGACTTTGCCCAGGGAATGGCAGGTACACGGCTAGGCCTGTCTGGTGATCTTGAGGTGTGAGAGCTACTCAGGCTGGGTGGAAGTGGGAGTGTGGATCTCCGATAACCCCAACTCCGACCTTGCAGAACCTCATAGCTGCGCTGAACACACTCTGAAAACCACAGGAGCCTGTTAAGACTGCCACACCGGGAACTTGCTCTGTGTAAATTACCAGATCGCTGTATTGGAGAAAATTATGTTGCTGCGCTAGCCCTTTGCCTAAGTTAACTACTTTAAACGTGAGATTCCCCTGCTCTGATTGTAAGCACAATTTAGCACTAGAAAAAGAAAAAAAAAACCCTAAGAGAAATTAAAGAAAGAAGAAAGGAAAAAAGAAAAAAAAGGAAAGAAATTCAGCACGTTTCATTCCATATTCAACCTAGGCACCAAATACAGAGTATGAAGTTTTATTTCAGGAAGTTGGCTCAGTCCTATGATTAGAGGGAATTTTGTAGTTTATTCCCATCCTTCCTTCCTTCCCTCCTTCCTTCCTTCTTCTCCTTCCTTCCTTCCTTCCTTCCCTCCTTCCTTCCTTCCTTCCTTCCTTCCTTCCTTCCTTCTTCCTATCTTTGGAATTTCCTTCTTTCTTTCTGACAGAATCTTGTTATAAAGCCCACACTGGCCTTGAACTCGTGACCCTCTTGCCTCGGCCTCCTTAGTCCTGAGACAACATGCCAGGCCTCCGTTTCCATTTCATGAGAAGAGTCCTGCTGCCTCTTCTGCGCCACCTTGGTGCCGACTAGCGCAGGCCCGAGTGTTGTTTCTGACAGCTTGGGATCCTCCTTGAGGTGCGCGCTGCTCCATCAGCACCAGCGCAAAGTGCTAGCTGAGCTCACACCGCACCAACAGTCCCAGCTATTTACTCTTCACAACTTCACGGTGTACGTCCTATCATCTCTACTGGTAGAGACAGAAACTGGTAAGAAAGAGCCGTGTAGTCATCAAGAAGGGTGGGATCAGGATCTGAACCCAATCCCACCCCAGGCCTGTGCTCTCTGCACTCTCCGTGGCTGTGGGCAGTAGTTAGGGCCTCATGGAGTTGGCCTAAATCTTGGCAATCCGAAAAGCAGAAACTGCCCGTATGGGATGAAGAGCCATGACACGCTGGTGCTTGTTTTATTTTGGAACCTAGGGTCAGTAAGAGATTTTTCTTTCTCAGGTGGTTTGTCGTCGTGATCTAGCACAATTTCTTTTTTGTCTGTCAGAAAATGGCCAAAAAGGATCTCTAGCTGTTGACTGTGTGACGCTCCCTAGGAAGAACCACCCGGGTGGGGTTTTTCCCACGGGCTTGGTCAGCTTCTAGGCTCCCAGTAGCCATCTTTATGATGTTATGAGGACGAAAGAGCTGGAGACGAAAGGGCGGGAGTCTTCTGGAGAAGCGTAGCCTGCTCACCTGGCAGAGCTGTGGCGCTGGAGAAGGGTGAAGGACGTCCCCTTTCCCACCACGGAGAAGGCAGGTGAGGCCCACACTGGCACTGGCGACGTCCGGGGCGGGCATGCCTTCCGACAGCGGCCAAGGAGTGCGTAATTCAAATTATTAGTCCAGCTCCCCAAGCTCTCGTTTATTACATCTAATTGCAAAATAAGGGATCTTAACTTGCGTATGTCCCGTCCCCTATTTCTCCATTATTTGCTTTACTCATTCATCTAGACTTAATTGCCCCTCACAGCAGTCTCCATGAAATCTGGTTAGGTTGCCTATTGCCACTATAATTTCAGGACGTTTATGTAACTTACTGGTATTAACAAGAGCTGTCCTTCTCTTGAGATCTCACTGGGACTCTGTCTTCATCCATGCCAGTCCAGGACAGCCCGCCCTGCAAGACACGCACAAGGAGACACTCTCTTTCACTAGGGTGGGGCCGTGGTCCAAAGTCTCTACAGCCTTCCCAGGGGGAGGCCCAAGGGCAAAAGAGGCCACCCTCTGCGCCTGTGGGCTCCACTTCCACCTGCAAGCCAATCGAGAATCAAAAATTTCCCCCAAATGTGTAACAGTACTGAATGTACACAGATTCTCAGCTTCCCAAGCAAACAATATAGTATAAACAATATAGTATAAGAACTACTTAGATAACACTTACATTGCATGACATATTAGAAGTAATCTAAAGACGACCTAATGTGTATGGCAGCTTTTACATTGGCCCTGTGCAAATAGGATATTATTTTATGTAAGTGGCTTGAGCGTTAGTACATTTTGGTGATTTCTGTGGGTCCTGGAACTAATCCCCTGTGAATTCCCAGGCAAAAATGCAAAGAAAAAAAGTGTGTTAGGTGTCTCAATTTGTACTTCGGTATTTCTGAATTGGAAATATTTTAATCCTGATGAAAGAGAAACAAATAAAAATTTGGAAGGTAAAATATTGTAGCATAACTTTTCCCTGAACTTGGAGAGTGTGTGTGAAAGGGGACACGCTAACTCTTTTCTCCCTTGCCCTTATCTTTTAAATAAAGACGAGAAAAAAAATCCCAAACCCCAAAATACAAATAACAAAATGCATTGCTTTATGGTAGGATAAACATTCAGCTGTGTCATCTGCAAGATTTCAATAACATAAACAAAAATAAACCAGGCCATTTTCATAGTGAGTTTTTGTGTTTAGTATACGAAGTATTTCTGGATTGTCATCAAGCCAGCATTTGTGACCACTTTAGAGAAATAAAAATTTTAGTAACAGAAAATTATAACGTCGTCCAGCTTTTGATAGGGGACAAGGGAATAGAGGAGACTACGAATGATTTTAAGAAATAGAGATTTGCCAAGGCGCGCAGGCGTAGAGAGAGAGGCGCGCTGCTCGGAGACGTCTGCACCCGACACCAGTGTGAGACTCCAGTGTCCAGTCCAGCTCTGAAGACGACGGCTTCGCGTGGCCGGGCAGTGGCCACCAGGGCTTCTTTTAGACTTGACCCTACTCATCTGGAGAAGGGGGGTTCTTTGCTGTTCCATGTCCCCAGGCTTAAAGACTAAATTAAACCAAAGTTTTTATCAACTTAGAAATAAAGTCTGCAAGTTGGTCTCGGATCTTTTTCAGCCTATAATTGCACAGCTTCCTTATCGTTAAAAAATAAAGAACAAAACCTTAAAACCCATTCGGCTGATCTCTGGGAAAACCGAACACCGGAGTCACCACCTGGCTGGCGCCCGCAGGAGTGACGCTTGCGTGCGCTGTTGGTTGCACGTGCGCGTGTCGTGCCTTCTCCACACGGTGCCGTGAGTCAGACGCGGCCCGGCTCTGGCGGGTGTGCACCCTACCCCCACTCTCGCTCTGTGGGAGGCACACAGAGGTCACGAGACCACCCACGCCCAAGGCCGTTCCGAAGCCTCTGTGTGTTCTCTTTAGCACGAGACCTCCCGCTCGCTCCCGTCTCCGATTCGCTTAGGGATACTGGGGTTCACCTTTCCCTCTCCTTCCGGTGGCAACTCTCCAAACATGGTCTGAGCATTGTTCTTTCTAGTGTTCATGTTTCTAATACGAGAAGGCCTGTAATTTTGATTCTAGCAGGAATTAATAATAGCCTTGTTGTAGTCCTAATTAGTTTTTCATCAAAATCACTGTTAGGGTCCACCCATTCCTCTGTTCTGTTGAGGCTTTCCTCCCCCTCAGGTGACGAGCCAGGGTTGGTGGCAGAGGTATTCCGAGGAGGGTTTAGCTCTATTAAAGGCTCCATGGACGTATCTTTTTCTCCATTCAATTAAGAATTTCCCTTTAAACTCTCCCAGTAGGAGAGTAGGAGTGTTTCGACAGAGTTCCTTACACATCTGTGGTTCCACATTTCCAGGAAGACCACTAGAACGTCCTTCTCGTTAGGGTTTACTTTCTGGGTTCTAGGCTTTTCAAAGCATCCAGTTATCATGAGGATGGATCACAGGACTGTTTTACAAAGCTCCCTTATCTACTTATCCAAAGAGTGATTCCTCTGAAACCTTGAAATCATTAAACAGTGGTAGAAAAAGCATATTTTGACTTCACATGAGAGTATTTTGATTCAAGACTTTCTGGTCTCTTGTTTCTGGTTAGGCAAATTTGTGACACATTCTGACTGGAACACAGTCCTGCCAGTGCGGTTCTTCTCTGAGGATCGTTCCTTTTATCCACCTGCGCAGTTTTCCTTAACTCCTGCATAGCTCAAGACGAGGGGCCTCAGGAGGGCGTGGGGGGGGGCGGTGTGGGTCACAAGGAAAGGCCACGTCTTGAGCTGAGCTTCTTAAATTTCTTTAAGGAAGCCAAATGTCTAGCATGGTTATTTCTGAGTTCAGGCTTTTACCTGGGCTGGTCAGACTTGGTTGGAGTAGGAATCCGAAAGGCTTCCATATTTCTGATGCTTCTATTCAGAGCTCAGGAATTTCTGTGGTAAGTGGGGCCTCTCTCCCTTGCAATTAGGGGGCAGCAATTGTTTGGTGGAGGGATCTTCAGAGCGGCTGACCTTTCCTTCTTCTTTACCTCTCAGAAAGTTCATCCTTTTTATGACTGTGCTTGCTGGGAGACTGAGGGTAAGTAGCTGGGTGAGGCTCAAAGCTCCTCTCTACTTCCACGGAGTCCCTCCCCCAGCTGAGTTTAAAACTAGGGAATCCACTGTGGCATCCCAGACAGCAGATAGAAACCTGGTCTTTCCACTCTGGTGCCAGTCTCAAGGTGTGCTTCCTACGCCTTGTGTTTATCTGGCATTTTCCTGGCAAAAGTTTGGGGGAAGGGTGATGGCATGAGGACAGTCATGACAGTGTCGGGGTGGGGGGTGCTCACCTTGGACTTCTCAGACGGATGGAGGTGTGAGTCCTCGCGCTCAGCGTGGCCTATGAAAGCCACGTGAGGCACCTTCTCTGTGTCAGCCACTTAGGACATAAAACCGAGAAAGACGTGGTTGCGGGCGCTCTGGAGGATTCCCAGAGGAGAAATGCGCAGCCAGGAGACCAAGCCCCGCAGGAAGCCGGCTGTATGGTACCACTTCTGCTGTCTGTAGGCTGAAGGTTCAATGGTCAGGGATCCCCTGATCTCGAAAGACAGGGATGTGTGGAGATGCTCGGAGAAGGGCGTGTTGGGAGGACCGAGGTGCCTCCCCTAAGGTCTCTGGCTGTAGAGCTGCAGTTTGCTCTGGGCACCTGGCCAGGCAGGATGTGGTACTGGAACTCTGCAGTGCTAGCTCTGACCCAGGGCTACAGAGGGCACCATTTTCTTTTCGTTTTCTTCACTTTCAAATTTTATTCTAAAACACATATTAGTTTGAAACAACTTAAAACTTAGAGAAAATTTGCAGGAACAATAGAGGAAACATTCATAGACCTTTATCCAGATTTATCAATTTGTAACACCTGGGCACAGCTATATTTATCTGTTGGTCTGTCATATTGCTGTAGAGTCCCTTGGGAGAAGGTGCCAGCTTCCTCCTGCCTTAGTACTTCAGCGTATACCAAGGAAAAACAACTCTCTAATGTCACCACGATATGATTATGAAATAATAGAAAACTTAGCAGTGATACAATGTTTTTATTTATTCAGTAATCCATATTGTAAACCAATGATGCCCTTTAGAGAATCATTTCATTTTTTTCTCTCAAGTACAGAGACCACTCTAAGCTCAGATGTTATATTCATTTGTCTTTTTTTTTTTAAGCAAGAATAGCATTTTAACCTTAGTTTATCTCTAACTGAATCGACATTTTCCCAAAATACGCGCCACTTGTTTTACGGAGAGTTTTCCATGTGGAGTTCATCTGTTGCTTCTTCATGATCGCGTTCCCAGGTTGCATCTGTGGTGAGCGTTCATGCAGAAGGCGTGTTTCTCACAGGGACACATCTGTGGACACGTGATGGTTCTCAGTATGAATGCTAATTTTGTTAACCTGATGAAACTATTGCCTGATTTCTCTCCAGCAAAGCTCCTTTATTTCTTTATTTTTTGAACACTGGATTGCCATGAACAACTTGCAGAGAGGTACGCTGGAAGACCATGCTTGTCACCCATCTTGCTCCTCAGAAGGCTTTGAACCCCAAATCCAACATTTGTTGATAATCTTTATTTCTTTTGTTTGAAATGACATTGAACGTATTTTTTGTATGTTTTCAATGTATGAAGAGAGTTTTTATGTATTGTGAGAAATTGTTTATTTTGTTTAATTTTCTTAATGAGTTTTAATTTCCTCACCAACCTTTGGAAGTCCTTGAAATATATGTATAGTCTTTTTATGTGATTAATCTACACACGCACACACACAGAGATATATGCGACTCTTGTCATTCTTTAAATATTTTTTCCAATTCATTTGTCTTTTAAGCTTTTTGTGGTGCTTTTTTCTAGGTGAGCTGTCTTGTTGCAGCTGGCATGGTAGGAGTGTTTTCTCTAAATCTCAGCAAGATGGCGGATGTGCTGACACGGTGACATAGCTTAAGTTTTCAGGAGTTGGCTACAGGAAGAAAAGCAGTGATTCCCGGGAACGAGGGCAGCCTTAAGCAGTTTGCGCACACGTGTGTGTGTGTGTCTGTGTGTGTGTGTCTGTGTGTGTGTGTGTGTGTGTGTGTGTGTGTGTGTGTGTGTGGTGTCTTTCTCATTGTCCAGGAGCACAGTTTCATGACTCTTCTTTTCTGTGATTGCCTGGTGCATTCTGCTGTCAGGCTGTTCCTGTAATTTCGCATTTCTTAACTGAAATTCTAACTTGGCTTTAATGCATCGTGGCGCCAACTCCAGTATCCTCTGCCAAATTAATGAGGTGTCTGCTTCCTACTTTATTTTCTAGGTTCTCAGGACCACACAGTTTCAGATCCTATCTTGTCTTGCATATCACATTTGTAGTCGTATATTACATAAGGTTTGCCTATAGGGGTTGGCTTTGACCAGTTGTGGAAATTGATTTAGCCGTCCCTGGGCCACAGTTTTCTTCACGTCTGATGCTGACCTTGAAGTCCACAAGTGGTCAGGAAGGGAACATAGATGAAAATGAGGGTGATCACAAGCCGGTAGACCCATAAGTGCATCTGGAACCTCCTACACGGGCTGCAATCCATGCTGACTCCTGTTGCCTCTGACTGTGGTGATGTAGGCAACTTGCAGAAGTGGAGGCCCTTTGTCATCAAGCTACGTGTGTACGCCTGGCCAGGGCTCAGAGCAGCTGAGGGAGGACCAGAGCGTGGCAGGAGAGCTCAGGGTCAAGTGCTTCCTGTCAGTGGAGTTAGCAGCTTGACATTATTTGTGTCAATTACAATGGAAGTGTGCTGTCCCCCAGAATCTCCCAAGACATTCCTTGAGACCCACCCTAACTAGGGATGTCCAGGAAAAAGAATTCTTGCAAAATTTACAAGTTGCTATTTATTCTAATCAAAGCAACACCCACAAGGCCATGGTAAATCCTTCTCGAATTGCGAAGCCTTAACCTAAAATTATTTTACTTGAGTTATATTGTCGGTAATCTCTTCTGGCAAACAGTTTTTGCTGGCAATTTTTGGCTGATGTTTTTTGGAAAGTATCTTAATCCTTCTTTGGCTGTAGAAGGGTATTTTCACTGGACATACAATTTGAGATTGGCGTTTTAGTTCTTCCCATTGACACTTTAAAGGTACATTTCCCACAGATTCAGGATGACACTGTTATTGCTGATTATCCAATGGCTGTTATGAAGACCATTTGTCTGAAATAGTGGTTTTTTTTCTTCTCCTGGGAATAGCCTGTTTTTCAGATGTATTTCTTTTCTTCAGCATACAGTATTTTCATGATCATGTGACTACATTTGCATTTCTTTTTTGTATCTTATTTCTGTGTTTCGGATATATTCTGCTTTTAAAATCTGATTTATTCGTATTGATATATTATTATTATTATGTATATTTTCTTCTCCATCTTTTTATTCTTCTTCCGGTTCCCAACAGGGTGTTGATTAGAGCTGTTTAAGACTTTTCTATTTTCTTTTGTTACTAAAATATTAAGTGCTTGCATTGTGATTAGAGGACATGGTCTTTGACATTTCTTAACATCTGTTAAGACTTGTTTTGTAATGCAGTTTGTGGGTTTGGAAAGGTTTGAAAGTGAAGTTGTTTTCGAGTCTTGTGTCATTTGCTGATTTAAGTTTCTTCTCTGGAATGATACGAAATTGAATACAGTGACCATGGGCTATTTCTATTGCTCACTACACTTGGCGCAGTATGCGAACACGTGCTTCTTTGTCTGATAACAGGAGATTTCGGTCCTTGTAGAGCCAGCTCCCAGCTAACGCTCTTGCAGGTGCTTTGTGGGGTTGCTCTTGGATTCTCCTGTAAGGACTTTGCACCAGTTTGCTCTAGCATGTGAGAGAACTTGCACAAGTTGATTGTATTCCCTGGAGTTGAGATTTCTCATTGTCGGACACCAGTGTGCAAGTCAGAGTTCCTGGTGTACGGGCAATGGAGACAGAGTTGCTTGTAAGGGGTTTCAAAGGTTAGTACCAACTTTCCCAGATGATGTGTGTATACTTCTTTCATTGTTATTGTTTGTTCAGAAAATACATATTTGGAAGTGATTTTTAAAGCATGCCTTGTTGGTCCCATGATCTACTGCAAAATTTAAGCTAAAATAATGAGTAAATAAATGAATCCCTATGGGAGAATGCAGACGATGCTTCGGCCGCTTGGCTCTGCTTACTGAAACTATAGAAACTGACAGACTACAGGAGTAAAGTGTAACCCCCAGGACGGTGATATTTTTTTGTACAGAAAGCGGTTGGCTTGACAACATCCCACGGAGCTCTGTGTTGCTTCCACGTGCCTCCAGCAGGGGCAGCGAGGTTTTCCTTGTCCTGAGTAACTTTCTATCTGGAAATCACCCCTCCATGCTTGAGAGAGAGCATGGGATTGGTCTGCCCATCCCATTTGTTTGAGGATCTGCCACATGACTAAGTGGGGGAGTGTTGAAGTGCCGGCCTAAGGTGCTCACAGACCCCGTGAAGTCTCTATGCAGAGAACCAGGCACAGGATGGACTCTTGCTTCGAATCACCACCACCAGCATCGTGGTGGCTCATTTGGGCCTTCCTTCCCACCTCTGGTGATGTCGCCCACCCTGGTCACGTGGGGGGGGGTTGTGGTGTTCTAACACCTGTGCTAGCTGGCTTTGTTCGGTTGCTCTGCTTTTCCTTCATTTTCAAAATAAACTGAAACTCTGGTAGAGAATCAGGCTCGGGTTGGACAGAGGAACTCTTTTTGTTGGAATACTTTGAAGAATTCACAGCGGCTTAGCCAAGATGCCCATTTTCTCCCATAACTCACATGATTATGCAAATCCAGAAGGCATGTGTTGATGCACTATTAAAAAGCATGATCTGTTTTCAGCTTCTGGGTAAAGAGGAAAGCAGCAGCCTTTAGTGGCCGTGTCAGTTTTGCCCGTGTTATTATGTGCAGATGTGCCAGCTGCCAGTAGGCACTTTCTCTCTGATCGCGCTAACCACTTAACCGTGGGTCAGCGAGGTGCAGCTCTCAGCCAATAGATCTAATTGCAATCCTTCTATGTTCCCTGTGATTGCAGGTTTCTCCAGCTCTATAAACAAATAGTAATCAACTAAACCTGTTACCTCTGAGTAGAGATGTCACGATATGAAATATTAACTGTTCAAAATACAGTAATGATGGTTTAAAGCTGCGTTTGTTGCTTGAAAATAAAGAAAAAATTTGAAAAGAAGAGAAAAAAGCTCAAGGATAGGAATTCAGAAGGGCCCGCTGGCTTCTTCCCTCTCCATAATAAAAAATTGCATATGTGTACGACATGTTTTATGTGGTCAGATACCGCGTAAATATTATGTACATCTTTTGCTGGAGTAACAATGCATTAGCGGCATCACAAATAAGCTCTGCCTGGGCATCTACATTTTTATGAATTTTTATGTTAATGCAAGTCAAACTTATGTTTTGTGATGTATCTAATCCACCCCAAATTAATCCATTTGTATTCCTATAATCCAATCAGCTCCAGCCTCCCCTGCTGAAAAGTTAGCTGTAAAGGCCAAGGCAGAAACGTGGCAATGAGCTCAGGCCCAGGGAGGCTTGGCTTCAGAGGGCGACTTTCCTCTGTGGCACGTGGGGGCAGCGTGGGACTGGGTGGGCTGCCCCGGGTGGGAGCGATCCCAGGGGCCGAAGCTACCAGGACCCATGATCTTTGCACCTTTGCTTTTTAATGTTTAACCTAAGTTTGATGCTCTTTGGTAATACTTTCATCGACTCTACCTGATAGACTTTGTTGTGTTTCTAGGCCAGGGTTGGGTAAACTCCTTATTGTACACTGGGCATTGTGTTGAGCCTTTGTTGAGCACCTGCTGTATACAACATGCATTCCACATGTACCAACAGCTGTAATGACCATAACATAGTTAAAGATGGGCTGAAGTTTTGAATTAAAAAGGTGTGTGAAGGCTGGGGCGTAGCTCTGTGACTGACACGCTTGCCTGGGAAGGGAGGGGCTCCAGGGTCAGTCTCCCCGCACCACAAAATAGCTGGGTGGGGTAGTGCGCCCTTGCAATCCCAGTGCTTAGGAGACGGATGCAGGAGGATTGCCGGGTATTGGAGGCCGGCTTGGGCGACAGAGCGAATCCTGGACCAGCCTGACCTACAGACTGTCTCAAGAGAAAGAAGAGACGTGAGGGTCCATTAAGCACATGGAAAGCTGAATCGACACCACTGATCACTGGGAATATGCTAACTACACCGTGAGATGCCACCTCATAGCCGCCAGGATGAGGACAATGGCCACCTTCCTCTCTCTGCGCACTCACACACACACACTGAGAATAGTAAGTGTTGGTAAGGGTGTGAAGACGATAGAACCCCTTTTGCACTGCTGGTGGAACTGATACATGGTACAACTATTACAGGAAACAGTAGGACAACTCCTCAAGAAGTTCAAAATCGATGTGTCATTTATTTCAGCAATTCCAAATCTGGGTACGTACTCCAAAAGCAAATGAAAAGCAGGATCAGGAGCTAAAACATGAAAGCAACCCAAGTGCCTGTTAATGGACGTGTAAGAAAAATGTGGTATGTGTGGGTGGTAGAATATTATTTAGCATTGAAGAAGAAAAAAATCTCTGATTTATGGTATGACATGGGTAGACTTTGCGAACATCATGCCAAGTGAAATAAACCATCTCTAAGTGACAAGTACTGTATGACTTCACTTACGTGGGATGCATAGAGTTGTCAGTGTTATAGAGAAAGACAGTGATTGGTTAGGGGGGCAAAATTGAGAGTTGTTCACTAGATACCAAATTTCAGTTTTGAAGAATAGTTCTAGAAGTGAATAATGAAGATGTGATTAACATAAATGAATAATGAATATGTCATTATCATAAGTGTAATTAATGCTACTGACCTATACACTTAAAAATGGTTAAGATTATAAATTTCACCCCAATATTTTACCACAATAAAAAATGGGGAAAAAAAGGCAGCTTAGGGTTTTAATGGCTTCTAGTGCAATCAATATACTATTGTGAGTTTGAAATCCTCACTTTATCACTTTGCAATTCAGGAAAAATGGCTTCATTACTCTGAGTTTTAGATCTCTTACCTATGACACTAGCGACATTTAACTGGGAAGTTCATCAAAAAAGTTGGAGCTAAGTTACATTAAAAAGTGTCTGGTACTTCAGCGGAGTTGTTCTGTGTCACCTGTTGGTTCAGTTGTTCCCAGAGTCTGGGAGTTTAGAGCTGTGGGAGCTCTTTGGGCTAAGCCTTTTGACTTTACACATGAAGAGTACTATTGGACCGAGGCCCAGGAAGGCTCAGTGTCTTACTCACACGACTATACGGAACAGAGCCATCGGAGAATCTTGGTTTCTGGCCTTCCAGAACCCTGTCTTCTAGTGCCTCTAGCTGCCATCCATGAAAGGAAGTGAGAAAACCAATGTAAGGAAGAGTGCAAAAGGCTCAGCTTGTATTCTTGTCCACGGCGGGTGATCATTGGTTGATATTGAGACAAAGGCCACTCCCGCGGCCGGGCTGGTGATGGGCTTAAGGACCAAGGTTGCAGATGTGAGCCTTTCCCTCCAAGGCCCCACTGTGAATACCTGTCTCCTCAGCACTTCTCCCACTTGCCCCAGTCCCTGCTGGTTTTCAAGGAAGAGTCAGCAGATATACACCTGGCCACTGTCTGGGAGAAACTCATGAACTTCCAGGCAACGAAAGCTGGAGTTGGTCTTCCTTTCTCCCTTGGAGATGGGCCTGCCTGACTCTCAGTATCTGGCTGGTGTTTGGTTGGTCAGACAACTCCAGGCGGGCAGGGAAAGGAAAGAGGCTCTAACTTAGACTAGAGCCCAAGGGTAGGAGTTCTCATTATTTTGTCTTTTGTTTCAGAATTTTGGGTGCCTGTAAAAATGGCCTCCACTCAGTGTGATCCTCTGCCTCTCCGCCTTTCTTCGTGCCTTGGTTTACCTCCTGTCCTCGCTTGTGACGGTATAAGGTCGTCTTGACTCCCTCAGGAAGTCGTGACCATGAGGTCACCACTTGCTGAGCTCAGAAGATGGGACTTTCTTCTGTGAGCTCTCTGGCACGGTGCGGGGCTGGAATCTTCTGTTAATTTCTATTTAACTCACATGGGTCTATGTGGTTCTTATTCAGGGAATGCTGTCAGTTCATTTTGTGGAGGAGAGAAAATGGTGGCGGCAGCGACGTGTGTGTGTGTGTGTGTGTGTGTGTGTGTGTGTGTGTGTCTAGGTGGGGACGCGCTTGCAGGGATGGAATTGGCTAGAAAATCTGCAGTAGGCTCTTTTCTCCTTTAACACTGATGCTGGGTAATTAGCACAATGCGCACAGGGTTTTATCCATATTCATGCGCCCTTTCCCACAAGCATAAACAATCCAGTCTCTATTATTTCCTTGCGTGTGCAGCTCCCCCTCTCCCTGCCACCTGCAGAGCCCTGTGCTGCTCCGCTCCCATCACTCGGCTCTGGGTGGGGGTGGGGAGCCTCCCCTGGCCAGGGCGTGGGTGCCAGCGAAGGGCTCCCCAGAGGGCAGAGAGGACGCCTCCTGAGGGTTGCATCTGTGGCTGGCTGGAAGCAGCACCAGTACATTTGAGGTTAGGATTACAGAGAACCCACGAGAGGACCCTGAGGAGTAGGTAAGGTTGCGTAATTATTCCCACGTGAGGAAAGAGAAAATGGGACATGGGGGTGGGGGTGCTGCTCTCTGGTTTGCTCTTCCAGATCGTCTCCCTGAGATGGGTTGCCATGTACTTTATCCCAGCAGGCTGACCTCAGGGGACCCCTCAAAGGTCTTTCTCATTTCTGGCCCCCAGAAGCCAAGGTTCTGATCTGAGATAGAAGGCACCAATACATTGCAGCTGGCTTATTTATTTATTTATAACACCTACGTGGTGCCGGCTTTCCTGTGGTTCTGCGCGGTCACACTGCCGGTGCTGGCCTCCCCTCCACTCACGCTCCGACCACTTCCCAGCTGCTTTACAGCACCATTTTGTCCTGGCTGGGTCTAGCTGAAGACTTCCCGTGGGCGCTGACCCTTCTGCATTCCCGTTTCCTGCCTTATTCATTCTCGTATCCCTACAAAAAGTCTTTTCTGTCTTCATTCTTTTCTACCAAACTCTCCGAGTGCTCCGCTGGCACCCATGGGCCTCCGCTGGCAGGATGCAGGGTTGCAGAGATCGCAACGCTCGCAGGTAGAGCGCTGCGTTTTCCTTGCTCACCTGGGCTGTTTCTTTTAGGCCACGAGGCCTCAGACCTACGTCACCGGCATCTACGCCTTTGCCCCTTCTCAGCAGGTAGGGAAGCCCCACAAACAAGCCGTCTAAGTCCTGTCCCATCCGTCCTCATGAACACGCATTGGATTTCAGGGGCTGACTTTCCTTTGTAGAAACAAGAGCCCAAGTGTGGTCATGGACAGCGAGCACGGTATGGAGAAAATTCAGTTCTTGTTTTGTTTTCTTTTGATTTTTAGCCCATCTGTTCTGCTGTGGAGGAGGTGCCGGATTCACGAGTACAGTCCAAGACGCAGAGGTGGATCTGGAGAGCCAGAAGCGGCGAGGGACGGTCATGTCTGTTCCCCATCCGTCCCGTGGTGTGAGAGGTGTGACGGCCGTTCGCGTCCCCGGTGGAAAGCCAGCCGCCGGTAGGCTACCTGGGGCGCAACAACGCGGGGTCGGCTCCGCAAGGCTGACCCGCTCCGCGTCCAGGTCCCTGGCTCTTCCTGCTGTCACCTGGGCAGACAGGGAAGCCCGTGCTGTGCGTCCAGGGGCGCCGGGGTGAGGGGCAGAAGCCGACCCAACTCAGCGGCTCCCTTTTCTTGCTTTCTCTGAACCAAAGCTTGGCACAGAGCTGCACACCGCTTGCGTCCCGGCTTGGCAGTTACCACAGGCCCGGCCGCAGAGCAGGCCGGCTTCTGGAAGGGCCGTTGGCGGCTCACACGGCACCGTGTGCGCCTCCGGAAGACTGATCTGCTTATTGGGGAAACACGAGCAACCTGGGGAGAAAGAACCCCAGACAGACACGCGGCAGAGTTCGTGCGCAAAGCCACAAGTCAGCGGTTATGGCGTATCACGCACGGCTGTGACGTAAGGAAGAGGCCAGGAAGGCGCTGGGCGAAGTGGCCGGAGCTTCAGGGAGCAGCGGCGTGCCTCGGAAGCAGCGGCTGTTGGATTGGAGGCGACATGGAGTTCTCTTCGTGGGCGCTGGGTCCCTTGCTGGGAAGCGACGCGGACCTGCTCTGGACCCTGGTCTCATAGCGTCTGCGCGGTTCCCTCCCCACAGACGTCGCTGCTGACGAAAAAGCCGCGGTGACGTAGAGTTTTGCTTCCTGTCTCGTATGGGAGAAAAGGTTGGAGGCTGGCAACGCGTGTCCCCGCGGCTGCTAAAGCATTTCCACGGAAAGCCGTCTATACGCAGACACCGGCTGCTGAGCGATTCCCCCTGACACCCCAGAGGCAAAGAGTGGCTGGAAAAAAGAAATCACTAAGAAGCCCTTAACCTTGTAACATACAGTTTTTGCTAAAAATATATATTAATAATATATTATTGAGCGAGCATGGATGAGGAAGGCCAGGGAGGGAGGAAGCAATGAGAGTCTGAGCGGGGTCAGTGCACTTTGCCCGCAGACTCTGCGATCAATAAGACCTGGTCAATAACTGCTTTATTACCACACTACCACCCCGAGCAAAATCATTTTTAAATTAAGAATATATTTTGCAAAACTGAATTAACAATATTGAATATTTTGCTCTTTGATATGACTAGCCTTCAAAATCAAATTATTAAGTATGGAAAATGCTTACCGGCTGAAGTTTTCCTTCCTTCATCTCTCTTCTCACTCTTCCAACCACATTCCCTCGCTCTCGTCCCTCCTGTCCAACTCCCCTCCCCCCTCACACCTTACAGCTCGGGAAGGAAACAACAGCAGATTTTAAAAATCTCCGGCACAAATGTAGACGTAAATTAGCATCGAATCCAGCACAGAAAAATTAAGAAAGGAAGACACATTTGCTTGAATCCAACAAAACTGTGCGTTTCCTCCGAAAGGACCGAGTAGAGAAAATCGGGAATTTTCCACTTTGGTAAAAACTGATTCCAAAAGACAACCTTTGGACTTTCATAATCCTTGGCAAGCAGTAAGATCTCCCCACGGCCCCCCTCCCGCCTCTCACCCTTGGCTACCCTGGCTCTGTTGCCTGGGCTGTTCTCTCCTGCTTTTTCCACAGATGGAGAGGACAGAGGAGAGTTTTACGTGACTCATGTAGTGCAACTTGAAAGCACCCATAAGGCCCAGTCTACCCCCACCTCAACAAAAACCTCACAAGAAGCCTTCTGAGTAACTGTTATGTAAAAGTGAGTCGTGAAGGCAAGCGTAGACCGCAGCTCTGGGAAGTGTTAAATAATGTTATTAGAATTGATTGTACCACATCCTTCTTGTGTGAAAACATACGGTTTTGGTGCTCACATTTTCAAACATTCTAATAAGCTCTTCTCATCCCTTCAGTCTTCTTGGGCTTCTTACCACTGTTTGATCATTAGCAATTAAAATCAGTCTCCTGCATAGAACTTGTTGATTATTGGGCTTGGCTTATATAAGATAATGACACGAGATAAGGAAAGATTTCACTGCTTACTGTTGTTCCTGATGCAAAATTCCATGACTGTGGTTCATATTAATAAAAAGATAACGGTTAGGCCATGAAATGGCAGGTTGACTTGTGATTCAGGTCAGAGGATGGGCTTAGGCCCTTTGAAAAAAGAACTGTTCACAGAATTGGAGATGGGGGGAGAGAGAGTGAAAGAGGGAGAGAGAGAAAGAGAGAAAGGAGGGTTATTGAAGAGAACAAGGGAGCTAGCCATTTAGTGCTTTCTCTGCAGTACAGGCTTTTTAACGTGTTATCCAACTCTTCCGAAACCCTTGGAACGCAGGTACTGTCGTTCCTGTTATGTGTCGTAGGAGCTTGGATTGTTTGAGTAACTTGCCCAGGTCAGGTGTCTAGTGAGTGGTGGAGCTGGAAGTGAACCTCAGGTAGGTTGGACTCTAACGTGTGTGCTCTTTCCTGCACTCCCTGCTGCTTTCTAAGAGAGAACATTTTCAGGTCTATTGCTCAACAAATACTTTTTACTAAACACAAATACCTAAGCTATTTGATCAATGATTTTTAATCTTTAGTGTAGACCATTAATCCCTTTGAGAAACCCGTACAAGGTAGCACCCTTCTCTCAGGAAAACGCACCAATGCATAAAATAATTCCAGAGCTCCTGAGTTTTCTGAAACACAATGAAAGAGTCTAGGTGAAGATTTTCTGGGTTAAGTATGCCAAAAGAGAGGCACACCAGAAACCCTACTTTCCTCTGAAGAGACCCTGAGGGCTCCTCCGAAAGTGTCTTTGACATTAGTCCTATCCTAGAGAACATCTAGGGCTGACAATAGTAAAAATGGATGAAGAGAAATGAACTCTTCACTTGTGTTCCAACTCAGGTTGGGTTTGTCCGTAGGGTTTGGTGGCTATGGCTCTTGGGTGTGTGAAGGGCCTCTGTACATAAGGCTTTGGCCGGGTCACATTGTCTTTCTGCTGTCCCAGAGAGGTCACCCAGTGGGGAATCTCCTATCGAAATCCAGGTTATTTCCTTGGTTTATTACACTTCTGAAAAGTTAAAGCTCATTTTTTATGTTTGTTCAGTAAACATTGAGCCTCTGCAGTGTATAGAACATAGTACTCTGTGATAGGGCACCAACGAGAAGATCCTTGTGGACTGGGAGATTGCTAACATTTTCGTGATCTTGGCTGAATCTTAGGACTAGATTGTTGATCGGGGAGGGCTTCATGGGGTGGCAGAGAATTTGGGGCTAGCAAGACCTTCAGCCTGATGCCCACTTCTTGGCCTAAACCCCCTCTCAGAATCCTCTGCAAGAGCAGCGTGGGTTGGCTTTGGTGACTTTGTATTGACATTATTCTGATGTTTTCTTTTTCACACGCGTGCATTAATTGCAGGTAGTGTGCCATGTGTTGTATGTGGCACCAGTGGACACAGCAGGCAGCCTTGAGGACAGGTCTGTCCCTGTGGAAGGGCTGAATTTCTCCTTGGGCAATCAGATCACTGCAGTGTCCAACAGGAGAGGTGGGTAGATGCTTAGGAAAGGCTGATAAACCCTCAGTGTAGTGAGAGAAGCTAGTGCATTGGAGCTTTTCTCAGTCAGCGGGGGTGTTACTGTGCCCAGGTAGCTTCAAAGTATCTCAGGATTGCCGCGTGGCTGGACTGCATTAAACTGTTTTAGGCTTCAGGATTCACATAGGTGAGCTGATAGCAAGAGAGCATGTTTTAAATGTGTAGAGAAATGAAGAGCTTATTGGTGAAGCACCTGAACCCAGTAACTCTAAAGACATTAGACATTCCCACCTACGAGCGGTTGGCGCTCTGCTCCACGGAGTCGGTGACAGGGAGGTATTAGGTTGTGGAGACTCTGCTGCCATTTTTCTTTTCTTCACTTTTATTATGAAGAACGTAAAAATCACTGTGCTCACTGAAGTTCGAAGAGTGCAAAGGCAGAAAAAACATTGTGCACTGCTGCATTGGCCAATCTATTTCAACAGTTATTGTCCTCAAGATAAAAATGAAGTTTGTTTGGTTTTTTTAATGTGTAGTTTTATTTTACTTTTGGAAAATTCCCCAACTGAAAAGAATTTACATCTTGGTAACTCAGTTACCCAGGTGAGTCACCCGTCCTGCATCCTGACCCCCAGGAAGCATCGCCGGAGAAGAGGCTGGTGCAGCTTGTAGGGTGTGGGGCTAAAGATTTTCAGAATCCGCAGGGGAAGGTGGAGTCCTGGGAGGAATTCAAGGATCCACACGAAGGTGGTGCTGGAAGCCACATGTCACACAACGGAAATAACTCCGGCTTAGTACATGACTACTGGTTCTCCCGGATGCCTGTGCAGGTAAATTTGGAGGCTGTGAGGAGGGAGAGAAGATTTGAGTGCTAGAATTCCATCCAGCCATCCCTGGGCCCCACACCAAGTCTTCCGTCACCCGCAAAGAGATTTTTGCCCATCTAAGCACATACATTCCTCCGTCCTCCGATTTTCACAGAACTCCCCACCCGTCCTAGCACTTACTCACACGCCAGCTTTTCCTGTTATTTAAGGGTGACGAGCACATATGGCTTGGCTCCTCAGGGAGAGTGTGTGACGACGCGGGTTCAAAAGCCCTTTTAGGTAGTTCCCGCGTTTCAGAGTAGACACTTAGCTGATGCTCCATTAGTGTTTACAGAGTTGCTTTCAAGTGAATGAGAGCATTGATTCTGTATTCCTCTGATTTTACCCCCCAACTGCCCTGGCAATTTTCCCTTGCTTGTGTCCTGGTTTGGCCCCTATTTCTTCCCTCGTCCTCTGCTGGAAAGACCCTGGCTCCCACGGGCTCGTTGTTGGCCTTTCTCACTCAGCTTACTTCCATCAGCACTGCCTCCCCGCGTCCTTTCCCGTTTACTCAAGGGGACTTCGGAGGTGCTTCACCTGAGCTAGAGCGTGCCTGTGGGCCTCCAACTCCCGTTCTCCTCCAGGGGACTGGGGTGGATGTCCGCACCCAGGCAGAATGTGTGTGGTCCTGGGCTGCCCTTCCTGAACAAGGGGATGCGTAGGTCAGAGGGGAGCCGATCTTGCAGCAAGACAGGGAGGGTCTTGAATCCGCAGGGACCTGTTCTGACGCCCACTGGTGTGATGTAGCTGCTGTTCCAGTCCCCGCGGGGCCCCAGGGTTCTGATGCAAGTCCTGGTCCCAGTGAGTGACAGGTGTGGCCAACGGCTGCATGAGTTATTTCCTTTGGAAACCACAGCTGTGGCTGAGGCCAACGGATGGCAGCGGTGCCGCTGGGTTCTCTGGGAGCGGTCCTGTTGGCTGTCTCCAGCCTCAGGAAGGGCTTTTCAATTTGATGAAAACAACCCGAAAGGCTTGGTCTTGGAGGCAACAGCAAGTGCCCTAGAGAACACACTCGGCAGGGAGAAGAGAGTGGGATTTTGGAGCCAGGATTTTGCAACAAGCCATCCAAACTCTGCCACCTACTAACTTTGTTAATTGGGATATATATATTTTTTTGAAATTTCCCTGAGTCTCAGTTGCCTAATAGGTGAAGTGAGTATGATGTCTAGCTTATGTGTTTACTGTAAAGATTGAGATAAAGCACTGAAGCATTTTGTACAGCATATAGCACATTTCATATCCAGTAATTTTATAGTTTTTCTTCTTGTCATTATTCCAGAAGGTAGGACAACATACGCAGTGATGCCAACAGCCCGGTTTCTTCAGGTAGTGAAGATCACAATGTTATGCAAATCAAATATAAAACTACAAGAACAGTACCTGGCACAGAGGAAACACCATAGCAGTGGCTTTCTTTATTGTCGTTGCTTTTACTTACTAATATTCATAAACATCACCCTAAGAGGTTGCCATGGAGTTGCCTTGTGCTGGTTTGCAGTTGGCGTGTGATGAGGATGACGAAGCAGAAGTGGCAACCAGCATTTCTAGGTAGCTTCAAATTTGCAGTATTTTATTCTCAAATCATTTTCTTAGAACTAGCAAAAAGGAAGAACCGCACAGGTTTTTGCAGTAGCAGAACACGGTGCGTGCACGTCTCCACGTGACTGCGCTCCTTTACTGATCTTTCTGATGTGGAGCTGTTCCTCCCCTCCCGCATCTGGACTGGTGCACCTCCTGAAGCAGGGGATCACAGAGTCACCTGCCACAGGAATGTGTTCATGAACTGCAGGTGTCTTTACGCCCAGGAGGACTTGCTGGGCAATTTCAACAATAAGGTTGTAAATGATTCCATTGGGGGGAGGGGAGGGAAGAATTTGAATATTGTAAAACACTAATGAAGAGACAAATTGGCCTTCAAGAGGAAAGAAAACATCCGAAAACTCAAATCTAAGGAGCAAATACCCATAGGATTCATGACTGAGTCATTTCCGATTAATGAGTAGGCTCATACTCTGCGTGTCCCATGAAGTGTTCCTTTCCTACATTGGCAGGTTTTTGTCTGTGTTCATCCTTTCATACTTTGGTCACATATGGTTTCGGATTGTGTTTCAGATCCCTGAGGCATACAGTCCAGAAGGAAGCAGCCAGAACTCTGATTCTGGGCCTGGCATGGAGGGGAATGCTTTAGTTTATTTTAAACATTAACCATCTAATGGTATAGTCATTTGCTTTTGGATTTAAGAAGTTTTGGTGTTTTTTAAAAGTCTTTTTGAAAATTGAGATAATCTTTCCTTTTTCCCTTCTTTAGATTTACATGGAGAGTCAGAATATATTTGGAGAATTGAAGGAGGCATATTGCTGATAACGGAAGCAGGATCAACAACAGCCCTAAGGGCCAACACCCTGGAAGTTACAAGTCCAGCAGCTCCTCTGGGTGCAGCCCTGACCTGGGGACAAGTTCAAGGGAAAGGCAGAACAGGATCTGTACTGAATTCTCGTTGACTGTTTCCCCAGTTAGTGTGTGAAACGTGGAGACATTTCTCACAGCGGGGAAAGGAAGTCCGAGATAGATCTGATGGTGGGTAGAGAAAAATGGTGCAGAGGCAGTGGGCTGCAGTGGTCCAGCAGAGGAGCGGCGGCTATGGGAAAGCCAGGACCCAGGAGAGAAGTCCTGAAACTCGGAAGGAAGGAGCCAAGATTAGACCTTTTAGAAATGTGAGCGAGTCCGCTTCCTTCGCACAGACCCGAGTCTCCTCTGTGGCTCAGTGACGGTGTAGATACATTCGCAAGGAGTAGAAGAAGGTCAGAAAATGACGCCTAGACCAGCAATTTGGAAAGGACGAACTCTCCTAGTGGGGAAGTCAGTCCTCCCTAACGTTCATGGTGGGTGCTCAGGGCTGCTGAAACCTGGGCAGTTGTCGGGTTTTACTCTCTGCCTAATATTGGGTCTCAGTAAAGAAGGGCTGTTCTTGTTTTGCCCTCGCCCCAAGAGACACCTTGTGACGTTCTTCCTACGGTCTGAGCGGTATCTCTTCCACTGCGTCTTGTTTCTCCTCTTTTGGAATTGTCCTCATTCTGTTCCCCTGGATCCCCCCATCTTCTCTTTTCTAAGGCCAACACTAATTACTTCAGTTCTTTTCCAAGGAGATGATTTCTCCCAAACCTTGTGTCATTTTTTGAGTATGCCTCTATACCCACATAGGTATTTTTGTGGCTAGAAGGAGCGTCCTTCTGGGATGGTATTTTTACCCCCGGGTGGATCTGTGCTGTGAATAACCTGAGCCATTCTGGAACCATCCCCAGACCGGGCAGGTGGCAGCCCCATTTGCTCTTTCCCAAGCGCCAAGGCAGAGAAGCAACTCTGGCTCCTTCCCTCTGGACCGCGTGCCTCCGGAACACGAAACTCAGTCACAGACACCATATTTAAACAGAGCAGGGAGAGGACGAAAATAGACCAAAAACCTGTCCATGTGGGCCAGGAAAGCTGCATTTCCAATATGCTGTTAGCAAGACCCTGCTGAGATTCAGACAGCGAGTAGTCGGGGGGCACCCGGTGGCGAGCAGAGTGGCCCCTCTGGATCCACGCTGGGCCTCAGAGTACTGAGGGGGGCTGGAGGTCAGGCCTGGGGTGGAGACGAGCAAGCAAGGTCCTTCACTGGAGTGCAGAGAGGTACGGCTCAAACAAATATAACTATCGGAAGTAACACAAGAGCCTTAGAACGCAGGAGTGGACTTTATGGTCTACAGTTATTCACAAACATTTTAAGATAAGGAATTCTCCAGATAAAAATTTGGAAGTTTAATGGGAAAAAAAGAATGGCTTCTGCGATTTTTTTTTCTTTTTTTTTTGTAGTGCTGTACCTGTAGCTAAGACTCAAGGCTAGGGACAAAAATGCAATCATGGGCAATGACCTCTTCAAAAGACTTCCGGGTTGCTATCAGCTCAGACAACCTGACCAGTGACCACCCTTTACGAAGGGACGTAAGGACGTAGGAGAGCGGGAAGCGCTGCTGGAGTGGGGGGTGTGGCCAAGTCCTCCTACTTCCTTCTCGAGGGGTAGAGAAGATGGATTTTGCCTTTGCCCACGGATCTTCTGGTTGTCCCTGGTCAGCTGATGGCAGCGGGAGAAACTGACTTCTCAGCACTGCTGCATCTGAGCAGTAAAACTGATGTTAGAAACTGAGGAAACCATCTGAATCTGACCGCTGTGTGAGCTGAGAACAGGCTGACCAGAGAGTGTCTAGTACAGACCTTCTTAGTGAGGCCAGAGACAAGGAGCTGGAAGAACGTCTGCCAACAAGGATGCTGCGGTGAGTGTTCCAGCCAAATAAGGGTCTGACTGTCCTGCTCCCTTTACGGTCACCCGCACCTCAGGAGACGTCACCTGGAAGGGGCAGATGCATGTCAGACCTGCTTCTCTGTGCCCTGTACTCCTGGATTGGGGCTCCAGGCCAGACCTGAAGGGAAGAAGAGGGAGAAGTTTGATTAGATGTGAGGAGGGTGGGCCTATAGTGTGGTATCAGAGCATGTGCTTAGGATGCTCGAGGCTCTCCAATCCTAGCGTGCCTTCCTACCCCCCGCCCCCAAAGACACACACACACAGGCTCACACACAAAGAAACACAGAGGTGAAAAACAAAGTTGAAAACGGGCAGACACACTCTCTAGTGGAGACATGAGAGGTGTATGTTGATCTAGACAGAGAAAGGAGGACCCCAGAGGGGAAGGTTCTAGGCCTGTGTAGGAAGGCATTCCCCGTGTTGGCCTAAGGCTGACACTGACTTCTCATGAATCAACTTCCATTTTCCCTGATGAAGGTAATTCACAGGGCACACTGAAGGCTGCCACTAGCATGTAATGGACCATCTGGTGGACAAGCAGGAAGATCTAGTCCTCTGATAATTGTGGTCAGAATTTCAGGCTTATTTTATGTCGAATAAGGGTCAACTTTGATTCAACTGAATTCCGATTCCAGATTCAAGTCACAGTTGTTATGCACCTGTTATTTGGTCTTGTGCTAGGTTCATTCAGCAAGAGTACAGGAGACTAGGGTACGAAAGGCCGCCCGTACTCTTACTGCTGCACCCTCGTGCTGCTATCCTTGCTCATCTCGTTATCCCCCACCCCTAGCCACAATCGCAAACACATTCTATTCCTTCAAGACACCCTTTTACTGGCCCGAGGGCTCCACCCTTCCCAGCCTCCTAGCGACCAGTGCCGCTCATTGCTGCCCCTGAACGTGGTCTTGTCTGTGGTCATTTCAACCCACCATGGAAATCAGCTCAAGAACCACAAATACATGTTGCTAAGAGGAGATGTGCAGTGTCTCATGCTCAGTGAAATCTCAACATCTTGCTAAGATCTGATTTTAAGGCATCTTGGAGGGTTTTTAGTAATACAGATTTTTTTCTTGCTTTTATTTTGTATCTGTGATCTCTTGGGATCTTGGCTTTGAGTATTTGAGAGACATTGGTTGTTACATGGGACCAGTCACAGAAGGTGAATCAGGGCAATGTTCTAGTCCACGCTTGACTCAAACCTCAAGCAGCAAATGTATTCTAAGAGGAAATGGAAGCTTCCTACCCCTAAAGCCGGGGCCTGGAAAAACAGGTATATTGTTACTTCTGTTATATTCTCTTGGTCATCAAGGGTCATAAACTCTTCTAGTTTCAAAGGGAGGAAAAAATTAGATTCTCTCTCTCGAAGAGAAGAGTAGCAACAACTTGTGACTAGCTTAGATCTCCCAGTCTCATAAGAATAAGCCCTGTCCAGAGGCCTGGGACGTGAAACAGAGCCTGCCATGTGAAACGAGAAGCAGAAGAGACTTCTCTTTTGGTCTTATGAAAACCCACTGTCTTCACAGATGGCCTTTGTGTTTTATTTTGAATTTGAATGTTATAATAAGAGTTGTTTGGCATGTGAAAATAACACAAACAAGAGACCACTATCAATTTAGGGGCAATTTCCCCAGGTATGGTCTTACCTACTAGGAATTTGCTCTAACAGTTGACGAGACTTGTCCTTTATGTTAGAACTTTGGTTATCCTGGGGAGCTTTCTTAGCACAGGCTGTGAGGACCTAAAACCTGACTTCCCCCAAAGAGTCCTCATGCTGGGATCCGCTGGCTCCAGGAGAAAGAAAACTAGATTTTTTGAGGCATTCTCAGAGTTCCCACGTTTTGTTTTTCCCTTTAGGCACACCAGGAGAATTGCATCTTTCTTCATAGCCTAGAGCAGAGGACTTTATCCATAAGGCCCTGCCCTTTTTTGTTTGAGACTCTGAGCAGGTGTTATCTAAGAACAAGTAGGTGTTTGTAGAAACGTGACCTTGGCTTTCGGTTACCAACCTGCTCTTTCATTCTCGTGACTCACCTTTCCTTGAATGAGGCTGGTTTCTGTTTATGAAATGGCCCTGAGGCCACAGCGACCAGCTGAGTACCACCATCATCTACCTAGGCAAATCCCCCTATAGAAAGCGGAGAAGTTATTGAGTGCATCTGAAAATTTCCCGCCCAAACTGTAGTCACCCTGCTGTCACTGCCTAAGGGAAGCAGGAAGCCTTGTTCCAGTGGCTCTTCTGATCTCAGACTGGAAAATCAATTTAGTCCATCCCAGGATGTTGCTGGGCATTTCTGAAAACTTCTGGTGAACAGGAAATAATTTGGAACACAGGCCCATCTTGGGTAAGATAGTGAGATTCTTTAAACTGTCCTGACTATATTTAAGCCAACCTTTGTACTTGCTCCATGTATCTATTTTCCTAATCATGTAGAGAACTGCGCATATACATTTCATGTGTGTATATATGTGTGTATGTGTGTGTACACTTCTGGACCTCCATGCACAGTTAATGACATACTATCCTGGGCTTTCATGTCCTGAAAAGCCTGAATTTAAGTTATACAGTAGGAAGTGTTTATATGCATACATGAAGTGTAGCATAGACGCTCGTGTATGCATTTTAATCCAACTAAAGTTGAATGTTGAAGCAATTTTCTAAGAATATATTATCAATGATAATATCACAAATTATATGCTTAGCACCAATCTTGTCCTGCAGACTCTATGTAGTCCCCCAGGAATCTGGCCAACAACTCAAAATCTATTTCATCTGCAGGTAGAAGATTGTATCTAATCAGATAACAAGTGAATTTCTGAGTTTTGTGTGGGGCTTACCAAGTACAAATGACACCACATCTCCATCAGAGGGTCAGGATCCAAAGAAAAAGTTCCTCCGATTATATCCGCAGTGGTGGAAAGCAGTGGGAACACAATCTGCAATTGACAGCTGGTGAAACTGTAGGGGCAGGTGAGAAGGGCAGGTCCATGCGTACCTCACAGGTTTAGGGGTTCCTTACAAAACCCCCTGTTTATGTAGCAGCTGAGAAGCCCAAAGATGGAGATGGCCAATTTCTTCTGGGTTATGTATGATGTGCCATAGTTTATTGACATGATTTCTTTGGAGGGCTCCTTTGGGAAAATTCTTATTCCTTAGGAAATTAATTTTGATTGAGTTTCCCGGGTTTTCCTTGCAGCTTTCTCCACACCTCAGAGGCCTACAGTGCGAGGAAAATACTCCCTCGACTCTTTAAGTCCGTGGAGTCCTGGCCTCTCCTCGTTATCCCCTAGTGGGGCTGGGGAAGAGGGAGGCAGCACTCGCTAGGAGCCACCGGAGCTTTCAATGGAGCCCCGTGCTGCAGAGAAAGACCTCGGTTTGCAATTGCTGGAAGCAGAATGAGCCGCTTTGAAATATAAGTGGCCCTGAAAAAACACAAGCAGATTCTGCAATATCTATTTAGGGCATCCGGGAATGCCACATAATAGGAACTTGAGCACACCTGATGGCAACCATATGGCAGGCTCTGAAGACTGACAATAGGTAGAGGCCATGGTAATTAATGAAAATGAGATGCCGTTTGTGGCCTCCACAATGAGAGGATGGAGAAGCTGGCCTGTTTGCAAAGGCCGGGCATGCCCAGTGTGTGCCAGCCAGGGCTGACGGCCCGTGTGTGGCTGTGACAGACATGACAGCAGCACCGTGTGAGGGGGGCTGGCTCCGGAGGCTGCGGTAGGCAGGCCAGTGCGCAGATCACCCTTTCTGATCTTGCGTCTC
This sequence comes from Ctenodactylus gundi, assembly GCA_004027205.1. Classification (NCBI taxonomy): domain Eukaryota; kingdom Metazoa; phylum Chordata; class Mammalia; order Rodentia; family Ctenodactylidae; genus Ctenodactylus; species Ctenodactylus gundi. The sequence goes on from PVKB01000027.1 coordinate 743,843, forward strand.
TGCACTCTGCATCGCGCTGGAGTTTGTAGCTTGCTGTGGTACTTACATACATCCAGGTGGAAGTCTATCTCGCTGCTTTGGTAGAAGTTCAAGAGCTTGTTGTCTGAGAACTAGGATGTGCTGGATATGATTTTATCTTGACTGGATATTAGGGACAAGTGTGGTGTCTCCCTGAGGTGTCCTCTGGGCTGGGGTACACCGAGCATGGTGAGCTCTTCTCTGACCACAGGAGAGCAGGGGGACAGTGCTTGGCTATTTTCATGCTTTTTTATTATTTATTTATTTATTTTTTAGGACGCCGGGGTGGGATGGAGGATGGGCACTAGTCAGAAGAGCTCCATGAGAAGACCCCAGAGCAACTGATTGATCTTGTCGAGAAGAATAAAGGTCTCCATTCCCCTATACCCCCATTCAGCACACCGGCATGTGGGACCGAGGCGGTCACTGTGAAGTCTTGCGGTTAGGCGTTCCAAAAAGAAGTTTCTCCATGATTCCTGATTGCTTAGGACAGATATAAGCAATGCCAGCTGGAGCCCAGAAAGGCTGTCTGCAGCTTTATTGTTTCTGATTTATCGGTGGTGTGTCCGCCTAGAAGTGATCTATCTGCCGTTTATTGCTAGCCTGTTCCATAGCCAGATCGGACAGTTGAACATTAACAAGTGAATTTGCTCTCAGTAGCTACCTGAGAGTGTGTGGGTGCATGTACGTGCACATGTGTGTGTGTGCGTGCACATACGCGTGTGTAGATACTATCTTGCTTAGGGCCAAGGGACTCAAATTTTTACAAGAATATTTCCTTTATTGGTCTCTCTTCTTGAGTTTTCCCCTATTTCCTAAGTTTTCCCTAATTTATTTGAAGCTGCCTCTCTTACTAGAGCCAGTCTCTGAAAACCCACTTTGTCAGAGTCCTACTGGGCTCTGGGCACCAGGCGTTCTGCATTGAAGAGACATTTCAAGTCATCCCTGGTGGACAATTTGCGCTGCTCAGTGTTGAAAGGCTCTATTGCGGTGGCTTGCAGAGCCCCCTAAGACCACCTGCCTTGGCAGGCAGAGTTTACAGAGGATGTGCTCTGCTTGGCCTGCTCGTTGTTCCTGGCTGAAATGGCTGGCAGAGCAGAAGTGAAGAGCCAGACCTCTCCAGCTGTGTGGAGGGAAAGGTTTTCCTACTGAGTGCAAAACAATCATTGAGGTTAATCGTTCCTGGACTGACCAAGCAGACAGATGGGCTGCTCTGACTCACGTCTATGTGAGAAACTTCCAGGACCCTCCTGTGAAGGGGAGGGGCAGGCGGAAGCAGACAAGGAAAGACTTCCGGTTTACCAATCTGGGGTTTTAATCTGTTCATTTCTCTTGTTTTTTTTTTTTTTTTGGAAGAAGCTAATAATAGCCTGCTAAAATTATAATACATCTCTGGATGACTTTGGATTGAAATTTGGTTTCTATGGTCTGTCAGAAGTATAACTGTTTCATTTGGATGGTTGCTGCCTCCCTGATAAATTCTAGAGCTTTAGGGCAGGGGAAGACTGCCAGGAGAGTAGTACAGAAACCTGCCTCTTTAAGGAATTCACCTTCGTCAAATGTGAACTCTAGGCTGGGTGTGGAGACACCAAGGATCTGATCACTGTCCTGTGTCGGATATAGAAAGCCAGATTCTGACTTCATTGAGGGTCCAGGACGTAGCCGAGCAGCAGAGTTCGGCTGCTATCTCCAACTACCATGTTTAGTGAGCTGCCCCAACTGTCTTGTGCATAAGAAACATCAAAGAGAATTTTAATGGTATTATGCAATTCCTGAAGTTTGGCTTGTGGCCAAGGCACATGTACTTTCTGAATTAAAAAAAATTTTTTCCAAAGAGAATTAGGGCAAATTACTATAGCATTCTCAATTGTGTATGATTTTTTTAAAAAAAAAAGCACAGAAAAGCTCAAGAATAGTGGCATTTTCTTTTCTTTTTTCTTTTTTTTTGTAGTGTTGGGGATTGAACTCAGAGCCTCACACATGCTAAGAGGCTCTCTACTACCAAGCTACATCCCCAGCCCCAGAATAGGCACATATTATAGCCTCTTTAAGTTATTTAAGAAATCACCGAAAATACATGGTATTCCAATTTGGTTCAATCAGAATTGTGTGCATGTAGAAAGGGAGATCTTGTAAACGTTTAAGCAATAGATTCTTTCTTCCTGAAAGGTGGAAGGACGCTGCCTTGCCTCGGCACCTAGCTTGCTACAGAGAATTGAACATTTGGTTTTATCACACAGCAGCATAGTAATGAAGCCATTTTGATAGAAATAGCTTCATTACTATTCATTTTTTGTTGGCTCCCATCTAATTCTTGAACCAAAGTTCTATTTTTTACCCCAAATAGCACAATAAGCAAAATAAGAAGACACTTTTAGCTCCTGAAGCTTGTGAAACACTCAGACTGATCCTGCCCAAGGCTGCAGTGACTTTCCACCTTGCCAGGTCATGGCTTGAACTGGTCCTTTCTCCTCACACTCTTGATGGAGCACACAATTTCTCCCAAAGTTAGTGCTCATCTTCTGTTTGGAAGGCCTGGCCTATCTGATCACAGTCTGCTACTGAGGAGAGCATCTTGCTCTGGGACTGTAGAGAACCTGGCCTCGGTTCTAGCTCTTCACCTAGCTGTGTGACCTTGACTATGTCATTGAAACATTCTGGGGCATAGTTTCTGTCTAGGTGGTCTCTTAGATTTCTTCTGGTTCTAACATTCTGCAGTGATCATTTTCCCATTCTTCTATTTTTAAAACAAACTATACTAAAATATTTTAGACTTACAGAAAATGTGCAAAGACAAACAGAATGTCCCCGAACATTCCTCACTCAATTTCTCTATGAATAATGTCTTGCATTCCTACAGTTCATCTGTCATAACTAAGGCACCAACACTGTTGCATCACTATTAAATAAGGCCTGCCTGTTATCTACATTCCGCTGCTTTCCCGTACTGTCCTTTTTCTGTTTCAGGATCTCACCCAAGATACTATTTAGTTGCTATTTCTCCTTAGTCTATTCTCTTCTATGACAGCTTATCAAGTTTTCTTTGTTTTGATGACCTTGCCAGTTTTGAGGAGAACTGTTAGGTATTTTTGTAGAATACTTTTCAACTTGAGTTCGTATGGTATTTTTCTCATGGTTAAACACGGGTAATCTGTTTTCAGGAGGAAAGCCACAGACATGAAGTTTCCCTCTCATCGCGTCATATCAAGGGGACATATTGGCTGATAATGTTTACCTTGACCCCCTAGCCAAGGGAATGTTTGCCAGACTTCTCCAGACTGTCTACCCCTTCCTACACTCTACCCTTTGGAATCCAGTCACTAAAAGCAGCCTGCATTCGAGTTTCAGAGGGTAGATGGAGGGACGTTGGTTTCACGTCCCAGTTGGAAAATATCTCCATCATTTATTTGAAATGCTTCTACAAGGGAAATTTGTCTTTCCTTCATGTACATGTATTCAACCATTTATGTCAGTGTGGTCTTGCACGACATTTATCTTGCAATTGAAGTTAAAAACCAACACTATATATACTTATTCCTTGAGTTGTTCCACCTTTGACCTGTTTCAAGTTGACTTTGGTGTCCCTCTGACACGTCCATATTGGTTACTTTTTCGATCCCTTTCTTGCTTTCTGCTACTGATGCCTCAGGCTCATGGCGTGTGTTCTGTTCCTTTGCAACAGAATCATCTATATTTCTGGGGAGACCTGGTTCCTTTCAATGGAGAATAGTGTTAGAAACCAAGATCTAAGTACTGAATGTGTCTCTTCTTCATTTTCAAAATGTTCTTTTTTATACGCATAGCAATGTCTTATAAAAAGAACTATACATCAAGAATATCATTGCTCAATATCATAAAAAAGAGAGCATAATTAGTGACTACTCTTTTGGTTAAAGTACAAAAAAAGGAAGTATAAATTCTCATCGAAAGGATATATATATATATATATATATATATATATATATATATATATATATATGTGTGTGTGTGTGTGTGTGTGTGTGTGTGTGTGTGTATATCCCAAATCACTATAAAATTCTTGCCTGCTATTTTTCCTATTCTATCTGCTTGTTATTGACTTCTAGGTAACTTCTCCTGGAGGTAGGAAATGCTAATTTATTTATATGAGCGTGCAAAGTCTTCTTTCCATCAGAAGGAAGAAATGTCAAAAGGGCAGAACATTTGGAGAAGGCTTCCTGAATAAGGTGGAGTTTGACTTGGTACTTAAAGGATGAAAACCATTACTCTGGGGGTAAAAGAGGGGTTCTTATGCTTGAGAGAGACAGTAGAAAGAAGGTGGGCTCAAAGATGAGGTCTGTTTTAGGCTACTTTGTGAGATTAGCTATTATGTAATGAGCCACAGTAGTTTGCTTATATTTTTGGATGCTGTTGTGGTTTGGATCTGGAATGTCCCCCCAAAGTCTCACGTATTTGAACATTATAGATTGTCTATGGACCCATGTCCTGTTGGGAGATTGGGGCCTAGTCTGGAAGCGTGGATTACAGGCATGTAAATTGGATTATAGTCGTGTAGTGGGGGCTTACCACACCTTCCACACCTGGACCCAGGAGGGGCTGGTCACTGGGCTGAGACCTGGAAGGACATGGAAGCTGCTTCCTGCCTTCCTTGGAAGACTAGACTCAACTCGCCTTGACTTGGCTTCCTGTGTGTGATGTCCTGAGAAGCCGCCCTCCACCTCTGCCTCTACCATGTGCTTCCATTGCTGCCGGCTGCCCCTGAGTGGACAGTGACCTTCTGAAACTGTGAGCTAAAATAAACCTTTCCTCCTCTAAATTTGTGTATGTCGGGTATTGAGTCACAGCAATGAAAAAGTAACTGAGACAGATGTCAAGGAGTCTCATGTCAAGGTGTGGGCAGCCGGTGAGAGTTTCCTTGCTATGTTATTCCTCGGCAAAAAGCTGAACATTCAAGAAAGAGCAAGAGTGGGCTAAACTTGACCTTTCATCATGGCACCCGTCTCGCCTATGAGAGTGGGATCTGCACACCCTAGTCATTTCCCAAAGTTCCCAGGTCTTCATCCTGTTAAAATGACCATTACATTTTGACATGAGTTTTAGAAGGGACAAACATACAAACTGTAACAGGGCCCCACAGGGCTATTGAGTATCATTATTCTTGAACAGCCTGAAGGCTATCATTCTTAAACTTGTAGTAGGTTTCCCTATGATTACAAAGATTATGCTCCAAGATGTTGATAATGAGTTGAAACTTCTCTGGCATTTTCTATGTAAAGAGAGAGAGCACGTTGATGTTTCACATAGTGGATTCTTCTGAGCATTTATGGTCAGACTTAGTCATAGTGGTACTTCTTAACTCCTGATTATCTTCCATGGGAAGAGCCTTAGAAGGTCCTTAGAAAGGGATTTTCAAGATAGTCTTAAATTTCCCCTGGAGCAGGGTAGCCTAAATGAATAAGGTCAGTACTGGAACAGGCTCTTTAATGGATGGAATCTTGTGAAAGTGTTCATTAGCCTCATCTGGGTCATCATAAAGAAAAATGACCTTTCATCCAAACTTGTAGGTCAAGTATGCTTATTTCAGCCCAGTGTCTTTAGGTCTTCAAATGTGGTACTTTGGTTTTTTCCTAATAAAAATGGCTAGAATATATCTTTTTAAAAAAGAAATTAAGTTCCACTGGACCAGATATTTTTGTCATTCATTAAGCAGTTCAATGTTTCAGTTGAAACAAATAGCAAATAAGGCCCAAGGCAGGAACAAAACACAAAAGAAAACTTTTTCATACACTGTAGCAGAGGATATGGGAAACGCAAATATTCTCCTTCTACCTGCAAGCTTTTCCACAGCATTGAAAGAGTTTTTCACTGTGGAAGATGGAAGGGACTTCACTTTAAGCGATCTTGCAGTTGAATATAACTGTGGAGCCCTGACGCCGTGGATTTGGGGAAACCGAGTCACCTTTTGTTCTAAGATACCCAGCAATGTGCAGTAGGTGTGCGATGTAGAAGAGCCGACCTAGAAAGCCACGCACTGGTGTGAGAGCAGGACTCCACTGCCCCTCGTGCCAGGGAAACCTTATTCCAGGTTGCGGCGGCATGACTCCGACTCAGGCAGCAAGGACACGCAGAGGTCTGTGGAGAATCGTCCTCTTCTGCCCTAGTTGCAGTAAAAGTGTGCGGACTGAAGAGCGAATTCTGTGTTTCTCCAACCGCCGTCGCCACGTCCCATGAGGACCCCGTCCACCGTTTGGCCTTCCAGCGCCTGGTGGCCTCTTTCTCCAGCGGCCTCTACCTCAACTCCACTTCCGCGGCTGCTCCACTGCAACAGCGAGACCTTGCTGTCAACTGGAGTCGCTCTGTTTTTGAAATCCTGAACTCTGAAGCTCTGCTTTCTGACCACAACCTCTGATCCTTCTATCGGTGCCCGCTCTTTCATGCCCTTGAAAAGTGCTCTTTGGTCTCGTTGGGACTCCCTGTCTCTTGACCTTCCCTTGTGCGAGCAGGGTCCCGCTCCCACCTCGCCTCACTCCTCTTCCCACCTTTTCCGAGCGACCATGTCAACTACGCTCACACAAGCATTCTCTTCTCTCACTCTTTTGACATCTCGTTTTATCTGTTCCTCCAGTGTCCTGCTAAAGGACTAACTCTCTTTCCTCTCCCCGTGTCTTCTCCTCCCCGACCTCTTTCTCTTCCATTCTTTGTGTCTCCCTTTCTTCACTGCTTGTCCTGGGTTTCTAAGTACCATGCAAGAAAATTTCCTCGCCCGGACAATCTGCTTCGTTACAGCTCTCTGCTTTCCAGCATTGCATTGGTGGCTGAGGCTGTGCAGTGATTCCGGCACCAGGGCCAAGGTGGGGAAGAGGGAGGGGCCCGGAGAGCTGAACTGACAGGAGCCCCTGCTCCGGGTGCCAACTTTGCATTTGCGTGACCCAGAGAACAAAGGCCGTAGGTGTGTGACTGGTCTTGACCCCCACATTCACTCGTCACCTCTTATGTGTCACTAGAGGTGGCTTTTATCACTTTCCTCAATCCATCCATCCACCCACATACAGAAGGCGACTATTCTCATTTCAGTGAAAAAAAAATACTGGCTACCAGGTTTGGGTTCCTTCCACTTCCCTCCGCCTTGCCACCAAGCACGCCTGACCCGAGTGTCCTCTCTCACCCCTTTTGCCTCAGAGAAGAGATTTTCACAGCCGTCCTCTGCTACTCTTCACTGTGTCACCTCAGCAGCCTGCTGGCAGCTCGCTCCTCGAGCCTTCTCGACCTTCCTCAGGTTGACTTCTTACAGATGTTATAATGTCTCCTTTACTAAGAACAAGGTTCCCCTCAAGTTTTCCTTCCTTGTGGGCTAGTTCCAGCATCCTGCGTGGGCAGAGTGGTCCAGACACTTCCAAATCTCCATCCGATTTGCTACCTAGGCAACGCTACCTGGTTTTTGATCTGATTTCTGCTCCCCTCACTCTGTGACACTGACGGTGTAGTGTCCCTATTGTCCATACTCTCTTAGAGTCCCTGGTGATCTCCCAACGGCACGTTCATTGTTTTGTCCCCAGGATCTCAGCTTACCTAGCTTTCCAATTGCCTGACTCCTGTGTGCTGTGTGGTCTGCTTTCCTGGGGGTCAGGGCTATTTCCTTTTCCCCTTCCACACTCCTCCCCTCTCTCCTGCCGGTGGGTTTGTTTGTTTATTTGGTACTGGGGATTGAGCCAAAGGCCTTCATACTTAGCTACAGCCCCAGCTCCCTATTATTTTTTCTTTTTAGTTTTAATTTTGAGTTGGGTCTCTCTAATTTGCCCAGGCCAGGTTAGAATTTGAGATCCTCCTGCTTCAGCCTTCCAGACGTTGGGATTACGAGCTTGTGCTACCGGACCCAGCTTGGCATGTTCTCATATGCAGTTCACAAGCTTCCTCTGGTCCTCTCCTCCTGCACCAGTTTCTTTCCTCAAGTGACAGCCCACTCCCGTGGATTCAGCCCCGCCCTGTCCTCCCGTCTGAGACTCATAGTCTCATCTCCAGCTGAGACTTCCCTGTGGATCTTCAAGTTCAGTTCCTCAAGGTCAACACCTCCCAAGCCAAGTTGTCTTTTCTGTAAACCAGTGGTCCTTTTTTCATTCACTCTTTTCTATTAAATGTATTCATTTCATAAATAAAATCTCCAAATTATTAGGAAGTTTTTCTTCTTCCTCCCCTTTATACACAATCAATTCAATCACTCTTAAAAAGTCTTCTTAAAATCAACTGATCTTCTCTACACCCACTGTTGACAACTTAATTTATAAGTTCAGTAAGCCCTAAAGGGTCACTTGACCTTGACTATAGCCTCTTCTGTCAATATAATACTGCCATGCACCTGGCCAACTTTTTTGGTGACTTCCCACTGGCTATGTGTTGCTCAGATCCAGATTCCTTAGACTGTTATGGAGCATTTTCCATAATTTCCCTTTGTAGGTGCATTTTCTTTCTCTTCAATCTTCCCTCCAGACCTGCAGTCTTACTGCTTGGTGACTTACTAGCTCCTCTCTGAACCAGTTTTCAACTCCTACAATGCTTTTCCAACGTTCTCCTTCTAGCACACTTCTATTCATCCTTCAAAACCTGGCTCAAATGTCATCTCTCTCAAGATGCTTCCATGGCGTTTGGTCTCTGTCCCCTGGGTTATTATGGTTTTACCCAATCTTTTCTGAAAGCATTCCCTCATTGTGCTGGCTCTCAGTTTGGTCCACTCAACTACAGACTTCACATATAAGGAATTAAGCCCCCGTCTCCTTAGTAACCTTTGCAACTAACATAGAGCTTTATAGATAATAGGTATTCAAACTTGTTTCTTGAAAATAAAACCCAACAACTTTCTTTTACTGTAATGCAAATGTAATATGCAAATGTGGGCTGTTGCTTTTCTGGGCTGGCCTCAGGTGTCTCCCCAGTATGAGAAGGTGCTTGGACTGGCTCGTCCTGAATCTAATTCAGTGCTGGCTTCTGTTGGAGTTTAGAGCTGCCTTCGAGGCCGCTAGGGCTGTACGGGGGAAGCTTATGTCTGAAGTGCACTGAAGCGCTAGAGACAAACTACTTGTGAGGAAAGTAAGGAAAAAACAAAAGGAAGGACAGATGAGAAATCATTAAGGACAAGCGAAGATGGAAATGTGGTGCTATTGAGACTCTCATAACACAATTCACTCATGTTTGACACATCTGTCGTGTGTTCCCGCTGAATCTTGTGCTTCCAGAATCTTGAGATTGTAGTGGCCACCTATGATGCACGTGCCATGTTCAGGCTATTGTACCCCTTTCTGTGAGGTCACAGTGCAACTTGAAGAGACGATTACTGCCTTCAAGGAGCTTGTGCTCAAGCCAGTTAGGACGACAGATTCGTAAGGTTACCACAAAGATGTCCGAGCACGTGTGTGATGTTGGGTGCGATCAGAGGGAAGCAGGCTCCCGGGGATAGATGGACGACCTTCTTGTGCCTTGGATGGGGAACGTGGGCTGCATGTTGGCCTCCATCAGCAATTGCCCTGGCCTGTGGAGGGCAAAGCTCACACCAGTCAATACAGTGCTCCCAGCTTTCCTTCTCAGCCGGGGTCTGGAGAGGATAGTCAGAGGAGTGTGGTAGTACGATAACCAGATGCGCTCCGAGGATTGTGACTGGGAGTTAGTTGACACGAAACTGAGCTCATTGTAGTGGGCTGGCCAAACTCGTGCTGGGGTGCCCGTGAGCTCAGCTCAGCACGTCCTGACTTCTCCTTTCCTCCCGATGATGTGGAGATTGCAGGATTTGTGACCTCCAGAGCAGCATTTGTGTGTCGAGCGGGAGGATGCTGCTTACCCATCTCCCCTCGGCACGCGTCTGCTTGCCTTGACTTGCTCCTGTCTGTGAGGGCCCCACGGCAGCGGCGGCAGTAGCGGGCAGCTCCCGAGGCTGAGCTGCTTTCTGTTCTGCCGGGCGATCCGATGAGAGGGGACTTGATGCCGCGTGGCCCTCTGTGCCGGATTCTGGCAGGGAGCTGAATGTCGGGGAGCAACACGAGGGGCCTTCGGGCAGGCTGCGCGACCCTCCCGGGCTGCCAACCTCTGCCTCTTCCTCTTCTACCGATCATTTCTCTTGTCTTTCCACTCCATTCCCCGGTGGGCCGGCTGGGAATCAGCGGAGGGAAAAAGTAATTGAAGTGCTTAAGAGAAACTGTTTGGGGGAGGCGGAGGCAGGGTCAAAAGGAGAACAATTAAGAAGCAATGTGATACAACTGTGTGGAGAAGAATTTAGTATGAATATAATGATCAATTTCCTAATAATTAGGTCTCTTAGACGGCAGACTCGTTCCCCAAGAGGTAGTGGTGGGAACCCCATTGCTTGGTCATTTCTAATTAGATTGGAGAAGCACTCACGGAAGATGCTGTGGAGAAACTCCCTCCGCGGAGGGGGCTGGCTACGTGACCCAGGGGGCCGGCCCTGTCTCTCCTTTCTGTGATTCATTGAGGAGCACATAATTCACTGATTAGTTAGGCAGCCAAACTTTACAGAGTTTATTGGTTTCTCACCTCACCCCTGCCCCTTTTAAATTGACCAGATCTATTATCTTCAAAGGGGAAACTCAGGGCAGGCAGTGACCTAGGCTGGGGCAGATTCTGCCTCCTATCTACAAAATAAGTTTCAACCCAACCTTGCTTCGTCTGCTTTGCAGTGGGTATGGGCAGTCTGAGATGTGAGCTGGAAAAGCGTCCCTCCGCTACGGCTCTGCAGGATGCTCACGGTTTTGCCCAGAGCAGGCGTGTTCTTAAATAGCATCCACTCAACAATTAAGTACCTCGGTGGGCTCTGGGGCCAGCATGCCCTTGGCTGGTGCTGACCTGACTCTGTAATACGTCACTAAACTTTCTGTGGCATCTTTTTCTTATCTGTAATATGAAAACCATATAAAGCATTACCCAATTTGGTTGTGGGGACTGAGCAAGGTGATATTTAGAAGCTAGGACTTTGATAGTCAAGTACTGGGGATGAGTGCTATCATGGCGGTGGACGGCCATTATGCCTAAATTACAGTCAGTGTGGCAGAATATTACCCCCTCAACACACCGGAACTTGTTAGTGATTTATTTGTCATATGTTGAAAGGAATAGATTGACTACTCTTTGGGGTATAGTTTTGCACTTAAACATTGGCCTCAAAGGGGATTTATTGAGTTTCTGCTGTGTGTAAGGGAAGAGATGGTGCCTATCTCGGGAGGGAGAATAAATGTGTGTGTGTGTGTGTGTGTGTGTGTGTGTGCGCGCGCGTGTGCGCACACACGTATGCATGCATAGGTGGGAAAAAGATAGCAAGAACACAAATAACTGTCCTAAAAAGTTCATTGAGTGCCACAAAACATCCTTTCTTATAGGAATCCGAAGAACACAGGTTACAGCGTTCTCATCTGGCTGGGTAGAGCTGGTAGTCCCAACAGAGTGTTCTGTAGAAGGTAGCGATTGGGGCAGGTCTTGAGGGTCTGTGGAGGATATTTTCAGTGCGTGTTGACCTAAGAAGCAAGCATTTGACTATTGTGTTGGATTGGGCAATCGAGATAGGTCCATCATGATGGTATCACGGAGGGACTCACACAACCTTGGGGAAACTTCTGCTTCCTGTGGGGGACATGTGGGCAAGGGGCAATTTCCGAGGAGGGAGGACCAGGGAGAGCTGTGCTTTCCGAGGACCGTAAAGTAGGGAATAAGGGCAGCAGAGCTGGGAGCAGCCGGGAACCAGAGCGACTTCCTTTTAAACCCATCCTGGGTAGCTCCTCCAGGCCTCCTATCCTGTGTGATGACAGGAATCGGCCCAGAGTGCACATGGCACCTATGTGACAGACTGACAGTCCCCAGGGGCACCCCTTCCCCTCCCCTTCCTTTCAGGTGCAGGGAGGCGCTGTGGTAGGACAGCCCTGGGCTTCGTGAAGAAGCTGCTCCGCACCCCATCTCTTCAACACCTCCGTGTAAGGTGACAGAAATGTATTCTGTAAAACTGACACAGATGGGACTCTCTGGGGGCAACTGGGCATTTTCTTTGAAGAAGAAGATAGAACATTCAGTAGAAGATAAGGAACACTCATGTTCTTGGAGAAAAGAAGTATCTGGAATAATTTGTTGTTAAGGAAAGAGAAGGAAAGGAACTATTTATTGGACCCTTATTTCCCCAGATGTCTTGCTATGCACACAGTCTTTTATTTTCTCATTGTAGAAAGAATTCCACCCATATGAACGACCAAAACACTGAAGCTTGTGCGAATGAATTTTTGTGCCCTTACAACACACCGTGTGCTTATTGGTCCATGATGATCTCCCCCTCACGAGGGGGCTGGGCTTTAGGAGAAGGTGCCCACCTAGGTGAAAGAAGGCAAGCCAATTTAAGGCTTGCTCAGCTTCTCAGCCTGGTTCTGCCTGCTTGGATCTGGAGTCAAGGTGGTACTGAGGAGTGATGGGAACCAGGCAAACCTCATCACCAGGTGTGGGGCTGGCCTGTACCCACCTTGGGGCACAGTCCTCTTCCTCTTGACCTCCAACTTCTCCACTTGCTTCCTTCACTTAGTTTTGACTGCCAGTGGCCTACAGTTGAGAGACATACCTGAGTCACTTGCCCGCTAAATATCGGGCGTCCCTCCCCAGGAAGACTCAGTCTCCAGCTTGCAGCCTGTGGATGGCGCGAGAGAGCCCGGCAGTGCCTCTTTTCACTCCCTGCAGCCTGCCACGTGTCTAGCAAATGGAAGGGCGTGACTCTAAATGTCCTCAGATACGGAGACATGCCTCGTTGCCAGCCCTCAATAGTACTGAGAAAGAATTCAGCAACCTCTGGTTGGAAGAGGATCCAGGAGGCTGTTGTTTGTCCCCTGTGTGACATTTGCCTTTTTATTACTTTTAAATTCCAAGGGTTTCACTGAGTTGTTTTGTCCCCCTTTGCCTGACATGGAAATGTTCTTGAATTTCCTCTCTACCAAGTGTCCCGGAACCCTACTTTTTTCCACGACTGTCTTCCGCATGTCCCTAATGTGTCTCGATGCCCACACGGCCTTTCTAAACACAGGGGCCATGGAAGAGTCCTGCCCGCCTCCAAGCTTTGGAGGGTTCCCTTCCCTCCCTGCTGCGGAGCTGGGTTTTGTGGTGAGGCTGAGCAGGAGGCCTGCTTGCGGGGTGGGGGAGTAGAAGGTTCTGGTGCTAATTGAGGCCATGCGTTTTGTACTTGGGTGCCGGCTGGTGAGGCAGATTTAGAGGACTATCGGGAATCTTAGATTAAATACCATTAAAGCCAACTTCTTATACCCCTGCTGTTCAGCACGCATGCAGGGAGAGCGGAGATCGGATGTTCAGGATTCTTGTTTGGGAAACCATATGGAAAAACCACACAGCAGTAAGTCTATAATCAGGGCTTACAGCATGCGGCCCGCGGGTGCCAGGAGTGCGACTTCTCCCCCTCCAGAAGGTACAGGGGGATTGGGTTCTCTGATGAGGAAACTGAGCCCGAGGAAGGAGGCCTTGTTTCCACAGGAGAGAAAGCAGATTTCCTCCCATAGTGCTCAAAGGTAGAGGTTTCAGCATGTTTTAAAAAACATATATACAAGTTTTCATCCTAAAGTCTTCTCACATTTGCCTCATTAATCCTTTTAACAAGGCTCTTGGAAATAGGTAAGTTTTTTTTTGTCATATTCCTCAGCAGGGGAGAAGGTCACCTTGTGGACAATCCTTTGGTGACCTGGCCACCATGACCAGGGCTGTGTGTGGTGGTAGAATCTGGGTAACACGTACAGTGTTTGCCAGGAGAGGGAAGAGGTACTAGAATCCAGACTGCATTCTGCCCCTCATTCTGGGTACCTGGGTACCTAGGCTTGGGATGTGTCTGCCTAGAGAAAGACCCACATTTTACTGATGCAGCAGTGTGCCTCGGGCTAGCCAGTTTGCCCTCAGCTCCTGGTGAGCCTTGTTCTGCAGGGTCCCCTTTGTCCCTAATTATGTACTGCGGCCCTGGTGCCTCTGGCTTCTGCATGCTCAGAGACACCTTCATGTTCCATACTATCTCTGGCATAATTTCCATAGAGGATAATATCATCATGTGAGATCAGTTTTCTTTATTGCCCAAGATAGGACCACGTCTAGTCTCAAGAAGAGTGTATAAGAAGAAAAATTTTCTTACTTTATAATAAATAAAGTAAGTGTAGGATATTTATCTTGAAAAAGACGGGATAACTCAGGTGGAAGGGTGAGACGATAGCCTGCTTCGCATGTCGGCGTTTCTGAGAGTCGTGGACACAGTCGCCCTGGCCGGAGACTCACGCCCTCCTCTGCACGTCTGTCTGTCGAGGGCTGAACGCCACCTACCTCCGCTGCAGACCTAGCAGGAGTTCTCAGTCTGAGGCCTACGTGAGCAAGGAAAGCAACAGTGCAGTAAGTAAGCGCCGGAGTGGGGAAGGCACCTGCGGCGTCACCGGGCCTGCCTGAGAGGCAAGCTGGCGGGAAAGAGCCGGAAGCAGAGGCGGGACAGCGTGGCTTCGGCTAGGGCAGCACCTGAACAGCTTAGAGAAGAAAGTACGGAGCGGAGATGAGAGGGAGACTGTGCGCCAGGTGGGGACCAGGCACCCACGTGCTGAGCGCGCTAGGCTGACGGTGGGGCCCTCGGGTGCCAGCAGCGGGCAATCGGTGAGGGGCACGCAGATGCCGGGACAAGGGAGGGCCACTGCGGACACGGGAGGGCTTGCAATGACTGCCGGGCGGCCACCCCGGGGCGGGAAGGTGGCTGCGAGTACCCTGGGGAAGAAACGCTGAGAATCCGAAGGGAGGTGAGCGCAGAGGCCTGTTAACATTTTTTAGGTCAAGTTTTTGAACACCTGCCAAATGATAGCATTTTCTTTTTATTTCCACCAGCCCCCCTGGAATGGACCAACAGACGCGAGCAATCCACGGGATCAGCCAGGGACCAGGAGGAAGAGGAGGAGGAGGGGCGCGGGAAGGGCGGGGCGAGGAGGGAGGACAGGGGAGGCTTCCGCAGGGGCGCTTCCTTTTGTAGGGCTGGTCGAGGCGTTTTTGTGTTCTTTCCTCCTCCCCTTTGAAACAAGGGTAAAGACCAAATGGAATATCTGCAAATGGCTTAAAAGCAGAAATGGGATTTTTAAACAGAGCACATTAACAACATTAAAAGCTTTTGTCTGCATGACAGGCAAATGAACATATAGGGTTGTGGACTGGAACAGTTTATATTGTAATGGCTGACAATACCCCCTGCAATGAGAGAATGCATCATTTTTAGAACTATTTGATTCACTTAATATACAGGCTGATGCAAACTGTATATAAAAAACATGTAGAACAGCATCAATGAATTTCAAAGCGAGGAGCAGATTTTTCCTTTGCAAAAACCCTGTCTTCTATGAAAGACTGGTTTTAAAAAATGAACTGTGTTAATGACACGTGTAAGCTTGATGCATACAAAATATTTTTTCTTTTTTTTTTAATGGCCTGCAGAATAAATTTGAGCACCAACACAATGCTTCACAGGCTTAACATTTCTCAGCTGCTATGAATCATGTGCACTAATGTATTCACAACAGACGAGGACCAACTGCTGCTATCAAAGGACTTGCTTGAATAACTGTAATAACTGGAAAATTATTTTGATAGCCTGAAACAATCTTATATATCACAGAACTTTATTAAAATAATATCAAATCAAATTAGCCTGTATCCCCATAATGAATTAAGTAACAGGTTATGCTGATATTAATCTCAGCTAGCTTGCAGGCATTGCAGCAGGGACATTTAATAAGTTGGTCCCTGTTGCTCTGAACTCGCAGAAATCCTCGAATACCCATGCTTATTCAGAGAAAATACATCAAAAGACTCTCTCTAAATAATGTGCCCATTTCGGTGCCTTTGGTGAAATTATTCATAAGCAAGAAAAAAAAATCTTTGGAATATCTCCTGAGAATTCTGATTAGCTGTTGACCTGTAGTAGAAGCTGTTTTTCATAATCCCCTAAACACTGTCTAATTCTTGCCTCAATCAGCTCTGGAAATGCTGGCTTTTCCTTAAAATAATGTGATAATGCTTCCTTATCATCCTTTGGTGAGCCAGGCAGGGCCGGGTGGTTCTATCACTTTATTTTCCATACCCCATAGCATAGCTCCAGTTTAAGCCCTGATCTTTGATCCTCAGCCCTTTCTGGATGCGACGGTATGCGGCACAGGGGTGGGAGGGCGGTCCTGCGCGCTGGGGCGAGCCTGCTTCCTCCTGCAAACACCAGCCAGGGACTTGTAGTCAGTCCCTTCCGTCCAGGAAACTTTTCCAATTCCACCAGCTTCTCATGTTTCTAGAGGAAGAAAGAGAAAATGAAAGCCAGAGATGTTGGTTGAGAGCACGTTGATTATGATTAAAAAAAAAATCTGAAAAAGACCAAAGATTTTCTGGGGCAGGGGTGGGATCAGAAGTGCACGGCCGGCTCCTACTCTGCTGAGTGACCGACCGCCTGCTCATGTCTCTCTTTCCAGCTCCTCGCAGGGCTTCCTGAGGGGTCGTGCCCTGAGAAGACTCAGACGCCAGGCCTCAGAAAACTGTGCTTTCCCTGGGAGCGACAGTCCTCCCCTTTGGCCTTCGTATCCCCCACAAGTTCTAGCACGGTGTTCAGCACCCTGAGCACACCACAGCTGTTGTGAAATCAGGTCAGTGTGGCTTTTTTTTTTTTTTTTTCAGACCAGTCCATGGTCCAGGCTGATCCAGAACTCCTTATGTAGCCAGGGACTGGGTTATTATTTTCTACTAGCTGAATGATGTCGAGACGCAGCCTGATCTGGCCAAATGGGGCATAATTGCCCACAGGTGAATTAAAAAAATAATCCTTTCCTGCTGCTTTGGCCAAGTTCCGTTTAAGGCACAGTATTTAAGCACAGTTCCCATCCCATGTCCGGTTCTCCATTTGCTGCGCCTGCGCCTGTCCTCAGAGGCACCCTCAGCCTCACGGCTGTCGATGCCGACACCCGAGGCCCGGAGCGGGCACACTGGGCTCGCCTCGAGGTCAGCTCACAGGTTGGTAAAGAATAAACGTGTTCTCTTGATGGTGACGAGCACCGTGACGAGACGCGGCCCCTGTGCTCGAAGAAATGGGATTGTCAAACTACCTGAAGTGGCTGAACTTCCAACTGCGCTAATTATCTGTAACTACCCCTGGGAGCTGTGCTTCCCATCGGGAGCTTGCTGGGCCCTCACAAGTTTAGCTATTCTGCAAGTGGCACCAATGTTAGAGTCTAAACAGACAGTGTGACCTTCAGAGATTAATCAGCTAAAGCGTCCCTTATGAAGCTGTTTTAGATTATTCTTGACAGTAGCTGTTTTTGACAGGAGAAGGTCAGAATCAAAGTCCCTTTTCAACCATTGTAGGACACACGTCTGCATCAAATGTGGCAAACATGCAGGAGTCATTGAGGAAAGGCGCGGGCGTTGTTTTTAACTCTCCATTTTCATGCTTTCCTTTAAAGCAGAGACGATTGGAACCTGACAGATGGGGAAAAATGTTTTCCACCTGTATGCCCAGGCCCATCTGCGCAGACACATAATACCCCTTTGCACAGAGTCTCTAACATATTTGAACATTTTCCCCTTTGATGTTGAACCACAGGTCTTAAGTGCGCTCCCCACAGTCCACTTTTACTCAGGGAGTCAAATTGAAGTTCTTGAAATGGGGCCGATGGCTTTGCTGGAGTGTGAATGTGCTCTCGTTCTGTAAGAAAGAGTAACCCAATCAGGGCATGGCGTTTCAGTTTCTTTTATGAAATAAGTCACTTTCTGGCAATTGCTGTTTGCTTTTGAAAGCTGGAAGAGTCAATTTGGGGTCTAAGGGGCTGGAGCGGAAGCCCCAGCTGCTGGCAATTGCTCCTTCCTCCACGTGAGTTTGAAGCTATTGTCCAGGCAAGAGAATATAGGCCAAGTCTGGCTAGTTGTAGGGAATTCCGAATTTCAGACACATGTCATATCATTTTTCTTCAAGTTGGTTGAATGAACCTAAATGCATAATAGATTTAAAAAGAGAAATGTAACTCCATCTCTTTATTGGGATCATTTGAGAACCGATTCATTTTCAAGGAAATAATGTATTAGTAACATTTTCCCTCTGATACATACACTTTGCTCTTGTGAAGTCTAAGGGTCCGCTTCTGTTTGCGAGTAGGCAGCAATAGACTGCCACTGTCCTGCTTTCCAGGTGGAAGATGACTAAAAATATTCTACCACTTTCAAAACATGGTAAGAAAACAACGGTGATATATCCTGCTTTCTAAGAAACTTGCACATGGTTTTGACTTTGATATGGGAAGATTGAGGTTCTGAAGTGAAATAAAACTGATCACTTATTTTTAACTTGAGTGTGGATATGATCAGAAGAAGCAGAAACTCAAAAGAAAAGCCCAGGATACTTTCTCCGCATGTGTTGTCCATCCCAGGGACATGTGGGAAAGATGCATCTGTAAGACCCTACTCTTTCGTTTTTCTCAGGAGTAAAGTCAATCTATTTATCAATCATGACTGCATAAAGATGCCTTTCTGTTTTGCTATGTGCTGAGCGCTGGTGTGAGTGTCTTACAGAAATACTATTCTTCATAATCAAGGTCTGTGTTTACCTTAAGAGACATAGAACAAGTCAACAAGACGCTATGGCACACCATGGAGCGAGTCACTGTTCTGGTTCCTGCCAGGTGGTGGGTTCTTCCATTTGGAGGTGCTGACTATGAGACACATCTGTATTTCTGACATTCACCAAATAAGCACTAAGTGCTTGACACCATTCTGGTCATCGAGGAAAATATTCCCATGTATATAATAGTTTCTTTGCATGCAAAGAGATGTTGTCTCAGAAAGCCATACATGAAAAATTCCAATAGTAACCCAAAGTGGTATAAGATATATATTACCAATAGGCTAAGGTCTAATTAGAAAGAGTCCTAATTACGAGGTCAAGTAGATTTCTGTTTTAGTTGCCTATTGGTCAGATTAGGCCTTTAAACTAGTTGTGAAAGTCTCCTTTACAGTCGTCTTGTGAGACAAACGAACAAGAAACTTTAGCTGGCTTAGCAGGCTAGAAAGCAGCATCAACCAACCTGGGACGGTAAACGAATGATACCCTAGCAATTTCACCATGGCCTTAATTATTATCCCATGCTAGAAATTTGTGTGCCAGGTGATTTTCGTGTATTTATTCAACTTAGTTCTCATGAAAATCTAATGGGATAGATAGTTTCTCATGCTATTTTAAAGGAGAAGACGTTGAGATTCAGAATGAATTAATAACTTTGTCTAAATAGTAAGTGGCCAGGGTGAGATTCACCCCAGATTTGTAGAACCCAGAGTCATGACCTTAAGGCCGTAGTACACAGACTGGATTCAATCGCATGTGGCCAAGATAGTTGTATCTGGAAGGGAAACTGGAGACTGCCAGTCGTGTGGCTGTTCAGCTAGGCAAATCTGAGATCACACAGGATAAGGGCACGAGATGCTAGTACACATCCATCTTCTACCCTGGGACAAGGCCACCGGCTTTATCTCTGCATGGTGGGAGCTGAGGGAAGAGCTGAATGGTAATTAAGTGACCACAGTGTCTGGCATACCGAATTTGATTTAGGGAGGAATCAAGTACCACCATGTATAAGAATGAGGGTCCAAAGCCAGAGTGTTGGCCAAAGGAGATGCAGCTTGTTTGCGGAAATGCAGAAGGGCGGAAGCTTTGTTACACAAAGGCACTAAGAGGCCGTGGGGATTTGGGGCTCAGCATTCGCCCCTGTTCTACCAACTTTCTCGGAAAATAATCGCTGATCAGTGAGTTGCCAGCCAATTGTCTAATTTCCCCTTAGGCTAACTGAACTCTGATCATAAACACCCCAAACCAGTGCTCTCTGGCAAGGGTGCCCGGGGCCTCCTGAGGGCAGAGTCCACAGACCTGGGTGAGGAAGGTCAGGAGGCTGCATCGTATGACTGATTTGGAGCAGCTGTGGCTTTACTATGTTTCAGGGACTTCCAGGGTTTCCAGGGGCCTCGGGGACACCTGCTGTCACCTTCAGTTTCTGGAAAGACAGTGAGTCATCATGGCTGGCATTTTGAGCACTTGAAATCACCAGGATAAAAACACCTAACATAACTCCTTGACAAAAATATGCATCCTAGGTTTCAGAAAACACTCTGAACATTGAGTATGGAAGTACATACCAATCTAGCCAACAGTTTAAAATACCTGATCAAAAACTTTACATATATCTAGAACTAGGCAGGTAAGTTCAAGCTACAGAACTAGGATACGCTGTGTGACTCTGAACAAAATGTTTCACCTTTCTGGACCTGAGTTTTTAGCTTCTGAAGAAAAGAAATTCTAATATTTCCTGTTTGTTAGGAATCTGAGAGTATTAAATATGATGACTGTTGCAGTGTGCTATTAGCAACCTCAGTTTCGGGAAGGCTCCCTGAAAACAAGGCTTTGTTGATTTTCCATTTCTCATTTGAGAAGGCCCAGCGAGGCTGGGGGTGCCAATGCCATGGTGATCCCTGGTTCTCTCCAGTTGGTTTCCAGGAGCAGAGACATGGCTGACACAAAGACATCCCTTGGCAGTGTTAGGAGGACTGGCTGAGTTTCTTTAAGGAAATTTTTTGTACTTCTGGATAGCGTGATGCTCACAGCTGTGGATTCCTAGCTTCTGCCTCCCAGCTCAGAATCTAGGCATCTGTCCGGGACCCTCCTGTAGGCCAGTGGCTCAGTGACTTGGCTCGTTGGCCCACCTCCACGATGAGGCAGGCACCAGGAGGTCTGCAGGGGACAGGTTGCACGATGACCCCGCTGCTCAGATGTCTCCAGGGCCTCGGATGCCCCAGCTAGACCAGGCATCCACCTTGGGTTTAGGGGTGGGCAGCTTCCAGAAGGACAAGATGGCGGGGTCAGGTTGAGACTCCTTGCCTTTTGCTTGGGCTAGTTAACGGCTCTGGGCAGAAAACAGAGTCCCTGTCCTTTAAAACACTGAGAGTGTGTGCATTTCCCCCCGTCTGAATTTTAAAAAATATGTATAAATGTAGCAGTCTTCTTTGCTCGCAGTGAACAAAATGTCCAAAGTAATGCTTAAAATACATTTTGAACAAATAGAAGCTGCATCTGGAAGCAGGCTAGTGGAAAGTACAACTGTTTGGAGGGGCTTAGTTTTTTGTCTTTTCCTAAGCAAATGCTCCGCAAAGTTCATTTTATATCAGAACAGCTTTCCCCCGAACCTGTTTCAAAGTTAATTATCACAAGCTCGCATCTTCCACCGCTTGCCATGGAGCCCTGCTGGGCGTGCGCGCAGCTCTCCTTGGGAAAGAGTCGCTTTCTGGAAGATCATGGGCATGATGTCACAGTCCAGGGACTCTAAGCGTCCTAGCTAATCAGCTTAGAACATCACTACCTCCTTAATGTGGGATCTGGGACCTTCGCGACGCAGGGCGCGAGGCTGAGCTCGTCTGCAAGCACATCGCTTTATTTCTTTTGCTTTAAGCAAGAATAATTTGCCTCTTCTCTCTCTCTCATCTTTCTCCCTTGTTGTTTTACCCCTGAAAACCACGGCGCAAGCGAGCTCCTGGGTGGACACTAGGCTCTTCCGACGCGGGCCGAGCGGCGGTAACATCTGCCGGGCGCCTTTCCCGGCGTGCTTGGCAGATGAAGGATTTAGCGCCGGAGCGCATCTACTGCCCGCGCCGCAGCCGGGCTTGGCAGGGCCGGGTGGCAGCCTTCCGTGATCCCCGGGCCTTAGCCGGGCAGGTTGCCGCAGGACGCGGGGCTCTGCGGCCAGGTGGTGGTGGCGGTGGTGGGGCGGCCCTGCCACCGGAAACGCCTTGACCGCTTCTTCCCAGGCGGGATCCTCCCTGCTCCGGGACTCGACCTCCCGGGCCGCCCGGCCTTTTGGAGCTCTCGTGTGGAAGTTGCTTTCACCACACTGGCTTCTGCGTGTCTCGTTCCCAGAAACCAGATTTCACGTGTAACGGGGCTATTAGGGCCAAAGTGATTGTTTTAATGAAGCAGCGCTCAGCCAGACTCTCTGACGTGGGAGGGAAAATGGGGTGCCTAGTGGGATCCCCCTCCTCCCTTCCTCCTCTGCCCACCACTTTTCTGATCCTTCTCTCTCCCTCCAGCCGCTCACTCTCTCCCCCTTTCCTTTGCTCCCTGGCGCTGGCAGAGGCCACCTGCTCTCTAGTGCGGCGTGGTGGGTCGCCACTCCTCTGTGCCGGGCCGCGTCCCCATGAGCCTCACGCGGCCTAGCACAACGTCCTGTGGGGTCGCCCTGCCCCCTCTGCACCGACAGTTGCCCTGGCATTTTATAAGAATACCAAGATGGATCACAAACACCAAATTGTTTAGATCACAGATTAAAGTTTAATTTTGGAGTTTTGCTGGAGGGTTGGAATTCGCTCCGCACAGGAGGCGCTGTAATTTGTTTTAAGGATGAGGCCTTCGGGCAGCTGTGCATAGAGCAAGCGCGATTCCTTATTCCCACGGTTGATTTTTGAATGGGAGTGCAATTAGAATTTTTTCACCCAGCAGCACATACAGTCGGAGCAAAGATAATACCTTCAATGCACATCAGCTGGGGAGGCCTCTCTTGGAGACTTAGTTATTGTTCACCAAGTCCTCATGCGGACAGAGCTACGCGGTCCGTAATAACAATAAGCTTACCCTTTAATTTCAAGTCTGGTGTGTCTGTACAGCCTCGTGCGGCGTCCTTATCAAGAGAGACTTTGGTGGGGAATTTTAATGTCACTCATAGGAATATGGAGCTGGTTCTTTTTCTTCACACACACACACACACACACACACACACACACACACACACACAACGTCTTAGAAACCAAACCCTAGTGAAGCGGTGGCTGCTCTGTGTCCCCAGGGGCTGTGGAGGCTTCCGTGCCAAGCCGGGGAACCCTACTCCTGAGTTACATTGAGTTCTCTTTCTTTCTTTCTTTCTTTCTTTCTTTCTTTCTTTCTTTCTTTCTTTCTGCAGAACAGACTTTTGCACTGAGCTATACCCTTAGCCCAACCTCTTTTTTATTTCTTCATTTTAGACTGGGATTTACAAAGTCACCTAGGCTGGGCTTGAATTTGTCATTCTCCTGCCTCAGCCTTCTAAAGTGCTGGGGTTACCTATTTTCTGATCAATGGTGCTGACCATATTTGTTTTCCATGAGAGAAACGTTACAACCTGTGCCCACAGAATGTGTTATTTAGTCTGTCAAGCAAAGGTGATCGCTCAGTCATTTGGGTGCCATGGTCACTGCTAATGGGAATGTGGCCTGCTGACTGGCCAGTGTGGGTGACAGCAGTTCCCTTGGGCTCTGCAGTACAAGTGGGCATTCATCCACTAGCCTGTTGGAAAAAAATTTAGGACTGGCATCCCCCGTCCATCTGTTAGCCAATCGCTTATCCATTTAGCTAAATCTTGGAAAGAGCAGAGTCTCAAGAGTCTATGCTCTCTGAGGAAAGTTTCTTTCTGGAATTCAAGATGTTAGAGTATCTGTAATGACTCAGGATTTCCTAAGCTGAAAGGTCGCACAATTTTAAAAAAATCCTCTTTCCACTGAGGTATGTAGTTTACTGTGGAACATCCCTCCCCCATTTTCTCCCTGCCTTCTTTGTCTTAAAATATATTTTGTGGACTGTTAGGCTCTGCTTTCTGAAGGAAGCTTGAGACTATCCACTAAACAACCATCTCCCCTCCTCTTAGACCCCCTCCTCAGCAAGTTCATCAACTCCAGTTTTATTTTCTCTGAGATAGTCTATGAAAGCAATTTTGATGTGAAAATTTTGGTACATTTGGGTTATGACATTTGTATCAGTAGGGACAAAACATATTTTATTTATAACCAGATCTGAACAATGTAAGTCCACACCAAGCCTTGGAACATAAATACACTCGGGCTAAATGGCTGTCAAAGGCATTTCTGGCTCTCTCATATGAGAATGGGTGATTTGAATAATTCAGTTAGACAGGAGGTCCTTGCATTTTAGGAGATCCACTCTGGTTGCTGACCAGCTGACCTTGTCCAAGTGTTCCAGTGTGTGACGGATATGCAGAGCTGGCCTTGCATGGGACCCAGGGAGCACATGACTTGCCAGTCTACACCAGCCACTGCCACTAGAGTGGTGAACATCATTTTGTGGGTTAGAGCCCTGCTCTCTTGCAGGCTCTGAAACTGATTGGAAGCAACGATCCAGCCAGGTGAAGACCCTCACAATGTCACTGTCCTTTCCTTCGGGCATAAAACCCATGATGCTTTTGTTGCTTACTCTCAAAAGCTAGTCCTTTTTCTCACCTCCTCCTTCTCCTCCTGGCGATTGAACAGGGGGCCCTGGAAACTCTTTTTCCACTGAGCTGTTTCCTTAGCCTAAATCTTTCCTCCCTCCCTCTCTTCCTCTTCCTTTCTTCCTTCCTTCCTTCCTTCCTTCCTTCAGCTCTCTCTTTCTCTCTTTCTCTTTATTTTTAATTTTGAGACAAGGTCTCGCTCTGTAGTCAAGCTGATCCTGAACACACTGTGAGGTCTAAGCTAGCCTCGAACTTATAGCAATCTTTCAACCTCAGCGTCTGGAGTACTGGGATTGTAGACATGGGCCCCAACTCCACAAGCATCCATTTTTTTCCAAATATTTTCTTTTTTCTCTGCATATGCATCACTTATACTTCTTTTTTTCTTTTTGGAGATCTTGAAGTATGTATCTCTGCAGAATGATGTTTTTGCTTAGTAATTTAAGTGGGACATCTCTCCACGTTGAGATGAGCCCGCAGTACCATACTGCTGCTCTCCGTGGTCTTGCAGGACTCCGGTGCTTGCTTACAGTGAGCAGTATTTAACCAACTTGTCCAATGTTTCATATTTGACACATACATTTCAGTTGTTATCTTTGATTCATATTTGCCATGTTACAAATCACTAAACTTAAATCTTTGTATAGTTCCTTGACTATTTCTTTAAAACATTTTCTAGAAGGACAACAGTCGAATCAAGTAGTATTAAAAACTTTCAAGGTTTTTGGATAGTTTTGTCAAAGTAGCAGACAGGACGAGTCCACCAGCTTTAACTTGCAGAGCTTGCATGGGGGAAAACGTATTTGTCTTCACACTTTTCGCATTTTCAAATATCGTGGTAATTTGGTAGATGAGCACTGGTTTTATTGGTGTGGTTTTTGTCTTCTTGTGTTTTTGAGTCCTTCCTCAGGGTCTGTGCCTGGTGGCATTCTCTAGCCAGTCTGATCTGCATGATGTTCTTTCTTGACATCCCGGGGCAGGGCATACGTTCTCTGCTTCCTGGAACAGGAAATAAAGTATTAAGCTGTGGTAGGTACTCTGGGACTCCTTGTTCAGTTGAGTTAATTCGAGATGAAAAAACAAGAAGATTAAAGAACTGTATTTCTTTCATGGGAATGAGAGCTCGTAAGTGGGGCGTGGGGGGAGGAATTGGAAAAAGTATTAAAATTGAATTAATTTCCATTAGAAACTGGAAAATTTTAAGAAATGAAATGTTTTAAGTTTGAGGGGATATAGGCCGATGCAGTCTCCTACGTGTTCCTAGGGTACAAAGATACTTGGCACTGGTTCACGGCTCGCTGTTCGTCCCTCTCTGTCCTAGCAAGCCCGCTTCTAGAAAAACTCCTTCATGGGTTCGGGAATTTTCCTGGCTTTCTGTCTTACAACATCGAAAAGTTGGACACTACCTGAATGTCCATTGACAGGAAAATGGGTCAGTGTACTCTGTTGTACAATGGGGTAAAATATGTCACAATATGGACAAATGGTTCAAAATTAGTAGCCAATAGAAGCGGTCGGTTCCAGAAAACCTCAGGCTGTTTTAATCCCATTTTTATAGCTGTGGAGAGCAAGAAAAACATTCCTAAGCTCATTTACATCTGTGGTACAACCACAGTTTGAAAAAGCAGCTTAAAAACACGGGACCGCGATTGTGGATGAGGAGGGGAAGGGGAAAGGAAATGACAGACGCCTCCGAGTTTGCCACAACGTCCTCCTGTCTCCATGGGGCGGGGCTCACCAACAGCGCCTCTCCAGTGCTTTTCGCGCACGCCTGATTGTAAATTTTATTGCTTTGTTTAGTATAAAGTAAATATGGGGCAGAATGCAACCAGAAAGGCAGTAAGGGATGGTTGCATCTCTCAAGGAGAGGCTGTCTTTTGCCTTGCCGTAGTTTCTCAGTTGCCACAGTTGTTTATTTTCCAAAGCAATGCTCCTGAAACTCTCTTCCTAAGTCATTGGTGAAAAAATTACTAATGGATAAGTCTCCAAGGTGGTTTCCCAGTGTGCTCACCACCCGCCTTTCCCCTAATTCTCCTCTTGAGTGTCACCTGGTGGGCTGGGGGTAATGGGATGGAATGACTCGCTTGGTCACCGGTGCCTTCCCACACACCCTGGCTGACCTCTGTTACCACGTGGGCCGACTGGGGGACTTTTGGAGGCGATGAATTTGTTTTCTTGTCAAAACAAACAAAACAACAAAAAACCTTCCACATCTAGTTTTACGTGTTACTTTCCTGCCACTTTTAACTCTCGTTCTGAACCCAGGATATAAGTAGGTAACTGAGGTGTTTTTCCCAAGTGGGAAGAGAAGCAGACTAAACACACTGGGAGGAGCTTTTCACAAAACTCATCAAGGTCTTGAGGTGATTTTGCTTGCATACCTAAAATAATGTCTTCATGTTTAGTCTTTTGTTTCCCTCTTTGCATATTGGGCTGAACCAACCAGAGGTGGTTTTGTACTCCCGGGCACGTACAGCAGGCAGAGAGCTCTTTGGTTGGTGGGGGAGACATTATAGGGGCATGAATTTAGGCCAGAGATGCTGCTAACATCCACTACAGGGAAGTTTTAACATATGAATACTGTTGGGGTTTGGAAATTCTGGCTAGGTGTATGCTTCCTTTGCACTTGAAGACCAAGATCCTTTGGGTGTTTGAAGACGGTGAGTGGTCTTCTTGGATGTGGATCTGTTGTGAGTAGAGTTGAAGAATCGGGGAAGGCAGAGAATGATCACATGTACTTCTTTGCCACATGGGCCTGGACTTGCGGTCCACTTTCTATGGCTTTTTGATATCCACTGTCTCACACGGCGGTAGTTTGGCTGAGTTCTCTTTCTCTAGCTGAATGTAAGCCCTGGAGAGCAGGCTCATGTTTTTTTCTCACTTGGCTCTTCCATAGACTCTCTTATGAAGTGAGTGCCCTAAATATCTGCGTAGCGAATAGTGACTTGCTTACACAGCTGGGAGCTTCATGCATAGAGACTTCTATGAGGAGCTCATCATGCCTGGGAGGTGAGACAGGCTTAATAAGGTTCAGGGGTTGAGGATATCAGCAGTGTCTCCTAAACTCTCATTCGATGAGACTTTATAGAATGTTGTTGTGCAAAGGGTCATTTCATCAAATGTCCCATTCTTAGGGGAAGAAATTGAAGCTAAGAGGGCTTGAATACTTGAATCAAATAGGGAGAGAGGTGTGGGTAGGGGGAGGGACAAAAGGAGAGCGGGAAAGTCCTTGTCACCCTGACAAGATACGGAGGTGCACAGAATGCTCAACTTCATTGTAAGCCTTAAATTTTGCACTTATACATATCAATAAAATGGGGAAAAATTTGTACTGTAACTTTACAAGCAAACCTGAGACAAGAATAACATTTTGGTGCTTCCTCTGTACTGTACTGCTTAGCAAGTTGTCTTCTTGAGGACCTTTCCGAGTACTGAAATAAAGGGCTCATGGTTCTTAAAGATGATGTATGTGGTTCAGTGTGTGTGTGTGTACACTTGCATATGAGAATGCCCTGCCAACCATGAGCCAATGAGCACTGTCCATAGATATTTGAGCACAGACCTTCCCTGATCTGTTCCTGGCCTTGGACAGAGGAGATTTGGCCCCTTCCTGCTGTGTATGGCTAGTACAGCCTGTAGTATCCTGACAGTAGCACTTACCATCGTTTATTGGGGTTGAGAATTTAACATCTGTCTTCTGTGCTAGCTTTGGGAGGGCAGAAACTAATTTGTTTTGTTCAGTGCTGAACACAAAAAGATGCCCCATAGATGGTTTTCCATAAATAAGTGAATGGAAGGCTGCTAAGTCAGGGCTGGCCATTTCAGGCTCAGTTCGGGGGAGGATATTGTTTGGGTGAGTTTCTTGCGGGTGATGTGGAGATTACCAAAGACCGTGGGGAACTGCTCTTGCAGACAAATTTACTTACATGGCAACGTATTGGGAGCTCAGGAGGACAGGACCGGGAGAGGGTTCAGGGGACAGGGTGGTAACACCACCTGACCTACATCTTCATGACCCTTGAGAGACTTGATGGTGAAGAATTTGACAGTAGGGTCATACATAGTCTGTTGTCTTTACTGGGAGAGCCACTGATACCTATGCCTTTTTTTTTTTTTCTCTGAGACCATTGTGTTGCAGTAGTCTGCCTGCAGCTTGTTATATGGAAGATGAGATAGCTCATTATCCTGAAAATTCTTCAATAGCTGCTCATAATAAGGTCAGTTAAGTACAGAGTGTCTGCTATCATTCAGAATCTTCTTAGTCTCATTGGATCTTAACTCAACAGTATTTCCACACACTAATTTTCATCCTCTCCCCTTTGCGGGTGGGAAGAACACAGGACATTGAAAGAGTGTCGGATTCAGTGAGAGTCAAGAAGCTTTCGGCCTACTACTGAGGCCTCTGTAGCTTCCCATGGTCAGGCTCAGGAGGACTCGGACCCAGTGACTATGAGGAATGGTCACTGAAGGAAACATGGGACAAAACCCGGAAGGGCAGGTGATGTGACTGTCTTTTATTTTTTTTTATGGGGTGCATGGGGAGGAAGTAGTCTGTCCTCAGAGTCACCGGGTTCTGTCGCTGAGTTCCTGGTCCTCGAGTCATCCTGTCCAGAGCACCCCGCTTTCCCACGTGCCCTGGTCATGTTCCCACCAAGGCCCTCTTGCGGCTTAGGTGCTGTCACCCCTTAACCCAAGAGCTCTTTGTTCCCTTCCTTAGCTCCACGTCTGAGAGTCCCATTCGCCCTTCCACTCCTTGCTGAAGGCCCAGTCTGCCACAAAACCTCTCCGAGAGGCAGAATGAAGGTGAAGAAGGCAGGGAGCTTTACTTCCAATTTGCCATGGAGTACCTGGGACTGGGGACATGGCCGTGCTTACGGCGGGCATCACAAGTCTTTTCACTCATGACAGCAGCATGTGATGTTTATCAAATGCTTATTATGTGCCAGGAAAAGTTGATCTGAGCTTTATTTTAGCTAATTCTCACATCATGCTTCGGGGTAAGTGCTATGTTATCCTGATTTTATGAAAACATGAGGCACGGTGAGAATGAATCATTTCTTTCAGCTCCTTGGCAGTGAGGGGGGAGGGTGGTGGCTGGGATTTGATCCCAGGCAACCTGTCCTCAGGTGCTGCGATCCAGTGACATCATGTCAAAGTCAGCCATTCAGTAGAAAGAGAACTCGAAGCGCAATACACAACAAGAGTTTGAGTTTCGTCTCATTTTCACTGCTGCGCTCCAGGCAGGTGACTTTGCTTCCTTTTGGGTCTCAAAATCTTCATTTATAAATTAAAAATAATGGAAAAGTGGACATGATGTCATGCATGCTGCAGGATGTGTCGATGAACTCTGCTCCTCATATAAAGATAAGATTCCACCATTACCCAATGGGACGTTGTTGGCTGTGGTTACTTGCTCATGCGTCTGCCTTGCTAAGTACATATTACATTCATGTGGGCAGATACCAGGTCTTCTGCTTCTGTAGTGTCCCTCCGTGCTGGTCACTCTGGTCTGGCCCCTCCTGCTCACCATGCAGTACCTTATGGTGGATGTCACAGGTCTCAAGCAGTGTCCCTGGTCCTCATCAGGACCTGAAGTTCTGTCTCCTCTGGAGCCTTGATTCCAAGCCTCTCCGTTCTGAGCACCCCAGTTAAACACTCTCCAGACCCATTGGGGCTTTCAGTCCACTGACTAAGTACTTTGTCCAACGCTTCCTCCAGCTTAAAGGTGTGGTTAACAAGCTGAGCCCACACCCTTGAGTGGATTGGGCTCACTCTTACGCTATCCTTCTCCGCTGATCTTCATATCAAAATCCCAGGGATCTGCCTGTCCTGGGCCCACACCCAAGTAACTAAATGTAGCTGGAGATATTACACAACTCTGATGACTTTAAACTCATGGTGACACATTTCAGTGCCACAATTTTATCACATTCCCTTTGTGAATTTACTTGCCTTCTCTACAAGAAAATACTTCAGGTCTCTTCTCCTCCAGAATGTCAACCCTTCTTCTTACTCTTCTCTTCGTGCCGAGGATCTCGGTATTTCCCGGAGACAAACAGAAGCAGCAGATGAGAGTCACCTCACGTGTGTGTGTTACGGAGTACTCAGCCTCCCTGCAGGGGAAGTCACGCGTCCTTCCTTCCTCATGACTGGGCTTTGCCTGCCCCTGTGCCACAGAGTTCGGCCCAGGCCTGCTATGCCTATGTCCGTCTTGTTTCTCTAGTAATCAGGGTCCTTCCCGCCTCAGGGTCTTTGCCCCTGCTGCCTGCTCATCTCCAACTCTGTGCTGCCAAACCGTTGCCTGCCTTACCCCTTTGCTCATGCCACATTCTGGACCTGCTTCTCCTGACACCTCAGGGTCTCCTTCTCCACACCGTCACCCACTATCCCTAGTCGTGCAAATCACTATCTGAAACGTTATCTGTGTTTGCCAGCATAGAGCCTATTTTCTGTAAGAGAACGCGAGCAACAGGACAGTGAGGAATTTGTCTAATCTGATCAGTCCTTGCTGTGCTATCTGGTCCTAGGACACAAGTAAATCAGCTGGTATACAGTAGGTGCTCGGTTAAGGTTTTGAGTAAGTACGTGAAGGAACATAGTTAGGACCACCTAGGTGACTCTAACTAAGTCATCTACTTGTCACTTTTTCTCCTCTCTGAAGTGGCTTCCCGCTGGCTGATGCCTACTGCAGGCTCTCTTCACATGAATGAGAAGCACTTGGGTAAGCGCAGTCACTGCCTACGGTCCAGCCGCAGGCTTAGTTTGTGTTTCATGTTAGCCTCCAGTTCAGATTTTACTCTACCCGGATGGGAGATTCCTAGTCCTGCTCCCATAGTCCTCCCAAGTGAACCACGCTCGGTCCTTGGACTGAGACCCCACTTGTTTCCAAGGCATAACAGCGCTGGGTGGCATTTGCTCCCTGGCAGTGGGCAAGGCACCTCTGAGAGTCTGGAGGTGGGGCTTGCAAAGAGGCCAGCACACCTGGGCCACTTAGCTGCAAACAGCGTGACACATGCTCTCAAAGCACCTGCCTCAAAGCGGGGTGGACGTGACCGAACAGGCTGTGTTTGTCCTGCTGTGCTCCACGGGGCTGTGACTCAGGTACAGGTGCAACTTCTCCTTCCCAGGGTCTCTGCTCCACCCCCGACATCTGGGCGGTGTGTGAATTGCAGCATATCCTTTTAGGGGAGCCTTTCACCCACAGCGCTGGAGGGAGACTTCCTCTGAGTCACCATTCGATGGTGAAATCAGAGGAAGGCTTTTGGGACTGCAAAAGATGGGAAGATACTTGAGGAGAATTGTGCTTTCTGGATCTCAGTGAATTCTCTGGACCGAATACCCTCCTTAATGGTGTTCTGTAGCCCTGGAGATTGTAGCACTCTGAGCAAGTCCTGCTTGGTCAGGAACACCCAGTGAGAGTGTGATAAAACAGGGGTAATGACCTGTAGCTCACACGGCTGTTATGGGATCAAGTTGGGATTACATCAGCTGAGCGGTCTGAGCCGTGTGCAGAGCTTGACTCAGTGACTAGCACACCAGGGCCTTCTGCCTGCAGTCATCCTACCTTCCACGGGACAGCACATGGCTTGGAGGGAAGGTCCCCTCAGTATATCTGTAATTTGAAATGAGTGACTTACTGTTCATGCGAAACCCTTTATTAGGATTATTCATGGCAGGAAAGCTCTTGATTATTTTGTGGGAGATGTCTCCTTTCTGTTCTGTAAAATCAGCAAAGTCCAGTGTTGAACGGCTTGCTAGAGGGACACGGTGTTCCTGGCCTTGTAAGCTGGAGGAAGAGTGATTTCTAAGGGTTGGCAAGGGTAAGAATTCCTTAGAAGAGCTTGTCTAAATGTAGACCACCTGCCAGTGCCCTCAGAGACTCAGATTTAGTAGGTATCTATGTTTTAATGACCAACACCAGCAATTTTATCCAGCTTTCCTAAGAGATCCTTTTTTAGCAACAGGCATGCTGGCAGTACCCTAAAGCTGCAAGGCCCCTCATGCCCAGTGCCTCATCCCTGTTGTTTGAGGAGTTCTAGTGCAATGGTCCTGTGTCGGCGGGACTAGAGTAAGAGATACCCAGGCAACTGGCACAGCGTGGCGTCAGGCTGTGTCAAGGACACGATCAGTGTTCTATTCAGCAGAGTGAAAATTTGCCCTCCCCAGCGTGAATGGGCACCCCCAATCCATTGAGGACCCGGGAACAACAAATAGACAGAGGAAAAGCATATCAGTGTTGCCTCCTTGGGCAGAGACATTCATCGTCTCCTGCCCCGACCGCACTGCACCAGCAGCGTTTCTGGTGTTCCAAGTGCAGAGAGCATGACGCGGCACTTCCGGGGCTCCCTCCCCGTGCAAGCTGTCCTCACGATCAGCGCACTCCCAGGCATCACGCAGTCCCTACAGCTTAGCAGGGGATACCGGAACCGCAGCCCACTCCCTTCTCTCTTTCCGTCTTGGCTTTCACCAGGTGAAGAGTCTCTTCTGCCACGTGCTGCAACCGGGCCACGCGGCCTTGAACTCAAGTCTCCGCTACTGTGAGCTGCAGGGAAACTTCCGCCTTCACGAGACGATTACCTCTTTTTTTATTTTTATCATAGTGATGGAATGTTAACTAATACAAATGGCCTTTTAGTCTGTTTCTCTGAGAACATTTTCTAATATATACAACTAGATGGCCTGGTTCCTTCTGTACCAGGCCAACGATGGTGCATTTTCCCGGCAAGTTCTTAGCAGCAGTGAAGAGATGGCCAGCAGGGACTCCTGTTGCAAGGCAGGCGGCTGCTCCTGCTCTGTGGAGACAGCCCAGGGCAGGGCCTTGGCATCCGCTCTGAGGAGGTCTACCACCTTTAACCCGATTCTCTCCTTATTCAAACAAGGGGGCTACAAACTTTCTCTATACTTGACATCAAGCCAGCTTCTGAGAAAGCTAACTCAAGCTTTAGGCCTTCGGTCACTTAGTTGCTCCTGGACTGTCTAAACATGCGGAGTAGCTCATCTGAAGCTCATCTTGTTGTAAGGAGCAAGCGGTTTGGCCCCTTCTCATCTCGAGAGAAGATGGTCAACTGTAACTTCGTGAGTCCACAGGCACAAACGTTTCATCTGACCCTTGGTCAGGGTGGTGGTGTGATGGGTTCTTGGTATTGGTCCAGGTCAGGAGAGCCTGACCAGAACAGGGAGCTTAGCAGCAGGCTGTCCACCCAGCTCATACTGAGAAAGTGCTTGCAGCTCACTTTCGCCTTTCTAGCTGGGCGGCCTCTGGGTTCCAGGTCTTCTTTCGTCCCCCTCTCTCCTCCCCTACCCTTTCTTGTTCTT
Source organism: Ctenodactylus gundi (assembly GCA_004027205.1). Lineage (NCBI taxonomy): Eukaryota > Metazoa > Chordata > Mammalia > Rodentia > Ctenodactylidae > Ctenodactylus > Ctenodactylus gundi. Next base: position 777,460 of record PVKB01000027.1, read on the forward strand.
CACTGAACTGGTTCCCTCTGTGTTTTTCACCCTCCACGATGGAAACATCTGTCTCAAATCTGCATGGCTAGCCCAAATGTTTCCTAGGCTTATCTAGTAGGAAGAATAATGGTAACTACTTCTGTTTGCTTTGCTTAGTGATCTCCAGGCAGGGAAAGAAAGAAAGACAGAAAGACAGAAAGGAATAAAGAAAGAAACCAGCCAGGCCTTTGCATAGAATGAAGCAACATTTATTCTAAATTTGTATTCACAAATAGAAAAGGCTAATATCGTGGTCATCGTGATACTTGCTGGTCAGGTCTCTTTCTACTATCCCATCAGCAATGACCTTGCTGTGGACCAAGGACTGAGGACAGAGAGCGTATGTAGAGATTGGTGAAGGGGACGAGGAACGCTGAATTGCTACATTTTAAGCTCGAATGGAGCCATGTAGGTTTTGAAAACAATTGCGTTGGGACAATTAGTCAGCTCTGCCTATTGAAAGCATAACTGCAGATGCCTTATGGCACTTCCGCCGGGATGAAGGCAGCAGGCCTGTAGAGCCCCTCAGCATTTCATCGTGTTCCTCGGTAATCCTTCACTCCCTCCTCTCCCTTCATCCCCACGTGACCACTGTTCTGCTTTCTCGCAATTTTTAGAATTTTACTTAAGTGGAACCATGCAGCTTGTGCTCTTTTTGGCCCGGCTTCTTTCACTCAGAATAATTATTTTGAAATTCATCTATGTTGTCATGTATATCAATAGTTCTCGCTTTTTTGCTGTGGAGGAATATTAATGATATGCATAGAGCACAATTTATTTATTCGTTCACTTCTTCATGGGTATTTGGGGCATTTCCAGTTTGGGTTAGGGGATAAAACTGCTGTGACGTTCATGCGCAAGTCTCCGTACGCATCATTTACTTCTCCCTTTCCACTGGATAAACAGCTAAGAGTGGAATGTGGGACCATATGGTTTTTAAGGGACTGCAGGGATGATTGGAAAGAATCGAGGTCTGGCAATTGGGGAGATCTGTGTTTAATCTCAAGTTTTCTAGTTACTAGCTGTGTGACCTTAGGCAAGGCCCTTAACAACTCTGGGTTTCAAGTTTCCTTGTCTCAGATGAGATGAAGGGCATCTCTGCGTTCAACCCACAGGAGAAGCAGACCAAGGAACGTAACCTAGGAGGATACTGGGCGGGGAAAGGCCCCATGGGGCACTTGGAAGCCATTATCAAGAATAAGCCCCCGTTAAGAACTGAGTTCTTTAAATATTCTAGATATGATCCTTGTCTGCAGTGTTACCGGGGAAGGTCGTTTCCCACTCTGTGGGTGGTCTCTTCACCTTGTTGATTGTTTCTTTTGCGGTGCCAAAGCTTTTTAGTTTAATGTGGTCCCATTTGTTGATTCTTGCTGAGATTTCTTGTGCAGTTGGTGATCTATTCAGAACATCCTTTCCTGTTCCTATGTTCTCTAGGGTTTCATTTATTTTGTCTTCTAGTAGGTTCAGTGTTTCTCTTTTGATGTCCAGTTCTTTGATCCATTTTGATCTGATTTTAGTGTGTGGTGACAATTGTGGGTCTAATTTCATTCTCCTGCATGTGGAAATCCAGTTTTCCCAGCACCACTTACTGAAGATGTTGTCTTCTCTCTAGTGGAATTTTTGGCCCCTTTGTCAAAAATCAGGTGGCTAAGGGTATTTAGGTTTGTTTCAGTATCTTCAATTCCGTTCTACTGGTCCTCCTGTCTGTTCTTACACCAGTACCATGTAGATTTAATCTCTGTTGCTTTGTAGTAATTTTTTCAAGTCTGGGATTGTTATTCTTCTGGCTTTGCCCTTGTTACTTAGAATTCTGGGACTTTTCTGGCTTCATATAAATATTAAAGTTGTTCTTTTCTAGTTCTATAAAGAATGTAGTTGGTATTTTGATTGGTAATTTCATTGAATCTGTATAGGACTAAAAACTATAAAACCCCTAAAATAAACAACCCCATCAAGAAGTGGGCAGCTGAAAAGAAAAGAAATTTCTCAGAAGTACAAATGGCCAACAAGTACATGAAAAAGTGTTCATCATCACTGGCTGTCAGGGAAACGCCAATGAAAGCAATGTTGCAGTTTCACCTCACCCCAGTGACAGCAGCCTTCTTCAAGAACTCAAAAGACAACAAAGGTTAGTGAAAGGGTGGGAAAAAGAAACTCTGCTCCACTGCTGGTGGGAATGAAAGCTGGTACAACCACCATGGAAAGCAGTCTGGAGAGTCCCTAGAAAGCTGAGAATAGAAATTCCATTTGATCCAGCTGCTGCACTACTGGCCAAAGTTCTCAAAAGAAATAAAGTGAACATACCCAAAAGACACATGAATATTCATGCGTATAGCAGAACAATTCATAATAGCCAGATCCTGGAAACAACCTACCTGCCCATCCATAGAGGAATGGTTAAAGAAAATATGGTTTCTATACCCAATGGAATACTATGCAGCCATAAAGAAAGACAGATACGAAGATCTGAACAAAAATGGGGCCACCTTGAGTCAATAATGCTCAGTGAGATGGACTAAACACAAAAGACTGATTATAGATGAGTGTCCCTCTATGGACTGCACAAAAATATCAACAGGGAAAGGCCCCAACACGAGGGACAGGGTAGAAAGAGAGGCAAGGGTCAGCTAGGAATGAGTGAACCACTTAAAAAGGGGTGGATGTCGAGACAAACTCACCAAATTGGTCTTTGCTGTTGTTTTCTGGGTACTTTGGTTTTGAAGGCCAAGCCTGGGCCTCCCCACAGAACTATATGCTCAGCCCCTTTTTGTATTTTGACTCTGAAACTCGGTCTAAGTAAAACTGCCCAGGTTGGTCTTGAATTTACAATTTTCCTGCCTCCAGCTTGCAAAGTGCTGGAATGACAAGCCCGGGGCCAAACTGCACATGTCTTATGTGCTGGAGACGCTACCTCTCCCGGGAGCCTCTGTTTTCCCGTCCACAAAGTAGGAGCATTAGCTGGGCTGCGTCCTCGCCTCCTGCGCTCCAAGGATTGCCCGAAGCGAGAGGCACAGCTGTGCTTGGGAAGGAGGAAATTCTGCCAGACGCTTGCAGCTCTTGTCCTCTCCAGATTGCATGTCTTTATAAAAGGAGGATCCTGTAATAGACGGCTGGATGATTGTGTGCATGATGTGGGGTGGCGTGACGGAGCCTTCTGTCTTCTCAAGACATCTCCGAATGTGTGAAATCCTTAGTATGGGCTACTGCCTTGAGGTTAGACAGTGTGCTACCAATTTCAAAGGAGCAAGTGCACTTACCTGCACAGTAATCGTCCCTCAATTACTGTCTAAAGTAGGCCATTTTTTTTTTCTACAAAGTTTCCCAGAACAGAGTGCATGTGGGCAAGAGTGGGAACGCAGAGCCCTGGACTTTCTCTTTCATTCTTGGGGTCATTCCTGGCCAGGAGCGGGGGGCAGTTCACGGAGCCACTTCAGGAGTTCCATTGAGAACCCTTTCTTTTTCTCCTTTCTTACTTTCTAAGCGCCAAAATCTGGACCAATTTCATTCCTGACCATGTTGAACCTGCCCCAGTGGAGTGATGCTCATACTTCTACCACAAATGAGGAATTCTGTCTGGACCCACTCCTGGAACCAAGAAGCTCTATTCACATGAACGCATATGTCCGTGGACACAGTAGCTGGGTGGGCTTTCCTGTGCTGTCTCCTGTGGGGCATTTGCATTTTGAGGTGAGCCCTGAAGCTAACCCTGTCACACAACACACGGAAGCAGCCACTCATCCCAGAGGAAGCCAGCCTCCATGGCTTCCCTCTCTCCCACTCGCCAGCAGTTCTGCCGAGTCTCCCCTATGGTTTCGGTCCGCTATGTTCCCCTCCATTTCAACATGTTTCCTCTTGAACTTAAAAAAATATAATGAAACACAAAAAGGGTGTCATTGTGTGACGACATGTATAGAGTCACATGTTGCACCTGAAGTTTACTCACCTGACAGCCTGAACAGGTTGGGAACACGGCTCTAGTTCTGTCCTAACATTTGTGGGGTCTCAAGCAAAAGTACAAACGGAGGCTCACCCGTTGCAAGTCCAAATATCTGACAGGTATAAACCAAGATAATGGACTCTTACGTCAGGTGCATCTCTTATCTCAACAATTCGACCTTCCTAATGGTGGAATCAACAAATATGTTTAAAGCTTTTCTTTTTATATGACTGAAAGTTGGCAGAAAATCAAAGATGACAGAATTTAATTGTTGCCGAGCAAATCTGAGGCATTTTTATAGCTGATGATATTTGGTTAGGTAATAAAGTGAAGGCATATATGTATTTCATTTTCATTTTCTTATTTTAACAAATATCTCTAATCATGGTGATCAGAATTTCCATACACATAGTCTCCTGTTGACAATAATCAGAGAAATAAAAAAATTAATTACGATAAAAATGTACCAATGAATATGTTTTCTTAAAAATGTAAGTGCAATTATATTTATGTACATTTTAACAATTACTGATGCTGGAGGAATAGCACAGTATTTTAAGCGTTTGCCTAGCAGGTGCAAGGCCCTGAGTTTATCTCCCCAGCATCACATAAACTGGGTACACTTGAGAGGCCGAGGCAGGAGGATTGCTGTGAGCTTGAGACTAGTCTGAGCTCCAAAGTGAGTTGAGGACCATTCTGGATTATAGAGCAAGACCCTGTTGCAAAAAATACATATTTTTTTCTTTAAAATATTTTAAGTATCTATTAAAATGAGAGACAAATTATAAATTGCCATTAACTGTATCAATTTTTAAAATAAGGTAATATAAATAAAACTGACATTTTAATTTCAATTTGTTAAAATATAAATGTCTACTTTCCCAAAAATAAAATTATTATCTTTTTCAGTATTTAGTGTCCATGTACTTGCTAAGCTTAAGATTTATTATCATGCTTCATGAATGCATATAAATTTAAAAGTAATATAAATCGGGGAATCTTGCAGAATTTTCTTCATGCAACTACTGTAAATATCATCTTCATGTGTGAAGGCCCCTGAAACCACGAACTGGGATGCCAGGAAGCCATAGAAAGCTTGCTCAACCCTCCTGGGAAACCAAAGTTGAGAATGCTGAATTCAAGCTATTTAAGAGGAAGGCATCAACGAAATAGCTTCTATGTTTATCTTTTTAGCTAGGCAACACTAATGCTCAATTTCTTCATATTCTGAAGCAGCATCGAGATCAACGTCAGCAACCATGCAGTCCCCAAATGTGTATTCAAACACACTTGCTGTGTGTTCACAGGGTGAAAAGTGTGTGTAAGACTTTTCTGGGGCCTGAACAGTGTTTCTCCTGAGAGCAAATGTTTAAAATTACTGGGTATGTTGTGGCAACAATGAGTCTTGGGTCCTGAGCAACAGGGGTGTCCAGGAATTTCTTAAGAAATCCATATTTATTTTGTTTGTCAGTAGGCTTTTCTAAATTCTATGGCTCAGGACAGTTCCTTTTGTCTAGATCTAGGACAGATGCACATGACTACATTAGTCTGGCTTCTCCACAGAAACAAACCAATGGGATTTGCCTGGTTGTCTACACAATGGGTTGTGGAGGCTGAGAGGTCTTAGGATAGACGTGTGTGACCTGGAGACCCAGAGGAGTGGCTGGTGTAAGTTCCATTCTGCCATCCAGCAGGCTCATACTTCAGCAAGATCAAGTTTTCAATCTTTTCAAGGAAAAGTTCACAGCCAGCTTAAGCATTAGGCGGGAGAAGGTTTGGCTCAGCCACTTTGTCCCACCGAGGTCCTCACATGATGAGATGAGGCCCACTTGCGTTACGGAGGGCAGTTGGCTTTACCTTGTCCCTTGGCTCGAACGTTCACCTCATCCAGAAACACCCTCACAGACACGCTCCAAACGATATTTGACTAATTGTTGAAGTACTCTGTGGTCTAGTCAAGCTGAAATATAAAATTAACCATCACGATGATTAAGAGACAATTATGCAAAAATAGCTGGTCAAGTAGATTTTTCCAGATTGGTGGACTGAGCTCAGAGCTATTTGTTGAAAGATGAAACATTCCTTCAGACACCCGTCATCCTCAGCAGTCACATGGCGTAACTGTAATTTAGGCGATTCCTGTGACACCAAGTCCTTGTTTCTGAGCAACCAAACAAATTAAGGTACATGTGGCATGTGAACATGCATGTGAAAAGTATACATATGGGTATAAAAAGGCAAGAACAACTATAAAATGGTACAATCGTCTCCATCTAAAATTGTCACACTATTCAGAAGAACATTTGTGCTGTAGGATTCAGTTATCACTTTGGTCAGTGTGTCAGCACACCCTCTGATGTGCGTCACACAGAGTGGAGCTGCAGGTGTGCACAGGCTGTAAATATACCTAGCACAGCCACTGAGTACTTGCCAAGAGCAAAGCATACTAGATTTTCAAGAGGGATTCTGAAAGCAGGAGGGAGTAAAGTCCTCGATCTTCAGGATCCTGAAGTTTTATGCAGGGTGCAAGAAGGGCCTGAATATGGACCCGTAAGCGCTGGCCACAGAGATGCACCAGGGCATCCGAGTTATGGATAGCGAGCCCCGCGCCCCAGCCTTTGTCTTCCCACCGATCCACTATTTGTGATGATCGAGTCTAGCGGCATGCCAAAACAGATAGTTGTCTTTTGGAAAGCATGGTTGTCACAGAAATGAAAAAGGAAATATTTCTTGGGTACCTAATGTGTGTCAAGTACTAAGATGGCTGTTTTATATGTATCATCTCTTTTTATCCCTACATAATTTTCTGGCATGATTATTTTTATTTTTACAAATGAGGAAACCAAATTTCAGAATGGTTAAAGGTAGATGAAAATGTAGACAGCTCTGAGACCCAAGCTGCACACCATCCAAACAAACCAGCAATAGAGTGCTTAGCCGGCTTCGGAAGGCCAACTATTCTCAGTAGTAGAAGATCAGATGGATGAATATTGATAAATCCATTAATGATCACCCACATCTTGTTACAGCTGACGGATGTCAACCAACACTGGCTTGATAACTGTTTAAATTTATTGACTGCATGGTAAATAATAAAGCTGCTTTCTACATGGTTGTTAAATAATGTGACTTTTGGTTAAGTTCTAGCCTCTCTTGTCTCTCATTTTAAAAAGAATCGATTAAATTAGATGTTTGAGTTTGAATTGTTGGTAGAAGTGTTTTAGCACAAACATTTTTGTGAGATGGGGGACTTCAGTGACAAGAGTATGAAAGAGATCCCTGTGTACCCACATTCACAGCAGCACGGCTAACAATAGCCAAAACGTGGAAGACACCGAAATACACATCAGCAGACCAACGGGTACATAAATTGTGGCATAGGTACACAGTAGAGAACTAAAGGCAGATAGCTATGAGGCTTTGTAGGTAAATGGATGCAACTTGAGACCATCATGCTCAGTGACGTGAGGCAGATGCCGAAGGTTAAATACCACATGGTTTCTCTGACATGAGAAACCCAGAACACAGTAATTTCATAGAACTAAGTAGGGGGGGGGCGATAGTGGGAGCCAGTGGGGAGGGAGAGGTACAGGAGGATCACAAAGGGAGAGAGGAAGGTATGGTAGTTTTGATGCAATGTATATATGCACAAAATACTCAAGCTGAGTGTAAACATTGTGTATCACATATGCACAGACCAATAAAATGGGGGGGGGGATGGGTATTACTAGTCCGTGAAGACAACCCGCTTTCATGAGACCCAGCAAGAAAGCCGAGAGCTACAAAGCAGTTGCATTTAATAAAATAACAAACATTATCAAACACACAGCGCTTTACCTGGACGAAGCTCGGAGACACGTAGCTCTCTAACCCTCAGCAGGCTCGCTGACCACTGGGACGGGGAGGTGACACTCAGCTAGACACCCTTCATTTTGAACTTGGACCAGACTTAGAAAAACAAGGCCAGGAAGAAACGCTGTCCTTAAGGTTTCTATTTTACAACATCTTTCTGCCTGAATAAAAGGGAGGCTCTGTGCTCACCGACTCTGCGGGTAATTAGTGGCAATGTTGTATCTCAGAGAAGTCCCCCTGTCCTGCATTGGGAGGCGGAGGAGGTTGTTTCGGAGCTGGCTGGTGTGGTTGAGAGTTTGACCTGCAGCTTTGGTTTGCTTGTGATGCGTATTCACCGCTCCAATTTGTATGCTGCTGGCTCCGTAGGTCCTTGATCCACGTGTTTCTTCCTCGTTGCCTGCAGTTCTGGGTTTCCATTTCTAGTTTTCTGTTTTCTTTCCTTCCTGGATTTTCAGCATTTGAGCACAAGGTAGCTTTTTTCTTCTTCTTCTTTTAATAGATCTTGTTTTTGTTTGCCCTCCTGTCAGGCCCATTTGGCCTTGTCCATGAAATGATGGAAATGAAAGTGCTTTGTAAGTTGTAAAGCACTATTTAAATATAAGAGATGATTACCATTTTATTAAGAATAATAACCTTGTTTGTAGCTCCGAGTCTTCTTGCTGTAATTAAGATAAGGGGCAGCAGCACCTGACGGGACAGGTGGGTCATCTTCTTGCGCTAAGAGCCTAGTTGGCAGCAGTTCTGGTAACCAATGTCCCAGCCCTTCGTTCTCCGTGGTCTTTGACCGAAACCTACTTGTGTCCGGTCTGGAGACAGGAGACCCAGAGTAAAAGGTAGCCAGCGGACCTGGTTGGTCCCGCTTGTGCCCCGCCCTGGTCTTGGGAGGCCCAAGATGCTCCCCCAGGCCAGTGCTAGCTAGGCTTAGACACTCGCCCTCCGGTTAAATGGTGAGGGGTATCCCATTTTCTCCCACGTATGCTTTCTGGAGCAGCACTGGGGTAACGCCTCTGTTGAATCTTTTGTCAGCCAATCCACAGTGCCTTTGAAGGCCTGTCTTGTTGTTCTGAGTACAGGACTTTCATCCTCTTAAGATGTTCTAACTCCCCATCAGGAAGTTGTACTGGATGTAGAAGTGAGCCGAACAGGACCTCGGGTGTAATTATTTTCTTTCCTCTGCTGTGGAGGTAGGCCCACTGCGCAGCCATAGGTGGCCTGGCTTCCCTTCATCTGGAACTACTTTCTAACTTTTGAAAAAGTTAGTTATTTGTTCCAACTAAGCCATCATCAAAAGAATCTATCCCAACTTTGAGTTAATAAAAATAAAAAGAAGTTCTTTTTCTATCCTCAGTAAATTGTAAATATATAAATTTTCTTCTGGAGGAAGGAGAGACGAAGAAATTCCTTAAAATACGTGGAGTTCAAACTTGGGGAGGTGGGGCACTATTTTATGGGAGATGCCTCTGTGATGGAGCCTCAGGCTCAGCGCAAACTGCCCTCCAGAGATGGACAATGTTTAAGTCTATCTTTGTCTTCATGCCTCCACTGCATTCGTCATTCCTAGTTATGAATTCATTCACTTAAAAATCCATATTGAGCACTTACTTGGTATTGGGCAGGAATTATGCCAGATGCCAGGGACCACTGAACCTATTTCCGACAGTTGTCCTGAATCTCCAGGTCATCCATGCTGCCAACTGTACACAGCTTTTGGGTCACAGGTACTTGGGTTTTGTGTGACCTGGAAAAACTTACTTATGACACCATCTGGGTCTTTATTCAGTCTCAAGACTGGAGAGTTACACCTACCATATAGAACTGCTTGAGGATTCAGTCAGTGACGTGTGTGACCCTCAGGCTCGGATGCTTAGGAGACCGGCCACTCATGGACTGAGGCTGGCACCTTCCTCCACCTTCATCTCTCGGCTACGCTTGCTGGTTGCTCTTCTCTGCCTGGGGAAGCAGGGTTTGCACATGAAGTTAGTAGTGTTTAAATCTTTATGCCAGCAGGAAGGTAATGGGCAATATATTTTCAGCAAAGTATAGATTCCAATTCTGGATTCTAGAACTATAAATAGAGAAACATACTCTCAACATTTTTTATTAGCATGATTGAAGGTCTTAGTTTATTTATTTATGTATGTATTTATTTATTTTTCCCATGTATTTTTTGCTGGCTTTATAAAGGTGTACTTGACAAGTAAAAACTGTACGCTTTTACAGGGTACACGCTATTTTGTTAAAAACTTTGCCAATTAAACTAATAAAAACTTAACTGGTTGCCTGGGCAAATGTTAAAATAACAACACAAAGAAATGTAACTAATAGCAACAGACACAGCATATCGCCACAGCTTAGATGTCTTTGGATTGATCACTAATTAATTCAAAGAAAGCAGAGAGAGAGAGAGAGAGAGAGAGAGAGAGAGAGAGAGAGAGAGAGAGAGAGAATTATGCCATCCAAACAGAAAATAGACAGATTTTATATTTCAAATCAGCCATAACAATGAGCACGTTGACCATCAAGATGGAAATAAGTTATAAGTAAATTTATAGAAAAATATCCTATGCTGGTACTGAAGAAGACTTCCTTGGTCGTATTAATATGTGACAAAGTAGCTTTCAGAGAAAAGAGTATTTCCAGGGCTAAAAACTGCCATTTCAGAAGGAGCCTGCTTACCAATAAAACAGAAATCTTAAATATTTATGCACGAAATAACAAAACTCCCCTAATCATAAAGAAAAACCTGATAAAAGTACAAGGAAATGTAAAAGAGAATACACAATTATAATGAAAAATTTCAGTACATCCTTTCAATTGTAAACATAACAAATTCAATAAGGATATAGAAGACTATATATATATATATATATATATATATATATATATATGCACACATATTTGATATACCTAAACATTTTAGAATAATCCCTCCAACAACAGGTGGCACACTTGGTAACCTACTGCCTGACACTTTACTACTCGGCACTCTAGCCAGGTCTGTATATTGAGAAGATAATACTTGTCCCCAGAGTAAGCACCATTGTTCCGGGCCTCCGCAGGCCATGAGAAATTGCCCGGAATTTCTGTCAGAGCTGTGCAGGCCTCACCTTGAGGCACTGCTGCTTGATACCTTGACTACTTACAGTTCCAAGAAAAGGCCATTGTTTGAAGAGAATAGCACCTGTCCAGGATGAGGTCAGAGACTGAGTCTGAATCACAGAACTAACCTACACATTGTCACCAGTAGCCTTTAGCTGAGTCCAGACCTATTGAAATACTGCCCTCAGAGATGTAGTATTGGGAAAAAAAGACCCAGCACTACAGTTTCTGACACTTCTTGTATATTTAGACTGTTGAAGTCAATGATAAAGATGTTTGCAAAATAACCTTGAAGAATCTTATTCCCTCAAACACTGTACGACAGGTCTTCCTGCCCTTTCCTTTCCACAGGGGGAACACTTGTGGCCATAAGACATGGAATAGACCTGTCTTGTTCATATGTAGTCATATTTTAATCATAAAATGCAATTTACATGACCATTACATATGACAATATTTTGAGCAAAGAGGAAAAAATTAGCTAGGAGAATATTTGATACAGTGATGACTTTTCTCGATGCTTTTTGGTGGGTAGATTACTACTACCAAACCCCAGTGGCTGCCCCTCCTGGGAGTCAGACGTGTAAGTGAAGGAGAGGGGTGAGAAGTAGCTACACCAGGTTCGGGGTTGCACGCTTCTGTGCACACGGGCTGTGCTGTGCGTCTGTACACCGCTGGGCTTGCTCCAGGGGTCTCTCTATGGACAGACCGTGTTATGGACAGACCGCGGTACGCACAGCAGTCCATCCTGTTTACCACCAAGTCATCTTCTGCCTCACATGTGGCATCTACAGACTCTCTAACGATATACTTCCCTTCATCCTTCCCAGGGCTTTGGGCTAATCCTACAAATTTATTTTTATTTTACAAACCTACAATAGATTTAAATTTTCTTCTGCTTCAAATAGTCAATTGTCTTTTAAGTAATTTAAATAAGAAGTGTGAGTATGGAAATATCTGTTTTGCTGCCCATGCCGGCCGTTCCCTCATTTTTTGAGTGGCTACCGTTTCTCCTGCTTGAAGTATGTCCTTTAATACTTCATGTATGTGTATCTCCTGATAATGAATTATTTTAGCTTTCATGTGTTTGGGAAAACTTTGGCCCTGAGTTTTGAAAGCTGTTTCATAGGGTAAATAATTCTACGCCAAGGACTAGTTTCCGCACTCAGTACCACAGAGATGTCGCTCCACAGTGTTGGCCGGCTTCATTCCCAAGTCAAATCTGTCTCCTTTCTTTTCTGTTTCTATGTGTACAGCACGACTTTCTCTTTGGCTGATTCTTTTTCTCGTAATTATATCAGATTGCTCTGCTCTATGCAGGCTTGATCATCTTTAATTAGATATCAGAACTTGTGAATTTTACCTGGTTAGGTGTTCCCTATTTTAGTATTATTATATTTTTGAGCTTTGTTCTGAGACATCGCTAAGATACTTGGAAACAGCTTGAAACGGTAGGTCATTTCTAGGCTTTATTAGGCAAAGGGTTAAGATTCCCTAATACTTAGTTAAGACATCTTATTGTATAGTTTTGAAATTTTTTATTCTGGCTGGTGGGAGATATAATGTATTGGTTAAAGTTCTAAGAGAGGCACAGTTATAGAAATAGAGAATTTATAGAGTTAGAAGTAGAGTTATAGAATTTACAGACATATAGGGGATTTGCTTTGAAGGGTGAGATCATCAAAAATGGTCGTGTGCACTTCTGAGAGCTGGAGGGCCTGGTGGCTGGTCGGATTTGTGCCAGAGAGCACCAGTCAGAATCAGGACAGCCGTGCAGGAAGGCCACGTTGAAGACTGGGGACTGGAACAAAGCTGTGACGGAGATCTGATATGCGAAGGCAGGAGCCAGGAGCACGATGTCTGGGGACTGAACGTCGTCTAGGTGAAGCTGTAACACTGTTTCTTCTTCCTTCCTTTTATCTAGTTCAACCTGCCATTTGGACCACCTACACCCAGGGTGTGTTCCCATTTCCTGGTTCACAGACCAGTTACGCACACCTGAAAGCTCTTCCCTGGGCATTTCCTAATCTCGACAAGTTGCCTAACTCCTTCCAATGGCCACAAGTATTATTTCTTTTTTCCTCCAGTTCTAGTGTTTCTCCATGCCCCCATGAAGCTGATTAGTGTTTTTCTCACATACTTGAGCTGGTCATTGTTCTACCTAACTTTAAGGTGGTGGTGTTTCCTCAGATTTTCAGCATTGTAGTGGGCTGTTTTTTTTTTTTTTTTTTTTTTTTTTTTTTTTTTTTTTTTTTTTTTTTTTTTTTTTTGTCTTGAACTCAGGGCCTTCACTCTGAGCCATATTCCCAGATCTTTTTCTTTTTAAAATTTAAGGCAGAATCTCACTAAGTCATTAAATGGCTCAGGTTGGGTTTAAGCTTGCAGTCTCCCAGACGTTTTCCAGAGTGTTCTTTCTCTCGGGGCTGCTCCGTCCTCTCTGTTCTCTGCTCTAGAAACTTGGGCTACCTCTGCAACAGCAGCTCTATGTCCTCTTCCCCTCGAGAACACTGGGCTCCACTGCGTGGGCCCCTCCTGGGATGATCTCCTGGGAGCTCCCTCTAGGTGGTAAGTTGGGACGATGGCAGGATCACTCCTTTGCTTCTCAGAGATCCCTTGTGCCCAGTGTTCTGTTCTGAGTACTTTTTTTTCCTACATATGTTGTCTGTGTTTTTAGCTGTTTCATACAGGAGGGAAAATTCAATTCCTTTCATGCCAGCTTGGCTGGAAGCAAAGTGTGTAGGAACATTTAAGATTACGAAAAATTTTGTGTGTCTGCTTTTTCTCTACTTTTATTTAGTTTTTGTTTTCTTTCTTTCTTTTTTGACAGGGCTGCCTGAGCTAATGGCAGGACACTAGAAATGTTTCCTATATTAAATGCTAAAAAGAAGATTTTTCTTATTCCTTTCCACCGTCATAATTTCTTGCCTCTGGCATGCCATTTTTGTTAACCTAATCATCATTCATTTCTGCTGAAATCCATCACGGTTTTAAATAAGGTCCAAACCTCCTAGAGAGTGTGAGCAAGTCCTCAGGCAGCCACACCATAAGCTGGTCTCTTCTGCCTGCGGTGGCGGTAGGACTTGGGTTCTGGAGCCAGACCTGTGCTTCAAGCCCTCAGCCACTGCCTGATCTTGGGAAACTCACTAATATGTCATCTGAAAGTAAGATTAATAGCTTTACATATCGTCTAGGTTTGTTGTAAACATTAAGCGAGCTAATACCCGGGCTGGACCTACCAGTGTCTGGCGTTCCATCCTCGCTCTCCTAGCACGATTCGCGCCTGTGCTAATTCCTCAGACGAACTGTGGTCCTCTGCTCTGCCCCCGGGCCTTTGGGCACCGTCTCCCCTTGCCGGAGGCTCTCCTCCGCTTGCTGTGCACAGTCTCACCTGCGGGGGCCTCCACTGCGGGTGGATCTCCCGCTTTGCCTTATCTCGCGAGCGCCTGTCATGGGAGTGTGGAGCAAAAGCCCACCCCAGCATACGAACTGACCGCTGCCTCCTGAGATCTGCCTTCCAGGGGCGCTGTCGCTCTTCTCCTGGGTTTTTCGGTCATGGGTTGTACGAAAGTTTTCAAACAAACAAGCATCTATTCACCCAGACGGGGCATAGCAGACAGACGGGAATAATGGTGACGGCAAAGTTCAAGTTGACGAACCAACGCGTTAACTGGGGTTGTTTGAAGGAGAACGGGTCATTTAAAGATGGTCACGCGAAGGGAAAGCCCCTGAGCACAGATGATGACTCGTGACCCCGCGTCTGACATCGGGTCTTAGCAGGGAGCCCTCCATGGTCACGGCAAGGGACCAAGGAATTTTGTGAGCGAATGCATGAAGATGGGCTCTTAATAGCTCTTAAATATTAGGATGAAAAGGATGTTTCCGAAACCGTGATGCGAAACATCGTTGTTTGAATGGGCAGGAATATGAGTCAAAAATTCCCAGGCTAAAGAATCCCAGAAAAAATGAAACAGCGTGATCCGGAATAGAGAGTGGTGACTCACCAGTGCCCAGTGAGCCTATCCCAAATGGCAGGAGGCTTCGGCGGTCATTTCCCCAGTTCAGTGGTAAGTGCTGCTACGTGGCAAGTGAAACAGCAAAGCTGGGCAAGGAGAGAAAAAAAAAAAACATGCAAAAAAAAAAATGGAAATCATGAGCCAAACAATGTGAGAAAAGCCTCCTGCCTGTCCTCACCCCCCGGCCACGGTGCCCCGCATAGATGGCATTGTGTCTGCACAGTCAGAATGTTAGGAGACGGCTGCCAATATTGACATTGCCCCACGTAAGGAAACCAAGGTGCATCGGCGAGCAATCCTTTTAGAAGTTAATTGTGGAAGCCGGCGGGGTGGAACTCTTAAGCAGCCAGCGCCTGTTGGCTGGCCCGCGACTTCTGTGCTTGCTCATTAAAAAGTTTTCATCTTTGGTTTTAAAAAAAAAGGTACAAAGTGGAATTTTCTAGCAGTTTATTTTTTACGGCAGGTTGGGGGACCCCTGCCTGGCTTTTCGGCGCCTTGCACTCTTTGCCTTTCTCACTGGCTCTCCTTCCTTCCTGTAGCACAGCCTTGGAGAACGCACCCCTTTTCCCACAGCCGGTCCGCTAGAACATTTGGGAATATCCACTCTCCTCAGGCCCTCCGGAAGCCCCTGCAGGCTGTTGGGGCGTCCTTCATGACTGAATCCCTGTGACACGTTCAAAACTCTGCCAGCATAGCTAAGCAGGGGCAGCAACCCTCACGATCCTGGAAAGATTCAGAGATCGGGTTAGCTGTCTACCTGAGTCAGTTCCTGTCCTCCAGACAGAAAGCCACACGGATGGCGACGAGCTCCCCAGAGGAGGGCCTCACGACAAAGCTGACGTCTCCCTGCCTCCCTTTCCCCTCAGATCTAGGGTCGCAGTGAGTGACAACGGGACATTTTTAGGAATTCTTGTTTGGGACAGGAAATTGACAAGGTATCTGTCCCTTCTGACCAAAGCCTGCCGTGAACTTGAGTCTACCAGTATGACCCCACTCACGGACGAGCAGATCACAGGCTGGCCCCTGGGCATGTTTTCAAACTTAATGAGGAAAAGACGGTTCCTGACACCACAGCTCTTCATCTGCCTGACAGCGTCAATCAAGAGATACCCGGAGCTCTTCCCTGCTCCAGTAACAAGCCTCCCCTCTCAACACCGCGGAGTCTCGGGAGGTCGGATTTTGAGCCATGGGTGAGTGTGGGTGGGACTGGGTGCGGAAGAACCCTCTAGTTCATCTGAATTGTTTCTCCATTGAGTCCTGGTCAAGGCATGAGGAGAACCAGTGGGGTGGGATTTGATGGCGGCTGGAAGGTCATGGAAGGCACAGCAGGAAGGCTCTGTTTCCCAGTGACCACGAGGCCTTGGCAGCTGCTTTAAACTCAGATGTGGTTTGTGTCATCCCTTGTGATGGATGGCTGGCATCTGGGGGACTCATGTCAAAAAGCTCACTGTGTTCACTGTACAGTTGAGGTCTGAAGCTTGTCTTGGAGATCATGGATTTCGATGGTTTTCAGACCTTTCTTTTGTTGGGGGAAACTTCTTTTTTTCCCCCTCAAAGAAAAGTAAGTGCCTCTGCAGGTGCACAAAAAACAAACTCACAAAACAAGAGACATGGGCTTTTGTAGTTTAAGCACGGAAAGACATAGGAGGAAGGTGTGTTTTGGGGTAAAAACTCAAGTGGCCATGCAGGTGCCCCAGAAAAATATTACATTCTTTTTAAACATTGAAAACTATGGATCTACTTCAATGCCCTCAGGGTGAGGGTTAGCGGGGCATGAGGACAACATTCTAGGCAGAATCTGACATCCAATCTCTCTTCCTCTTTTAAGATGGGGCACTGAATTTGTGCCAGGCATCCGGCTGTGCACTCATGACATCAGCGAGAGCAGGCGCAGGTGACCTGGCCATCGCAGACAAGGTCTGGCCTTGATGCATCTCTGGATATGTCACACCAATTTTTCTTGTTCTTTCGGCAACAGAGCTGCTTTCGCTTTAGAGTCCCGGTGCTTGTGACACAGGAGCTTCCTACTTCTCTCCTCAAAACGTAGTGAGTTGCTCATCCAGACCAGAAAACTCCAGGACACCATGTTACCTCTACCTTCTTCACTCCCTTAATCAACCCTTCACCTGAAACTGGTGCTCTATCTCCCGCACCTCAGAAATTGGCAAAACTCTGCCCATTTCAGTCTGCAGGGTGCAAAATATGAATCTTTCATTTGAGAGGAGCCACTGAGTCCCCTGCTCAAGAAAGGCTGCCTAGGGAATTGGTTTCCTGAAACTCACTTCACCGGGCTCCCCCCCAGATCTTAAGAAGCTGCTGCAACTCTGCTCCAAAGGGGCCTGTCCACTGCGCGACCTTGTGTTGTTCACTTGTTGCTGGTTTTGAAAGGTTGGAGAATGCAAGGTTTTTGAGGTCAAGATGGATTCCACCCACATTCGAAAGGAAGTCCTCCCACGAGAACACACATGGAGCACCTAAGACTGCAGTGCACGAAGTTGTGGGAGTGGGGCTGAACATGTCAGGACTGTGGGATGTCTGCCAGGGAAATGTGGCATGAGAGGAGCCAGCCCAGGGAGAGGCTGCATGGGTTGCAACCAGTAAAGCCATTGTTGTAGGGCTACCTAAGCCCCCGGGACCTCACACTACGTCATCATGTGTCCTGGCTGCTGGACATGGAGCTGTAGAGCTGATATGATCTAGATCTGGAACGTCTCCCCAGAGGCTCATGCATTTCGAGGTTGTGGAATTTCTATGGAACAACGCACTGTTAGGAGGTGGGGCCTGGTCAGAAGGGACTGAGCACTGGGGCTGGATCTGAAAGGTGTTGATGGCTGGAGCTTAGCTGGAAGGGGCAAGATGCTGGGGCTTGATCTGGAAGGAGCAGACGTGACCTAAAAGGGTGCAGGCTAGCTCTGCCATTGTGTGCTCATTCGCCGTGCCCTGAACAGCTCTCCGACCTCTGCCGTGTGCTTCCACCATCGCCCGCTCCTCGTGTGTGGACTGACACCTGCTGAAACTGTGAGCTGAGGTAAGCCTTTCCTCCCCTAAGTTTTGGGTGTTAGTTATTTCTTCACAGTGAAGAGAAAGTAGCTAAGACATTATTCCTTCCTTTAAAAATGGGAATACTGGCACTTGACATCAGGGTTATGTAGCTTGCTTTTAATTTTTGTAGGGATTCACAGCTAAGAGTTTGCCTTGAGTTGCAGAGGAGACTTGGACCTTTGAGCAGTGCTGGAATTGCTGAGACTCTAGGAAGGCTGATTACATTTTCAGTTACAGGCAGGGCAGTTGTATCTTGTTAGGTGCCATTGCGCACCTGGGATGCGTTGGGTTGTCAAGTGGACAAGGTAGGGGATAGGGCGGATGAGGTGATTGGCAATTTGAATGGCGTGTGAACAGCCTAAGGAAGAAAAGCACACTTCTGGGTTTGTTGCAAGAACTCTCCTATCTGGTTCCGAGACCTTTCCCCTCTGGTGTCGTTTCCCCGCTCTGAAGTTAACAACTCTGCTCCATCACGTCCTCCTACCGAGCCATTCCTGCCTGGGAACCAGTCCGTCATGGACTGAATCATCCGAAATTGAATTCAGATAAACCTCCCTTCCTTAAGTTGTGGGTGTAAAATACTTTAGCTAGCAATAGGACAGCTAACAAATACATCATGCATTTGTGTCTTCAGATGGTGCCCTTTGTAGAGCAGGGACCAAATACATATTTCGTGAATAAATACAAGCATGAATAATTGGAGTAGGAGGTCTTTATGGGATTATTTCATTTGAGTGGCAAGAAAGGGAAGTTTTAGCTTCTAGGATAAGGAGTTATTTGCCCCTCATTTGACACTGTCCTCCTTCCATTCACACTATGAAAAATTATCCAGGGCAGGTCTGTGGAACCCTTGACACCACCTTCTACGTCAAGCAAAGTTCCAGGGAATTAGAACCTCCGGTGACAATTTCCAAGCTTGAGGAAAGAGGAACCTGATATTTATCTTGGTCAACCCAGTGGACAGGTCTGCAGTCTTAGAAGGATCCAGTAAGAAAACTCCTGAGTGAGAATTAATATTCATGAAGCACCCTGATCCATCATTGTGCCAAGAAGCTTGTGCATGCTATTTCAGTTAAACTTGTGACAACACTGAGGTGTTTTAACTCCATTTTACATATGAGAAAACTGAGGCTCACCGAGCCTATGTGACTTACTAGAAAATAGCAGAGCCCAGAGCAGAGTCAAAGGTCTTTCCCACATCACATGCCACATCTCACACCGTTGGTCCCCTCTTAGCCTTTCCCCCTCACAGTGGGTGGCTCTCGGAGATTTGCCAGGGCAGAATAATGTGCTGTCCTTTCAGATCAGAGCCCAAAGTGCTCTGGACTGCCAGCTACAGTGAAATTGTCACCACAGGTCCTTATTCCCTGGAACTTTGCTCAGCTATTTTCAAAGTTGCTTCCCATGAGCCAGAAGTTTTTCCGTGATTTTGTGCTCTGCTGGCCTATACATTTTTTGGTATGGAAGGGGGCAGGCTTGTACCAGGAGGCACAACCATTTCACCAAACCGGAAGCTAAGACTTCCCTCAGTCATTTTGTCATCCTCAGGCCCCTAAGCTAACAAGCTAAAATGGGAGTCACATTATTGGTAGGGGTTATTGGTCCAGACTATGAAGGGAAAATTGGACCTTCTATGCCTGTGGTGAGGAAGAATATGTTTGGAGTGTGCATGATCCTCTAGGGCGTCTTCTAGTATTCCCGTGCATGTTATTAAAGTCAGTGGGGAACTACAGCAATCCAACACAGGAAGGACGACAAATGGCCCAGGACCTTCAGGAATGAAAGGTGTAGGTCGCCCACGAGGTAAGAGCCAAGATCTCCTGAGGTGTGTACTGAGGGCCAAGAGGATACAGAACGGGTAGTTAAAAAAAAAGAATACACACACAGACACACACACAGACACAGACACACACACACACACACACACACACACACACACACATACACACACGTCTGTATATATATTTTTTCTATTAATTTTATTTTTCCAAGAATTAATACAGATTTTGATACCAAGGCAGGGATCTGATGAGTCTCAACACTGGGTGCCTTAATCTGGTGCTCAGTTCATCCTGTGGCGATAGTTCTGCTTACTGAAATTGGCCCACTAAGCACTTGAATTCCAAGTCCAGCTCCGTATTAGTGAGTTGGGCTTCTTACCCATGCAAAGTTTGAGAATAGGTTGAAATGATTTCAGCCCTAAGATCTCTAATCGTCCACTTTACTGGGTAAAATCACATCGGCAGTAGCCACTTACGGGTCTGATGCCCCAGAGCCATTCATTTTCGGGGCTAGTTGATTCAGCAGGTCAGGTGTTACACACGCCTTAGTGGATTCTAACTTCCACGGTTACCGTCCTGCTGTCAAATAAGTCACAAACACATGTTCTGATTTACTATTTCCCTAGGTAGAGACAACTCTAATGGCTTCCATTTGGCCTTTCCCAACATAATATCCCTCACGCTAGAGGTTAGGGAATTAATATGGGGATTCTGCCAAGTACTGAGTATATCTATCCTGAGTACACTCTCTGGAACAGAAGAAATGACTACAGGATGAACTCAGGGACCCACTGGACTCTTGTGAGTTAGACCGTGGCTACTATTCTATTGATTATCTGACCTCCGTAAGCCTCTACTCTTATTGGAGGTCCATGGTGACAATTTGGAGCTCCAGGAATTAGCATTAGTTCAGAACCAGTGTCCGGCAATCTTCAAAATGACTGTTCATTCCCGTTCTCCAATGTGTAGTTACCCTGATAAGGTGCCATAGGTCCCTTTGTCCAAAGATGGGAGAAATACTTAGTGTACCAGGGTCCTTCCTCAAGAGGACCTGGCCTTCTCTACATTCAGTGGGTATTGGGTCTACAAACTCGCTGAAGTCTGGGAGTTGATTCTCTATTGCTATTTTTTGAGGTACATTTTAGTAGACTTTCCATCTACTTCACTTCTGGGAACACCCTGATTTACCAGTGACACCACATGGCTACACGTGAACTGAGTCATCTGAAACCATGAGCCAAAATAAGCCTTTCTTCCTTGACGTTTTCTTAGGTATTTTAGCACAGCAATGGAAAGCTGACCTGAATAGCCCTAAAATGTGCCACTGTCACATGCTGTTCTACAGGGGTGCAGATAAGAGGGTCATCGGACTGGATGTTTCCAGACACTAGCTTTTTTTCTTGCTTTTGTTTTCACTCAGATTGAAACACACTGATTGAACAAAGTAAAGTAGTCTGCTTAAATATGTTAAAAAGATTTTTAATCCCAAATTTCTGGCGGGTGGGCTCTGTACAGATGATGAAGACACAATGTCAAGGACATGTCATGGCCTTAAGACAAGGAGCCCCATGAATACTCTCTTCACCGGCTGTCTGGGTGCTCATAATCTTTCAGGATAGTGGGGCGTAATGGTTGGAGACGACTGTGGTCTTTTTTGAAGCAGGAAGGACATCCTTGTTAGTCCTTCTGAGTCATACTTTAGTAAAATGGACTCACGGGATAATTAATAAAAATTAAACTCTGATCCTCTGAGGTTGGCACTGGAAAGGCTAGACGGCGTGACGGACAGGTGTGGGCCTTCTGCTTGGTGTCAGGTCCCACGTCCCGGTAGCAGGCACCACTTTTCACGGCTGTCCCCACCTTGGAGACATTGCTAGCTCAATCACGACTGAGTTCCGCCCCCCCGAGTCCAGCCCTTCTGTGTACTTGCACCACCTCCGTGTGACGTACTGTCCTTCCTACCTTCTGGCTCCTCTCCGGGCACTGGTGCTTGGTCCCCTGTGAGCTGGTACAAGGACAGGAGCAGCACGATGGTAGTGATTCTGACAACTGCTCTCTCTTTCTCTAGCTTCCCTCTCAATCTGGAATAACAGCAACTGCTACTCCCTCTGTGGCTTCTTAGAGCCCCCAGGGAATAGCCCAGAGCCTTGTCGGCCGGCTCCTGCGGTGTGCTGGGGAACACAGCCGACTCGGCTCCTTAGGGCATGGCAGTGGCAGGGCGATGGCATCTGTGGACTCTCTGGGATTCTGCCATCTGCGTATCTCCTCCGACTTACCGCTCACTTCACGCCTACCTCCTTGTCTTCTGAACTCTGACCAAGGAAATTTCCGGGTCCCAGCTGTTAGACCTGATGGAGGCAACGACTGGGCGCCCTCTGAGTCTTCCACAGCGCTTGGGACTTTGATATCTGTAAGCTTTGGTTGTGGCTACAGAGCTGTGCAAGGTAGGGGAAGGGCTCCTGCAGTCTCCTCTCCTGGTCCCCCCTTCCTGCCCCTCTGATCCCTAGAGCAGCAAAGACACTTCAGCTTCCAAGATGGGCCCCGGTCAGTGGCCAAACCTTGAACAGGCGCTTCTGGTCACCGGAGTCTTGAAGCAGTTAAACCTGCGTTCACCTTCGTTGCAGTTGCCTTAAAGGAAAACAGAGAGATCTTCGAAAGGTGGAAAGGGTGGCAGGCCAGAGACGTAAAGTGTGTGCCATCACTCAGGTACAAGTGGCACCACTAAAAATTGCCTTCATATATCAGCTTATGGTTTACACACTCTGGCAGAGAGGGCACTAAAAGGTCAGCAGAAAAAAAATGTGTATGTCAGGCCTGGAGCTGTGGCTCCCACGGTGCCGAGAAGAGCCGATCCGGGCAGGGTTCTAGAGAGACCGGCTAAGCGCTTCATGGGGCATGATCCTTTTTTTCACTCTTTATTTTGTTTTATTTTTCAGGAACTTGCTTGCAAACGGCAGCAGAGAAGCCGAGGTATAGACTCTGAGTAACCTCTCGCTCCGACCCCTGGCGACAAGACAGATCGTTCCATTCATCTGTGGGTGAGCAGCAGAGGCGCCCTGCATTTTTTTCTTTTTGCTTGGATTCAGGATATATTTGTTTGCGGAGAGGAATGTCACGCTCGTGAGTGCGCTGCTCAGTCATGTGCCCGCGGTGAAACCGGGGGAGGGGGAGAAGAGGCGAGTGGAAAGGGGGGCGGCGTGGGGAAAGGGCAAGCTGCACGCTGGGGGCTCTGAGCAACGCCAGCTCGGATCCAGAAACAAATCTTCAACCAAATGCTAATGGAGAATGTGCCTTCCAACCGGGGCATCGGAAAAGACGCGGTAAATTAATAATGCGGCCTTTTAGTCGCGATTGCCTGGTGGAAAATTCTGGGGGCGGACCGCTCATTCACGCCCCCTCCCATTATACCTCTGCTAAGAGAAGGGAGCGGGTGCGCCGAGCTCCACTCGAGTTTTATTTAAGACTGACCCTCCCCCCTTTGCTTTATTAACCGTGTAACATTTTAAGGTTGTTTTTTCCTCTCTGTCTCCTCCAGCAAGTCTCTATTGATCACTGTTTACAGTTATAATCCCTTTCAAATTTATCATCCATGACTAACACCACATGTATTGATTAGTGTTGACGGATGTCCCTCTACAGTACAGAACCCCGTGATCCCAGCCTGTGAAATTTAGTAGAGAAGGAGACAGAAATCCGAATTTCCCCGTCTCCTTGACTTCCTTTCGGTGGTTTCTGGTCCCCTTTCTTTCTCACTTAGATGGTGTCTTTCCTAGAGAAGCTAAGGAATTGCTTCGTGGATTTTAGACATAATTTCTTCCTTCCCAGGGACACCCTTTGGGAGGAAAAGGAAGGGCTCCTAGATGGCAGGTTGGGGGTGGCCCGACAGGTGCTGAAACCACTCAGATTTATGATGGACATCCCTGTGTCTTAATCTAAAGCCTTGAGTAACAGAGACCTAAAGGCTAGTTTTTTAGGGGCAAATTAGATGTCACTGGTGACTAAGGACAAGGTATCCAAAATCTGTACTCTAAATAGACTCATTTGTCAATGCTTCATTTTAGGGGTGGGACTTTCTGCTGCTGCTTTGGCCTCTGTGCCTGTGTGGTAGCAGGCTATAAAGCTGTGTATGCAGCTGTCCCATCCAAGCCATGGTTTCTGGGCTTTTCTGTCACGGACCGCTTGTGTGTCCTTCTTGTCCTGCTGGTGCATGGGGAAGGTACCCGCTCCGCCTACTCACCAGACTAGCGGAGAGGTCTTCCACCAGCCACATCACGGGCAAGGCCCTGGCTGGTCCTGAGCCTGGCTGATAATTATCCTCCTATTGTCTTCCAAACAACGAGGCTGGCAGGAAACACCGTGCGAAGATTATACTGTAATAATGCAAGATGGTGGCGATGCCCGTAACCCAAGGTTGTTTCAGGAGGTTTCCTTACACTCCAGTGAATGTCCCTAGAAGGCCTACAGAGCAGAGTTAGCGCTGAAACAAAGAATTACAGAACTCAAAGGGATTTTAGAGGTCTGGTAGCTTAACCGTACTTGTGAGGAAACTCATCAAGCCTAAACATTTGAGATACTGGTTCTGCGTGTCTTAGTGAGTGCAAGACAAGCCCAGGAACAAAGCTCACATTTTCTGACTCATAGACAAGAGTCATTTCCTTCCTGTCTCTACTTCTCTGATTTCCTCTCTCTCCTTCCTTCCTTCCTTCCTTCCTTCCTTCCTTCCTTCCTTCCCTCCTTCCTTCCTTCCTCTTCTCTCCTCCATGTCACCTTCCCTCCTGCAGCCTTCCACGCCTACAAGCAGAGACACTACGGTGCTTTGCCCTCTTGAGTTCACAGTACTTTGCAAAGCCATTTTCTAAGAAATTCGGAGGTTTCTTTACCACAGAGAATTCACATCAAACAGTTAATTTTCCTTCCAAAGGAAAGGAGAAGGTGTGTTCACCTCCTGGGGGAGGGCACCTCCACATGCCTAGCACACACCTAGGACACTGCTGTCATGCTGCTGAGCTCTTGAATAGCTATTTGGTTAACTCATATGTAAATGGTACCTTGTCCCCCCTCACCGCCTCTGCCTCACCATTGACAATAATTTGATGGGATGTTTTTTGCCTCTTCAGTTACCTATTTTCCTAGTTTTCATGGTCTGTTTGTAATAGTGTTTTTGGTTCTTTGCACTACTTTTAAATTAAGTTTCTCATATGGGTCATATTATACCTGAATGCTGTTCAGTTATTTGATGACACAGTTGTAAATCCTCAATAAAACGATCTTTAATAATCAGTTGGCATTTATTTAGTATGCCACCCATCTTATTAAATCTAACTCCTTAGATTTAATAGGACAGTTATTGTATTTTAGCTTTGGAATAGTGATGCTATAGTTATGCTTGAGAAGGCACTTTCATTATGAACTCCTGTTTTTAGGCACTTATAATTTTCTCAAGTAGCACATTTATTTCAATGTGCAATCATTTTCAGTTCCCATCTCCCTCCCTCTCTCAATTTGTACCATTTTTCCCCTCATTTTTTAAAAGTTTAATATGGAAATATGTCTCAAACTTTAGGGAAAAAGCTGTGTCAGGGGCTGAGAATAGCTGAGCAAAGTTGCCAAGCTCCTTGAAATCAGATTCTTGTTTGATACCATCAGTCAACTTGATGCAAATGTTGATAAAAGAAGCTGCTGTCCCCCAGGACTGGGCTCTGTTAAATCGGGGAACGGTCTTCCAAGCGTGTCTTTCCCCCAAGTTTAGGCACGTTTCAGCTTTGTCAGTGATAGGAAACAGGAATGCGCAGGTAGGAAACCGACTAGAAGGGCGGTGGGCGGGCACTCCTGCTTCTCACCTGGCTCTCCCCTTCCCGCCCTTTTCTATCTAAGTGAGGGCCGGGGTGCTCCACCCCGAGGCCTTGAAACTGACTAATTCTTCATGTTGTTCTCTGCCTGGTTCAAGTCAGCTTGAGCCTCAGCTCTTAGAACAAGCTTCACGTCCTCAAAGATGCCTGTGGCAGCCAAACAGAGTGACTCGGTGCCCCAGGTATATATTGCTTTAGAAGACCGACTAACTTTCCATTTATTGTATTCTGTGATGGGCTCGATTTAGACCTTACTAATTGGATGTATCTCCTCCAAACTCCACGTCCAGTGAGGTCATTTGGTGGACTGAAGTCAGTCATAGAGAGCAGTTACACAAAGAAATAAGCAAATGCTACAGTCGGGATCCCTCCCTTCCCAGGGAGGGCCAACTTTTGGGTATTCACCAGCACACCAATTATGCGATGGTTTGAGACTCTTGTTTGCTGTTCCCTCTACTAAATTTTGAACCCCCAGGAACGGGACTTTATCTAGCTTGGACTGTGTTATATTTCTACCACTGTGTCTAGCATGTGCTAAGTTATCAAAGAACTCAACTTAGAGTCGATAGTCGTATTTAAGCTGAGAGGCTGGATCAGCCACAGAATCTCAGTTTCACAAGATCAAGGTTTTCCATGACCCAGGCTGTAGCTTCTTAAGTAAAGAAGATTTTTAGATGTCAGTTGGTTCCGCTGGTGTAAGGAACTGTTGAGTGTCCCTTGAACTAACGAGGTGCTGAGAAGTATAGCTGTTTAGGCAAGCGAAGAAGCTGGGTGATGCTCTCAGTCCTTTAAAACTGAATTTTGCAAATCCCTTCTTCCGTGTCCCTCCAGACAGGTGCTCCATGGGCTTTGTTTTCTAGGTCCGGAGGAGCTGGTATCTTTTCATTTTACCTCCTTGCCACACGTAGTCACTATCCCTTCAGAAGCTGTGGCCGTCATTTAGTGAAATGGGATTTGAGCCCCAGGTGAAAGAGATCTGGGTTCATACTTGGGCTCCATGGCTGTGTGTAGCTTCAGAAACTGTTTTCATCCTTAGAACATCAGCATTCTCATGCCTAAATTAAAACTGTTATGTTACATCAACTTGAACAAAATGTGAAGCTGCTGACAAATATGAAAGTTATAAACTTCTAAACTTTTTCATCTTGTCCCTTCTATCTGGGCTTTATGTCTGTTATTGTAGTTGAAGAACTGCTGTCAGAGAAGACAGAAGCAGGTGAGAACGGGACTGTCAGGGTGCTTGTGTGGAGGGAGGGAAACGTACTTTGTGTTGTCGACTAACTAAAAGCACTTCCTGTTGAGAATTTTGCTGTCTGTAATGAAGACTGAAATAGTTTGGACAACCATCCCTCTGAGAGTAAGTAGGATATTTGGAAAAAATGCAGTCATAGTGGAGCTAGCAATATAATGTGAACCAACAGGGCCAAGATTTGGGCAAATGATAAACCTAAATCGTCAGTGATAAGTGGCGTGCTACTCTCATGATGCTAGGCCGTGGCCGGGAGCCAAAGGACATAGCAGTGGCATCGGGAATGTGTGAATGACACTGCTGTCCCATGTCACTGAACTAGGTTGCTCTTTGGGTGTTTCTGTCACTTACTGCTGACACTAAACGCCACGCACTCCCGACGGGGAGGCCGACCGCTTGTTTTGGCTCATGGTTTGCAGAGGACGTGGTGCATGGGCAGGTGCTTCCAAGGCAGAAACAACGTGGTAGAAGAAAAACTATTTATACCATGGTAGCCAGACAGCAGAGAGAGAAGGGAGGAGCAGGAGAAGGAGACACACTTCCCAGACGCGTCACCTTCTGAAACGCCTCTTCCAATCCAGCCCCACCTCTGAATCGCACACTTAGCTATGAGGTCACCAATGGCTCAGTCCCTGGTGAGTTTATTACCCCTGTGATCTAATAATCTCCCAGAAAACCGCCTCTGAACCTGTCAGGTGTTTGGAGTCCAATGTAGAGCTAAACCAATTCAGGTGTATTGAATGAATTTTTGGTTAAGTAATGTTTTCAACTTATGATGGATTTATGGAGGCATTTATTAGATTTATTGGCCCATCATAAATCCAGCTCATTTCTATATAATTAAAATCCACTTAACGATGGAGTAAAATTGGGAAGCTAATGGAATTAAAGGTTTTTCTTTTTTGAGATTCCTGATTAGGAAATGCAAAAGTATGAACTGAAATTGTATTTATATAAACGAGTTAAGAATGCTTATTTTTATCTCTCAGTAACAATAAATAAATAAACGATATGCCCTAATATTAGAAGACTGCATACAACATAATAGATGGAGAACGGGACAAAGTATATCAAAAGAAGGTCAGGCATGACAGGTGGGGACTGTGGCAAGCTGCCGCAGGTGTAGCGAGTTGGAAGATATCCCTAAATCTGACTATGCTAGCGGTTACACGAAGGGTGCACGATGAAAAGGCTCAACAGAAAACTGAAATTCTCAGCATAAATAAGAACCAACCTCAACAACTTGGATGTTCACCATCAATATGAAGTCTGATTAAAAATATGCTGAATGTTCAAACAAAATGTGACGGTAAAAGGCACATGACTCCTGCTCCCCTCGGACGCCCTCCCCTGTTCTGTTGTGCCATTCTTGCCTCTTTGTGAAGCAGCGTCTTCCTTGGGAATGTCCTTAGCTGAGCTGTCATGACTGCTGTCATGTATGGAGTCAATTCAAAACATTCACGCCCCGTCATCATTTTGACTTTGGGGAAGAGTTAGAAGTTGCTCGGTGCCAGATGCAGTGAATGAGGAGGATGAGGACACACCCAGTGATTTTAGGCACCTCCTTTTTCATTGGATGGCAATCAGCAGCACGTCCACCATATTTTTTTTTTTTACTACACCTTCTAGGAACACAATAAAGGTTCTCCAGAACTGTTCCAGAATGTGGCAGGAATGCAGAGGTTGTGTGTTCCGTGCGAGGGTATTTTGAGGGGGATCAGTGGCACTGTGTCTTTTACTGTAATCAATTTCTAACTGAAATAGTCACTGTATATTTTGATCACCCTTGTACATGAAAAGATTCCAAGGACAGCCAAAAGAATAACAGACACATATGTAGACTAGGAAAATAAATCTATCTCAGTAGACAGGAGAACATACAGACAATAAGTAAGGCTACCGAGCCTCTAAGCAATGTGATCAAGTTAACCTAACTGCTGAAGAGGACATTGCAACCAACAATGCATTTTTTTATTGTGGTAAAATATACATAACATAAAATTAACCACCGAAACACTTTATCCACATATAGTTCAAGTACATTCTTAATGTTGTACAAGGCTCACTGTCCATACCCAATAGCTCATTTTTAATTTCAAAGACAGTAGACAACAAGTCTCATCATACGATGGCTTATAAAGCTAGTAAAAACAAATTCTTAAAAGATCAAAATCTTATAGAATGTATTCTTCTACGTATAGCAAACTGAAAACTTGGAAATCCTCCCCTTCCTGGACTTAAGCAGTATACTTCTTAGTAATTTTTGTCTCAGGAAATGATTGTTAGAAAAATTTTAAAATATGTTGAATGAACTGGAAAGGTTCACATGTCACATTTTTGCTGATAAACCAGACATGCCTGTGAAGCCACCACCCAAGGAGGTTGAGGCAGATGAACCCTAAGTCTGAGTGCTGGCTGGGCAACTTAGCAAGACCAATCAACGGGCTGGAAATGCAGCTCAGTGATACAATTCCTCTGGGTTCATTTCCTCAGTACCTCAAAACAAAACAAAATTTTAACAATGTAACTAAAGATATACCTAGAGAGAAATATATAGTAAGTGCTTGCAGAAAAACAGGCTAAAATTAACAATGTACAATTTTTAAAAGAATGATCTTAGTTGGTGATAATTTGTGTCACCGGACTTTTCCCACAATGCAACCTGAGTGATCTTTTTTTTTTTTTCTAGAAAAGTAAGTTCAGAGACTGGGCTGGGGGAAGCGGGGTGTCTGTGACCCACGCTGCGTCAGGGATAAGGTGATGCTTTCTATGCTGCCGCAAGTGTGCCGGTGCCATGTAAGTGTGCCGACGAATGGAAACACCATGCCCATTCTCTTTGCGAATGGCAAGGGGAATTCCTCTAGCTTCCTTCCAGTTTGCGTTACAGGCTGAGAGCTTCTCCCCACTCGCCGCAAATGTGTCCAAAAGTGTCTTGCTTCTCACCTCCAAACATACACAGGGAACCGGTTTCCCAAGATCCTATAATACAGTGTTGATCCTTAATTTTGTTTTAATCATTTAAGTTAGACATCAGCTTCAAAGCCAAATTTACCCTGTTCTCATTTTAGTTGTGAAAATAAATTTCAGCGCAAGCCGCCATCCAGTAACATCTCTGCCACCTCGTCTGTTGGAGCAGATTCATCCCAAGATGACTCGGGGAAGGTACTCTGTGATTTCAGCATGTCAAGCACACACCCATGTGTTAGGAAGACATAGCGCATATGGCAGTTAAGGCAAGGGAGGATTAAGTTATTAGGACAAGTGTGCTTTGAGCGTGTTCTTTTTTTCAGGAGTATGTACATTCCCCTCTTCCCGGTTTGGGAAAAATAAATTGCAACTAAATTTTGCATTGGTGAGTTTATTTCTCTCTGGGACTAAGCTTTCCTTCATTCCACACATGCTCACTACAGCTTATGAGTGAGATGTTGGTCCCAGGTCTGATGACTGAAACTTTCGTGGCTTGGCTGGGTCTGCAGGTTATCTGTTCCACGGTGCCACTGAGTTTCACTCACTTTCCTTCTCTTTCCTTTGTTTTGTGGCCTTTAGGCCAATTTTGGGCATAAACTTTTTTGTTTTCCTCCTTCCCTGCCTTTGAGGTGCTCCTTTATGACTGAAAATCTGGTTGACCACGTAGCCCCCCATGCTAATTCTTTGTGGCGGCTGCAATGGGAGCCGGTCTGTTGGAATTTGCACTGACTCATGGAATTCAGCCTCGTGTACCCCAATGGCAAGACAGGGGAACAAGGAGGACCTGCCAGCAGGGCTGTTAGAAATAGTTTATTAAAATACAGAGTGTTCTGCATTACATTGAGAATTCTATCCTCCCCAAGTTGGGGTTAGAGTTACAGACTATGATCTCTCTATAGTCAGCCTTTGTGGGTCAGAAATACGTGAGTTGACTAACAGTAGCTAAAATGTGGAAGAGGCTGAAATATCCACCAACAGACCAATGGATACAAAAATGTGGAGTATGTACACAAGGGAGCACTACAGTTCCATAAGGATACACAGATCTGAAGCTCTTGTAGGTAAGTGGTCACAACTGAAGACCACCATGCCAAGTGAATGGAGCCAAAGGCAAAAGGTTAAACATCACTCTAATATGAGAAACTCAGCATGAGGGTATTTATAGATCAAATGGGTGTGATGGTGGGAGTTATGGGGTGAGCAGGGTGCAGGAAGGCCAGAAAATGGGGAAAAAATGGGAAAGGGAAGGGATTGTAATGTTGACATGAAATATATGTGCATAGATACCCAAGCTCATTGTAATTACTATGTATTTCAAAATAAAATACAAAAATTTACCATTGGAACAGAGTGAAGAGGAAAAATATTCCCTGAGAAGAGTAACTTGTGCTGGCTATATGTGAGTCCAAGGTCACAATTCCTCACACACACACACACACACACACACACACACACACACACACACACACACACACAGACACGAGAAAAAGTCAGTGAGTTGACCCTAGCGCTTCTTGAATCGGTCGCTTTTAGGATCAGAATCTGGGCCATTAAAACTTAGACTTCATCATTAAATAAACAGAAATTAAGCACTTGTGTGACGGAGAAGAAGCTTTCAAATTTTCTTATGAGTTTAGGTATCACCCGGAGAACTTGCTGAAGCACAGATTATTGATTTTTGGCCCCCACCTTTAGATATTGTCATTCCAGACCTGGCTGATACTGAGGCTGCTGGTCTGTGGATCACATGGAGTGTTCCTGGTATTGGATCAACTATTTGTATCTTTCATATAAGATGAAATTGACTTGCTGTAGTGAGAACTGGCTTTTGTCTCCACAGGGCTTTCACAGGAGCTGCTATGTGGATCTTGGCTTTGCTCAGCACGAGGATGGTGCCAAGCACAGGAGTTGACATGTGCAAAAACTGGGTGTTGAACAAGAAGTGAAGATACAATACAAAACAACACAAAAGCAACAGAAAAAAGCAGGCAAAGAAGGCTGTTTCTTTCAACTTGTAAATGTGGAAACCAGTCTTGCAGAACGAAGCTATCACTCCAGGTCCATAATCTTGGATTAAGGAGAGGAGAAGGCACTCAGATTAAGGATCTGAGCCTATTTCCAGAATGGAACAGGAATCGAACTCGGTGTCACACAAGTGTGAGTGCATAGATGCTAATCTTTGCTTCTCCACCATTTGTATCTGCTCTTTGTTGAGCGAATTAATACTGCGCTCTGGAGTTTATCAACTGGAAAGTAGTTGTGAGTCATTGGCAAAGTGTCAAACTAAATACCTGGCCAATGCTACTGACTGGAACAATATGAAAGTACATGAATTATTAAAAATGCTTTATTTTTCTTTGCAGAGTTAGCTTAAAAGAGAATATGTAAAAGGCTGAATGAAAGAAGCCCGAAACACAACAGGTAAATTAACACCACTGTTGGCTTGTGCTCTGGGGTTTCTGGTGAATCTTAATGACACTGAATCTTGCCTTACTGGAGACTAGATGGGAAAGCTTAGAAAAACTCTGCCCTTAGGGTGCCTCACAGGGTCTTCTTTAGACATTTAGGATCCCGAAGGATTGTAACACAGATATGAAGGTGACTGAGCAGGAGGCAGGGCAGGGCGGCAAGGATGAACATTTACCGTTGGCTCAGAATGAGGAGAAAAAATATTCCCCGAGAAAAACTAGTGCCAGCTCTCTATGAGCCTGAGGTCAGAATTCCTTCTATGCATGTGACATGTGTCAAAATTCAAGCACATGGTCCCTTAAAATGATTCCAGAAGCAATGGTCAGGTAGGGAAGGGATGAATCTCTGAAAAAGAAGTGCACATAGACGCTCACCAGTTCTCCAAACCCCATGGTTCGAATGTGTTACAGAGTTCAGAATTCACGTATTTACAAAATGTTAAATTTTATGTCATGTGATTTTTTAACCACAATAAAATTATTAAAAATAAATAAAGTGATTCTAGGTCAATTAGAAGCTGGGTATTTCCTCAACTTATAAAAAAGACCTATTTTAACCCACACCTAAAAATTTCCAAAAGATGAATGTGCCAACAAATAGGAAGCTTGGTCAAAAAATCATAGAACCTTGTTGTGGTGCTGCTCACAGTGCCTAAGATGTGGACTCAGCCTAGGTGCCTTCAGCAGAGGAATGGACCAATGTGAGATATAGAAATGTGAGATATAGATATATAATGGAATATTATTTAGCCATAGAAAGAATGAAATCCTGTCATCTGCAGCAAAATGGTTTGAACTAGGTCTATGTGATAACCAGCTAAGCCAGGCACTGAAGGTAACTCCTGCATATTCTCTTCTATGTGAAAGCCCAAAAAATATGACCGAGATGTTGGCCAGAGGTTGGAAAGGGTATGTGTGGGGGATGCGGGCATGAGGAGGGTTGGACTGATCAGTGCATGTCCTAGGAGGTAGAGAAATGTCAGAACGAATCCCACTACAATGTGAAATTACTATGTTTTAATAAAAATATGATAGAATAAATAAAAGTAATAAAATTTACAAGAAAACAAGACAACATGAATAAAGGGTAGCAGAAAAAAATGAATATAATATTAGACATCTAACATTTTTAGCTGTTTGAATTATCACATACATAACTGAAAATACTTCATCCAGTGTACTTAAAAATAAAAGGAATATTTTAAAAGCTGAGCTAAGGATATCAAACTATTAAAGAAGGTAAAAATGATTCAAATGAAATAAAATGAATTTCTATAACTGAAAGATACAATAATTAAGATAAAAATTAAGAGATATAGCAAAGAGCTAGAGCCACATAGAGATTCGATCTATTTAAGGGAATAAGAGGACATATCAACAACAGTAAAAAAAAAATAATGCCCAATGAGAATGCAGATGAGAGAGGCAAACATCTGAAGTGAAGCGATGGTCTAACACACATCTACACAAAGATCTGGATAAGTATCGGAAAAATGGAAAAAACGCTATACACGTAGTTATTGAGAATTTTCTGAATTGTTTAGCACTAACCCCCGAAGCCAATAGTTCAACATAAATCAAGCAGGATAAATACACAACATCAAAGACAAAGAAAGGATCTTAAAAGTCACCAGAGAGAAATGATATGTTATCTGCAAAAGATGTTATTATAACTTTTCAATAGCAATAATAGAATAAGTAGTCTACATATTGAAAAAAAATAACTGCACTTGGTTTTAGGTTCTTGTAATTCTTGCGATGAGGGTAATTTATTAGTAAACTTTGGACTTTGATAATTTGCATTAAAATAGAGTTATAGGAAGAGAAAATACAGATATTATATGGGACAGTGGGGAGCAGAACGAGGAAAAAATACTTAATCTAATAAAGTGCAATAAGAGAAAATTTAAACAAAGAAGCAGAAAATAGCAAGGCAATAGAAGATAGATGATAACATAGTAAAAATAAATCTAAGTAGAATATCATAAATGTAAGTAAGCTAAATTTACCAATCAAAACCAAAATCGTCAGGTTAGATTTAAAAATTAAGCTATATTGCATTTTTAAAAGATATAAGACAAAGTATAAAAAGTGAAGTCAGAAGAACAAAATAGTATAAACCCGAAGAAAACAGAAGGAATGTAGTGAGAGATGTAACAGGAAGAGATGGACGACAGCACCAGAGAGACATGACCCGTGATCATTGTTATTAGGACTTCAGCTTTTGGGGTCGGAAGTTGACAGAGGCGTTGCTAAGAATCGGTCAGGGCGACATGATCTGGGGAAGTATCCTAATTAAGGGGACTAGGAAAGAATCTCCTGCTCCACCGGAATGGAGTATGATGAGCCAGAAATAGAAAGGCAAGAAGTGAATTTTCAGCTAAAAATGGCTGAAATGTTGAAATTTAAACTCTCTGCATTTGGAAAACCTCTCAGATAGCATCTTTCTCAGAATCTTGGCTCCGAGCTGCTCCTCCCGGCCGTAACTGTCCTTCCAAAATTCCTTCTTGATGGTCATCTGAATCTGGGGGCACGAATAGCCAACCTTAATGCACGGCACAGCTGACTTCCGCTCCCCGTAACGTCTTCACTCAGTTCGGTGGCCGTCTGCTGCCTTTTTTTTCTCTCTCTTCTTGTTCTTATCAACACAGTGTCTCTCCCCTTTCTCTTCTCAAGCCTCTCTCTCTCTTCTCTCTCCCTCCTTTCTTGCTTCATTTCTCCTTTCTTTCCCTTACACCTGAAACACTGGATTCATTCTTTCCATGGCAAGGGCCAGAGAGCAGTGATCTTTGTCTGCAAAAAACCAGGTAGTGGACATCTTATCATCCTGGGCTGCGTGATTTCTGTCACAACTCTTCAAGTCCAAGTTGTGTCCGTGTGGCCGTAGATAACAGGTGAGCCAGTAGGGTTGCTCATGGCCCGTTAAGATGTGCGGATGATAAAATTTAAATGTCTCAGCATTTTCACAAGTAAAAGACATTACTCTTCTTTGGACTGTGTAATGATTTGAAATCGCAAGACGTAGTCTTAGCTTATGGGCCTTCCAAATGGGAAGTGGTGTAGAATCTACACCCCTGGTGTAGAATCGCAAAGAAAATACAGTCTGAAGGACGGTGCATCTCTGTCCTTAACCGCACGGCAGATGTATGAGAATGTGAGCCACACACAGAAGCGACAGGAGTAAAGATGAGAAAGGGACACATTCCTGGAGGAGGCAGTGTTTTCCTGCCTGTGGAGGGTGGGTGGGTTTTGGCATGTATCATGAGACGGCACTGGTGGGCCATTCCCAGGCTTCTTTCTTTCCTAACCAAAAGCCTTTGGTTTTGCGGGACATCTGACTTTTTTAGTGGTCACAGAGCCCACTACCAAACCAGGTCCCTCCCTCTCTGGAGGTTTCACGGGTGGTGTGGAACTCTATCTCTGCTCCTTAGAGCCAGGCCAGAGGCGCGTCTGAGGGAGACGCTGTCAGTTAGGTGATCCGAGACACGTAGCTGAGTTCTGCTCTCAATATCGGCTCCACAGAAGAAGGTAAATCCCCGCTTCACCCTCCTGCCAAGACCCAGCCTAAACAACTGGAAGTGGCCCCATCTAGGTCTTTATGCTGCTGCGGCATCTGGGCTTGACCCAGCTGGAGTACCAACATCTGGGCTCTGCCTTGTGGCGTCCGTTTTTCAATTTCTTTCCTTCTCTTTCTCCCTCTCTTCTTTTCTTTGCTTCCCCCAAAGATATAGCAAAAGGTCGAGGAAATGCAAGATGAAACGACTCTGAAGAACAAACTAAAATTTGCCTTGGGGCCAAATACAGAATTTTCATTTATTTCCCTAAACATCTTCCACTTCTTGAGTGTGTGTATAAAAGACAGGAGGCCGAATCTATCATAGTGATCATAAAGAGATGCGGTGGCTTTTCACTTTGAAATTCTAATGGTTAGACAGTATCATTATTTAGAGCTGGGGCCTGAGGCCTAAGGAAGTCCTGCCTAGGACCCTGGCCCAGGCTGGCAATTTTTTATAAGAGAGTGAGTCTTCACTTCCTTTCCCATTTTTGCCATGAA
Source organism: Ctenodactylus gundi (assembly GCA_004027205.1). Classification (NCBI taxonomy): domain Eukaryota; kingdom Metazoa; phylum Chordata; class Mammalia; order Rodentia; family Ctenodactylidae; genus Ctenodactylus; species Ctenodactylus gundi. Next base: position 813,792 of record PVKB01000027.1, read on the forward strand.
GGAAAAAGAACACTTGAGCCCTAAAAGGTGGATTAAGTTTCCAGATCGACTATTTGCTGAATTCTTTACCTTGGGAAAACCCTTTAACCTCTAGGAAGGTACTCACAATTACTTATTCTTTAAGATAGAGACAATTAATAACTTTTAATTCACGATGGGTTGAGAAGGTATGGTGAAATAATTTATGGAAGTCAGGGCTTTGCAAAGTATGACGCTGAAAAACTTTCTGGAGTGGTTTTCAGATCAAAGGACTCTGTTAGCTCCTAAAGACATTATCTGAGAAGATAATAAAAGTCAAGGCAGAGAACAAAACTATTCCTGGGTCTGGTGTAAGACTGCATCTCTCCCCTGACTGATCATCCCTTAGAGTGTAAATCTTACTTTTCCCCTGGTTCCACTGTTAAGTTATAGTCTACAAATTCTAGAGCCTTTCCTTTACTGGCCCCTCTTTGCTCCCCGTGGATGGAGAACTTTGCCTCACCCTCCTCTTCTGAGTGTCCTACAATCTCAATCTCTAGGCAGACAAGTGCTCCTCTCGTGAGTGACACCCAGTGCATAGATCCTAATAATACAGACTTTTGAGTTAGAATGAAGGATGTCGTAAGTGAAGATGTAGAAAGTCCCTGTGCCTGTGGGTACGTGTGCTGTTTTTGTGTGCAGAGATTGTAACTGCTTTCGGATGTGCTTCATTCGCTGGAGCGTGTTTCACTCAGCGCCTGGGCAGGTGCGGGCTCACAGTTACTGGCTAGGAAATGGTTGTTCAATAACAAGTAAGCTAGACCGTTGAGTGCCTAAATTTGAAGTTTCCTGAGGGCTCTGATGGCCTCATGGGCTCTGCGCGTGCTTGGAACGGGTTCTATCGCAGGCTGGTTTGTAGGAGCTGTTAGTGAGAGCCCACAGGTGCCACCTCTCCCTGCTATTACCGGCTTCCTTGGTCAGTACTCAGGGGGAATTGAGCCTGAGTGAAGCTCTGAGAACGGGTTCCTGTTCCTCCTGTTATTTATTGGAGATGCCCATTTCTGGGTGTCTTGGTAGGCTCCCAGGTCTTTTAGGACCTCTCAAATTAGGTACTGCCGCTGCTGAGTGTTTTCATGGTGAATCAAGTGGTCCCTTGCTTCCGGTGGGCGAGACAGGTTTCCTTGTTCAGGCTACAAGAACAGTGCTAAAACTCACTCAGAATATGATGTGCTTAGCTCTGTGGGTGAGGAGACACAAAGGTTTACACAAAGGTTTGATTATTTTCTCTATGAGAAAGTTCTAACGGTTGGTTCTTCTCCCTGGTAGTAATGTGCCTTCCTTAGCACACAACTCACGACAGGGGCTGCCCATCTTGAGGTGCAAGAGAGCATTTGTCTGTCCTGCCAGAGAGGATGAAGGTGTCTGGGTTACTCACCAGCTATTGCAGACAGTGGGTCACAGCTTGTTCGGCACTCACGGTCCCTTTGTCATTATGTTTATGAAATCTGTTTATCTGAGAGAGGTTCTGTATCAAAAATCACCTGGGGGGATTTAAAAAAATAAAATCAGAAAAACCAGGACCCTAAGTCTAGAAATTCTACTGTCACTAAGATGAGATGATATGGGCACTAAATAGATTTTTTTAAAAGTCTGCAATGAATTTTAAGTTGCAACTATGGCTCAGAACCCTCACAGAATAAACCTTAATGGGTCAGACAATAAATATTTTAGGTTCTGTTGGCTACACAATTCAACTAAAATTACTCATCTCTGCTTTTATGAAGCCAATGTAGTCATTGACTGTGTTCCAATAAAACTTATTAAAGCAAGTGGCAGCCAGATTTCACCCGTGGGCTGTAGTTGTTGACTCTCGTGCCTAAGTCTAGACCTGCACCTTTGGGAAGACAAAGTGCTGGGTCGGTGAGGCTCTGCTCTGGATTCCTTTGCATTGTGGCCTGAGAGGAACAGGCTGCCCATGGTATCGACTAAAATCGAGCTCAGTGATTTCTTTGCACTCATGTTGTAATATCAGAGATGATAGAGCGGCCGACCTTCAGGGAAAGAAATTACAGAAGTTTGGATGGAAAACGCTCATGGCTTAAGAGTTTAAGACAACTTCAGTAAAATTCTTCTTAACCTTGTTAATTAAGCCTGTTTAACTCAGTATTACAACTTCTCAAGTGAATTTATATTGGGGTATGAGTGCCCATTTTGTGCGTGAGTGTGAGTGTGTGTGAGAGAGGGAGAGAGAGGTGAGGCTTTGTGCAATTTTATTTGCCTGTGACTATAGAAGCAGACTAACTCGTAGGAATCCTGTAATTAGTCAATCAACCAGTCAGTCTTGACTGAATTGCCCAACCCATTGCCTCAAATCCCCCGCCTTCATAACCTCAAGCTAAATCCTCTGTTTCAATATTCGGCATTGACTAGTTAGAGGAAGTATGGAGTATGTGCTACTCTTTCGGTCTTGCCTTGAGAGTCTGTGAAGCCGGTGTTAGCGAATGAATTTCCAACAGCAGTGGGCAGCCCCTGGGGGCAGTGGAGGTGGCTCCCAGCCATTGCGTCATGGCTTGAGAAATGACCGAATGAACACTGGAGTGATCACAGTTTTAAAAAAGAAAAAAAGCGAAAGACAATTCCTGCAATTCCTACACAGGCGTGTGGGAATCCAGACCCCTTTTTGGTCACATGCCTCAGTCTCACCACGTGAGTCAAGTCTACCCACCAATTGTGCGCCGAGTATCTTTCACGTGAGCTAGCCTTTCTCGAGGGTGGGGGTTTGGGATTCCCGAATTCTGGTGTCCTAGATGTGGAAGTGGCACTGTGGGGGATATCAGCAGGTTGGGCTGTCCTTGGCAGGCGTAGGCAACGCCCAGGTAGAACTAAGTAGCAAGAGCGCTCTGCAGCCTGCAGGCTCTCCGCAGGATGTTTTAGAGAGTTGCCTGGGCCTGGCGGGAGACTTCCCCGACATGGTGTCCTGAGGGCTCCGGATGGATCTGGAAGGAGTTCCTGCTCCGGAGCCGTTGTGGGACACCCATAAAGATGAGGACTGCGTGGCAGAGAGGTCGCGCTGATCAGCAGTAGGCCGTAGTACGCTCTTCTGGGTGGCAGTGATCGGTTATCGGGAAGGACTTGCTAGAACGAAAGCATGCCCGTGTGTGGCACAGCCGCAGAGAGAAGAGTTTCAAGTTTTGTGGGGAAACTGAAATTGCTCAGGATAATCGAAAGCGTTCTTCCTTCCTTCGCGTGTGACTTTCAGATGGGATTTCTTTTAGGCGATAAGCTATTGCTTGGCCCAGGATGGAACACACAGGTGTAGCTTTTCAGGCTTCTAGTGCGTCTTCGTAGGCTGGTTACTGTGAGTCCCTTGGGAAACCTGCTTTCCCGTGCGTGTGTCCTGTGTTGTCTTTTCCGCCCCCTCCTCCTCCCGCCCCTTCTCCTTGCTGCAGAGGTAGCAACCCTCCTGCTATTAGCAAGATGTCTATTATAGTGTCATTAAAAAACCCATAGTCGGTGCGAGGAATGACTCATGTCATGGAGGACTTAATAATTCACTATAATAAAAGTATAAAGTTTTATGATAAACCACTCTCAGGGGAGTTAAATATAATCCTTAGCAGGTCACACACTGCCTACAAAGCTTACATTTGTAATGGTAATTTGAATTTACTACGTCGCCTTTAGTTTTTAAGCGTTTGTGTGTCATTAGACCTTATAAATTGATTTATATGTTTCAACTCCAATATAATTCTGCATAAAGGTACAATAAATTTTATGGATTGGAGATATGGCATCTAAAACATTTTAATAAAATTATTATTCTAAATTCACTTAAATGGCATTGATGAAAAGCAGCAGCAAAGACACCAACATTCTGGAAGTTGTTTCGGGAATTGGATGAGGTAGGAGTGGTATGTGCAGGGGGGAACATTGCGAGGGGCCCTTCCCCACATCCCTTTCGCGCCTGGTCAGCAAACAGGAGCTGCTTTCGAATGGGTGCTCTGCCCTGTGGCCCTCCCGACATGGGGGTGTCGGAGCTGCCAGCGGTGCCCCGATGTTGACGTAGCCGGAGCCAGGAGCCAGCGATTGCATCCCACACAAGGACTTCTCTGGTATCTGTGGCGTGAAACAGAGCTCTCTGTCTTCCCAGAGGGGAAGCTGTTCCCAGCTGGCCGCTTTCCCACTAGGAAATGAGAACTGATAACCTATTCCTTAATTTATCCTCCCCTCTATTTACTGAAGGGAAGAGTTTTAAAAAGAAAGAAGAGAAGGAGGAGAGAGAAAAAAGCAGACGGAGGAAGAGGGGAGAGGAGGGGAGGGAGAACAGGAGAAGTGCGGTGGGGAGGGGGCAGGGCAGGTGAAAAGGCCAGAGGAGGTGAGGCTGAAGGCAGAATCCTCCAGAGGGCGTGGGGCTGCGCTGGCCCCAGCCTCTCCAGACTGGTTTCGTCACTTGTACTTCTGAGGAATGCGTCATGGCCACGTGCTCCTTTTCTTCCGATTATCAGAAAAATAAAGGCCAAATAAACTGGATGATGAAAAATGAAGACCGAAACCCACAAAAACAAAAACTTGGTCTCATGGGATGGGATCCAAATGGCACTATCGCTGGCATCAGCTCTTGAAGAGAGGAAGAGACCCTCCTTGCTCCCGCCCGTCCTCACCCCAGTTCCCTATTAACTTTTCACTTCTTCTCCTTGGTGTAATTTCTACTAGCCAGGTAGGAGTGAGTGGTGACTAATCACATTTGCCTTCTGACTTTGCAGATTCGGGGACAACTGCTTCCTGGCTCCTGTCCTACAAGAAATTCGTTTGCTTTTGGCAGAGTCCTGACAAATCAAAGAAAGCGACTCTAAATTTGACTAAAAATTCTTGATAAACTGAACTCTCTTTTGGATATTTGAGAATCGTGTGTGTGTGTGTGTGTGTGTGTGTGTGTGTGTGTGTGTGTATTCAAAATATATTTTTATTCTCTCTTTCTTCGTCAAAAGCTGCTTTCCTCAAAGTTGGCGTCACTTCAGAGCAGAGCTTCCCAGCGCTCTTTGTCTAACCCCGCGCACAGCCCGCCGGTAACGGACCTCTGAGGCTCTGCCCTCCCTGCCCGCTGTTCTCACTGGATCCCCTATAGCACTTTCACATCAGCTGTTCTGTTAGGAAAGCACCCGGTGAAGCTCCAGGGGCCCTCCGCCTCAGTGGGTGTGTCGTTGTTAAATGGCCCAGCCAGCTGGACAGGTTGAGGTACAATTTACTGGAAATATATTAAAAGTGTCTTGGGAAATGATTCTTACAAATGTTCCCACTGCTGGTGTGATGCAGATTAGAAGCCCAGTGTGCAACTGAGAAAAATTAAATTGTAACAAGAAACCCTGAAGGCACCCTGATGGCCCGAGGGAGGGAGAGGCAAATTCAAAGAAAGAAAGGAAAAACGTTCAACCTCCAGCAACTTTCTGCCCAGGCCCCACCAGGTCAGCACAGTGCTTAGGACTGAACGGGCTGGGACACCTCCCCCTGGCTGCTGGGTTCTGCATGCATTTCCCAGGTAGCCAAGGTGTCAAACTCAGCAACATCTCTCTTCAAGCTGCCCTTTCGTGACATCCCAGGGGAACCAGAACTAGCAGCCTTCACAGCCTTTACACAGTCTGATACACAGATGCACCTGGCTGTTCCTTGGACGGTGCGATTTGTGCAGGGGAAAAGCTTTCTGGCTGGCACGGCCAGTTCTTCTGGTGGGTATGGCCACCATTGAACACATTATTTTCCTTAAAGCAAGGACTCTCCAGGAATCTCTATTTGAAATGCAGACGGCTTAGATAAAGGGAATAGGCATTTATCAGTCATTAACACCATGGTGAGAATTAGTGTCATCAAAGTTTAGCTGTGAGACAATTAGGATCTAAGACAGTGGGATATAAGACAAAAGAATTTTGCTGAGTAGGAAGAATTTTTTAGAGTTAGGGGCGTGGGTCAGGAACACTGTGAAGAGGCTGAGGTCATCCTGAAGTTTCCAGAAGACTGAGGTGGGGAAACACGGAGAATAGAGAGCGACCTTGCAGAAGTTAGACTTGCCAAAGTCACCAAAGCGAATCTGACAAGTCCCAAAAGGCCTTGCAGTTACCGTCAAACGGCACAAGCTTCTCAACAAATGCCTTAAAGTTTTCTCATGGAGATCTTGTACAGTATCTCTGAAATTTTCCTGGCCCATTGATAGTTGGCCTTGAGCACAATAATGTAAAAATAAATCAATGTTTATTAAATATACATGATGAATAGAAACATAGCTAATATAGGTAATATATTTTCACTTACACTTTATTATTTTTATGACCAGCTTGGTGCATAGTAGATGATCAATGAATATTTCCTTAGATAAATGGAACAGATGGCCCAGGCTCTGCCTTTCCTGAACCTTTGTGTAGATAAGGAAATTGGTCCTCAGAGAGGCTAGGAGAGTGCCCAAGGTCAGCGTCTCAGTTACATCTTCATTGCTCTGACAGGATACCTGACAGCACAATTTGGGGGAGGAAAGATTTATTTTAGCTCGTGGTTTCAGAAGGTCTCATTCCATTCACGGGTAGTTGGCAGAGCAGGAGGAAGATCAGGAAATGAGCTCTTCTTGGCACGGCAGACATGAAGCCGTGTGAGGGAGGCTGAGTGGAGCTGGTGTATGTATGCATCTACGTCCTGTCCTGGTGATATGCCCCTTCGCGGTCCCACCCCGATAATGTTGCATGTTCCCATAATCTGTTACATGTCCCTAACCCAACACCCACCTGTAATGCACCCCACAGTTATAATCTACCACACTCCTATAATCCACCACCCATGTGCAATCCACTAGACACCTGTAATCCACATGCCTACAATCCACAACAACCTGACACCTAAGGCTCTGAGGGACATTCCAGATCCAAACCACACAACCAGATGAATAATTATTCCACTGTGACGTGCTTTACTTAGCACCAAAGCAATCCTTTCTGCCTGGCGGTCTGCCTCCATGGTCCTCTCTCCGACGTTGCTCACTGTGTGTCTGTGCATGAAAATAATACGAAGCAAGGTTCATTGTGCTCCATCTTAATGAACCTGAGACAAAAATCAAATGTGCTTTACAAGGGAGTCATTGGCTTTCGAATTCCAACCTTTGGGTCTGCTGGGCTGCTCAGTCTCCCACGTGCCCAGCCAGATACTGCTTCCAGTCAACATAAGGCCTTGAATGATTTTATTTCTTGAATCTTATCATAATAGAATAATTGGGCATAAAGGCAATGGTGAATTTATAAGGAGCCTTATCCAAATGTTATTTTGGATTGAGAATAACTCAAATGTCTAAGGCGAGGCTGTGTGACCCACTTTCCTCTACCACGCCTGATAGGAGCACTGCTTGAATTGTGCATGAGGTCACCCCGCCCCAAGCAAGCAGACACTTCTGTGGATGTAAGGCAGCCAGTGCCTTCTGAGAAGGAAGGGCCGATGGAGGAAAGCTCCTCAGAACTCTGGAGGGGCAGCTGAGAGCCAAGAGCCAGAGTGCTGAGGGTAAAGCAGTCCAGAGTGGGGCTGGTTGGGCTCCAGAGGCTGGTGAGGGCTTGTTAGTACAGGCTGGCTGTGTTGGTGGCATCAGGTTGGTCTATACATAGAGTTTAGAGTCTGCTAAGTCATTGTGAAGGCCACCCAGTCATGACCCCAAACCAGTGTCTGCCATTTTATTCCACTCCAGTTTATCCTTCCCACGCCGTCCCTGACCCCATCTGGGCGCCTTTTTCTTAGCTGATACTGGAGTCAGCCTTTCCAGGGTTCAGAGTAATCCAGGGACAGAGTGAAGGAGATTCTCCACATCACCTTCTTCCTCTCCTTTGTTCTTTCCTTATGGTTTTCGTGGACATAGTTTACAGCTAATTCTCTAGCATACACAGGATGTTGGCATTTCTTGACGTTACCCCTTATTGGAGTGCCTCCGCCTTAATTATCCCATGCTATTTGTTGTGGCATATTTTCTTCTTCTATTATTTTTCCTTTTCATTCCTTAGTGTTTGTGAGCATGTGTACATTACCTATAGTGTGAAATAGCAGAACTCGTGTACAGGAAGGTGTGTGACCCTCTAGGCCAGCACCATCCCTCCACTGAGGCTATTAGCCACTTACATGCACAATTAACCAGCTGATTTTTGTATTGAAGACTGAGAGAGCTAATTGCAGGTACAAAAATTGCACCCAGATAACAGGAGGTTGGTCTGGCCGTTTAATCTTTAAACCTCCTTCTTTGGGGTGAGTAGGTAGTATGTAGGCGTGTATTAATTTATTTAATTCTTTTAGTTTTGCCCAAGATTCCTGGATTGCTTTCTTCATAATTACTCATAGCATCAATGCAATCCCTTATTTACTCCTTAACTAGCTTCTACTCGATAATATTCCACCCAAGATCTGGCCTAACGGGCTGTTCAGGTTCTAGCTCTCCGCATAGTTTTTTTCCTCTTAAATCTCAAAGTATTCTATTGGAAAGTGTGAATGATGGATGGGCTGGATATCTTATTAAGAAGTATCCCTGAGAAAAGAATCCACATGTTAAACAGTCAGTAGCCCAGTGAGGTTGGTAGCTTATTTTCCTTGCTTATATGACACTTAGCAAGGTTCTCTGAGGCGTCTTGGGTTACGCATCTTGCCCAGGACGAGGCTACTGATCTTCCATGTTTTGGCTGTGAAGGTCTGGCGCTTGACCTTGCTCAGCATCATCTGCCACTGGTAAGGCTCCGTGAGCTGGAGGGACCTCATTCCCTCATCCTTACATCTCTGAGTAGGTATGCAACGCTGTACTTCAAACCACCTCTGGAAGTTTAGCTAACAGTGGGAAGACGAGACAGACCCCAGGCTCCCACCCCCAGATCACACCGGTTACGCCAGCCATCTACCTAGACTTTGCCGTCAGGCTTTTCATTATGGTGCAACAGTGAGACTGAGGAAGTGTCTCTGGAATGTTCTTTTCTGTTCTCTTCAGTTTGCATACCACTTCTTTAGCATCTCCCTTGTCCTGCCACCCGGTGTCCTGGGATCCACCTGCTCTGGGGAACCTGACGTTCCGCAGCTGCTCTTCCAGAGAACGCTTCCTTTGGGCTCCCTTCCTGTCCCACCGATCTGCTCCCTGCATGGGTGTGCAGCTGCGCTGACTGGAAGTGAGTGCGATGGCCATGTTTCTGCCTCCCACGATCTGCTCAGTGTCTTCCAGATAGTTAAGGAAATCAGATCAAAATGGACCAAAGAACTAGACATCAAAACAGAAACACAGAACCTCTGGGAAGACAAAATAGGTAAATCACTAAAAGACACGGGGTCTGGAAAGGATTTCCTGAACGGAATGCCAGACATAAACAGCAAGAATCAACAAATGGGACTACATGAAGCTAGGAAGCTTTTGCACAGCAAAGGAAACAAACACAGTGTGAAGAAATATCCCACAGAATGGGAGAAAAATCTTTGTCAGCTGTACTTCAGACAGAGGATTAATACCTAGAACAAGAAAGAACAAAAACTAAAATCCCCTAAAATAAACGACTCCAGCAAGAAACGGGCAGTGGAAATGAACAGAAGCTTCTCAAGACAGGAAGTACAAATGGCCAACAGGCCCGTGGGGATGTGTTCAGCGTCACTGGCCATAGGAGAAATGCACGCTAAAACAACACTGACATTTCATCTCATCCCAGTGAGAAGGGCCTACATCAAGAACTCAAAAAGCAATTGTTGGTAAGACCGTGGGAAAAAAGAACCACTTCTATACCGTTGGTGGGACTGCAATCTGGTTCAACCATTATGGAAAGCATCCTGGATTCCTGAGAAAGCTAAGCATAGGAAGCGTAGAGGGGCCTCAGCACGCGTGCACGTTCCCCTTTTCTGCTCCGGCTTGATTCCCGGGGGAATCCTTCATTCTCCCTTGCTGTGGGGGATCTCGGCGGCCCTCATTTAAGCCGATGACCCCTCGCCTGCCTTTCCAGGCTGCCTCTGGCCCCCAGCACCAGACGCCTACCTGTTAGGTTTTCTGGCCATTTTCATTTCCGACGTTTGAAGCTTCTTGAAATTTATTGAATATAGAGTGAAGTAATCATTTCCACTGTTGCCCAGCCACACTGCTCTTCCTTCTTTGCTGCTGCATCCACGTGTGCTGCCACTTTCTGGTCACCCAGTGCAGACAGTTTTGAGCCCTACAGTTTCTTCCTCCCTCAGCTATAACCATTCCATCTTCCTCCCTCCCTCCCTTCCTTCCTTCCTTCCTTCCTTCCTTCCTTCCTTCCTTCCTTTCTCTTTCTTTCTTTCTTTCTTTCTTTCTCCTCCTCCTCTTCTTCTTTTTGGGTACAGAGTCTTTCTATGTTACCCAGGTTGGTGGGCAACTCTCAGGCCCCTGGAGTCTATTGATCCTCCTGCCTCAGCCTCCTGAATACTCCCTTTCTTTCTTTCTTTCTTTCTTTCTTTCTTTCTTTCTTTATCTCTCTCTTTCTCTTTCATAATCCCCCTTCAAATCCTCATCTTCCAGAAGTGTAATGCTACCATGTCTACTCTTTTTAAAATGTCTTCCCTATAAATACCAATGCTTCCACTGTTTTTGCCTTAATAATTTTTTTCCTGAAATTGTGTGATTCCTGAATCATAATTTATTCTCTACGATCAGGTTGTAAGGCTGCCTGAAGTCAGGGACCCTGGTATAGTTCTCTAAAGCACATTTAAAGATGTTTAAAAAAAGAAAAACAGTTGATTGAGCTGAACATGGTGGTACATGCCTGTGACCCCAGCTACTGGGAGGTTGGGGCAGGAGAGTCCTAAGTTTAGGGCAGCTGGGCAGGGTGGCCTGACCCTGTTTCCACACACACACACACACACACACACACACACACACACACACACATATATATATATATATATATATATATATATATATATATATATATATATGAAAACAAAGATGCTCACTGAGGGAGGCCCCAGCTCAACCCAGCAAGCAAAGTAGCCGCAAACCAGTAACTAAGCCGCTTGCTGGGACGGAACGAAGGCAGGGAGGATGGCCGGAGGAGGGCAGGACCCCTCGCCGGCCTCCTTTCCAGCTGGCTGGGAGTTGCCCGCTGGCCCGCTGGGATCCTTTTGGTTATTATTAATCTGGTACCCTTTGTTGGCAGCAGATTTGCGCCAGGACCCAGAACTCCTGACCCCGCGCGAGTTTAGAGGGATGAGAGTGGGAATGACCCGCACGCGGCCCGCAGCCGGGCGCTCCCTCCTTCCTGCGGCAGCATGCCCAGTAGCCACCCACCTGCCGGCCCGGAGGCGCCCGCGCCAGCTGGCCAGGGAGCTGCCTACGCCTCTCCACTGGCTCGTCCTGGAGAGTCGGGGTTCCTCTGCCCAGATGGGCACATCCAGCGCCTCCCCGGCAAATGTGGTCAGTGTCCCCTCTTGTTTACCCCAATCCGTAACCGGGCCGGAAACGGTACCGTGGAAAATTCAGAGTGTTCGAGGTCTTCGCTCCTTGCCGACTTGAAATGAAACTTGGTGCATTGCATGAAAAGAACCATTAGCGGGAAAGAATTTAAACCACATTAGAAGGGGCAGGAAATTGTGCCCCTTTGGTCAGCTGGGCAAGGTGAAAGGCACGTGGAGGGGGGTGAGCCATCAGGACAGGAGGGGCTTCCTCACCAATGGGCAGGCGTGGGCCCGGGAACAACGCGGGAGAACAACTCTTCCCTTACACTTAGGAAAGAGCCTCTGAAAAGACCTTCCCCTCCTCCCACTCCTCCCGCACTCTGCCTCCCCTCTGACTCTGGCTGGGGAACTTACAGCCACCTGAGGTGCTCAAAGCAGTTCTTCAGCCACTGTTTAACAAGTCAATCCTAGTTATCGTTTTGCTCTGGGCTCCGGGCCGGATCATGGAATTAGAACAGAACTGCAAGGACACCTTTGTACGTGGCAAAGGGTCAATGAGCGCGTGCAGGGTGCCCGTGGTGACCTCCAGGCTGGCTCACCATTGCGTTCCAGTGGCACCAGAACAAAATCTAATAAACTGTTTTACTTTACCTCGGTGCTCCCTTCCTTCATTAGGAAAATGAGGACGCTTCGATGTAGCTAGCGTCTGTCATAAATTGGGAAAGTGTTGCCTTGCACCGTACAACTAGCTGGTTATCCACAGAGCGGTGTGAGGTAGATCCTGCAGAAAGCCAATCTGGCACCAGCAAAAGGTACCGGAAGGCGCTCTCTCTCTCTCTCTCTCTCTCTCTCTCTCTCTCTCTCTCTCTGTGTGTGTGTGTGTGTGTGAGTGTGAGTGAGTGTGTGTGTGTGTGTGTGTGTGTGTGTGTGGTTTGACAACCTACATTTCTGAAAATGGGAGGCCAAGGAGTCTTTGCCTCTAGACCCAGCACATGGGGCTTCTTGGTCGAGGCCCGGTTGCCAGGACGAGATATAGGAAGAGAACGAAGCCAGAGGAGCAGGGGCGAGCTATGAGCAATCTGTTTGTTCTGATTAGATGTCCAGCTGGGATGGTGACCAGACTTCCCATAGCAACTCAATTTGCCAGATCCCTGCGCAACTGAGTGGTCATGACTTTCAGGTCGTCCTGACTGGAGTGGGATTTGAACCAGTGACCTGTAAGAGAGAAATGCTATTTGCTATTGCGGGGTACATGTGCTGTTTAGCTTGACCCTCTCAACACCCCCCACTGGCTCTCCAGAATTAACATTTAGACATGTTCAGCATTGCAACGCAGGCGAAGGTGACAGACGTGCCCAAGCTGGTGGTCAGACTGAAGGCTGAGTTTGAAAGCTTTGCACGTGATTGATAAAATACAGTGTTTGTATGTATTACGCACATTCTTAATTTCTTATGTAAACACAGAGAAGGAGAAAGACTCTACACATATCAAGGTATGAAGTACAATGTATACTTAAAATTTCTGCTTCTCTTTCTCTTAAGTTTCACTGCTTACTTCCGTGAGGGACACACAACATTGGATTGTTTTGCAGGAATTAGAAGTCCATTAAGGCGTATATCTTATGCAGCTGGCATTACATATTAGATATATTTAAAGTACTTTTAATCTTTAACCCCTGTATTGCATGAAGGTGCCAAGGATCAGTTGTAGGTGGGAAGAGGAAAGATCTCTGTGGGCTGGCACACCGATTGACACGGCACTGGGCCTGTTCCTGTTGGTATTGAGATCTCTGTGGCTCAGACAAGGAGAAATGTTGTAATTGATTTTATTTGAAAGCAGGAGATGGGGCCAAAGGGAAACTTTCAGTCTTCAGTTTTTACTTTCAGCCCATGTAAAGTAAGCATTCCTACCGGAGGTGTTTAACAGTGCACACAGTCTTTTTGTTCTAGCCTGGGGCTAAGCACGCCCCACCTCTCACAGACTTAGAGGTTGTGGGAAGGTTTCCTGCCCCCCAGACCCATCCTTAATAGGCCTATGTTACACAGAGCAATTAAAACTAAGGGTCTGATTCATGAAATGTGGACAAGCCATTTAAATGTGTTCGGGGGATTCCTGTTTATAATGCTGGGGTAGAAGCAGCGAAGACTTTCTTTGTTTTTGTCTTCTCAGACCACTTTTTATTAAATTTACTTTTTTCCTTTCCTCTGGGAAGATTACCTCCATCCCCTCTCAGACGGATCTGAAGCCCAATTCAAGATCGTTTGGGCTCAAGTCCTGGGCTGCCATCTGGTAATGGCATGCTGGTCTACTCAATCCCATTGCCCCTTCCCTTGGCCCAAAGTTTTAATCTTGATGTTTACATATATATTCTCACTATTTAACCATTTTCTATTTTAACTAAGGGTACATGGAATGAAAGCTCTAGAAACTGAGTTGAGCATGCTGTCCGTAGAGACTGAAGCAAAGAGAAGGCAGTCAGACCCGCCAAAACCAAGCTTCAGAATCGAACTGGGGAAACAGAAAGGACCCCAGAATTCCAAGATGTTTAATTGCAATACCAGGGAAACCCTCATCTGCACAATCAGTCTTTGCGTTTTCCCACAATTTATATACCCCTTATACTCACCCCCTCCAGCCTATACTATTAAGTTCTTAATGTTGTTGATATCCTGAGCTTCTGAAATTTGTATGGAAATACTGTTAAGTTGAACATGATTCTTGGGGAGTGTTCCGTACAAAATGTCATAATGTGTTTTAGGACGAACTCTGGGAAATAAGCAAGGTCTCTTGTGTGAGATGCTAATTAGGGCCTACAAGTCATACATTTTTAGCTCAACCATAATTTCAAGCACAGGAGTCCATTTGAGATGTCTTTTAGACTAATGCCTAACCCTAGGAAAGAATTGCAGTAATATGCCCTTGAGAATATTGTGTTAACTGCCTGGGACAAACCAAGTTGACAAATAATCACCCGATTCAGTTCTTGTGTTTGCTTTGTTTAATAAACAATAGTCTCCCCTTTCCTATTCTCCGCAGTTTGTACTGCACCACGATTCACAAACTTTTTCATTTGTTTTCCGGAATGGTGTGATAGACCTTGCTATCCTTGAGCTGTCCTGTGGGTCTTTTGCATGGGCCAGGGGGGCTTCTAGACACTTCAGCCTACTGCAGAGCTGTATCTACACCCCACTGAACAACCAGGAGAAAGTAGAAAAATTCAGTCCACCTCCCAGATGGCCCCAGATGCATGGCATTGTGTAGACAGAAACAGCCAGATGGCTGAGTGGATTTTTCTCTTTCCATCTGGGTGCGTGACATGGCGGGGCTGCAGCCAAAACCTTGAGCCAAAGGAAAATGCCAGCCAAGGAGATGAGGTATTGCTACTTTCCAGGCACCTCATTCCTGCTGGGTGCTAAGTGTGACCTTGGTTTAATTTATTTTTTCAGAAACAGGTCATTTTTATGGGAATAAGCATTATCAAGCTCTAGAAATAAAGAAGGGGCAGACAGACCCAGTGAGACATGGAGAAAATGTCTCATTTGCTTTTTATTTTGAAGGAACAGGTCTTTTTCTAACTTGGAGGGAACTGTAGAACCTTGGGATAATGTTCTACTTTAGGTCCCTCGAGGTTAGAAAGCCAGAGGCACAACAAAAACAGCAGGTGAGAATGAAACATCAAGGGGCTCGCTGTCCATCACGGGCATCACTAAATCTTCTTGAACAACCCTGGCCAGTGAATTATGACAGCATGGAATTGACTTACCGTTTATTTCTAGTAACAGGCAGTTACTGTGTCAAATCCAAAACCATTCAGAAAGGCCTATAAAAATATATGACAGAGTAACAGGCCACCTCTAGCTCTTTTTAGCATGTTTATGAGTTTAAACGGCATTGGAGCTTGTGTTTATAGAAATGAACACAGGGGTTACTTGTGTTCTATTCCTTGTCTCCGCGTCTCTGCCCTGTGACCTGCTCTGTTGTGACCGTGAGGTGGTATCCAAGACCTTTGGAATGTTCAAATGCCCAAACTGGAGGTGCCATTCTGTGTAGAGGCAATTTTACTGGTGGGCATACAACTCGTATCTTTCCGCGTCGGTTGAAGTGCCTTTGTGGGGGAACAGGACAGATAAATGACAGATACAAAGGAAAATGATTGCCAGGTTACCTTGTACCTGCTCTTCAGTCTAACGCTACTTGATGCTTACCCAGAAACCAATTGCAGCCCGAGTCAGGGCCACGGGCTAAACGCTGCAATCCAGGCATAATGCGACACCAAATATAATAAGGTAACATATTGTTAAAAGTCAATACCCCAAGTCTAACAATACGGTGTCACAGACTCATAAGCGTGTAAGCATATAATACACAATTGTCATCTGCAGAGAAAAGATCTAATTTTGATAATGCATATTGAGATTGGCTGTCTGAAAAATGCTTATGGCTCCAGAAGGTTTGACAGTCCTGAATATCACATAATAGCATGTAGCCAAGGAACATGGGACGAAGGGAAGAAAAAGACTGTATTCCAGAATGCAAGCACTCCCACTCACAGTTTTATTTTTAAAAGAACACGATTCTGCTCAGACAATGAGCAAGTTTACTGAGCAGGGTGATTTGTTCCTAGGTTTCCATATCTGGAACCTGTGTGTGTGTGTGTGTGTGCTCAAGGGTCCTTCTCCAACCTTTGGGGGACAGAGCCTTTCTTTGGCAGTTAGAAATATACTGAGGTCTCTGACTTACAGGGATCTGGTTTGGTTTTAAATTTCAAAGAAACTCTAAGCAGCATCAACTGAATTTTGAGGCATCCTGTTTACTACGTACCATATTTTCTCAATTCTAGGAAATATCTTTTTAGCAATGCAAAATACCTGTGTTCAGCATCCTTCTTATGGTCTATGTGAGCATTTAACATATTTTTCTCCTTTTTCTTCCTAAAAAGCTGTTTTCGTAACAAATGTGTATCTTCCAACCCCTGGTACCTTAGAGTAGAGGAAATATTTTAATAATAAATATGCCAGATACCAATTGGGGCATAAATGGCATCCTAAGGTAACAGAAAATCAGTGATGATGCCATTTCATTTCACCCCTATACAGAGGTTAATTTATTCCCGTTTTACAAATAAAGAAACAAAGACCCACAACCAGAGAGGTCTGTTACGAGCCCCCTTCCCTTGTGGTTCCATATCTAGTCATCTTCCAGCACCTCCTGTATGGTGACACACAGTGACATGAGGTGCGTTGTTCTCTCTCTCATAGCTTAGAGTTCACTTACTGTCCTCACTGATGCTTCAAGGTCATCAGGTCCCGTGAACTTGAGTGTTAATTAGACCAGATGTACTGCTCACAACCACAGGACCGCCCTTATTTGAGATTCTGAACGACACAGTTGTGTCCCTTCCCTTGCCTGAAGGTGCCCTGCCAGGGCGGGTTTCCAACCATGTACTGAATGCCATTCCTAGATGGTGTCTTCTTGAGGGCTGAGTTTTTTTTTTTTTTTCCTTAGTCACACCACCAAAGTGTCTCATCTGCACATACTGTGTTGGCGTTACCAGCGCATGGGACAAGTGGATAGTATTAATCCTAGGAAGCCAGTGCTTTCAAACAAGTGCAAGAGAAAAGTATGGTCCTCAGCCTTGATTCTCGGCTGCATCGGACCCCCTCTGGCAGCTTCCCTGCTGAGAGTCAGGCGTTCATTCATTTCTTAATCAAATTTCTACCCTACACGGTTGTACGCGCAAAGTTTTGGGTTAGAGAGGGATCAGAGAGAAGAAAGAAGCGAATGCTGTCTTTGAAGGGATCCCAATCCATCTGGTACCACCCCGCCCTTAGCAGAGGCAGTGGGTACGTGCGTGGTTGTCATTATTATTTAAATGGCCATCGTTCAAGTCAGAGGATGGTCCTTGCTCTGGAAACTCGGTGGAAGGATCTATCCACATGCCATATTTGGGGAAGGGTGTTGCAATGTGCAAGGGCATTCTGGATAAGGGCTGGGCAGAAGAAAACGAGGTTTGGTGCAGCAGTCATTGTCCTCTTGGCTGGAATGGGCATGCTTTGCAGGGGCCACCACAGCTGAAAGACTCTCTGGGCAGGGTCATGGAGCTTGTGACTATGCGGCCAAGGGCTTCAGGCCACAGAGAGCGTCAGAGCAGCTGCGGGCTTAGAGGCCTGATCCAGTCTTTGGCTCTGGGAGACGAGCCTGTCATAGACGATGGGCCTTGTGATTGTAGCCCATGTGATTACAGCACGGGATGAGCACCGTGCCTCCTGGCATTTGTCACAGCATGGTGCAAATGTAGAGTGATAATATTTGCTTGCAGAGGGCTCTGGAGGACGAATGAGCCGTGTGTGGCTGAGGACCAGGAATCTGGTCCTGTCCCTTCTGAGTGTGCCCGCTGTCTAGAAGATCCTGACACAGGAAGGTCACATGACTGATCGCCTCCTCAGTGGTGTTCAATAAACATTAGACAAAAAATGAATGGCCCCAAAATAGGGCTGCAAAACTCTGATGCAATGAAAATGTGTTATTCACATTATAATCGCAAGACTTAAGATAATACTCATAGAACGTGGTGGGATGCAAGTTGAAAGCTCTTATACATACCAAGCATGTCTGTCAAGCCTGTCTGGGTGAGGCCAGGTGAAAGGGGGTGAGCTCATCTGGAAAGAATAAAGGAAGTCTACATTTGAGGTCCTAGACAATATAGGGTCCTGTGGCCAAGGGCACCCTCACCCACACAGTAAATCCAAATGGATGATGCCACTGGTAAGCTATGGAGGTGTACGTAGAGCAGAGGGCTTTGATATGGGCTATTTATGCCTCACAACAACCCTAATTATCCCTATTTTACAGGTGAGTATACTTAAGTTTAAAGCTCCAATTAAGGTCACATTCATAGGTTCTGAATCGACTTGAATTTTAGATGAACACTATTAAACCCCAAACAACATGCTAGTTGATATTAAATAAATGTTATTTGCCCTTCATGATCTAGTCTGGTTTATCCCCTTTAATCAATTAATTAAGTTAATCAATCAAGTCAATTAGTTCCCTTTGGGGACAGATTAAAATGACGTGTTCAAAGTCATACAGCTACTAAGTTTGGGGAGTCAATGACTTTCAACTTCCAGAATTCGTAGAGAACTCTCATTAGATACGGGAGAAAGAAGAAATAAATAAAAAAGTGTTTTTTGTTAACATCTGCCCAAAAAGCTGACCCCCTCAGACACACTGACAGTGAGGAAAAGGAGTTGAATGCCGTGAAGCACAGTTAGTAGACTCCTTCCTAAACCCCAGTTGCCAATGAGCTATTGTCTAGGGTTACTAGATTTATCAAATAAAAATATATAATGCTTAGATAATTTAAATTTTCAGGTAAGCAATGAAAGATATTTTTTGTATAAATATGTCCCAAACGTTTCATGAGACCAGACCATTACTATACAGTCACAGGAGGAGACGGAACGGTAAAGAATTGGTAGCGCTTTGTTGCTCTTTGCTACGCTTGGGCTTTGTTCAAGCCAAGAACAGACTAGGTTTATGATTTGCTCACAAGACTTTTCAGCCACTGTGGCCAAAAGCTCAGCGTTGTGGGGACCTGGGAAGTACAAAGTGGAGGCGTGCCATTGATGACAGGCTCCCCCGGGAGTGGATCTTTAGGAGGAAATTAAGAGGGAACATTGGGTCGGTGGGAAGAGGGAAGGTGTTTCTGAGTAGAGGACGACAGACTTGAGGGTGGAGACGGACAGAGGGACAGAATCCTCAGGATGGCCGTGGAGACAAGAGGGGTCAATTGACTTGGAAATGGATCAGACTGTTCATGAAGGGTAAATAACATTTATTTAATATCAACTAGCAAGTTCTTCGGGCTGAATAGTGTTCATCTAAAATTCAAGTCTGTTCAGAACCTGTGAATAGGACCTTAATAGGAAGTATGGATTTGCAGATGTGATCAGATTGAGATGAGGTCACACAGAAAGAATTAGGCTATGCGAAGCCCAACGTGACTGGTGTCCTTACAGGATGCAGGAAATCAGAATGGAGACAAAGACACACGGGGAAAAGAGTTGAAGGTGGGAGTTGAAACTGGATTGGTGGTTCAGCCACGAGATGCCAAAGGTTTCTCACAACTACTAGACTCTGAACGTGGCGAGCCAGAACTTCCCCTTGAGCCTTGGGACATGTAAGGACAACACTGACACTTTGACTTCTGGACTTTCAGCCTCTGGAATTGTGAGAGGCTCTAAGCTGCCCAGAGTGTAGTAATTTATTATAGCAGCCCTGGGAGTTGAACATGACTCCACGCCAAATTCTGTCCTCACCCTTCCACAGAGACAAAAGAGCCAGAGGCCACGGGGGAAAATCAAGGAGAAAAGACCATGTGCAGTATGCTCCTCACTCGAGCCTCTAAAACAGATTTGATCAGAAAGGCCATGTTGATAAGCTTGCCCCACAAAGGGCCAGAGAGTAAATAGTTTGGGGTGTGGTGGTCTCAAGTTCTGCAGGGCAACTATTCCAAGCTGCCACCGAAGGGTGGTGATAGCAGGGGAGATGATACTTAAACAAGTGGGTGAAGCTCTGCGCTGGTAAAGTTATCTTTATAAAACAGTGTAGGGCTGATGGGATAGATTAGGCCCCGGGCAACAGTCGGCTGACCCCTGTGCACTTGAAGTACATCCCTTTCCTTGTGAGCAAGGGGGTGTGCACAGCTGGCTACAGAAACTTGGGTTCTCACATACCTGGTGGCACTGAAAAGTCTCGGAGCTGGTATTTTACGATTGCCATTTCAGTGAGTGTGCCTTACACACAGACCCTCAGGGGTCGTGTTGCTGTGGAGGACTTGCCCTTTGTCGCTATTTCAGACTCAGGATTTGAGCTGGCCAGAAAAGCAGACTCCTTCACCCTGATGGCAGAGTTCCCCAGCTATGCTCACCTTGTTCACAAGGCTTAGTTCCAAGTAACTCAGATTCACTCCGAAAACCAAACCATCATTTAAAGAACAGGGTTGTTATTTGGAGGTGATTTTTCAAAGGCGTTCTAGAGCCGGGCCTGGGGGAGAGGCTCAAATTCTGCTCGCTTGGGCAGCAGCCACAGGGCAAGTGCTCAGCTTCCCAGGCAGCTCTCAAGAAAGATGGGAGCTTCGCCCAGCTGTGTGTGTATATGATGCTAAGCTTATTAGAAGTTCATTTCCATCATCTTTTAGTCTGAGTCTATTTATCTGCCCAAATACAGTGTGTAGATACATGCATGCTTGCACCTTACGGCGTTTGGATAGGCAGGGGCTTAGGGGGACTGGCCACATCCACTCAGGCAACCACCGCCACTGCTTCTCACGTGGGTGACCAACACCTGCAAAAAGTGGCAGCCCTTGGGAGTGCCGCTCTGAAAGCCCCAGCCACCCCCAGGCCTTTATCCGGCATGGCAGAGTGGCCGCTGCACACATCGCGGCCTGTCAGTTCCTGTGCTGATAGGAACTGGCTCCTGTGCTGGCTTCTGTAGGCGCGGGACTCAGAGGGTCATTGCGGTTGGCAGTGCAGGACATTTTCTTACCCTCTCCACTGCAGAGCGTTCGTTTCCTACTCCCACGGTTCTTCCTCGTGAGAGGGGTGCTGAGTGTGCGACGGCAGGTGGCATCTGAGGCTCGGGCTGTCAGATGTGATTTCACTACGCCTTCAGAGGTGCTAGAGGACGGAATTCTGGGTTTTCTTTGAAAGTCGAGTCTCAACTAGACATAAACAGTCATCCTCAACAAACTGTATATTTCTGCTAATTTCACGAAAATAAGAATAACTTATTAATTATGTTTATATACTTAATACTTTATTAATATAATGAAGATACGACTTTCAAGATTTTTAAGAGTTCGTATACATATATACATCACACACACACACACACACACACAGAGAGAGAGAGAGAGAGAGAGAGAGAGAGAGAGAGAGAGAGAGAGAAAAGGAAAGTATCTCAGATTTGCACAAACGAAACGACCCTCAGCAGCAATACAACCAGAATGATAGTCTGCGGACAGCTAGGCTTGACCCAGCTTTGGAGCCCACACCACTGGCTGACTGAAAGATGCCACACTAATGAAATCTTTTGTCAGTGTTTGAGGCATACTTATCTGTTAGAGAAGAAACAGTATTTCTGAGGTTTCTCTTACGTGCCATTGAGTGATTCCTATGCAGGATGGATAGTTAGTGAAGTGTGTGTTAAACTCTTTGAATTCTTTGAAGTATATAGTTAGGTAAAATTTACCCTCCTTTATTCAGGAATCTGCCTGAGCAGATGGAGAATAAGTGTAAGTGATTTTTCTTGTTAGAACAATTGGAATCATAGATAGTCTTTGCTACATTCACATAGCTATTCCCTGGGGGTGGTGAGGGAACAAGGTAACATCAATAGTGCCGAAGCAGAGGATTTGTGGACATCTTTGCTTATAAAGGACCAGGAGAAAAGCCGTCCGAGGGAGTGTGGAGATCTATGGAATGGAATGGGATGGCAGAGAGGAGAGGCAGCAATGGATCTAGGATGTCCTCCGATGTGCCTGAGTTGAGGGCTCAGTTTCCAAGATGGCGCTGTGGGGAGCTGGTGGAAATTTAAGAGGTGGGGCTCACTGGAAATTCTTATAGCCACTGGGGATATGTCCATGAAGGGGCTACTAAGACTGGACCCTCCTTCCTCTCTCTCCCTCTGCTTGTCTTTCTCACGTTCTCCCCATGGCTAGGTCCTGCCTTTCCACAAGCCCAAAAGTGATGGGTCTGCCTGGCTGTGAATTGGACTTTTTATAAGTGTGACCCAAAATAAATCTTCTCCATAAGTTGATTGTCTGAGATGTTTGTTACAGTTCGTGGAAAACCGGTGAACATATCACCTTTGAGGCTTTCATCACTGTGTCGTAGATGTAAATGGAACATCCATGTCCTGTAACCTTGCAGCTCACATGGGTGAAGTGTGGAGTCTCTGCCCAAGAGACAGGTAACCTTGAGAGAGCGGGGTAGACACGCACTTGGGATGGAAAGATCTCGGCAAGCCCACTGGTTTGCGTTCCTGGGTTTACTGGGCAAAGCACTGAAACAGCTACCTGGCTGAACTGCAAATGCCACCCTCTCAGGTAGAAGGCTGGATCCTTTGATAATTCTGACTCCTAATCATTTACAGCAAGGGTCAGTAATGTTTGTTTATAAGTGTTCAGATATTGACTTTAGGCTTTGTTGGTCATATAGTCTCTGTCACTACTCAACTCTGCTGTTTAATGTGACCACATTCATAGCATAAATAAAGGAACACGGTGGTGTTTCAATAAAATTTTATTACCCAATTTGGCTACAATCAGCGTCTGCCCTGCAGGACACAGCTTGCTGAGCTTTTGGTCTGTAAGGCTGAAGGATTCTGTTCTTTGGTGCTTACAAATCTTGCAATTACAGATGTCTGTGGAACAATACAGAAGCCATTAGATGAGGGACGAGGAGGTGCGGGCTGCGATCTTAGTTCTGCCGTGGCTTGTGCTAACTTGTTGACCCTCTTGTGCCTTTATTTTCTCATTAGCAAAACAAGGGATTTAGAGTAGTCGAATTCTGAGGGCCCTAGCTTCAGACATTGTTTATACTATGTGATTATTTATTTTCCAAAGAAAACCCACCTCCCTATCTTCATCTTTATTTAAGGCTCTTGAAGGCAGAAGGGATACTTTGGAGGACACTCGGGAGGAAGTTTAGTAATGCTTTCTTGCTGTTCCCGTTTCCTGCCTCCTCAGGGTGGCCACGGACACCTCAGACTGGAGTCACCATGTGTTCTTTCCGCAAGTCCAGCATCCAATATGTTCTCTCATGGTGCCATTTTTTCTTTTTCCTCACAAATGGCAGAAGCATCAGGAAGCACTTTTTTTCCTGTGTTTGCTCTGTTATCCCCCAGAATGAGGCTCTACTTGTGCAGCTATTTAACAACTCATTGGATAGATTCCTCTCTGAAGAATGAGATAAAGTCTCTACCTGCCTTGGCGTCTTTCTCCCAGGACGCGGTGTGGCGACCCGCACGCAGCCAATGCTCACCGGTCCCTGTTGGTTCAGGGGAGCATGCGTACCCTCCACATTTAATTGAACGTTTGCTGGAGGGTGAGAGTGTAGAATGACCTCTAGGTAGGCAGCAGCATCAACACTGATTACCACAGCAGTGATGATGTGCTGAGCACTCTAGTGGATGTCGCTGGCACGCTGTCCAAACGTCTTTGTATCTTCCCGTGCATGGTTTTTGTGTACCGTAAGACGCTGGGCTTCCAGCAGCCGGGAGCCGCCCTTCTTCTGGAGGACGATCCCCAGCCGCAAAGCCTGCTTTGCCCATGGCTTGGAGGACAGAGAAGTTCCTGGGGATTTATGCTCACCCGAGGAGGCTTGCAGTAATGATTACTAGGCCCAGCAATATGAACATCCCGTTTCTTGCCTTCTGGCAACTCTGTGCATAACTTACACTGTAGAGTTTCCCTGGGGATCGACTTAAAGCTACTTTTCACAAGACTTCTCCGTAAACCAAGTCTTCTCCCGGTTGCCTTCCGTTCCTGTTCTGCCTCTCCTCTTCCTATCCAGATTTGCTCAGGGAAGACTTCTTCATCAAATCACAAACGCAAGTCAATCTTTGTGTCGGAGTGTGAGCCTCCCAAATCAAGAACCTCTAGTGGGGGCACGATTTGGCCGTGCTTTCTGCCCCAGTCCAGTGAGATAGGCACTGGTGCCCCAATTTTGCGGGTAATAAAGTTATAGTCCCTAGATCAGTAGCTTTCCAAGTTCTCCTTGCAGGGAAGAAAATCTACAATTCCGAGTTCATAATTCTGCCTCTGCCTCCAGGGTCCATTTTCTTTTTGCTCTATGAAGTCTGCTACACATCAAGTGCGTCATTCTTTGAGGGACATTATAAAGAAACTGCACAGGGTCTTTGCAGGGTTGCCGCAGAGGGCCCTCTGTCTGAGTTTTTTCCTACATGCCAGAGCATGAGGTGATTTTACCTCCTCCTGGGAGAGCTTGGCAAACTTAGGCCACTGAAAAAGGATTAAAAAATATATTTATATTGAACAAAACACCAGACTATGTAAAATGGCAGCTGCCAGAAATATTGTCATTGTCTCTCTCCAAGTGCCAGTAAAATATTAAGTTATGATTCTGTCCTCTGCTGAAATGAGCTTTCGTGGGATTGGAGCAGTTATGGTGCTAATCCTAGAACGATCCATCATGGTGGCGTTGGCAAATGTTTGCATGTGGTAACTTCCCCCCAGTGAATCTCTTGCATTTCCACGGCTAATGGTTAAACAGGACTTGGCCCAATATTTGCATCTCTCCCTGCCTCTGGCAATCTGATTATTAGTGCAATAAATATACAACACTTAATAACTCTTCACTTTTCCACTTTGAAACCATTACTTGTCTCCAGGTTGACTAGGAAGAACTTCAGTTTCAATTCATTAACATTCCCTTAAATAGCCCTCTTAATAATGCAGGTCTTGCTTCCCCATTACATACTGTCACTAATAATGGTTTTTATTTCTAACCTATTATTAATTAAAAAATAAGAAAGAGTCCTCAATTTTCTCCATTTTCTCCATTTCTGAATAAAGTTTATATCCTCTCTGCGTGAGTCGTAAAGAGGCCTTTGGAGTGCGGTGTGTAGAGTTTGATAATTGCTACCGAGGTAAATAATTTAGCCAGTCAGACCGCGCACTCTCCTCCCTGCTTCGAGAGGACAGTTCCGGTAGTGGGCACTGGGCAGACGGAACCCAGAGCAAAGAGGATCAGAGCTGCATGAAACTTTCATTAGGTATACACAGGAAGGGGCTGCCTTTCTTGGGGGATGTCGCCGTGACCCCTGAAGCAGCTGTGACTGGGACAGGGCCCCCCCTTGCCCGTCTGCAGGCAGACAGGGACTCCCAGACCTGCCCTATTCTCAGACAGAGGCATCTTCCCCCGAAGGCTTTAAAGGTTTTGCCATGAAGGACAAATGAACAAGCACAGATCGTCTGGATGCCCTAATCTTTTCTTTCCCTACTTCAAAGCCTTCTGCATTGCCTCTCAGCCTGTAATTACCCTGGAGGTATTTTAGACTTGAAGCGACACCAGCAAAATTGCACTTCCTGATCATGGGAGTCCACAGTTGTGTTTAATCAATTATGAAGCTAGTCACGAGATGGAGTTTTTCAGCCATCACCATTAAAGGGAATCGTGATCTAGCCCAGCTTCTTGTGCTCAGGGTAAGGGACTCACGATCTGAAATTAAAGAAACACTAGCCACTTGATGTGGTTTAATTTAGATTCTACCTCCTTAATTAAAAGCATACCATTACACACCCACATAACAAACTGACACTTTTATGCCAGACTGTAACCAGGAAAGGAAAAAAAAAACCTGCAAAAGTTAGGTGAAGCTAAAACACTGATTTCAACATACCAACAGAAGCTCCCTGGTCCCCACAGAAAGATGTAGACTAATTTAAATTGGAAGCTTTAAAGAAGCTTCCAGGCTGAGCATCAGTTCTGTCTGTCTGCCTCTGTGTGTCTCTCCCTCCTGCACAGTCACACACTGCACATATATGCGTGCGCGCGCACACACACACGCACACACACACACACACACACACACACACACACACACACACCCTTGGGTTATTCACCATCAGCAGCCCAGAAAGGAAAGCAGGGTTTCTTGCTTGGACACTTCCTTCGGAGACCACGTGTGTGTCTGTGCTCAGGCCTGGAAGTTCCAGGGAAGGAAACGCAGACCAAACCTCCAGGCCCCGACTGCCCAGGTGGCCCTGAGCCTGCAGTGGCTTGCCCGGAGCGGGCAGCTTAGGGAAGTCAGGATGGGCTCAGGCCGCACAAGATGCACCGCGGGCCGCAGGAGCCTCCCTCTGCTGGCAGTTCCGCCTGGAGACATTCCCGGGCTCCAGCTGTCAGCGAAAGGGCTCACTCCGCACAGCCAGGCAGGCCCGGCTCTGCCCCTCCGCTCAGATCTCTTGCCACGAGTTCCACTGCGGCCGGTGGCCCTCACTGGGGTGGTAAGACCACCCTTCGTCACCAGCATGCCTAGCGCTTCTTCTCGCCCCACCCCAACCAGGGTGCCTCGGGCCTCCGGGAACGCCTTCCCCTGACTCTGAGAGGCGGCCAGGCCGCACAACAAGGCCTAGCAGCTCAGAAGGGGAACCCTCCCGCCATCTGTCCTCAAATCCTGTGCCCTCCCAGGTGGAGAGATCTGTATCTCAGTATTCTTATCTGTGAAATGGAGACGGCTACAGTAACCTTTTCAGAGATTATCATGAGAACCAAACGAATTAATTTAAGTTAAATGCTTTTATTGGCTTGCAATAATAAACACTACAAGTTATTTTTTAAAACTCTATGCCATTTTCCATTTCTGGCTGTCGGAATGCTTCAATAACAACAGGTCTAGATATGAACCCAAGTGATCCAGATCTTTGCGATCACCAGACATTCCTCCGCATACCTGTGCCTCCTAACCTTGGTATTTTCTTATTTATTTTCTCTTCTTCTTCTCCAGTGTTGAAGATGCACCCAGGGCCTCATACGTGCTAGGCAAGTCACCTACCACTGGCCTGCACCCCCAGCTCTTACTTCTGGTTTTAAGATAAAGAAACCGAGGTACGGGTAACCAAACCATTGAGCAGACGGAGTAGTGGGACGCATCCTGCTTGGCCCAGCGCACTGGTGCGCACACTCTCTGCAGGTAACTCCCCTTGTTCCTGACGAGAACTCTCTCTGGGGCCTGAGTTTGCCTGAAATAGCACCAGTGCAGAGGGAAGGGCTTTATTCTATCAACACGTTGCTGGCTGGCCTCGGATTTATATAGGCAATAGATGGTCTCCTTGGAGTTATTTGGCAGGTGCTTGGAAAGCCCAGAACAACTTCCCTGTTGCTGCTAGGTGTTCTGCCATTCCCTAGCCATTATTTTTTGGATACTGAATACTAATTGCGCCATGAAAAAAATGCGATCTCCTGTGTAAAAACCGTGCCCAGTGCTCCGAAGACGCCCAGAGCACCCAGGATCATCTCAGCGAGACTGGCATGTCTGCCGCACTGCTGAGAGCTTGGGGGGCGCAGGCCTCAGGGAAAAGGTGGAAAATGTGTGGCAAGAGCGGAGGTCACTGAAAACAACCTTTTCAGACTCCAGAGTTTTGCCTGGGGCTAGCTTGACCTGGTGTTTCCAACTGGGTCTCCTTTGCTCCCTCACCCGCCGTGCCCGAGTGAGTAACGGACAGGAAGAAAATGATTAGAAAGCGCCCGCGACCGACTGGGTGACGGGTGCTTTGTCACCAGACACTTGGGTGGCTGTTGGTCGCCCATCCCTGGTGGAGGCGTCCGCAGGCACCTTAGCTTCCTGGACTCAAATTGGAGATAGACCGGGCTGAGGTAGCTCCTTGCTCCATCACCACCCTCACAAGCCCAGGGGATTCAAAACCTACGTGGAAGTGACTGTCCTTCTGGGACCCGGAGCAGAGGCCTCCCCCAGGTCTGCTGTCACCTGCCAGCCCGCCGTGACTGTGCTGTGGGCTTCCTCCAGGAGACCGGAGATGAGCAGAGAAACCACACTGCTTGAGTGAGGGGGAATTGGGGGAGCCACAGGACAGACTCCTACTCCGCGTTCCTGTGTCCTCACTGGGCGCTGGCAGCCTGACACGCTGCTGCATCGTGGGCAGCCCGGGAACTGCCTAGCCTGTTCCTAATATGCAGTCACGTCTGAAAAAGGGAGCACCAGGAGCAAAGTGGAGAGACAGCATGGGGAACTCGGGCCTGCAGCGTGTAAGCTGAACCTAGCCACATGGAAGCATCAGGCAAGCTCAGACTGAAGACCAACCCACGAACCGCTGGCCTGCGTGCTTCGGAGTCTTACCCCGGAAGGTCAGCCCAACTGCCACACCACCTCTGGGTCTCTGTGGAGCTGTCTGGTGGCTGGACCAGGTAACGAGACCTTCTTCCCCCGTGTGAAACGCCAGGACCCACCGTGGCTCCCAAGGCAGCGGGAACGCAGAGGAAGCAAGCTAGCGGGCATCTCTTACCACCCACGGCAAGGACTCTGCTCTCTGGTGTGAGGCACTGCGGGGCAACCAGCTTAGGCACCGTGTGTGTCGCGAACGTCGTCATTGGAGAGAAAGTGTTGGAACTCTGAACACACAAAAAAATTAGAAACATGTTGATAGAACTTGCCACCGTCAGCACAGCTTGCTCAGGCGTGGCCCTGTGGGAGCTCCCTTCTGGAAACGAAGAAGGGAGCGAAGCCGTGCCACCCCCAGGCAGATGCCAGGCCATCCTCTGGAGAGATTGGCCCAGTTTCCCTGCAGCTTTAGACCTCTGACAGCTCTTCCCCGGGGGCCTTGTCCAGTAGGTCGTGCTCTCCTGGGGCAAGATTTGCTGTGTGACCTTGGGTCTTAGTTTTCTCTCCTATGCAACGAGGGCTGGAGGTTTCTGTGGTCTTTTCTAACGCTAAATTTGTATGCCTGTATTAATAATATATAATGGACTATAAAGATATATGTGCATTGAGCGATATATTATTGGTTTGTGATGTCTCCTGTAATGTCTGTAATTTAATATTGTTTGTAAAGTCATGGGGATGACTTCTGGGTAAATCTCCTCTTTCGTTCATTAATCATGCTTAGAAATAAGACCACGTTAAGGAACCTTCTTTACAGGATAGATTCTGATCAAGGTAGGTACCATGAGAGAAGAAAGCTCGCTGTGTCTCTTTTCTTCCGAGAAGGAGAGTCCTCACAGTGAGAGTTTCTGTATGGAAGCACCAGGTTCCAGTAGTCCTCTGAATGTTCTTCACACATCTTGAAGACGTAATTTTGTATCTTTCTCACTGGTCTTAGTTTCTTGGCTATGTGAGGCAGATCAGTGGTTTTTAAACTAGTTTTAGGTAATAGAACTCTTTGGAAACTGAAGAAAACCAACGAACATTTTTACAGGTCCCATACATGCAAGATATTGTGTACAATAGAAGGAGCCCCTCAGGTCATCCAGAGTTTTTAAATATCAGACTGGATTGCAAATATGTTGAAGAAGGAACACAAGAAACAATTTGCTCGGAGGTAGTTTGATAAAAAGACACCTAAAGTCAGGTAATGACTATTTTTAGACTTAGAGACCACGCTGTGGCTGAGCCACCTATACTCTAAAAGCAGAGCTTTGTGAGGCGCTGTTGTAATCAGGGTCCAGGAGCTGCTTATTGGTTCACTGCTGGGCTTCCTGGGGTACCCTGCCAAATCTGGGCTGTTCTTGACTTAGGTCTCACTTCTCAGGGACATGCAAAGAATCTGTGCGAGCACCTGGGTGCCACACACCTGGTGCCCGCTTATTGTCTGGGAAGGGCTAGGTTCTTGTTTTGTGGCTTGCTGAGCAGAGCCCTGTGAGGAGCACCTGCAGATTTGTTGCCTAAGACATCAGTCTGTTCTCCATCCTCTATTCACTGTAGAACTTTTGGAGAGAAAAAAAGAGGAGAAAGTGAGAGAAACAGAGAGAGAGACAGAGAGAGAGACAGAGAGACAGAGAGAGAGAGCGAGAGCGAGAGCGAGAGAGAGAGAGAGAGAGAGAGAGAGAGAGAGAGAGAGAGAGAGACCGAGCTTCATAAAACATCTTCGGAGTTCTCTGTATCCTTTGAGTTTGAATTTCTGGTTGTTGACCATTGGCTGGGACCATATGGCTCTCTGCTGTTGTCATCCACATCCCCTTCCCAGCGCCTCACACCATGTGGGGACTGTTTGCAAGGCTCCTTTCCATCAGTCCGCCCAGCAGCATATGACATCTTGGGGATTTGCATTTTTTAATTTAATCATTAGCTTAATGTTTGGGGGACGTTAGTCATAGGAAGTTAGTCTCATTCATCCAGATGCGTTCTGAAAGTTACAGCCCTTCTCTCTCCACCGTAATGCTCCCCTTGAGCAAGCCTTCCCCCACTTCCTTTCAAAAACACTCTGTTCTTCTGGAACTCTCAAATGAAGACATCAAAGCCAGAAGGAGTTATTAATTCAGAAACTACGTCGGAGACTTCCAGAGGAGGTGAGCGTGGCTGTGGTCATGGAGGAATTGCACTGGCTCATGGTCAGGAAATGACTTTAACTTAATCGTCAAGGGCTTGAAGCTGTTCCCCGGACAAAAGGGAAGGCCCTTCTCTGGCCTATCGTCCTCCAGGGGACCTGAGTCCAGTGCTTTCTTCTGTTTCAATGCAAACAAATGCCTGGAGGTTACTCCCAAGCTTCTGGCAAACAGAAGTGAACCACGTTTGGAAGTTGGGCCACTGTTTGTGTTCTTGGGTCTTGTGAGTTGCCAGACAAATGGCTCTGGAGGGGAAAGTGGAACTTGACCTGAATTTTGAGAAAAACCATTTGAGATATAAGGAGGTTATTCCAAGTGAGCAAATGATATGAGCACGATGTGGAAACCGGCGTGATAATGAATCTCCAGAGCCCCACTAGAGCATCTATCTGAGGATAAGCAGTAGATTAAAGTTGTTGAGCCCAGACTGGGGCAAGGAAGAAGACGCCCTTGCCATGTTCTTTGGACTGTTCTGTGTGTACTACAGTGCCATGAAGAGTGAGGGGGTTTGGGAATTTCATGATTGACACAGACAGGACAAAATTTTAAATTAAATGTTATTATTTTCCTGGAAGTGGCGAAAGAAAAGCAGCCTCTAGGTCCTTCACCCCTGTCCTTCCCTCAGACAGAGGAAACACTCTGGGCACAGATATACGGGTACCAGCTGGAGAAAGCAACAAGGTTTCTTTCGGAGCCAGGACTCCACCCCAGGACTTCTACTGGTGGTGGGAAGGACTCAGAGAACGTGCACAGCAAGGCCTGTGGGAATGTGGACAGTCAGAAGAGTTGCTAGCTAACAACAGACTGTAAGACTGAGTTTGTAGCCTTAAATCTGGAATTCTCTCTCCCTCTAGAAGTCCCTACCTCATAGACACAAGGGGGAGAGATGGGAAGTTTTAGAGAAATGATTTTCACCATCTCCCTCAGACCTAGCTTTGAATAAACCTTTTTCCCATTTCACCGCAATGAGTGGCCTCTTGACTTGGGCTGGTGTCAAGTAGATGAATCTTTGATTAAATCAGTTTTAATTGGCCAGTGGCAGGATCGCTGCAGAGTCCTGGTCTCATGGCAATCCATTTTGGGAGCTTTTTTCCTTATAAACAAAGGCCAAAGCTTTTGCTCTTAATAATTAAATTGTCGGATTTATAGCATGACTGTTACTTAAATATCTAAGGACCTCTTTTTTACTTTAAATATGATGTAAAAATCTTTCTGCAACCCTCCTATCCCATCCCCAAGTTGACCAACAGGCTATATTTTCCCCAAGCAAGAAGTCTTGCCAGGCCCATCTCTTAAAGACAGTCAGTTGGTAGAAGCAGTGGACCAGGCATGGCACTTCCGGCCACCTTTCTGGGCCACACATTTCCGACTCCGGTGATGTCCATTTCCTGCCTTCTCTACTTGCCTTTTACTTCTCTCTCTCTCTCTCTCTCTCTCTCTCTCTTTCTTTTCCTTTTCTTCCAGTACTGGGGATTGGACACTGGGCCTTTGTTCTGAGGCATCTTGGCAGTCCCTTTTTATCTTGCCCAGGCTGGGCTCAAACTTTTCATGCTCCTGCCTCAGCCTCTCAGAGTGCTGGAGTCGCAGGCTTGTGCCCCCGGGCCCTGCTTGCCTTGATCTTAGTATAGTTGCTTCTCACTAACTGTTTTATCTCCCCCAACAGGGTAGTTATTCTTTGCTTTTCAAGAAATTGAACACATGGCGTTGTACAGCTTACCTGCTCACAATGGTTACCACACCTTGTTTGGGCTTCACTATGACCTACGTTCATCCCTCTGTCCCCTTTCTGTCCATCACCTCCACACTTCGCATCTAACTTTCATGCTGACAGTCTGTGGATGCTCCTGTTCCCTTTCCCTTGTCCCTACGTGCCAGGAAGTCACACCCTTGGACAGCTCAGCCACCTGTGGCTTTGCACCTGCTGTCCAATAGCCAAACGCTGCTGACAGAAGCAAGTGAGCTAACAGCCTAAACCCAAGAATGAAGAGGAGGAGGAAGGAGGGAGGGAAAGAAGGGAAGGGGTATCACTGAATGACCAACCAGTATGTTTCTGTTATGAGCTGACCTTTAGAACCATCAACTAGGATTGAATTTCAACATTAGCCAATGTTTTCTCTCTTACATATGTTAGACATATATAATAAACAAATCTATAATATATATGCATTCATACAATATATAATACATATGTACACATATTTTACATGTCAAATAGACACATATGTTGCATATATACATGTGTATATCATGTATGCAATAGTAGGCTTGCTCTTCTACTCTTCGTAATGATCCCCTCTTCTCTTTGATCATCCTTGTCTCCTGTTCCCAGAAGCTACCAGAACACATTATACTCAGAGATAAATGTCTTTGGTTTCTAGTTCAAACATAATTTTATTTACTTTGATTTGAGCTATGGATTCAAATTTTCCAAAATTCAAAAGGTTGGAAATCCACATTCTACCTCCATGCGCTGTACCTCTAGTCCTCCTTCCGACGAGCCGCCGTGTTCTCTGTGTGCAAGTCTGTAGAAAGGATTCATGCCTACATGCATGTGTGGTCACTTCTTCTTTCTCATATGTGTGGTAGCTCTTCGTTCTTGGTTTTCATTTAGCCATAAATATATCACAGATGATCCATCTTAATACATGAAGAGCACATTTATGTTTAAAATGGTATTATAATATCCCATTATAAGGTGTATGCTATTCAGCCGGTCTACTAATGATGGTTATTTCTAATACTTCTAAACTGCTCAATAATAAATTCACTTATGTCTACATGACTTTACATATGTGTTAGTGTATTTGTAAGATGAGTTCCTAGTAGTGCTGGGGGTGGACCAAGTGGTGCATCACTTGCTTCTTAACAGCCCTTGCTGGATGTGTGTCGGTCCCCACGCAAGGCACCGACGGGCACGCCCCCACCAGCGGGTCAGAGGGTCTGTGTCGTCGGGTTTTGCCCCACAGCATGGCATTGGCCAGCTTCACCTCCGAGTGCTTCATAGCCGGGTTGTGGTATTTCATCGTTGTTGCCATCTGCCCTTCCACAGAGAAAGCTGGATCCACTGAAGATGATTTCTCTGATTGCGTCTTCACCACGATGGCTCTACTTTTCTCTCACTCCCACCTGTGTGCCCATTTTGTCGGAAGCTGGCCCCTCCACCTGCATTCCAGGCATCCCGTCCCCCCTTTGCTCAGATGATGATCATCATTGGCAAGCCCTCTGTTTTGTGGCATCGTTGGCATCTCCCTTCCCGCTGGATTCCTCTCATTGACTTGTTAGCAAGCATTAGCAGCTTCCGTTCTTAAAAGACTAATTTTTCTTCAGCCCCACAGTTTCCCTCAGTCCATTTTCTAACTCTACTTCACAGCTGAGCCACGAGCAGAGGGTGCGGGGATATTTCCCTCCCACCCCCACCACGCGGTCTTCGACACTTTGCCGTGTGTCTTTCCCTCTAGCCTTGGCTGTCCTTGCCAGAGTCGCCGATGAACTCCACATAGTCTATTCCACTTTCAATCTACCTGATTTCCTCCTGGCAACATTGGCCAAAGTAGGTTTCTACCTGCTTCTGGGAACACCCTCTCGCCTCGACTTCTGTGGCAGCACGCTATGCGTGGTCTCTTGTCCCCTGGCCATTCCCTCAGCCACCTGCGCTTGGCCTCTTTCTCTCTCTGCTCCTAACTGTAATTTCCCCCAAGACCCAATTATTCATTCCTATTTTATATTTTGTCCTAAGGAGAACTCGTTTTCATCCAGTGACTTAAACACCAATGGGAGGCAGTAGCTCCCAAATATTTATCTCTAGACTCCACGTTTCTTCTGAGTTCTAGGCCCGGTATGTCCAACTGTCGACTGTCTGTATCTTCTGTTGGATCTCTCACTCGCATTTTAAATTTAAGATGTCTAGAACTAAAATCTCTCTTTCCTCCACACCCACGTCTTCCGCTTCTCTACCGTCTCCCCTCCCTGCGAGTGGTACCTTCTGCCATATGGACGCCCATGCCACTAACTTAGGCACTATCCTGGAAAGTTCCCCTAGCTCCAGCCCCACATCAAGTAGGTAAACATTTCCGTTCTTCCAATCTCAACACATTTCTCCGTCTCCCCAAGTTTTCTTATCTCCAATGACTCCGCCTTCATCAAAGCTGGGACACCTCTTCACTGGACCCCGCAGGGCAGCCAGGTCTTACAGCAAGTAGCTCGCCTCCCGCTTCCACTCTTACCTGCAGCTTATTCTCACAAGCAGCCAAAGTTTATAAACGTCATAAACACTCCAAGTGTCCTTTCCCTTCTTTAAACTACTCAAGGCTCTTTGTCGTTCTTGCCATGAAATTCCATCTCCACCTGTCCATGGCAAAGCCCACTCCTGCTGGCCTTCCTGGTCCTCATTCTCCCTTCCTCCTGCATCATGGGACCTTCTCGGTTACAGCTACATTTCCCTCCCTCCCCTGGAAGCAAGTGCGGCTGTGCGTGATAGATCTGGCCCGATCTGCGAGAGGAGATGTTCTCTGGAATTCTTAGAGTTTCTTCAGAGAAACTGGCCTGGTGTCCTTTTGGCATGCCCTGTCTCCAACCTTCCTCCTTAAGGCCTGGAATGCAAACTAGACGGTTGAGTCTCCATGGTTCTCCTTGGATCACAGTGGCACCTGTCAGAAGAAAGGGACATGCTAGGTAGTGGTAGAAAGATGGGAGAAGTTCTAGTCCCGAAGGCCACGAAACTGTAAGTCCAGTGCTGGGATACCGGTCTCCGGATTTCTTTGACATGTGAGAGAAACACGCTTTTGTTTTCTTTGTGCCACTATTATCTTACATTTCGGTTCTGAGCGGCTGAATTTAATATCGGCTGATGCGCATCGCCTCTGAGGCCCCGCGTGATGAGCCGTCCCTTGTTCTCTTCCTTGACCCGGTCTGTGTGGCTGTCCTCGGGGGGTGCTCTCTGCTCTGTTCTGTCGGGTTCGGAAGCTTCCCGCCGCTGCAGGGCCTTCCCACCCATCGCCTCTGGGGCGCTCCTCCTCCCTTTGCCTGGCTGACTCCTGGCATCTGTCAGGTTTGAGTTTAAATGTCGTTGACTTTGGGAGACTTTCTCTGATTTTCTAACCTGTCTTATGTTTCTTCTTTATCTCATATAACTATGATTTTTTCCCTTCACAGTTCTGATTACAATTGGAAAGGACATATTTATTGGTGAGCTTTTTATTATGTCTGTCTATTACAGCAAAAATCACTTCCTTCTGCCCAGTACTTATAGCCAGAACCTCATTCTAGGCCAAACATACACTTAAGTCATAATCAAATGGATGGATGGAAAAATACAGGCTGTGGCTCAGAGAGCAGGTTCAGGACCCCAGGAATCCGTGTTTGTGTCCCGGCTCTTGCCCACTGTGTCATTTTGGCCAAGTTGCTTACCTCTCCCAGCCTCATTTTACTGATCTTTAAATGAGGTTAATAGTAGGACATTCCTGAGGGAACTGTGGGGAAGATTGAATGACCAAATAAAACCCAAGAATCCAACATAGTGACCTTCACGAAGGAGATACTCAGCACACTTTAGCTATTATTAATGAGTAAATGAGGAAATCAATGAAAAACCCAAGGTCATTATCAGCAGCCTGTTATCTGACCCAGGAAGGAGACCCGGGTTTCAGTTTTCTGAGGTCACAGTGCCTTCAGCCAAAGCACAGTGCGAGTTGTGTGTTTGCCAAGGGAGCACTGTTCGCTTGTTTGTGTTTTGGTCAGCTCTGCGCCCCTGGGGGTTGAGTCCAAGGCCCACGCACCGTGCTGCATCGTAGCCACCCTTTCACGTGTGACCTTTTGTTTCGAAGCAGGCTGGTGAAGTCCTTGTGTTGTTGCCTGGGCTCGGCTCCTGCCGCCTCAGCCTTCCCCGGTGCTGGGGGTGCAGTCATATGCTGTCACGCCTGGCTCGTCAAGGGCATTTGGAATGCCCGCCTTTGGCTTTTGGTCAGGGCAATGCCACCACCTTCTGGGCCTTTGCTGCCCACGTCTGTGTCCACAGCCCTTTGACTTTCTCTCCTGGCACCTACCACGAGGTGCCATGACAGCCACTCCTGGACATGGCTCTCTTCCTGGGGCTGCCTGGTCATGCATTTTGTGCCTACCTTCCCCTGACTAATGGGCACAACCCTTGTGAAGAGAGATTGCAGTCTTCCTCATCAAACAAGAGGAGACTCAAAACACTAATAAGTGAAGAATGCAGGAAGGGAGTGGTGGGCTTCGTGTCTACAGCCACTCCTTATCCAATTACTTCAAACCCTTGCAAGATTTAGGGGAGCCACCTCCCAGACTGTTCGGACTCTAGCAGGGAGAATCCAAAGCCACCCTTTAGAAAAGATTCAAACATTCCCCAATGTTTTTCCATTTATAAGACATTCCAAAGTCTTATATTTACTAAGAATGGAACAGCGCGGGTGTTCTCGTGCACACACACACACACACACACACACACACACACACACACACACACTCACTCTGACCGCAAAAACCCACTCTGGATTCAGTGTAATCCTGGTTTGAATATTCAAGAGAATACTTGAATAATACTTACCTACCTCACTGGGGTGTTGTTAACAATTAATTAGTTAATGTTTGTAAAGCACTTCTCAGATGTAAAGTGCTTGGTTAAGTGCTAAGTATTATTATTTTTAAGCAGAAGTTCTATGCTCTGACTGAAAAAATATATATATTTGCAATCATACATTTAACGGTAAATAAATCAAACTTCTTGGTGAGAGCATTTTCCTTTTAGGGTCAACTCCTGCTTATTACCCTCTCCCTAATCTCTTTTATTCTTATTTGTGTTACAAATAGAGCTGCTTCTTCCTGAAAAACTTTTATCTTTGGGATAGTTTCAAGATTTTCCGGGAAAAAAATCCTACAGAGATACTTGTTTCTCAGGAGGAAGCTGCAATGTGCAGGTCTTCAGTAAGAGCTCCAGCCTTTACGAAGTAGGGGGAATTTCCTCTGAAGAGTCCCCATTTAACTGAAGTTAAATTGAAAAGAGAACATGCATATAGAACAGGGTCCTGTCAAATAAGTGAGCGCAATAAATCTGCCAGGTTTGACGATGATGGTAAGAGAGGATGCTCGGGACCGGAAGTGCTCTGGGTCTGCCCTTTCACTCCTCCGTCTTTAGCCGGGCTTTGTTCTTCGGATGGGGGGCTGAAGAAGAAAGTGGCTCACGTTCCACAGACTGCCCAGTGGAAGACCAGCCGTAATGAAGCGGTAAACTGTCTAAGCCCATAGCAACCTGCACAGGAAGTTCTTTCTCCCAGTGCCTTAGGCAATTCCATGGGAGTCGAGCTGGATCCAAACCCCCCCCCCCCCATTTTATTGATATGTGTACGTGCAAAATTTAAGGTTTACAATGGAGTTGAGCCTTTTATGCACATACGTATCTTGTCAAGGTGACAAGGGCTTTCCCGCTCTCCTTTAACCCCTCCCCAACCCCTCCCCTGTGAACTTAGCAGACCATACCTCAACAAGGGATATGGTGATACTCACGCACTGGCTATTTGATGGACCGTGCTCCTTGGCATACACTCGTGCTTTTGCTCCAGGTATGGCTGGACTGTGGCTGTTTGGGGCAGGGGCTTTAATTGTCCAGATATTGGATCAGCACCAGGAGAGGGTTATATCTTCAACGTGCAATTCCAGGGTAGGTGGGGACAATCAGGCCGTGTTACTGACATTGTAAGGAAATGAAAAGTCAAACGGCTGATCACATGCATTTTATATTATTTAATTAAAAGTAGATAACGGTGCACGAATAAGCCACAAATCAGATAAAAGGCAGTATTTTTCATATTTAACATATATATGACTTGTGGTTGTGTGACAATTCACCAGAACAGGTCTATGATGTCTCCGAATAGAAAATCAGGAGTGTAATTAAAAAATACTGCAGGGAAGAAGCAATATTAACTTCAATCCCAAGAAGAAATAATCACAGTTCCCAACACTGTTATTCCTGTTTAATGAGAACCTCCTTTCTTCTGATCCTTACCTTAAAATGAAAAGGAGGACATTATCAGAACGTTGTTAATTTGAAATGTGTATTTTAAATGCACATTACACCTTTTCTAGAGAGAAGAATGAGAATTTTTTTACAAATCCTAGGTCTCAAGATTCTAGTTTGTTCACTTCCATGTTGTTTCTTTAAATGACCAATAGCCATTCAAAGTTTCTTTAGACAGAACCATGGAGCTGGATGATTTTTGGAGGTTTTGGTTTGATCAACAAGACGTTGTGGGGGAATGCCCATCTCCTGACCATCAGGCTGGGGAACAACGCCACACCCAAGGTGCCCAAGCCCATGACTGTCACTGCCAGGTGGCATTGGCCTTGCAGATCAAATAAGGAAGAACTGGGTGGGTTATCTGCTTTCTAACCTTCAGTTGGTCTTATGATCCA
Source organism: Ctenodactylus gundi (assembly GCA_004027205.1). Lineage (NCBI taxonomy): Eukaryota > Metazoa > Chordata > Mammalia > Rodentia > Ctenodactylidae > Ctenodactylus > Ctenodactylus gundi. The sequence continues at coordinate 852,651 of PVKB01000027.1, forward strand.
GTCAACATATCTGCCTTGGTTTAGAAACAATCACAAAAGAAATCTCTCTCTGTACCTTGAGTGCTCTGTCAAAGGATGAGTTGACTTTTTAAATGTACTCAGTGACCAAGTATTGAAAATTATTTGATATTTCTGCTTATTTTACTCCTTTGGATTGGGCAAGACTTGAGGTGCTGTGTGTCTGAACCTGGTCTGATAGGCTGTCACTCTCCCTTCCTTCTGTCCCTCATCTGGGTAAATCAGGAATCCTTTAAATCTGGACCTGCGTTTCTCACCCTTTGTTGTCCAGCATTAAGAGATGTGGTTTACTGATTTTTACTTAAAGAGTTTTTTTTTATCAGAGCAAAGAGCCAGTTATTTTTTTGTAAAAGGGTTTCAATTCACAGTAGTGAGAGAGGTATAGTCATTGATAATTTCAAGAAAACAGGAGCTCCACTCATGAGCAGCAGGTGCCAGGAGGAGGGGCAGGTGGGAAAGGAGGCTCCTGTGCTACGTCACTTGGGCTAAGTTGGCACACTGGGTACTGCTGGGGGTCAGAGACATTTTGGGAAACTGGTGCCACCAAGTCTGAGGATCGATGAGAATGGGGGCGATAAAGGAAGTCACGAGGAGGGCGATGCGGGAAGTGGGAACTGGGTGGGGATGGATTGGGAGCGGTGTTTGGAAATCAGAGGATTTAGTTGATGTGGCAGAGTCCCATTCCTCCCCAAAATCTCACCCAGCGGGGACTGCAAGAGTAGTAATGGCAGTTTAAAGGATTTGCAAGAAATGTAGCAGGTATATATGCACAATGGGGTCCTACTCTGTCATAAGAAGGATGGATTTGTGATATTTTTAGGCAAATAGATTCACCTTGAGCAAAATAAATTAGACATGTATCAAGTAGTTTCTTTTATATTAGAAACCCACAGTATAAATAACTTAAAGAGCAAAATAACAAGAGATAAATAGTTAAAAGGAGAAGGTAGACTTTGTAGGGACAGGAAAGGACCCCGAGGGCAAGGGAAGATGGGAGGACAGGGAGAAGGAGGCAACAGCGATTAAGACAAATGGTGAAGGTGGGATATGCGTGAGCACGATCTCCCCAGAGGAATGTGATTATTACGTATCCCGCACATACGCCAATACAAGCAGTAATTATGAGGAAAAGAAAAAAATAAAGATGTTGTAACCCCCCCCCCCCCCAATAAAAAGTGTAGCAGGAAGTGGGAGCATAGAGCTCAGTGACCGGAGAGAACTGTGCCGCGATCCGAGGTTCCTAGCAGGAAATAAAATTGAACTGAGTTTGAAGGAAAAGACCAAGCTTGAATTACTCTATTTCGTAGATTTTAAGACGTGTGCTCTCTGATGCGGTCGGCTTCCTACCTTGGTTTTGAACTATCGATGGCACCTGGTTTGTAACTTATGGCTCTGCAGGAAAGGCACCAAGGCCAAGGAAGAGCTGAGCCTCTGGCTCGCGACAGTCCTGGGGGCAGGGGCATCCCGTGGCATTACGCAAGGGCTGCACGGACCCTTGGGCCCGTCACTGGGCCTTTTGCAAAGGAAGCTTCTGGAGTGTCTCACTCAGATGCCAGATCTCAGCTCTCTCTTTCCGACTCCATCACTGATTTCTCCTTTTCCCGTTCTGCTTGTATTATCTTCTATGTCGATGATGAACGTGGGGACGGGTGCAGCCGCGCCTCCGCTGAAGCCCCAGGAGAGGCTCTCCCACTCCGCGGGTAAACCCCAGCCCTCCGTCCAGTTGTACCGCAGCGTCCTTGCTGGGCTCCTACCGGGATGCTTCTCCTTGTCTGATAGTAAACTTTTCTGATAATAACTCACGGGTTCGGTGTGTTTATAGCTTCTACTTCTTACCTGGCACAAACTGAGCAAGCACCCAGGGTTTGCCCACTGCTGCAGTCTCTGTGCATAGATCACGCCTGTCACATAGCTCACTTCATAAAAGTGGGGCGTGAGTAGCTGAAAGAGGACCTTGGGGAGGGCTGACGACTTCCTGGGAGAGTTGGAACACTGGAGGACAGCAGTGAGGGCTATCTCCAGACAATATGGCTTGGGTGTTTGGTAGCTTCCTCTACATTTCCTACATACATCTTTTTAATGGAATCACACACTTGAAGAACTATGATACTTGGTATTTAAGACAGAGACCCCACAACTATAGCTTAGAGGGTTTTTTTTCTGCAAAAACTTAAAGCCCCTTCATCTCCCCTGTCTGGGGTTACGCATGTTGATCCAGCTTCAAATTAGCCGCCTACTACTATTTACCCTAAAATTAAAATGCAAGTAAACAGCCTCTCTTCTCGCAGGGAAATATTCATGAAAAGTTTTAGTCCTGGTTCTGCTCTCAGAGATTCATATTTATATGCTTATTAAGTATCTCTTGTATGTTTAACATAGATTCATCATTAATATTGTTCTAGTAGCCATAATTAACAAACAAGTCTTGAAATGCAATCAAAAAGAAACCGACTGACCTTCCTATACAGACACTTTTCAAACTAGATCACACATTGCCTAGAAATGTAAATCAAGCCAGGAGAAAATGTAAAAATGAACCTGCATCATGGAATTAACTTTTAGCTTAGCCTACATTAATTTTTCCAATCAGTGTTGCTCTCAGAGTGAAATTATGCTTTGATTTCAGGATATATAGACTTACTTGGATTATGCCCTCATTTTAAGTTAAAAACAAAATAGCAAACATGCTGTTGCTCTGAGTGCATGTGGCAGCTATCCAGCAATCATGAAGGGACGTCTGAAATTTCACTGAAAAGACAGCACGTCAGGGCCACTGTAGTGTTGGCAGGACCTTGGTTGACCTGGGCAGCGTCAGCCTCATCCTTATTGTCACTGTGGGGACTTGAGGGAAAACTTGCTACTCATATATGCATGAGTAGGAAATGGTCATCACCCTTCGTTCTGAAACCCGTCCTTTTTTTCTTCCGCTATTGGGTGAACTTGTCTGAGTCCTATAGTGACCCAAGGGCTCATTCATTTACTGGGAACTCAATGAGGGTCTACTTGGTGGCAGGTGCTGGGCAGGGTTTTAGGATACTAAGCGGGAGATCCTGGTCTTTTCCGTCAAACAGGTCAAGCGTCTCTCTGGCTCTTCCGACCCTACTCAGGCTGTAATTGACACTGGGGCATCGGTATTACAAATGGAAAAAGAGTCACAGCACATCTGGGATGTTTTCTTATGTTCAGGCTGTTGAAAAGTGAGGTAAGGACCCAACTATCCTGAAACAGAAGGGGTATTTCCTTCTAATCTCAGTGCTTGCGTCTTGCGTAGGCATGGCCACCAGTACAGGATTATTCCTCGGGGACTGTCTGATTGTTTTTACTCCACCACCCTAAAGAGTCTGTGTTATTGTTTTTATTTCACATGAGGGTAGTCAGAGGGTCAGAACGGGTAGATCTGATTCTGGTGCTTGCTTTAACTAATTATCACAACCTGGAAGGTTTAAAGGGACTCAAATGTACTCCCTTTCAAAGTCTTAGAGACCAGAAGTCTGAAGTGAAGGAATTAGGAAGGTCATCCTTCCTGAGAGGGATCTAGGTGAAAGTTTGTGGGGTTTTCTTTTCTTTTCTTTCTTTCTTTCTTTCTTTCTTTCTTTCTTTCTTTCTTTCTTTCTTTTGCCTTGTTCAGCTTGCTGTTGCTGCTGGTGCTCCTTGTGTCTGGCTACCTCACACTCACGTCTGCCCCTGTGGTCCCTGACCTTCCTCTGCTGTCTCCTCGTCTTCTCCTTGGTCTGTCTAGGAGCACAGGAGGTGGCATAGGGAGCCAGAATTTTCTCCCCATTTTGATGGTCAATGCTGTTACATTTGTAACCCTATTTCACATAAGGAAACACTCAAACTCCTAGAGATTTGATTAGGGTGTCTTGTGTGGGTCCACTTTTCTATCCAGCACCGAGGTAGGTAAGCCCTCATCCTGCACGACACGATCGCAGGAGTATGGTCTAGACACTGTCCGGTTTGACTTGGGCGTCTGCTCTTTGAAACCTCTCTGCTGACTCTGGAATACAAGTGCATTTGAGGGCCGATGGGGGTTTCAATGTAATTGTATAGGTAGTTTCAGCCTAGAGATGTAACCTGAAGCCATATCGATAGAGGTGTTCTATTATCCTCCGGATCAATTCAGCAGGGGTGACTCAGTGTTCACCGAGTGCCCAAGATTTTCTAGGCTCTGGCGTGGAGACTCAACGTTGAACAACAACAGCTATCTTCTTCATCCTCCTTAGCTCCCTGTGTAGTGAAGGAACAGAGATCGACGTTATATAGGGTGTAAAAGAACACATGAGCACACACTGTGAAGGAAAGAGGAGGCTGAGCCAGGCTGAAGGAGGAGAGGTTTCTGCAAGGAAGAGATGGAAGACAAGATCACGTGACGAATAGAGTTAAAAGTAGCAGGGAAGAGTGTTCCAGAAAGAGAAAATGTGTATGCAAGAGTCCTGCAGAGAAAGCGCAGCCAATCTTTCGGAAATTGAAATGATGCACTGAATGCCAGTATAAAATTTGTTTCTAGGAGCAATTTTTAGGTGCAGAGTAAGACCCAATGGGTTTTCTAAGACAGCAAGCTCTTGGAGAGCCTGGAGAGTGTTACGCATCTCTGGCCCAGCATGATGCTTAGCACAGAGAATAGATAGCGTAGTAGTTTGCTGATTGACTTACCAAATGAACAAATGAATGAGAAAATCGGCCTTGACTTTGCACGCCAGTGATAGCGTCCTGCATGCTAGGTGTCCCCCTTCTAATCTGAGTGGCCACGGTGTGGTCAAGCCTATTCTGGACCCTCCTTATAGCCCCATGGTAGCCCCACGTGAGGAGAAGACTGGTGGGTGAGTCTGGAGCATTTTTACAAGTAGCTGTAAAAAAAAAATCTGAGAAAAGCATTGGCCAAAGAGAAACGGCCTAGAATATAAAACCCCCAAGAGCCTTCCACCCCTCTACGCAACTTCACTGCTGCCACAGATGCTTCCGAGTGGACCTGAGACTAAAGCAGTAGGGCCTGCCCCACTGATCCTTCTACCTTTTCCTGAGGGAGCTTTCCTGTGGCAGACATTTATGCTATGCTCTATTTTTAAGGCACAGCATTGTAAAAGAGGGTGTTAAGAAAAAGGGCCAGGCCATAAGAAAGGTTTCCCACCTTCCACCCTGCGAGTTTAACCTTCCTGAGCAGGCTGTCTCCTGTTACAGCAGTGGGTACGAGATACACCATTTTTATAAATACTCATTTAGCTTCTTTTGCCGAGGAGCTTGAAAGGACGTGTTCCACTTCTATACACAACCCACTTGAAAGGACGAGGTCTTCGAGATTGCCTCGGAATTCATGAATAAGGCTTCTTGTGACAAAACTGGGCTGGTCGTTTCAGTCACACAAATGCCACGGATGTGAAGTCCAAGCCGTGAGAACAAGGTGAGCGTTGGAAGCTCGTTGGGGCCCGGACCTGCCACCACTGCCACTCCTCACAGAAAGCTCTGAGCGTGGCCAAGGCACGTGGTGGACTCTACCCACCACCTGTGAGCATCAGCCCGGAGATCGGCATGATGTGTTCAATTGAGTCTTCAGGTAGAAATGCTAGGTGGGCCAGCGTCTCAGTTACTTTCTTGTTGCTGTGAGTCAATAGCTGACATCCACGACTTTGGGGAGGAAAGATTCACTGTAGTTTACAGTTTCGGAAAGGCACCATCCATTCACAGGTGGGCGGCTGGAAAATGGTGGAGTCCCCCGGTGGGGCCGCAGCTGGAGCTCCAGGAGACAGACATCCTCACGGCAGCATGGCAGGGAGGAAGGGTAGAACCAGCACATGCCCTTCCAGGTCAGGCCCTAAGCGTCCGTCCCTTCCAGCCGGCACAGCATCCACAGGTACGCTCGGGGCACTACAGATACGAGCAGCGACAGCCAGTTACCTGGACTTCTAAGACGCCTTCCGGCCCTTCTTACTCCTCTCTTGTGACTGCCTTCCTCCCGAGGCCGTATGAGGCGCTTCAGGTAGACAGCGGGGAGGAGAGCTCTAGGTCAGGCGCTGACACCGAGTGGCTGTGGCCTGGTGCGTGGCACTGAATGCCTCTGGGGCTCGGTTCCTTCACTTGTGAAACAAGTGCCCCGAGTGTCCTGTGACGCTCCTACGTAGGTGTGCAGATCCTCCCTGTCCTTCCTTGACCTGTGCGGTCCGCTCTTATCTCCCCTGACCGGAAGGCTCTCACCTTTTGCTCCCAGTTGCATCGTTCAGCTACAGGCCTCTTCCCTTCTTTTCTCTTTCTTTCGTTTTCTGGTGGTAAAGAGATGGTTCTGAAGCCTGATTTTGGTGCTTGGTAGAACTTAAATCTAAAATGTCCCTCAAAAACTCATGTGTTTGGAGGGATTATGGGGTGCTGGGCTCCTCCGTGTATTCATCCGTTGATGGTTTCGTGTGTTGTTAGGATGTGGGCCTGCTTGGAAGGGCGGACTGCTGGGGATGGGGCCTGGAAGGACGGCCTCTTTCCCCAGCTCCTCCCTCGCTCTCCGCTCCACGCTTGCCTGGAGGTGAGTGTTTTCCTCACCCTCTGCCACTGTCTTTCTGCTGTGGAGCTGGCTGCCCGTACACGGACTGAGGCTTCTGAAAATAGGAGCCAAGATAAATCTCTCCTCCTTTAACTTGTGGGACTCGGATATCGTGTCCCAGCGACAGGAAAATGATTGAGACAATTTTCTTCTTTGGAGACTGATGTAAACATTTCTGAAGTCCCAATGGATGCGCTCTGAGCCGTAACTCCTGAGCAGAGGTTGCACTGCCTCATTAGGACAATGAGCACCCAGGAGAGGCCAAGGGTGCGCCCGTTCGTGCTGGGAAGAGGATTCAGCTGAGACGGAAGACCGGGCGGTCTCTCCTTCCCTTTGCACGTCTATGTCCATATTTATTTTGAGCATATCATATGCTTCTCATATCTGACTTATTTTTCCATATCGAGGCAGGCTTCTCGCTCCCCTTCCTGAGAAGCAGACCAAGACAGTCTTCACCCATCCCTCGCCATGAGGTTCCTCTTTCTTCCTCTCATCATGGAGGGTGATGTTGGGTAAACTTGCGGGGCACACTGTCTTCTTTCATGTACTCTCGGAGATTATACCTTCTTTCTATTTTGTTTTTTCAAAGACAAGACCACCTTAGCACATGGCTTCTTCCAAAAGATCATTTGGCAGAATTCTCGTAAGCCTGGGGGGAGGCTGGGAAGTGGTTTCTTCTTTTCCTAATACAGGTATTAAGCTGACTTAATATTCACTTACTCCCAGAAATCCCACTTCACAGAAACATTTTTTAACATGAGCCAAAGCGTTTCTCCCTAATTCAGCACAATTGCGCCTGGTTTATATCCATTGATGTTAAATGATTTCCCGTTTAATATCAATTGGAAATGGCTGATTTCCTACCCCAAACAGTACTTAATGTCAATTATGGCAGGCAGGGCAGAGCTGTTTTTCAATTAACTACTGCACTCCATTTTGTTTGCTGGCAAGTGGTGCGAGATGGAAGCGCACAGAGCTACCTCACGTCGTGGTGACAGAGGGGCTCAATATGGGTTGGGCTCCCTGTCCTTGGCCATTTGATTAGGAGGCAGTGATCAGGAGGGGGGGGGGGCGCCTGCCTGTCCCCCTTTTCCTTTCCCTCAGGGATTCTTCATGTTTTATCAGAGAAACTTCCGGTGTGGTGATGACCAAAACAAACCGAGGAAGTACACTCCATTAGCCACGGCGAGACTTGCCAGGAGAGAGTTCACGGAGAGGCTGTGGCGTGATGTGGCTTCTCTGGTTATTCCCAGGGAGCGTGGGTGTGGGTGCTGATGGAAGCGGAGATGGGCAGCTGGCCCTTGCCGGACACCTGCTGTGGGTCAGCAACTTTATGTTATTTTGAATCTCTCACTCACCTTGTAAGAGATTCTCTGTGAGTGTCTTGTGAGGGCCCATGCCTGGGGCTGGCAGGGTTGCCTGATGCCGTACAGCAAGCTGAAGCTGGAGGTCAAATCCAGGACTGCCCTGATTCTATTTAACGGACCACTCCTCCTGTCTAATGAAACTGATGATTGACACGATCCCTGGGTTCTTGGGGTGCTGCTTGTTAGGATGGCAAAGGATGGAGCAGAGGGTGCTGGGCCCCTGTTCTCTTGTGTAGGACCCAAAGGTGGAGCCAGTCTTTCCCGGATGCTGCAAGCTCTTCTGCATGGCTTGTGTTTCTCACTTCTCTGAATACGAATCTTTTCTCAAAGCCAGTCTCTGTTACTTCCACACACCTTTTGGGATCTGGCACGAGCTGCCTGGGAAATCTTGCCTGCATGGTCTACCTTGAACACCCTCCTCTGAACATGGTCTTCCCTGTGACCCTGGGCTGCCACTTCCTACCTATAGCTGTGGCAAGCTTCTTTGCAAACAGAAATCTAATTGACACCGGGGCAGGGTGAGTGGCCCAGAAGGCCTAGCTGACTTACTGGTTTTGTGATTTCTCCTTCCCTTCTTCATACATTCAACAAATACTCATTAAATGTCCACCATGGGCCAAGCTTTTATGAGAGCTGTTTATGCCCGGGAGCTTGTGCTCCAGTGAAAGAAACAAGACACTAAAGAAACGGCTTCAGTGGATCCAGAAGCTACTGTGAGGTTGCTCTGGAACGGGTATGGCGAGTGTTAGGAAGAGGCACCAGAGAAGCTTCTCTGGAGCAGAAAAAAAAAAGATATTTTGAGACAGGGTCTCGCTCTGTAGCCCAGGCTAGTGCTGAAGTCACTACGCAGTCCAAGTTAGCCTTGGACTCATGGGAATCCTCCTGCCTCAGCCCCCTGAGTACTGGGATTACAGGCGTGTGCTACCGCACAGGTGACTAAGTTGATCTTTGAGGAGATAGATAAACAACAGTAGGAGGGAGTCAGAGAGGACTAGAAACCTGAAGAAATGTTTAAGGTAGAGGCCAACAGCTGCAGGGGCACAGACAGTGCAGGGTTATTGAAATCCTTGTCTTGATTCGTTATCTACAATCTTCATTGTAAGAAGAATGTAAAAAAAGAACGGTAGCATGCATTGACTAAGTGCTTACTCTTACCTTTGGGCTTTCATCGTTGTAAGTACCTCGCTTACGTTCGCTTACTGAATTTTCAAATTAACTTTGTTCTGAAGGCCTTGTTACAATACTCACTTTATAGATGAGAAAAGAAAAAAGAAGAATAATCACGAAAAGCTCAACTAGCCCGAAATAACCAAGTCGGTAAGCAGCGCGGCTGGGACTCACTCACGCCTTTTTTTTCGGCTACTCAGGTAGCTTCTTAGTCATTACAGTAGGCTGTTTCTTGAGCGAAATAATGCACACAAAAAATGCAGAGCATGTCTGCATGAAGTAATCATGCTGTTCATAGTTATCACCCTTATGTCATGATGTCATATGCACGTAAAGAAATACATGTTTACACACAGACATATTGAAACCTCCCTGTGGGAAGGTTAGTTTTCCTTTTCAGTGTGGTGCCTCCCTTGGTAAAGCTCACAGTGCCCTCCCAACCCCACGCAACAACACTTCAAGATCTACATCAGTGTTGTGCCAATAAAGACTGCATTAAAAAAAAAACACGAGACAAAACAAAGCACAAAACCTTGGGATAAATGCTTGCACGGAAGAAGGTTGCTGATGGCTTAGGACCAAGTGAAGCTTCTGGCTTCTAGGGATTGTCAGGCGTTAGGACACAGATTTCTTCACTGGTACAGCCTCGGATTGAAGCAACTCTTCTCTTGGTTCTTTTCACGATAGTCGAGGTGAGACTTCCGCAGGCCCTCAGAAGCTTTCAGATTCCACGATAGCACATGACCTTTCCTGAGGAGGCTTGGGTGTCGGATTTGCTGATGCACGTTAAGCTTTTCATTGCGGTCAGCTTATTTGGAGGAAGTATCAGACACGAGTACGTGAGTCAATCCTGTAGGATGAAAATCCAGCATATCGTCTGAGTGTTATACTGGCCAGCGCTTGGAGGCGTACATTTTTCTTTGTGCCCTTCCCACATCTTCTCTTAACCTACACGAGGCTGTCGATGCGCCCCATGTGTGACTGAGATACCTTAGTAGATAGAAACATTTGTGGGTTTACTTAGTACACCTATTAATGGGAATTCAAATTTTCTTTGAAGTTCCTACAGTAGTAAGCTTTTACCAAGGCAATTAAAATCATCCACAAATGTTAGTCAGCTTCGCTTTGGCATGTGCTTTTTTTTTTTTTTTTTGGTTCAAGATTACGCAGCGGAGGGGAAGGAGAGGGGAAAGGTATCTGTTGAGAGGAGCGGAACCCGTGAGGCCCGCGATGGCTTGGTGAAGCCGTACCCCGGTGCTTATCAGCAGCGATGTCGCTTGTGCAGCACTTCCTGTCCCAGGCACACGGGGGGTTTTGCTGTTGGGCAGTAGACAGTGCATGTGGACATCATTCCATTCACCTTGGGGCCTCAGAGAAAGCCACGAGGACAAACACCCTCTTCAGTTCAGACAACTCAACGTCTCGCCTTAGAAGCCAGATTTGCTTCCCCTCTCTGATTTTTGATCCACGTATCAGGCTCAGAGCATGGGAAGGTGGGACACAGCTCCTGTAGCAAGGGACCCTCAGAGCTGTGAAGACTGGAGTTTACAGAGCTTTTAAAGGAGGCACATTCTTAGTACCTTGCAGAAACCTTAGTTTTCTGCGCGTGACTTCACCTGTGTGCCCTTCCACATAAACAATCCTGACGAGGTGATACCAAATCACCTCAAGCCCGGTGGGGGACGTGAGCAGGAGCCTACAGCACTGCGCTGGTCCCACCTCCGCGGTGACATGGACGGTCTCCAGGACCCTGTGATGAGCGCTCAACACCTGCCTCACACCTTCCCCTGTACCTCCCACCCTCCCCCTCCAGGGTACCCCGCTCCCGACTGCTAATTAAGGGAAAGACAGAGACAGGATGAGAAGTGTGACTTTTTTCCTCCTTTCAAAGCGATTTAAACCTTTGGATGGTACACAAATGTAGTCCTATTATTCAAGTTAATTTACTATCCCTCCCCCGTCTACCACAGGAATTTATGAACCTGGAGGAGCTGGAAGAAGTCCCTTAGCAAAGTAAACAAACTGTAACTCAGGGCTGCCTCCTTCCAAGGGTCCTCCTTCAGCAGGTTTTATTTTCACACCAGAGGTGGAAAGACACCTTGGTGAGCAGCACTTGGTCTCCCTGGGAGTGGCCAGGAGGCCGGGGCACCAGGCAGAAAGAGAGCACTGACCGGGTGGCCGCCTGTGGGCTAACACGCAGCAGCTGTCCTCGTCCTGGCGACAACAGTGATGGTAATTGGAGCTGGCATTTGCTGAGCTGATGCCACGTGTGTGTTATGTTCTCTCTGGCGCATTTCAGCTTCACTGAAACCTCTGAGTCAGGATGAGCTCCATTTTACAGACAAGGAAACTGAGGTTTTAGAATTTGGGGTATTTTCCCCTCTAGAAACAAAGTGAGAAAGTGACCTCACCCTGTGTCTACAGATGGGACAGTTGCTGATTGCAGAAGATGGGCTTTCGGGGGTGAGCAAGGGCATGGAGCTGGCTGACGCTTTCTTTTTAGAAAGAGAGGAGACGTCTTGCCTTTCTTTGCGCATTCCATTCCCCTCTATCGCTTTCAAAGGGACAAGAAGCATGGGGCTAGCAGCCAGAGGCCTACCTTTAGCTGTCGCCTAGGAGGAGCTGGCCTTGGGACTTTGGGCAAAGCTCCTGCCAGTCTTCTGAAATCATTTTTTTTTCCTAATGGTCGCTGACATCTCTAGACCTTTGGTTTTCGATTCAATGGTTCTTTGAACCAGGATGGTCAGTCTTTGCCTTTCAACCTCTGCTCTACCCTTGCATGTGGGACAGCGATGCTTCTCTCGAATGTGCAAGGCACAGGGAAAAAAACGGTGTGTGTGTGTGTGTGTGTGTGTGTGTGTGTGTGTTTACGTCCTGTATACCAGACGACCTTGACGTGATAGACTGTGGGATCCGGTGACACTGCACACTCAGTCCTATTCAACACTTTGCCTGAAAGTGGGGGAGGAATGGATTTATTGACTTGCGACTCTGACTCGGGCCTGTGGATCAGGCCTGTTATTATGTGGAATGATTAGGCTGCAATGGCAGGGACAAGTTAAACTAGAACAACAAAAGACCTCCATAACCTTTACCTGGACACAAGGCCATTCATAATGACTTGCACGGCTTGGAAAGCCCAGCCTCTCCTGCAACCCTCGATATCTGTGCAGCTCCAGCGAACGAGCAAGGGACGGGAAGACGGATGGGCGAGGGGGATGGAATGTGATCCAGTTCTACACAGGCCTGTTTAGAATTCTGGGTTCAGGTCTGTGTCAAAAACAGCAATGGCTCAGAGATCATCATAATTTTCCTTGGCTTGAAAAAGGAATTTGAAAGCAGATACAATGGTTGCTTGCTGGGAGAACCTCTAACTATTTGTTATCCACTAGGGCAAATTATGCTGTTTCTGAACAATGTTTTCCCTCTTGAAGGAATTGTGTGCCTTCTATTAATGTGAACTGGATACATGGAGCTTTCAAACATGCGTGTGCACATACACACGCACGGTCCCAAACACAAGGTCTCCTTGAAAAGCTGAAGGAACTGCCTCAATCTCATGCCCCCTCACTTCTTAGAGATACTTCTCCCTTTTCCCTGCCCTGGGGCTCAGCCCGATGTGCTCTGTTTTAGGGGAAATGCCTACAGCATCAGGCATTTTGAAGTACTGAGCAGCATGGTATTTTTCTGACATTTTGTCCTAGATGTTTTGTTCTGATGGAACTGGCTGTGATTCAAGAGTAGAGAATCACAGAGAATTAGGCTTTGAAGAGGCCTTCTCCATCACCTGGCCTGACACCGAGCACACCCGTGCTAAGTACTTGAGGCTGTGCGGGCCTGGCAATGGCTTGGAACTCTGGCCACAGATCATACTTACACAAATGAGTGTGGCGGTTCTCCAGTGACACTTAGGAAAACACTTGGAAAGCAGGATTTAGCACTCAGACTGTGGCTTGCTATCTCCTTGTCCAAGCTATTGAGTGAATGGTAGAGCTTGGAGCCAGGGAGTTTAAGATTCATCTGGGGTCAACTCAGCAAGGCAGCAGGAAAGTAGGGACTAAAAGTACACGGAACCATCAGCCACTTAACCGTGGGACCTCTGGTTTGCACACCTTACTTCCTTTGAATCCATTACTTTTTCAAATAATGTATTATAAAAATTAATATATAAGGGAATTGTAGAAACCATACTTCACCAGTAGAGGCAGTAGAGGTGATGGCTGGGGTAGAGATGAGATGCGTGTGTAGCTGGCGAGTTTGAGCCCCCTCTTCACACACAGCATCCAAGCCATCTCTGATCATATACCCTAATAGTCATAGGCTCCAGAGTCCTGTGGGAAGAAACTGAGGTCCTTCCTGTCACTGGGGCTCGGATGTAGGCAGAGACGCCTGGGAGACTTGATGAGTTTGGTTCCAACAGATGCCAGATTGCAGAGGACAGCAGGGCTGATGAGAAACACACACCCACATAGCCAGGCATGCTCGCCTACACATGTGCTCACACACACGCACTCACATTCACACACACACAGTGACGAAGTCTGGTGGAAGTGCCAGACTTAGCCACAAAGAGACTGTTTAGTGAGGAACAGGAGTTCTAGGACAATTAAAAAGCTCTTTTGACATCTGTCGTCCATGTCAGCTGAGGGTACCGGTGGATCTCAACCACAAGAAAATTTTAAAAAGAAAGAAAGAAGTTACTTGGCAGCCAGGGATCCCTGTCGGAACTTAAAAATAACAAAGGAGAACTGACACATACTTCTCCTGCTGGAGATTCGTGAGACCTGGAAGTCTGGAATGAAGCACTGTAACACAGGTGGGGTCACCCAAGGAGGGCCAGAGGTCAGGAGTGGACCAGTTCTACCCCCCAAGTTTCCCGTACAGGACAGCTGGCTACTGTGACCAAGCACAGAGGCACACATCCCAGAGGACCCCAATGTTGATTACGCACACTGCACGGGAGGCCGAGACAGGTGACCCGATGTATTGGGAGGGTCCCCGGCAGTCGACACCGATGTGTTAGAGGCCCAAGCTGAGCGACCACGGTACGGTGGATTGGTGTGCTTGGAGAGTCCTTGGGCAGCCTTAAAAACCAGAGCTTGTTGGGAAGGTTGCTGAGGCCAACACTAGATCATAATGAGGTGATGCTCCCAGTTTCTGGGCATTTACTGTATGCCAGATGCTACGCTACCTGCCTTTCAGAAATATCTCATTTAATCACCGATTCCCCTGCCAGGTAGCTATTGCTATCATTTTCCGTGCTCATCAGCCATCGCTGCAGAAAGAAGCCCCCACCCAGCACCCCAAACACCAGTGACCAGCAGTTAGAAGAGTGTTCCTCGCTTGTGTCACCCGAGGGCTAAAGATTGGATGAAGGTCAGCTGTGGGTCCTTTCGTGCATGTCCTCTTTCTGGGACCCTCTTGAGGAATTATTTTATCTAAAGGAGATTTCCCGTCTTGGCTTTGTTGTACTCAGGTGTATCGATACAGGAAAAACTCAAGAACTAGCTGAACTTTGTAATCACGTTGAAAATCTCTGCTTGCATGTTCTGCTTGGATGTTACATCATATCCACACAAATGACACTGGCTAGAGCCACTCATGGCCAGATATGACAGTAAGACAAGGCACAGTTTCTGCTTGCTGAGGGGCACAGCAAGTCACATCACAGAGGGAGAAAAGAGTAGGTCTACCTATGTGTCCTGTCTTATGGTTGTATGCATTAGGGGACTCCATGTACCACACACTCACCCATTCTACTATATATTGGAGCTAAAGGATACACAGATGATTTACTTATGTGAAAAATATCTTCTCTTCTCTTGATCGCTGTATATATGGATGCTGGGGAGGTTCCGGTGAAGCCATGTGACAGGTGAAGGATACGTAGGACAGATGAAGAAGCTTCGGGTGAGGCCATATGACGTGCCAGTAGAGTGATGAATAAGCCTATTTAGGAGATACTGACCTTAGGCAATATTCAGATTTTGCTCGTTTTTCCCAGTGCAGGTTATTTCTTAGTATAATATAGAAAAGCTGGTCTTCACCTGTGCCCAGTCCTCTGTGGAACCATAAATACTTTCTGATCTTGAGAAAGTTGATATTATCTTAGAGATAAGGCTGTACTTTGGATATTTTAAAATGTCTAGAAAAATTGGAAAACCCGTACAGTGACAACAAAGTTTTAATAAGTGTCACTTTTTCTGCCAGGACCCACATCTCACACACAAGCACACACACACGCCACACCACTCACACACACATCTATTTACTGAGCCATTTCAAAGTTAGTTGCAGACATCATGACACTTCACTCTACACACTTCACCATGTACCTTCTAAAAATAAGGACATTCTTGTAAATAATCATATCACCATTACCATATCTAAGAATAATTTCTTAAGCTTCCAACATGTCATTTGAAGTTGATATATTTTGATATCAGAATCCAGTGAAGATTTATACATAATAATTGGGTGTTTCTTAGGTTTTATTTTAGCTACAAAGAATGCTATTATCATCTTTTTAAAATAGTAGTGAAATTCTCTGAAGAGGACAGCTGTCTTGCAGAATACCCCATGACCTGGGTTTGGTTGACTGTTTTCTCTTGGTACCATTTGATGTGTGCTTCTGTCCCCAGTGCTTTCTGTAACTGGCAGTTAGCTCTAAAGGCTGGAAGGATTCCCTCTAGAGCTCAGTGGTAAAGACCCTTTGCAAGAGTGTTGTAGCTGGAGATGGCCTCCGAGAAGAAAGCTCATCTCTGGGGCTGTCTTGCCTTCAGTCATTGCAAGTCAGATCTCGGTGAAGTCAGTGAACACAAGCGCTTCCAAGGTAGGTTTCTGCTTTGGAGTGATAGCTGGAAATCTTGTGAAATGTTTTTGTTAGCATAAACCTTGTGCCTAAGGTTCCAGCATCTATTGACGATCATCATCTGAATGAATGATTTCATAGAGCATGCCCGGTTTCCCTTACTAATGAGGATGAATTACAATTCTTCTAAATAATCTAAGTGAGTGCTTCATTTCTTTTTTCTTTACTAATTGCTTTTCAAGATCGGTCGTGTCGCTTCCAGAGCTGGCAAATGCAATTCGCTTTTTGTTCGCTTCATCCTTTTTGTTGTTGTGTGTGTCGCAGTGAACTTGTGGTCACATCACCATATTACAGCACACGACAGCTTTTTTCCCTGATGCATATGCAATCTGAAATTTGGCTAGTGGAAGGCCCTTCACATAGACGCATGTATTCTTTTGACTCTATCTTCATTGGTCTTAGAGTACGTGTTTTCTTTCCAGCACAATAAGATATACCAGGACCACCTTGAATTTTCTTTGCCTTACTCTCAGAAATTGTCATTTCTCTAAGACACTCGAGTTGTAGCTATAAGGAGTAGGATTTGTAAGTAGATCGAGGTACTAGCGATGCCCACTTCTTTCCTAACCTCATTGCTTTTGTTTCTTTGAAAATATCACTTCGTCAGTCAATTTATCAATCAAATACCTGTCTATCTATTCATACGTGACCATACAAATATTTTATTAACTTTTTTTTATCCTTGTGTTGAAAATATTGGTTTCAAATAACACTGATGTGCTCATATATTTACTTTCACCTATCATGTATCTGCAAGTTTCCAAAGGAATTTCAGTTGCATTTTGACAAGTCTGTTAGCATATCCCAATTGTCATTACTCCAGAAGGATCCTCCAGATCTGAAGCATTTTCTCCCAACTCCTTTATTCTGGTGCCCCAGTGCCTGAGACAGTCTTTATATTTGGTTGGGCCACTGATGGCCTTTTTCTGTGATCCCCATTTAGAGCAGCTATTCTTATCCCAGGTCTTGTGTTAGAATCTCTACAGAAACTTTACAGAAGACTCTTTATCCGGTTGCCACCCTAAAAATCTATATTCAGATGGTTTGGTATAAAGCCTGGGCATCAGCATTTTAAACAGTACTTTTTTAAAAATTCAAGATTTATTTGAAAGAGCCAACAAAAACATTTATTGTCTCTTCTTATCAATTTTTTTTTTGTCCTGATGAATGGGGCATTTTGTCATGAGGCTTCAGGTATGGTTGCCATGTTTAGCCGATAAAAATGGATGATTTCCAGTTAAATTTAAATTTCAGATAAATAATGAATAAATTTCCTACATGAGTATGTCCTAAATATTACACAGGGCATATGCATGCAATTTTTTTTGTTGTTTATCTGAAATTCAAATAGAACTGGGCATCTTGGATCACATCATCGTATCTGGCAAGTCTAGCCTCTGAGAGCTCAAGCTGGGGTGTAATGGGGGTGGAGTGTTGTCAAAAAGCAGGGGAGAGAGGAAGGTACCAAATGCTAAAGAAAATCTGCGTTGATTTGGTCAGGCCACCTGAGGACAGCTTGTACCTAGAAGTTATGGGCTGGAGATGATGGCTGTCCTGTAAACGCAACTGCAATATTTTGGACATGGTCATAGGGTTAGGCGAGCAGGATCAGACCAGATGCTTGGTTCATACTATATAGATATTCCTGCGTGGGTGCCAAGTTGAGCCTGGGTAGTAATATTATGGTTATATATTCTAGTTATAGCCTATTGTGGGTAGGGACGGGCCTCTGAAACTTGTAGCCTATGGAATGTTGTGGATCGAAGTTGGTCTGAATTCAATGTTCATACCACCCTCCTGAGAAAGCGAAAGTGAAGCAGGTCTGTATCAGAGTGTGATCTTCTGAGTGTTTTCCTTCCTTCCTCCCTTCCTCCCTTCCTTCCTTCCTTCCTTCCTTCCTTCCTTCCTTCCTTCCTTCCTTCCTATATTTCTTGAGGTACTCTCATTTCTCCACTGGCCCTCTAGCCATCTTATGCAATGGAGAGGTGAACAGTGTACAGGCCAAAAGAGAAAAATGCCCTTCACAACCCAGGTTCAAGTCTTGACCTTGCAATCTTCATCTATGTACCTTTGGAAAGTTGCCCAATGTTTTTTAAGCTGTAGTTTCTTCTTCTGCAAAATAATATTGATATCCAGCAAATAGGGTTGGTGGAAGGATTAAGTCCCTGTCAAACAGTGCTTATCATGATGCCTGGTGCATGATGAAATGTGCAAATTTCATTAGTATTAACTGTAATTGAATACGCAAAGTGACTAGATGTCCCCAAGCTCGTGTATTTTACTCTACTGGAAGGGAGGAGAGCCATCTCCAATTCCACATGATTTTTCACACATTGAGGCCACCTGTCCTCTTATTCAGAGGACTATACTACTAAAAAAGAAGCCTGAATGTTTTCCAAGAGGAGACACCACGTTCTGTGTGGGAAAGAAAGTGTATGGACTAGAATAGATAGCAGTCATGAGACGTGGAAACAGGGAAGAGGTGGGGCGGGGGGGGGGGGACAGGAAATAGTCCAGCCAACTGGAAACTCCACAGACATTGGGTCTGAGCCTTGCATGGTTTCTTAGCTCCAACTGGAATCCAGTTTTCTGAGAAGGTTAGAGATAAACTGTTGCAAAGGCTAAAAGATGAGGAAAGAGACATTTGTTAGCCATATACATCTTTTGATTTTTGATCCTGTGCTGTGAAAATTTTTTGTGTTATTTGACAACTTCTATTTTGTATTGGTAGCAATACGTCTGAACCATGAGAGGCTCAAGACCTGAAAGCACCTGACCATAGCACGTCTTTCAAGTCGGGCAGATCTGAATCTGTCCCAGGCACCGGAGAGCAATGACTTACACAACTAGCTCCAGAGTCATGCTGATTTTGTTGAATTCCATTTGACACTGGTAGTGTTTAAAACACATGACTTTGGGCTAATATCTCAGTCTCTCCTTGCCTCAGTTTCCTTATCTGTAAATGAGGATAATAATACCTTCCTTGTCATGATGGTGAAGTTTAAACTACATGTAATATATAATGTTCTGTTTGGCAAGTAGTGGTCCAATGGATCATCATTATCGGTGCCTCCGTTGTTACAAAACCAAGATATTACTCTTCTCGTGCCCACCCTGAAAACATTATATTACCTGTAATGAATAAGGCTCTGCAAATAGCCCAGAAGGGGTCTGTTGTTCCTGGTTCTAGCCCGAGATGCCGGGGGGGGGCATCTGTAGAGCAATTTGAGCTGGAGACAGCTGGTTGGTTGGATTTGAAGCAGAAGTTTAAAGGTGAGAGTGAGTAGGTGAGAGAGCTTCGAGGCCTTGAGCGAAAGGTGTGCAGACATCATGATAAGTGCGGCCAGCTCAACCGCTGCGGGGCGTCACCAGGAGTCAGGGTGGTGGCTGACCCTTTCATTGTCAAGGACAGAGGTGAATGACTGCACAGACATGTTGGAAAAGGGCCAGACAAGCTGAAGTGTGGTAGGAGACACAGATCAGGACCACGAGGCGGGCTGGGGTTCAGCCAGCTGTCTGTTTAGGAATGTAAACCAGAAAGCGGTAGGTCATTCCGCCATGCCATCACTCCACATACACAGTCCAAATTCTTCTCCTTCTGCCCTTACTGCAGTCACTCCATTCCGTGTCTGCCTCTAGCACTACCTTTCACCGAACCAAGTTATTTTTGGTAGGACTGCCAAAGACTCCTAGCTCATTCCTCTGCTTCTGTGGTGCTTTCTTTCTTTTACCCATCCTGCTGCCAGAAGGAGTTCAACACACACACACACACACACACACACACACACACACACACACACACACACACACACATGGTCATGAAGCCCTTAGCGTGGTCTTCTCCAGCTCTGCCTCTGGCCTTGCTTGCTGGCATCTCTGGCCTTCTTCCAGGTCACCAGTTCTCCCCACGTGGCTCTCAATCCCCTGACTGCAGCTGCCTCTCCTGCTTCTTCTCACCCTCCTGATCACAGGTCACCCATCAAGGAGGTTATCGTTCATCCCCTGGTCAGGCCAACCATCCCCTCTGTTTCAAACTCTTACACAGCATCATGAATCTCCTTTGCGGTACTTACACAGTCAAAATCCCTCATTTACTTGAAATCAATTGATTGATAAGCTCTTCAAAGGTGAGAATTCAGTTCTCTTTCACTTAGCAGCCTATTTCTATACTGTTCAAAGTCTACTAGACACTGAACAGTTCTTGATTGAAAAAGTGCATCGAGTGAGTGAATGATTGAATGAATTCATTGACCCAGCAGAGATTCTTGCAGACCCAGGTATGGAAGTGTGTAGCCACACAGGCTCACCATGAGGCCCTGACAGCTGAGCCCTCCTATTTTGAGAATCCCCCAGCCCCTTCCTGAATAGATGCTTCTCGGGGTGATCTTTCAGCCCTCATTCTACAAAACTTGGGAGCACAAAGGCTACACTTCCATTGGCACTTCTTCCCACTTTCAGTTCTGTGTGTAGTATGGGGTAGATACTCAAAACACATTTTTTTTCTACTGAGTGAATAAATCACAGAGGCACTGCATAGAGAGGAACAATTCCTCATATTTTCATTTTTTGTTACCATTTTGCCACTGGGCCCTTGGGCTAGGTGATCTGGTATCATTGGAGTTGATATAGGGATGTGTCGCAGATCCACTTGTGTGAGGGAGAGGATGCTGGACATTGCACTGGATGCTCTGGGCCATTCATGACTAGAGGTTCTATCTCTCTGTTGCATGCCGGCCGTACAGTGAGACAGTAAAGTCCAAGCTCTCTCTCACTGTGAGGCGAATTCGGACCGGGGCTCATTTCCTTCTCTTAGGATGCCGAGCTCAGTTAGGAACCTACCCTCCACCACGCCAAGCTGAGAGTCCCATGTCTCTTCAGCGGTTGGGAGGAAGTGGCTCTTCTAGAAAGGAAAGACACAGGACCCAGTTCGTAATCCTGTAATTCTAGCCAGAACGGAAGGCCGAGTGTAAGCGGGGACATGTCCTTTCTCCCCGTGCTTTACAAACATCCCATTCTTTGTTTATTTTCCCAACAACATGGGACGACCCTCTGGCTAGTTCTTAGTGCTAAATTTCCTTCTTACGGAGGCAGCAGTAAAAACTCAAGGGCCTTTGATAGGCGGTGCTGGGAAGGAGCCTGGCTGTAAATCTCCTGAGCATTGGCTGGATGCGGTTGACAGATTTCTGGGTTCAGTGCAACTTCCCTCTCCCAAATAAATCAAACTCTGACCTACGAAGGTCTAAGCTGGGCAACACTTCCCAAGTGTCTAAGTTTGGGCTGAGGCGGGAGGCCATTCTGTTTAGGTGACGGACACAAATTTTCAGTGTGAAGGAAGAATTTACTATTGTAGAGTTTTCACCTTTCTCTTTGGCTTGAAGATTTAGAAAATTTTGCTTTTGGTTCTTTAATAAAATGAGATTTTAAAAAAACCACACATATATAAAAGACACTGAGGAGGTCTTGGGTATGCCTAGAGAATTTAACCCAGGCTTTGGTTGGGAAGGGGGGCATTTTTATTTCAAAAGAATTATGTGTGAGTGGAAGGAGGGAGGGTTATTGTTGAGGTTTTTCCATAGCTCCCTAAAAATAGCAATGGCTGGGCCCCTTGGAGGATTCAGGTGTAGAACAGCATTAAGAAGATTGGATTTTAGAACGGCTTGAAATTACGATGTTCCCAAAGCGTCTACTATTTTGCTGTGACTTAAGGCATCTTGAGGGGCAGAGGGGCCTGTGTATTTCCCTTTGTTCTTAATTTAGGCTTCCGAGTATTGCCACTTCTATCCCAACTTTCCTTAAGGAATCTCAAGCAGAAACTGTAAAAGAACACAAGGTGTCAGGAGTGGGTAATAGTGGAAAGCACCTCACCTCTTCCCGGGGGACGTCCAGGAGCGGAATTGTGCAGCCCCGGAGCCAGGTGGAGGACTGCCTGCGTGGAGGTAGCGCTGACTCTCACTAATGGCGCCGTGATCGTGAGGGAGCATATTGCCATTAACAACTGATTATACACATTATTGGGTAGCTCGCAGCTAATGGGACCTGTCACAAGATCTCAGAAGACTGGGCTTATGATCTGTTGATAAATAGATACGTGCTACATGTGGGTCAGTCATTTCCTTGTTAAGAAGAAATGAGGAAGTGAAGTGACAGTCTGAACAGACCCACACGGAGCATCGCTGCATGCCTGGCTGGGACTGGGCGTCAGTGCGCGAGGCCTGGGGGCCGGTGGAGTGAAGCGGGACCTGCCTCTACTCGGGTCCTACGAGGATATAGGATGGCTGCCGCAGAGGCACTGACAGGAGGATGTTTAAAAATGCGCTGGATCTGGGCATGCTTGTGATCCCAGCACTCTGTCGGGAATGGGGTGTGGGGAAAGACGCCGAGGCAGGAGGATTGCGAACTCAAGCCCAGCCTGGACAATTGGCAAAGACCCTGGGTTTAATTCTTAGTGCTGAAATAAATAACTTAATACAAATTTAATAAAAAACAGCTTTGGACCATCAACATTCCAGATGTGGCACCCAGAGGTGGAGAGCTTTTGTTCCAGTACTGCCTTTGTGCTTGGGATTTCTTTGTGGGATTTTTTTTTTTCGGGAAATAGTGTATTCTTTTTGAGTGTATTCAGGTTTCACAGTCAGATTTGAAAGAGGAATTTACAAGTGGGAGCCAAATAAGGACATGGGTCTCACGGGAGGGTATTTTTGTGTAATTTAAATAATAATTGATCGAGATTCGGATCCATTAGTTGTTCAAGGCAATGGCAAAGTTGGTCTCCAGGCCATAGATGCAGGTGGGCCCCATTATTTTATTTGCATCAACTAAATAGGATTTCAATGTGAAATGAGCACTTCCTCATTTTGGTGGTGGGTGGCCCTTTGGGTGTCACGTAATCTGTTTACTGTTCAGAATAATATGAACTGCTCCCTTGAAGTCTGATGAATTCAGAACTTCCTTGACACCACGGTTTAGACAAGGTCGGGAGGCTTTCTTGTCTGGGTTCCACTAGGTGTGTTGTGCAAACTCTCAGCCAGAGACAATCGTCTCCTGAGGTGCTGGAGGTGGAAGCCTGGATTCTCACTTCTCTCCAAGCCTACGGGCCGCCAATTCCTTCTCAGCCTTTAAGATGTCCCAACCCAAAAGCACTTGCTTCTTTCTCTGCACCTTCCAGCTTTAGAGGCACAAACTTTCAGGGGAACAAGCTAAGTGGGAGACTTTTGTGCAGAGAACTTCTACTTTGAGCCTTTATCATCGCCCACTAAGGTTAGAAATATAACAGGCCGGGCTACTTGCTGGGACCAAAGAAGGGGACTGTGCAGCAAGAATTAGACACACGTGAGCATCTCAGAGCGTCATACCTCCACAATGACAACAGTGACCATGGTGACATTGAGGCTTTGTATTGGCGTGTAAACTGATTTATACTTTCAAGCTGCAGCTCAGTGAGACTGCCAGTTTAGGTCAGAAAGATACACTAACTTACAGGAAGGAGACAAAGGCTGAGCAGTGTGTGAGTTGGCCAAGGACACACAGAGAGTTCATAACCACAAGTTCTCACTTGCTGGTCCAGGGTCTTTCTCTTTGAAGGTAGTCCCATGGTGACGTTTCTTATGTTATGACTACCAACTGCTGTCTGCCAGGAGCCGGTGACGAGTAGTAACTTAATGGTCATCGGGGTCCTGGGCACAGGGAGTGGAGCTGGGGGTTAGCAGAAAGAACTGGAAGTGTTAACCCAGCAAGCCTACTTGTTCTGGGTAGGAAAGTCAGCTCTTAGGTCAGCTAGATTTAACCTCCTGCTACTGGTTGTGGGCTAGCTTTCTTAAGAGAAAAGATTTTTTGTCCTCTGCATTAATCTCTGTACATTTCTGCTGCATTTTCCTTGCAATAAGACTAGATGTTTGCCTAATTATTCTGCCGGTGAAAGTGGTTAAGGGTTGGACAGAAGAGGTGGGAAAAAATTGCCCTAGAAGGATAGAGAAATGTTCTTTTTCTTTTGATTTTTCAGGGAGACACAGATTTATTTCAGTTTTAGTAGTTCTTCCTCAAATTCATCAGAAGTAATTAGTGAAAGCTAGGAGAAGTCTTATACACATGCACACACACACACACACCCCTTCCTCCGAGGTTTCTCCCCCCTCTTCCTTGAATTACGTTGCGCTGTTTGGTCTATCGGTTCAGTACCCCAAGCCTAGTGCACTATTGTCACCCTTTGCTTTACAACATAGTCATTATATCCCTAAACCACATTGTGATACACAGCGCCTTCTGTTTACGACTCCCGAAACTCCCACTCCATATATCACCTGCCATAAAACCCATCAAACTGCTGCTACTAAAATGGTGCACAGTGGTCTAAGCAGGAGCCAGGCAAATTGTGCGATACCCTACTGTGGTTAATGAGAGCGAAAATGTGGTTAGGATCTTATTCAGGCGATGTTCATTTGCGGGGCCATTGTAGTGAGATGGCAAAGAGAGGTTCTTTTGTTAACTTGAATGACAATATATTTTCTGTTGTATGGAGTAGCTCAGTGCGGAGTGGGCCAAGTTATCTGTCAATTGTAAATAAGTCAAACTGTGACCTTGAACGACTAGATTTTTATTGCTTAGGGGCCTTGAAAACTAATTAATATAGTGAGATCGAGTATTGGAAACCTGTTGCCAGATTTTAAAGTACAGTAGTGATTTGCCTCTAACAAAGACCAAAAAAAAAAAAAAAAAAGTTGAATTAGAATAGCCAAGTTTTCTAGAATGGATACAACTTATTGTGTCTTCAGCCTGGGGGATTTTTTGAAGAAAGATGGAAGATAGAAGAAGGAGTGTACTTTTGTATCTTTTGAATTTTTGCATCCTCTGGAGACAGGTATATGTGCCGAAGCTTCTTAGGAATATCTGTAACAGTCATTAAGATCCTCAAAGATGTGTGAGGATCTTCATTCAAAAATTATAAGAGCAATTAAACATAGCTTCATTCTATAATAATGTTAACCCAAAGAGTTCTCTCCTCAAACACCCTCTCCTCGTTTTGACTCAAGAGCTCAGGTTTTATTAAAAAATTTTTTTTTCTTTAACTGACATAAGACATACTGCCATTTAGCTCATGAAAAACAAAGCAGACTTCTCTTTTTCGATTCCACGATGCACCTCACTATCTCCCAGCCCTTTCCTTCTCCTCAGAAACAACCAACCGCGCAGCTTAGAAGACAAATCCTGCAAATGACAGCAGAAAGGTTCTTCCACTAGCTGTGTTCCACTTAGGAGAACTTTAAAGAAAAATGAACACAGTGTACGTACAGTGTCCGATGTCATTAACTCACTCATTCATCACCAAGCTATGAGGATCCCCAGGGCCCACCCTGGGCAATGTCACAGAAGCAGAGCTTGTCCCTGCCACGCACCTGCCCCTCTGTTTCCGTGTCCTCTGCTACTCACCTCAAGACGACTGGGGTGTTGCTGCTGGCCCAGCAACAGGACGATGATGGCGGACGCCTGGTATGGCCACCGCACCCATGAGGACCAGACCTCAGGTCTGTGCTAGGTGCTTCTTACGTTAGGCATTTGACATTCACAAAAAAATAGTATGGGGTAGTTTGTAGGATTTTCTAGTTTACAGACCTAGAAAAGACAATGAGACCCCCTAAAGACTAAGTCATTTTCTCAGTGTCAGTCACGGCAGTCGCCTTTCTTTAGGCCTCTAACGTCCCCCTACAGGTCAACTTCTCTTGGGGTTCTCTCTGCCACAGTTCTTGTCCCTAAAATGATGCTCTTCTGGGGAATTTCACATCTTACAGTCCTATCACAGAAATCAGTGGGAAGGAAGCACTAGGCTCAGTCACAGTGTGGCTGGCTAGTGTGGTGAGAGGACTTCCTCGGAGACTCGCATCCTTGTGTTTGTGTCTTGGCAGCCCTGGTCACAGAAGCAGGTCATGCAGTATGGCCAGGGATAGCTGCGTCAGGGCAGCTACCCACGAAGCTTTTGTGAGCAAAACTAATGCACCCTCTGTACTTTTATGAGTCTTTCCTTATCACACCATACCTGGACTCTCATAAGGGGAAGGCAAACCAAGGCTATCCTGAGGGAATTTGGTTCTTCAGGGTAGGAACCACTCCTCAGATTCGGACCCTCCATCGTCTGTCTGATTCCTTCAAGGAAATCTGATTTCAATTGAGACATAACACTTTTTTTTTTTAAAGCTCCAACTCCAAACAGCACCACAAGAAGGAAATTAAACTATAAAAAGTGCATTAAGTTGAGGGTAGGGATCTAAGTTACTGGCCCAGAAATGACTTAAAAATCAAAGTTAAGAACAGAACCCTTACATTGCTCTTGTCAGACATTACAGGTGCCACCACTGTTTACAACTGCCTGATAGAAAACAGTCTACCTTGTGGTGAACACTGACATCATCAGCACAGCACTTAGGACATGGGGATCTCAAGGACTTTATAAGCCTCCCTAGCTTTCTCAGTCCTTGTGGAAACCGGATAAAGAGAAAGTACCTTTGTTCAAGCCAAAGGGCCAGGCACACCTCAGTGAAAAGTGCAACCCCAATACGGAGCTAGAAGGGCATCCTGGTGGCCTTCCAAAGCCGAGGATGATTTCTCTCCTTGCCTCGGCTCCCCCATGGTTTGTAATTCATATTGCTGGCTACAGAGGTCTGCGTTAAGCTAGGTGGTTGGGTAAAGAGGGCTACTTATATTCTAGCCTCTGTGATGATGCCACTAATGGGCTACTGTGTGACCCCAGACAAGCCACTTGCTCTCTCTCCCATGCGTGCTGTTAAGGGTGTTTGGAAGATCAAGCTAAAAATCAACCAACCAACCAACTCTCCAAAAACAATGAGGACAAACTTAGAAAATGCAGAGCGCGAAACAACTGGATTATCATTACATAAGTAAAAGGATCAAAAAACAACAAAAGCCATAATTTAAAAAATTAAGAAGAGGCTGCAGCATTTTTACAGGCATGTAGACATAAGATCAGATTTAATACCAGTACCATTGTGCCCTTCCTAATTATTTCTTACACGTGGATATGGCCCGTGGGAAAATCCTCTCGAGGCTGTGCATTTAGGGTCTTGTATATTTTCAGGTTTCCTTATTAAGTAGAAGCCAGAAGCCTTTTTATGTCTCCACGGGGATGCCTCCAGTGCTTGTATCAGCAAAATAGCAAATCTACCCTGAGGTGTCGGTTTAGGACAGAAATCCGTAGGGGCCGAACCCCAAGAGCGGAGATCCCGGGGCCTGGTCTGCTCCTGTGCTGCCATGTTCTCCTTCTGGACCGAAAATGGTTACTATCTTCAAAGGGAACTTGGTTTCCCAGGGAAGAGAGGTTAGAGGTATGCGAGCGATCTGTATTTCTGAACAACCCCGCTGCTCAAAAGTGCTGGATTTTTTTCTTCAGCAGCAAGAAAGACGCTGGGGGAGGGATGACAAGGAAGGTGGGAACGCAACAAGAGAAAACCAGTAGATACGAGTCGGACACCTGCACTCACAGAACTTAGTGCAACACGTTACCTATGGGTGACCCTTGTAAAAGAGGTTGGACATGGCTATTTTTATTCTCTTCTGCGAACTGTTCTCAGAGTCACTGGGTCAACGGTTCCTTCTCCACAGATTGGGAGTTTTAAGATGGCCGCTGTAGGATTTCAAAAATGCCCAAGTCATGGTTACCGGATTGAAGAAACTTCTGGACCGGCCAAAAAGAAGCCAGTGACAGAGACAGAACCAAGCAGTAGGCTTTCCCACGAAGCGTTCTGTCTCGTGGTAGAAATAAGCCACGCTTGAGACTGAGCGAGGAATTCCGGCTCTGGAGGAGCAGGCGGCTGGCCCGGGGCAGTGCTCTGTGGGCCTTGGGACTGAAAGGGGCAGAAGGAGGAGGATGGAGACTCAGCTCCATAAACACCTGAGTCCTGCAGGCCCGGGGCCAGCAGGGGGCGCACAAGGTGATGAACAGCTTTGGGCTGAGAACGTGACTGTGCACTTCGGAGCTCAGGGAGAACAAGGCAGTGGGCAGGGGAGCCAGCGGGTGTCTGTCACCCGTCTTCTCTTGCTCTGCCGGGTGCCTTTTAATAGGCTCCTGCGTTTTTCTCCTCTGCTTCACTTACACCTAAAACCAGACCAACCGAAAGAGGCCACAAGTAAACAAGCAGAAACTAGACAAGGAAAAAATAATCCAGTTCTTAATTGTTCTTTAAAATGAGTTCATGCTTTCAGCTAGGCCTCCCGATTTTTTGCATGATCAAGTATAATAATAAGAGAATATTATAGCTCAGAGACCTGCCCCTTTCATATTCTCTCTGCCTCGGGGAATAGGCTATTTAAAAGAATTCAGCAAGTCGATGACTTTAAGAGGGAGACTTGTAGGGGCAGAATAGAATCTTTATATAAGGCCTTAGTGGGGAAACAAAGATTTTTAAAAGACTACAGCATTATGTTTATTCTCAGTGGCATTTTAAGTTTCTGAAAGCGTGGTTAAACATGGCCATAATTACGTTCAAGTGAAACTCCTAGTTCACTGAGTTTGTTCAGCCTGGCTCTCCATGACCTGCCGTGAGGAGTCACACAACCCTGCCTTCCTCAGGGCCTTTGCACAGGCGTCTCCAGTGGAAGCCCCGCCCTCCACCCCCTTTCCACGCTTTCCTTCCTCCAGTGAATTCTGACGCTGTGACGTGGCATGCGGATACCAACACAGGCCTCATTCCTTGGGAAGGTCATCCCTCACCCCCGGCCTGAGGCTGCTTATCACAGAGCCACGGTCTGAAGGCGCTTGGTGTTCACAAATGCACGTGTGGCATCCGGACGGCGCCACTCGCCTTTCTCTGCCGTGTTTGGCCGGAAGCCCCGGAGAGCACCGACCCTCACCCACTGTTGTGTCCTTGGCGTGAAGCTCAGGGGGAGGCCGGCCACGATCCATTTGCTACGTGAAAAAACACGAATTTAATGAGTAGTTATCACTGCTAATAGCCGATGTTGGAGTCTGCCAAAGGGTATGTGGGTAGAGGAGACTGGAAAAAAGTCAGGAGAGCGGGGACCAATGCGAGTGCCGTGCCGGGAGGCCCCGCTGAGGAGAAGGGAAGGGGCCGGGAGAGGGGCGGTGGCGTGCGGCCCCTGGGCGTGGGGGTGTGGGCGGGGGTCGCAGCACACGGGCCTCTGCAGCCAGCCGGGCGGCGGTGCCAGGCCCAGAGGGCGCTACTCACGGTGTTGCACATTCTCCACTTGCTTTGGGCCCTGGCCCCACTCTGCGCCCTCTCTCCCTGCCCTTGCCCCCAGGAGCTGGGACCTGAGTCTGGGTGGGGCTTGGCCAGCAGGAGGAGAGGCGGGACCCCCTCTCCCTGTGGGAATATTCACTCTCCTTCCAGTTCGACCCTGTGTCCCTTTGTGACCCGACTCGCCCTTGCCTATTTCCTCCGAAGGCTGTTTGGCTTCCCACTTGGCATTTGGTAGGGCGCTGGGCTCCAGGCCCGCCTCCCAGTGGGTGGAGTGCTAAGGCTGGCTTTCTTTCCTTTCCTTTCCTTTCCTTTCCTTTCCTTTCCTTTCCTTTCCTTTTCTTTTCTCTTCTAGGTTCCCATTAGAGAGATCCTCTTTATTTCTGGGCAACGCTCTGGCTGTTACCGGGCTGGCACTATCAGTGGAAGTCCTGACGTCACCTTCCCTCTTTTCACGGCACACACGTCCGCCACTGCTAACAATCTGCCACCCAAACCAAAACCTGTGATTCAAGGGTTCTCTGGCTTTGAAGGCCCCAGATGAGCAGAGGTGTGCGGGTGAGACTGTGTCTTAGACTCACCAAGTTCAGGTCGCCAAAATTTTCGATCTAGATTGTTGTACTCCAGCTCTGTACTAAGTTCTCGTGCTGACACGGAGCCTGGGTCTGCGCCCGTCCTCTACCCTTCCACCCGCACCCGAGGGACAGAAGCTGAACAGGTTGATTTTAGATGCAAGGGATTCTCTCCGTGTTCCTGTCCCTATTTCAATGCTATTGGCTAGTTAGATTTTTCTCCCTAGACATATTGAACATGTACCCCCAGATCTACAAAATGTCCAATTATGCATGTGGTCATGAGCCAAATCAGTTACTCTGATACATAATGTAAAGACTTAAAAAATAGAAGAATTTAAATGTTTTAAAAATCTATGACATAATACCTCTCCAGACACTCCCCTCTCCCAACCTCCTGCCAGATATTCAGAACAGGATATACTAAGGATGAGATCTCTAAATTAGGAATTGAAAAATGACCCATTTACAGAAAATCAAATGCAGTCTCTCTCACGTTTTTCAAGTACCTGAAGGAAATGGGGAGAGACTGCAGTTTAGAATCTGCCAAGGAAAAGGCTGGTGCTTGATCTGTAGGATTCTGTTCATTGAGGAAGCCTTTCTTATGGAAGATATCTTATGACGAAAGACTCAGGTGCCTAGGTCTGGTCCTCACTTACACTTAATGGGACTGGTCCAGGCTGTCCTCCGATATTCAGTGACCTAAGCAGGGGAAATGTGTTGGGAATTTAAGGTTGGAGGAAGTCTTGGTTGTGCACATTCTAATTTTAGTTTCCCTTGGATCGCTTTAAAGAATGGTCTTGTAATACACAGCTGGTGCTTTTCTGTGAATAGACTCCTCTTCTGCTTGGAGGCCCTGCTCTGGTTTCTCGTGTGTCTCTGAGGAAGAAATCCTACTCAGAGGTCATTGCCCATAATTCCCTGCCTCAGGGAGAGCTGAAGTGGCCACTCACTGCTACCGCGTTGCCTGTGCGCCCTCTCTGCTGATTCTACAGTGGGGTTGAACAATGACAAATACAAAGCCACTGGGACTGTACCTGGACCAAACCTCTGGGCTTTTCCTTAGACCACTTTCCTACTCTTTAGTCTCACAGGAAGTGTTTGGACGAAGGAAAACCAGCTTTTACCACCAGTCTTGGAATACTTGCTGTATGTAAGGGACTATTTCGACAGCTGCTTTGTAACGATGTTGACTGTAACTCACAAAAGAAATTCACATAAGTAATCATGGCAAGCCTTGCTGTGCTGCTGCTTCAGGATGCCCAAAAGATGTTCAAAATAAAGAGTTTTAAATTCAATTGTATTTTACACCTTCGCACCAACCAGTTACAGTCTCATTTCTGCCATCAGTTTATTGTGCAGAATGCACAGCTCTCCTTAATTCTTCCCAACTTCTCCGTCGTCCGTACTCATGAGGAGAAGGGGACTATGGACTCAGTGCCTCCAGTTGGCAACGCTGGCTTCTCCCTGGCGCTTCCCAGAAGCTCTTCTTCCACAGAATGGTGTCCCCTGCAGAGGTACAGGCCTCGGCACGATGGGTACCTACTGGGACTTACGTGCCAGACACTAGTGAGGCACGTACAGGCCAAGAGGTGTAGAGCAAGTGCTTGTGTGTGTGTGTGTGTGTGTGTGTGTGTGTGTGTGTGTGTGTGAAGGGGGAGCTAGTTAGGGGTGAAAAACATTGAATTTATGTGTTGATGGATTTGTTTCGTAGACACGTGTTAGGAATCTCCCAACAACCAGAAACTGGGTGAGGTTAAAACATATATTTTCTTCCAAACTCAGCTCAAACCTGATTCTCTCCCTGAAGCTCCAGATCCTCTTCCAGAAGCTCGCACAATTATGGGGAAGATGGAAACTGTCTTAATTACTTTTTCATTGCACAATAGCTGGCATCCGCAACTGGAGGGAGGGAACGTTTATTTTAGCTCACAGTTCCCAAATGTTGCTTTCCACCTGTGGGCAGCCAGCCACGATGGGAGCACAGGTGAAGGCCTAGCAGGAAAGAAGCTGTTCATGGTGTGACAGGCCCATTCCAAGAGGACAAGGAAACGCGGAGCTTGCATGCCTCCTTCCAGGTCACGTTCCAGTGGTCCGCCTCTCCTGGGTCAAGCCCCTTTGGTCTTCCCCTTCCAACCAGGTCCCACCTCCCAGGGGCACATAGACTCTATTGACAGTCCACCGCATCAGATACATGAGGTTTTTGGAGGACGTTACTGACCCAAACCATATCTGAAACTGAACAAATGGAACTTTTGATAAATATCAGGTTATGTGTGCCTGAACCTGAAATGTGGCAACATTTAACTGTAAGAATTTTCTAACGTTTGACCTTATTCCTATTTATTTTCTCTGTTGCTGAATAGTTTAGAGGCGAATGCATTTTAATTTATATTTATGGAATGGAAAGAACACTGTTAAGACCTAAAATAGGGGCCTGAGGGCGTAGCTCAGTGGTTAAAGCACTTGCCTAGCAACCGAAGGTGCCCGGTTAGGTTTCCCAGTGCCACATAAGCCAGGCATGGTAGCACATGTCTGTAATCTCTGCACTCAGGAGACAGAGGCAGGAGGATTGCCATGAGTTCCAGACTAGCCTGGGCTACACAGTAAGTGTAGGACCAGGTTGGACTACAGAGTGAGATCCTGTCTCAAACCAAACTAAAGCAAACCAAAGCAAAACAACAACAAAAGAACCAAGAGTTGATTATAAGTAGTATGGACTGCTGAAAGGTCTCACTGCAGGAGAGATCCTAGAGATCACCGGGCTCGGTCTTCCACGCCGAGCCAGTCTCGTTCTGTGTCCTGCTTCGCAGTCCTGCTGCTTCTCCTTGATGGCACGCGTCCCAGCCGTCACCACAGGATTCTGTTATTTGGTCCTGTCGGTGCCTAGATCGTAAGCTTCTTCAAGGGCGAGACTGTATTCGCACGGCATCTTTAAGGTCTGAATGATACCAGATGGGCTCAGAAGGCTTTATAGATATTTAATAAATGGACAAATGGGTAAGCACTGAGGAAGGGTGGCAGTGAGGAAGGGAACAAGTCTTCTAGGTGGAGGAAGCGGTTTGAACAGTTGCCAGGCATAAGTGGCCCTGTGTTAATCCTTAGATCGTTTATGGATATTAGTGATGGCAAACTGCACCTCTTCCGCTTACTGAGTAACTAGAGGCTCACAGAGAGAACTTGTGGCCGCTGCTGGGGCCTCTCTCCCCTCTCCTAATGACTCAAGCAGAGCTCCTCATTCCTGACTTGATCTGACCTCTTCCTTTACCTAGTAGGTGCTCAGTAAATGTTTGCGAACTGAACTAGAGGCTGTGGATGGACTTCCTGATGTTTTCTGTCCTACGACTTTTTGGAATAACAAGCTCTCATTGTTTACCCCCGACCCCCTCCTGCCTCTCACTTAAGCCATGTCTTTATGCTGTGAGAAAAATGGCGCAATATGGGGGAAAAAAAGCAGGGCATCTGGTTCACCAGATATGCATATGGCCACAGCATATGGCAAACCCAGGGCATTTGACCATCCTGCTCATTAGGATGTGCCGGCGAACCGGATGCCGGGCGCTCGCTGTGTCTGTGTCGTTTCCCTCTCAGCATGCCGACCTGGTGTGAGTCATCAGGGCACATTTGCCTTTCTGAGCAGATCAATTCCTCCACTTTTTCACCTTTGAGTTTTTCTGAAATTCCCTCCTCTCTTGTGCACACTTTCAATTGGTTGATTGGACTCAGATTTTTTGGATGGTCTTCAAGTTCCACTGAAAACATCCTCAACCCACTCTGCCCCCTCCCCCACCCTGCCCAAAATGAAAACAAGAGCTCATGGTCTTCTCCGGGGGTGGAAAAAAAACCCCAAATTTATTTTTCTCTTATCACAATAAATTTCTTCTTCTTCTTCTTTTAAAATTTCTCCAATTGCCTGGGATAATGAGCTTTGCCCGGAGAAACAAAAACACAGAACCTGCAAGAACAGCCCAACCAGCCTAGATTCCTGGTTTTTCCCAGGGACTTCCAAACCCCGGGTTCATTCTGGGCCGAAGCAAGTCAGCCCCACCCCTAATCCTGGCAGACACAGTGAGACAGTCAGAGCGGATCCACCTGCAAAGCCAAGAAAGTGCGTGTCCATTCCGTGTGTTCAGTAGTGTCTCCCAGGGTTCGGGCTCCAGCTTCCTTCCCAAGGCTACGTTGTGTGCGTGTGCGTGCTCCCCTGTCCTCAGACAGACCCTCCCGTCTCTCGGAGGAAATTCAGTTCTTCTCTTTTCATTGGCAATTGCAACCCCGTTCGCTTAGTACATTTGCGTATTCCATTTTGTCAGGTTGCTCCTCTCCTGTTCCATTTCTAAAAATGAGATCAAAACTCGTGTCAGCTCCGACGTCATCCCTTTGCTTCTCTTTCACCGCTGCCCATCATCATCGTTCAGCCGATATTCAGCCCATATGACAGTACTTCCATACCGATCAATTAGAACCGGCTTCACAAAGTAGACGGATGGTCTCTGTCGCTCTTTCTGAATTCCAGCTGTCTAGGTCCATGCATGCTCCCTGATTGCTAGATACGCATTATTCCTTTCATCTGCTAGTACCCATCAAAAAAAAAAAAATCCCAACAGCAACAAATGCGTCCGGAGGGATTTATTCTCCATGTATAGCTCTTTTTTCTCTTTCTTTTTAAGTATTGCTGATGATTGGATTAAACTCGAAATAGTTGCAGACTTTTCTCATTCCACTCCCTTATTTCAAGGTAGGAAAGATGAAGGTCTTTTTTTTAAAAATAGTTTTATAGACAAAGTGAAAGATTTTTCATTCTTGCTTCAAATTCATTGTGAAAACAGAAGGCAGTTTTCCCAGATGGAAATCTGTCATATCATTATGGAAATGTCAGATTTCCACCCGGGGCAGATTGACAAAAAGCCATGGTTTTTGCCCAGGGGGTGGAATTTCACAATTTTCCCCAAGAAGAGCTGCATCCCCTGGTAGAATACAGAGGCAATTTCTTTTCCTATTTCGGATTTGTGAGACTGAGTGCTTAGACATCGGTTTCCGGCAAATACCCAAAGAAGAGAGAAGCCCTGCGCCTCCCTGTTACTGCGGCAGGGCGTTGGCTCTCGTTCACGAGCCAGCCCCTCCGGGTTACGGTTACCCTGAGTGGCGACTCTGTTGGCAATATCACACAAAACCACTGTGTCATCTTGCCAAACAGAGGAAAAGGGTTTCGGTCGTGGCCCACCCGACTAGGCCACGAACATATTACTCCTTCAGTTAATAGATAGGTTCTTCTCAAAGTCTCTCTTACTTCTGGTAATTGTGTTTCCCCCCGGGAAAGGAGCCTTTCAAACCTCCGTTAGCGGAGTATTCAAGCGTGCTTTAGAAATACTAGCAAATCGTGCCCATCTTAATGAATGATAGGACATTCAGAGGAAAATAAAGCAATCCTCAAACATTTTTTCAAACATTTATGGTCATCAGGATCCCATGCTTCAAATAGATGAAACAGATTTGTGAGCGGTGTACGTCATGGTAGAAATATAGCCTTGGGGCACGGGTTACTCTCCTCAGCAAAAGTCTTGCTACTTTGTATGACAGCCCGCAGATTAACAAGTACAATGCAAAAGGATCTAAATATTTTTCCTAAATAAAGATTTGATTTTCTTAACCTAAAACTTCTCCAAATATTATGTTAGTGCAGGCACTCTAGTATAAGTGTATTTTTTTTCCCTAGAAGAAATACCTGCATTTTAAAAATGCAGCAATAACTTCAAACTTCAAAGGTCTAAACTTCAAAAGGTTTCTTGCATTCTGCTTGATGGGACGGCATCTTAGGCACACATGCTTTTTCCCTGCTAAATGCCTTAATAATGAGCTTGGGTTCAGATTTTGTGAATCGGAGCCAAGTAACTCTATTTTATTATATTTGCTGGGAAATGAACTAGCTCAGGGTAATTAGGAAAGCAATTTTATTAGCTTCTATTTCATAAAGATTGTTTTTTAATCAGAGTCAGAACTTACTAGAAATGATTCTGTGCTCATTGCTTGGGTCTCAGGAAATGAACTGGGGCACTGTAGGTCCTAACCTGTGGTAACGCCAGTGTGGGGAAGACAGAAGCTTCGCTCTTAATTTCTAATAATGCTGTAAAAATAAACCCAATCGGATGGCATTGTAAATAAAAGGGTCACAGCTAACGAGTACCTGTGTCAAGTTTATTATAGAGCCTTGACAACCAAAGAAACTAAAGTTTTCAGGTAATTGACTGAGGAGTCTTGGATTCAAGTTGTGAATAATCCTGACAGGGGAACCGGGGTGGATGGGAATTGAGTAGCACACTGCATTAGTTGGTCCTGTCTTCAAGAGAAAAATGGGAGAAGGGATTGGGAATGACAGTGTGTTTAGGTAACGCTCGTGACGCGGCCACGCAGGGTGGAGGTGGAGCTCAGAGGCAGGCCTGAGTTCCCAGGCTGGCGCCTCCCCTGGCGGCCACTTCCGGCGTGCTGCACACTGTAGGGGGCACCTCATTATAAAGCCAGCATCAGTACTGTAAATTAGAGAGAGCTCGGAGAAGGGTGACAAAAAAAGATAGAAGGATTAGAAGAGATGGCCTATACAGAAAGGTTAAAGGCACGTAGCGATGAAAGCTTGCAGGGAAAGGAGCCAGAGAGATGGAAGGCTATGCCAACTGTCTACAAATATTTGAGCAATAATAATTTTAAGGAAGGGAGAGGTATCGCTGGCCGTGGTGGAGAATGGTCTAGTAAGAAGTAACGGCTTGAGACTAAGGAAAGGGGAAAATGTCGGTTAGCAGACATTAGGACAAATTTCTTCCCAGTAAGGGCAATTAGGCACTGAAGTGAACCGCCTGGGGAGGTGGCTGTGGCCGCGTCACCACCTGTGTGACAGGCGTCGAAGGGGAGGCACACAGGCGGGGACCTCCTCCGAAGGGAAAGACCCACCCGTGGGCAGCGCTCCGCTCACCCAGGAAGAGGCCTGTGGAGCCCAGAGCTCTTTTCCTCAGGCCGCCGCTGGGGTGTCAGCCTAAGGCCAGCATGCGGAGGTGGGGTGGCATGCCCCCCATGCAGAATCCCGTCCTGTGTGCACAGGAATGGCTTTCCACCAAGCTGTTCTTGTCTGCTGCTGGTCATAAGTGTTGGTGTCCCTCGTCTCCTCTACACTCATCAAGACGTTTACATCAATCACCGCCCGACACCTCCTCCAGAAGTCGGAGCCACCGTGGGGAGGGAGGAACGCTTTTGACAACGTGGCCCATCTACAAACGAATGGTGTGCGGGTGTGTGCATCAGTTTCAGCTGTGCAAGCAAAGGAAGCTAGAGGAAATTGCCATGTTCTATCATGTCGGACGAGTGGCAGCAGGTGACACCGGGATCAGGCGCACATGCATAATCAACCCCCCCAAATAATCGCCGTGTGGAATAATTTCCCCCAAATCTTGCAGCTTCAACTCATTCTCTGCCAGCGGGCTATAAATCTTGGCCTTGAGTGTGAATCAAGATTCGAAGCTGCAGGCTGAGGGATTTGTTGGATTTATTCAACTTTAGTCTTTGTTTACAGACATGAAAGTGTATTATTGGTTGTAACATCCAAACAAAAGAAAACAGATTGCAAGCATCCATTAATGTCCTCCCAAAAGGGAAATCGCACATTTCTCTTGGGTCTTTCGTTCTCTCCCTCGTAGTATTAAGATGATGTCACAAACTCGTAATTACTTTGTGATGTTCTTGAGCACCTTACATTCCGGTCCGGAGGCACAAATTCCCTTTCTGATCATAACAATCCGAGCAGGTGGAAGATAAGACTTTGGTGGCCTGCAATTTAGAAACCGCTGAAGTTTTGAATTCGTGCCACTTAAATCCTCATTTGTGTGTGTGTGTGTGTTGGGGGGGGGGGCGGTGTACTTTAAGGATCTTGGGTTTTGTGTCATGTAATTTGGATGAGATGTTGATTTTCAGAGATAATCACTCTTAGTGTATGAAATGGAAGTTAGCATGCCCAACGTATGAAATCAGAGGCCACATAAAAATGGGTTGCATTTATGAGACAGCCTTTTTCATTTGTTAATCATATCCAGAAAAGCAAAGACGCTCCAAAAGAAGGACATATTTGTATCTTAATGTTAGGTGTTTGGCTTTCAAATACCTGAGACATGGTCATAAGTAAAAATTACTAAACGCAGGGCCATGAGAGATGAATGGGTCACACGCTGGTATGTCTCTGGGTCTTGGCCCAAATCTTTGTTATTGTTCTCTTAGCTTATCTCTTCAGTTCTTCAGGGAAGAGGCCATAAAGTATCTATTTCCAAGTCCTTTTTAAGCCATGCTCAGATTTCTTACTGCTCATCGCTAAGCATTTTAATATCTGACCTCTTCTGCTCCACTGGTTACAGACCCAGGCAGTGACCCTCTAGAATTTCCAACTCAGTGATTTATGTTCTTGCCATATTCATGTGAAACACTAGTATCAAGTCAGAGAGAGAGAGAGAGAGAGAGAGAGAGAGAGAGAGAGAGAG
Organism: Ctenodactylus gundi; assembly: GCA_004027205.1. Lineage (NCBI taxonomy): Eukaryota > Metazoa > Chordata > Mammalia > Rodentia > Ctenodactylidae > Ctenodactylus > Ctenodactylus gundi. The sequence goes on from PVKB01000027.1 coordinate 890,881, forward strand.
AGAGAGAGAGAGAGAGAGAGAGAGAAGCAAGATGCTTCCCAGTTATTCTCCTATCCAGTGGTAGAATAATCTTTCTTTGTGTCTCCTTTTTAATTGCCTCAATAATAAAAATATTGGTGCTGGTAGTTTTCAGATGTTTCCAGTAATACCGCCTCCCTCCACAAAGAAAAAAAAAGAAAGAAAAAGAGGTAAGAAAAAAAGAAAAGAAAAGAAAAGTACTCCTGTTTTGAGTTTAGCTGCTGCCAGCTTGTATAGACTGAGGTAATGTTTCTCAGAGTGGCGAAGTTTGGGGAAGAACTAGGAGAAAAGTAAGGAGCCTAAAACTCCTCATCTGATTGGCAAAGCTGTTGACTTGTGCGAGAAGCAGGTAGAGGTCCAACCTGGGGAAGAAACCAGCTGTGGCTTGGCCTGAGTGCCACCTCCTTTCTCCTATGTGGAGGTAGAGTTTCTTTCCTTCTTGTGAAGGTGTGGAGATACATGGCCCCACTAAGAAGAGCTGAGCCACGTTTGTCATTCGCTGCTTGTTCTGGTCTTATAGGGTGGTGTGTAGACCTACAATTGGGGATGCCGTTTGTATCATTGGCTGCCATTTGCATGCAAGGCTGGTGAAAGTCCTGTGGGTTCTAAACCTGTTTTGCCAGTGTCTTACGTGGTCCTTTCTCTGTCTCTCTCTTGTCCCTGTGTTTTCGCTCTGCAATTCTGGGCCTCCAGCTCACCCTCACCCTCTGTAGCGAGCTCTCTGCCAGGCAGATCACTGGTGTGTCTTTCTGACCCAGGCATGTGGCACATGGGACACAGCTCAACACTGAATCCGGATGCCAGCTAGCGAGGCTTTGTCAGGGTGTGGATGTGTCCCGCATGTCATCTGTCCTGTTTAGCTATTAGAATCTGAAAACTTAATCATACACTCCAAGAAGAGGCTTTGATAAAGAATTTTACTCCTGAGTGTTCATTTAAGATTTAGACTTGACGTATTAACGCCAAATTTAAAATTGTGTCCTCCTCGTTGCAGTCCTCTGTAGTTACAAGGTTCTAATAAATATTGTGTCCTCCCATCATGCAATTAAAATTTTCCACCTCATTTCACAATGCAAAACATTCACATGTTGTCAATCATTTCGAAGCATGATTTTTTGACATCATATAATTTCACTTCATTTTTGCAGACAGACATCGCGCCAGGAAATTATTTAAGAAAGAATCCTATTATATCTTTATTTTTCCACCAAATTTCACCTTCACACGCAGCCATTTGTGTACAGCTCGGTAATTTTAACAATAAGCTTCGAGGAGAAGGGGTGGCAACTCCTCCGGGGGAGATTCGCATGTGGGTTTTGCAGCCCTAGCCAGGCAGCGGCTCCCTTTCAGGCACCCGGCTAGAAAACACAGTTTTAGCCACGGGAAGTTTACAAGTCTCACTGCACAAAGTGAAAAGGTTGCTGCCTGAGACAGCTACCACCTGGGAAGCTGGGACAGAAACATGCGCGGGCTTTTGAACTTTCCTCTGTTTAATAACTAGCAGACACTAATGATTTGCCAAACATCCTGATTTAAAATGGCGGTAGTCAACAGCAAGACTGCCTGCTGGTTGTGAAGTAGCCCACCTGTTCTCCCTACCAAAGTTCCCCTGACCTGTGCCCAGCACAAAGCTGTTATTCTTTAAGCCGCGCTGGAAGTGCCTGTGCGTCGTGTTGGGCTCTCTCGGTAGCACTCTGGTCGGCTGTGGAAAGAAGCTTCTTTCCAGAAACTCCACATTGCCTCTGTGAGCAAGGCAGACCCTGGGGAAGGAGCTCAAACCCACGCGGCGAGAGGCCGGGCGGCGCGTCTGGGCGGCCGGGAGGGCTTGTGTGTGAGGGTGTGCTCAGGAAGGCGCTGCCCGCTGTGGGTTACGGCCAAGATCTCTTCCCGGATTCTTAAAACAGTAGTGGAGACCATTCACGGAGGATCAACCGCGCTGTCCACGCCTCGTGAGAGGAGAATTGAAAAAGAGCCCGTGGCCTAGTGTGGCAAGCTGTGAAACGGGGGCGTGGTGCTGAAAGGCACCTGCAGTACCTAGGGCGGAGAGATCGCTCCTCCCTCATGGCCCAGGAGAACCTATTTGGGTGTGACCCAAAGTAGAAGGAGGATTAGAGAGCTTCCTGAGTGCCGGTTGGTCAACATTCATTATCACAGGGAATATAATCTGATAGGCAGGTTGTTTTTTCCCAGCTAATCACATAGAGGCCGGAACACAATTAACTACTTACCATCTGCTAGGCTGTGTTTTTCGCTATACTCTATCACCTCTTTAAGGTATTCAAGGTTTATGTAGGTGCTGTCATATGGACATCAATACATATATCAAATTGGATAGTATAGGAAAGAATTTTTTAGGATCATCTTATTCGAGTATTGTATTGAAGTGGTTACATTCAGGATTTTATTATTAATGGTTAATCTCTAAAAACACTCAACGTGTAAGTCTTCATGGGACACTTTTAGATAGCTATTATATATCGCCATTCCTCAAATTACATCATTTGTACCACAAAGCATATCAAAAAAGTGAGAGTGTTGTTGGTAGGTTAGTTAGCAAGACGAAATCTAAATTATTTGTTGAGGAAGTAGCTAGCAGAGGTCAGCATCAAATTTCCCACATCCTCAATGTGTGTTCCATGAGCGCTGACAATTAAATCTACATCATACTCATTTATAGATATCCATAGGCAATTATTTACTAATTATAATACCAGGTGTCAGAATGTCTGTTTTTGACAGAAATCCTTCAGGATGGGCAAGAGCATGTATGCTGTCCTCATCTTTCTTCTACTTAAAGGCCTTGGTAATGCTCCTTAATTCCCCGTGGAGAGGATTGTCCCAGGGATCTGGGATGCTTGACTTGGTTCTTGAAAGCCAGTTGTGCTGCACAAACGAAGATCTCAATTAGCATTCGTCATCCTTGGTAAGTTTTAGCTCCCTCTCCAGGTTTACATAGCGCTTACCACTGTGGTACCAAGGTGCGTTGACACACTTGGCAACTGCCCGTGAACTAGTACTGGTAGGATAACAACTTCTGCTGAGATGTTGAATGCCTTACTCACAAACAAGTAAGGAATTTTTTCAGTGTTGCAAATCTGTCACCTTCTGAACTTCTTTGTCATTGATACTCATCCAACATTAACACAATAAAGTTTGTATGTGAGAGCCGATAGTCCTTTGAACCACAGCAGGGTACATTAAAGAGTTCATGCCATGATATGTCTAAATACCACTTGTCACTTGTTTTAGGAACGAAACAAGACTATGAAAAAGAGAGACTATTCTCATACTTGCCTTTAAAGTAGGATTTATTAAAAGGCTCCAGAGCATCCTGTGAAACCTGTATCTATTTACTAGGTATACTTAGTCATGACCCACAGAAATGGGGAAACGGTTGACCATTACGTCTTCTGTCTGAGTCTGTGTTCTGTCCTCTCTGCTTCTCTTTGCTTCCCTATTTTGTTTTCCTGTCTCTGAAAACCAGTTTCCCCATTTACACATCCATTTATACAAGGCCTGGCACGGCTGCCTTCAAACCGTGGTTTAAATCTGCAAATCTATATAACCTCTTATCTCCTCTTCCTCATGCCCAAGCAACATAGATTCCAGCTTTTCTATTTCAAATTCCCAGGAGGAAGAATGTGCAGTAGCCTAAGTCACGGGCCTACTGCCACCTAAGCAGTGTGCTGGGGGGAGTCTGGAGGTCAGGGGCTGTGTGTGTGGTGGTGCTTCTTTCAGACACTGGGCAGGTTTCCCAAGGAATAGTTCATGAGGAAAGAGTTTCACATTTCCCAAATCAAGTGTAGTAAAGATCATGTGTTAGCATGGGGCGTGGACTGTGTATGATGATGAATTTTTAAGTCATTGTACCAAAAATCTTGTACAGAAACACTTGCACTGGTCATTTTAAATAAAAAGTGTATTTACAGCGCACCAGGCAAGCGGAAGACCTAAGCTCAGAACTGAAGTCAAGAATCTTTATTATTTACTGAAATTGTAGTATGCTTCTTGGAAGCTCTAATTTCCGGTCTCCACACACAAAGCCCTTTGATGGACTCTAGGAAGGCGAGAAGGTTGAATTCAGCAAGACACCCCTCTTCCGCACTTAGGCACCTGAGAAAACAGCGAAGGACTATTTCTGTTCACTCTCATCTGTGTGATTTTCATAGGTAGACACAGACAACACCAAATATTTTTGCCTTTTTGTAAGATTCCAATAATCTTGAAGACCCCTGGAAATTTTATTTATCCACTCTGATACTTCTACTGGGCTATTTGTAAATTATAATCAAGATGCTAATAATCAGGATAGATTGCTATGATTTGCTGAGAAAGAATTAAATTAGAATTAATTGGCGGGGAGAGTTGCATTGAAGGACAGCTTCTCTTCGCACCAGAGATCACCTTCTTTCTGTGTCTGAGGGGACCCTTACGATCTGCTCTTACATAATCGCTTCATTTAGTTCACTCGCTCTTTCTGCTAGATGGCAGTTGTACCTGAGCAACTCATCCACTCACATGAGATCAAAATGTCAAATGTCTGCATCTGAACAGGCTGAGATATCAAGATTCTCCCTCTCATTTTTATGGTACCAAATAGAATTTTTCTGCCCATTGCAGATGACCAGTACGGCCTATTAGACACAAATCATGATTCCAACTCTGATATCCTGTTTGTGTCTTTTATTCCCCCAACTGTTCCCCCCCCCCCCCCCCCCCACAGGTTACTGTCTTTACAGTGTACGGCTCAGGGCTTGGGAAGGGCTGGTTGGTCTCCCACAAGTGCTCTACCCTCCAGCTGGAAAAAGGGTTGGCTGCAGGTGCTTCAAGGAGGCATTGGCACCTTCAGAAAGAAGTGCACTGGCACAAAGCTCTTTTGCGTTTTCCCTGTGCTCTAAAATAACGTAGAAGCTCTTTCCTCTATCCCTACAGCTTCAGCCTTTAGTCTTTCTAAGGCACTGACCCTCAGAATGATGCTGAAAGATGTCCACGCTTGTGCATATTGTCGAACTGCCTCCTGGGTAAAATACGAACACATAACGAACACAAGCCCCACTGTAAATGTACAACGGAAAGAGCCACTGTTTGGTGAAAAACTTATCAGTTTCCACATTCTTATCCTTTGAAGGCTTGTTTCATATGGGCTAAAAGACCAACAGCCCTGAGATTTTCAGGGCCACCTGAACAACAACAGAAATAACAACATTTAAAGTGAGCATTTACTAGACACGGTTCTAGAAGTTTCACCTGGACCATCCCACTTAATCTCTTCTCTTTTTTGAAGTGGTATTTTTATTGGGATTTTTACCCAGTGGGAGGCCATCCTCCATGTGCAAAGCTACTATATCCCATTGCCTTCCAAATAGGACTCCACCCAACCAGGCGGAATGTAGGCATGTCACGAGCCTCACTGCTGTTCATGTATACTTACATCCTATTCTTGAGACCTGACCTCTCAAGCCCGATGAAGTGTCCAAAGCCATCCCGCAGAGCAGGGCTTTAGGGCAGGGAGCGAAATCTGGGAGAGCCAGGCCACAGAGGGGAAGGGGAACCCAAGAGGAGAATGTGGCATTCGGGGTGCTGAGCACCTCCAGCAGGATCCCTCCAAGAAGCAGAGCTGATGAGGCAAGAGTGCTTCTCTCCAGTGTGGAAAGGCTCATCTCTCTCTGGCAAAGGGGTCCCCGAGAGGGCAATGAGCGGCTCACAGAAAACAGACGCTCCCGAGACTGAGTGAAGGGACCTGTGGACGCGGGCAGGACACCTTGCCACTAGTTCCCCGTGAGGCTGTGCTCACGAGATTCTCCACTGGAAAGTGCAAGAGCACAGTCTGACCTCTCACTGGGAAACTGAGAATCAAAAGGCCCTGGGTACATCTTTAGTAGGGGAGAAGTCAGAGGATGAATGTCATAGGAGGGCTTCTGATCCCAGGGGTATCTGGGTAAAACTAATGGAATAATCAGATGAATTTGCTAAGAGGTCTACACCTAAGTCCCTCCCTTGTGGGCTGTGAGGTAGTTCTGGGTCATAGCAGGTGGCAGGGGGGAGCCCCAAGGGAAGCACTTGGCTCTGCCACACACTCCCCAACACTCTTGACTTCTATTTTCCTTAGACTTCGATATTACTATATTTTGGTTGTTATTGTTTTGCCTCCTTCTCTATTGAATGTAAGCCCCATTAAGATAAAATTAAAACTATTTTGATCACATTCAAAGGGTCTTACTAGGTGCTCAATTAATAGTAGTGAATGAAAGAATGTGTTTTTAGACATCCCACAGGACAGCCAGGCTGGGAAGCCACGCCTTGGTTCCTGGTCCACTGCTGGCTCTTCTCACGGTCTCCTATGGCCAGATGCCTTCCTCTGCTGTCCTCTTCTCTCTCTTCTCTTCTCTTCTCACTGTGTCCTCTCCATCCTCCATTCAAAATCTCTTCTTTCTATCCTCCCCTCACATCCTCCACGTGGAAGTCCATCCAGAGTTTCCTAGTGTCACTTGGAGAAAGTTTCTGTTTCTATATCTGTCTTTTTTTTGCTTCTCTCAAGAAATAGTTGTGCTAAGCAGCACATTATCATCCATATTTCTTCTTTATGCTCTCCTCAAGATGAGAAATGACAGTGAGGAAGATGAGAGCAGTGATCTAAGGTAAATAAGACAACTGAAAATGCATCTCCAGGAGACAGACTGCGGGAGGACAGCCAGGTGTCATGGGAGAAGGTGCACTTCCTGTTCATGGCATCAAAGAACCAAACATCACTCACATCTACACCAGCCTGTGGGCTAATCACTTTCCAGAATAAAACCATCCAGATAAAGTGTTCTGCTTTCCTTGATAATATTACCTCTGTCCGTGCTCTGTGTATTTATTTTATAAACATATCTATAGTGCTTACTATGTGCCAGGTGCTATACTAAGTAGTTCAGAAACAAACTTTCACCACTCAATAGAAGGTCTTGTTATCGTCCCTGCCCACTTTACATATGAAGAGACAGAGCAGGAAGGCATTAAGTAACCAGGTTCAGACTAGAGGTAATTGTGGCAGAGCTGAAATTTGTTCCTGGGTTCCCAGACCTGGCCTCAGAGTCTATGCTTTCATCCATTAGTCATGAAAACAGTCCAAAATTTGCTAATAGTTTTGGGGAATTGGTCGTGGCGTCATTAAGATGACAAAAGCTGCAGCGAAGGAGAGGCGGCCATTTTTACTTCAAAGGAAATAAAGTTTCTGCAATGATTTGTCTGCCCCCATTGACTATCTAGTACAAGACTGTGTATAAATACACATTAAGCACATATAAACCTACATATATCAGGATATATACACGTGTATACATATATTCAAATGCTACATGAGTATATCTGTCTAATCCATCCACAGCCCCTTCAGTATTTCTTTATTCTCTCCCACGCCTGCAGCTCTCTACGCATTTCCACTTCCCACGTTCTTCAGAGTGATTGCACTAGGTTGCACACTTCTCCTGAAATATTAAGTGCATACAATCCACATTCGAGCACATCAAGCCTGTAGTAATGATCTATCACTTTGAAAATCTACACGTAAAGAAAAAGGACAGAACAGGCCTTGAGTGCTATGAAGTATTAGGTCCAAAGGACCCTCTCCCATTCATCTTCTTGCTAATGCAGGGACTAACAAGACCCCAGAGTTTCTGTGTCATTGGCAGATCCTTCTTCCTAAAGCCATCGAAGCTATACACGGTCACACACATACATGCACGCGTGGCCATGCTCGCCAGCTCACACCCATGTTGCGTATCACCATTTTATACCAAGGCTTTGCAGAGCCAAGTAGGCAGAGGACAGCTCCGCAGTGGGCCATTTCTGACATTTTCAGAAGAGACATGGAATTAGCACAATGTCAGCACAGGTTGGCCAGTTTTAGCCTCAGGACTGCATGGGTGGTGCGGGGGACGAGCTAAGAGTAGTTGGACAAGACGTCATCTTTGGCTTTTAATTGACTTTACCTGATGTAGTCTCTTCTTCCGTCCGGTTTCTCCCTTGTGATCTCGTTCATTAAATGCATCCAGTGGCTAAAGTTCCACGGTTGGATCTTCCCTCTCTTTCCTCCTCACCTCTTAAAAATATAACAGGACCTGTTATCTTGTGAGCTGGTTTGCTGCGGTAGAGTACCGTCATGTTTGTTGCAGGATAATCTCCTGACTGGTCAGTCTCACCGTGCTAACTTTCACCATGCCCCCATCCTTCATTAGGGCTTTGTTTTTTTGTTTGTTTGTTTGCTCTTTTATTCCCAGCAGATTCCTGCTATAAGGCATGCTGACACCTCTGAGCACACTAGTGCTTTATTTCTGTCTTCCCTCCAGTTCCACTGTCCAGAATTTGCATCCCTGTTCCCTGCTTGTAAGAGCTCATGACTGGTCTAAGGTTGAATCTGTAAGTAGAACAAAATTACCAAGGTGACCAATATTGCTATAGACAGTTCCTGGAAAAAACCCCAACTTGACCAAATCTGTTTGTTCTAAGGGGAAATATCTCGCATCCTGTGTAGGCATGGCACTGTTCACTCAGAGCTCCAACACCTAGTTGTTTATATGTGGCCTACAAATCTCAAACGCTCAGATTTGGTCAGTCATGTTTGTTATCCAACCCGCCAGATAAGGGAGCTCTTACGGGTGCATGTAACCCGACAGTTAACACCCAGGACCAAGATCCTGGTTATTCCGTGAATTTCTCACATTTCAGCTGGATGTTGTAGCTCTGGATAAACAGATTGCAGCAGCCTTCTCAGTACGTATCCTTTGGAATCTGCTTTATAGAGGTGGAGCAAAGTTTCATTTGCTCACAGATTTTAATTTACAAAAGAAAAGCTAATGAACGTTGGATCGCATTCTTCAGTGAAGGTAATAAGCCTCATACGTTGTATGAGAAGCTACCGCCCTCTGATTGTCAAAGTTTACTTCTTTCTTTGCAGATTCTTCTTTGTATTGTTTTACAATCTAGGTATATCTGTTTAACATGAAGTGCAGAAAATGACAGGGCTCAGGCAGCTACTGCATCCAGTGACAAAGATTACTGTCATCCTGGCTCATCAGTTAATTCATCATTGGCAATGGTCCATTCCATTTTCTGGTAGCCTAGCAACAGCCAATGATGGGAAGGGCTGTTTGCCATGTGACAATGGTATGTGGTACTTTCCAGAATGCTTTTACATAAAAATAGGATGATAATTTATAAATTTACATTTTTATTTTAATAAATGGGAATATTTGGTCTTAGGGGTTGACATTCAAAAGGGAGACAATTTTATTTTGCAGACCATGACTTTAAAGTGCTGGACTGGTGACTTGATAACAGAAACGGGGCTATCAATTTCACATATAAACAGGGTTTAAAGTTGAAACTGCAAATGCCTGAATTTACCTTGGTATGTGATCTTCACCCATAGATTAACTACACAAGTAATCTAATTAGATTAGAGCTGTTCTTCTCTGTGTGCCTGTGCACACGCACCCACACACACTCCTCACCACCCCCACACAACAGAGGATCTTGAGTCTGAACTTCGGCTTCTAATTTTTTTTTTTTATTCCTGGCTAGAAAAACGGGGCACAATACCTTTGAGCAACAACAAATTGTTGTTCTCAACATTGAAAAAAACCATCGCAGCTTCTCTCAGCCCCCCTACACGTCTATTGATGATGACTCACCGTTCAGCAACTCATTGAAAAATCGGCTCATTTGTTTCCCGTGATCGAATCCCCCGATTTGAGCGTGTATAAATGCATCCGCTGCCACTGAGCTTCTGCTAATGAAGTAAAAGACGATCCTGTTTAAACAACATCATGCTTCTCCTCTTGTTATGACAGTGTCAATGGGTAAATAGTTTTAGTTTAGTGCTATAGTTCAGAAAATCTATAATCGCTCCTGCATAAATTTTTTTAAAAAAATCTATGTTTAGCCTCATCTGCAGATAAGAGAGTGAAAATAAGAGACACCTAAGACATGAATTCTGTTAAATATTAAAGAGATCTCATCAATGATTTTATTAGTCTCTGAGCTCAGTAAAGGCCTCACTGACACGCAGAGCCTAATGACTTTTTAAAAATATATTTAAAGCCCTGTACTGCACCTTTAAGTATTGAACAATATTGAAAAATATTGAAGCCCTTTCTTGTGTATTAGCTTTAGGCAGAACTGTTGTATGATTTCCACTCTTTTCATGACACTGTAATGATGTTACCACATACAACTTTATCTTGCATGAAAAGGTGAAGTCATGAGTGATTTCTCCAATTTAAAAGCACTCAACCCTCACAGTGCTAGAAATGAATATTTTGCATATATTCATGCAACAATGATTCAATTTAAGATTTCTATTTTCAAACATTGCTTGAAACCTTCACTATGTTAGTAGTAAAATTGCCAAAATGTGTAATAAGATTTATTATAGATGACTAGCATTTTATTTAGTATTTCATGTTAACACGCTTTTAGGGTTACCTGGCTTAGCAGGGAAATTCATCTTTCTTTTCTAATCAGAGATAACATTTTATTGTATTTAAAAAAATCCTCTCCCCTTCGCACATACACACACGCATGTATATATCGCTGCATGAGCTGAATTTTCTCTTCCTGGCAGAGCAAACCCAAACATTGCTCATGTCAACATTCAACATTCCCTCACACAAAGCCACTCTCATTATAAAAAAGAAAAAAAGAAAAAAGAAAGACTTCTGTTTCTTCTCCTTCTCTCTGTCTTTCTCCCTCGAGTAACTGTGAAACCCTCTTGCTGTATGTCCTTAAAATAGGTTCAGGATATCTCTGCGGATTTCTCCCTTTGACGAAATCTTGTTGTAGCCTTGTTTCTAAGGTGTATCCGCTTGGTGTTACACCACTATAAAAAAGCACGTTGAGTTTCCTAGAAGCCACATCACGGTGTATGTCACAGGCACACCAAGTATAGGTTGGCAACAGCTCTTAACTGAGGGAGTGTGTTTCCAAAAGGGTCGGCACAGATGAAGGGGGTCTGTTCCGAACGTGGTTACCTGCGGTTTTGGGGGTGAGAGATAAGGGGTGTAATCATTTCGTGACCGCACCTGTGCTGGTTGGGGGCGGGGAGGGGGGGCGGGGGAAGGTGCGCCCTGACTGCTGCTGGGTTCAATACGCTCCTCTCGGCTCTTACGCCTCCTTTCCGTTCCAGGTTTCCAATCATTTCAGCAGGGAAAGAGCGAGCTTACAGACTGCTCGGACAGGCATTAAAGCAGTGCTATCCCTCTGAGTGTGTTTATCACCTCACACACACATGCACGCATGCACACAAACACGGTCATGTAACTGTACACTTGCATACAAAGCAAGGTTAGAGTTCGTGTCTTGCACATGCCTGGAAAGGAACTGCTGCCGAGAATCGTGTCTAAAGGTCACCCAGAGTTGTGAGCGACCATCCCAGTGCCATGCAGAACCACTCACAGATGACGGAATTACACGAATGGGATTATTTTGGGTTACTTTCAATTTTATAAAGTAAAGAAGTTATTGGGAACTGGAAAAGCAACATGCCAGTGACGGCCTTACTCTGCGCTTTCAGGGAGGAGGAAGAACAGTGGTCTCATTAGGCCCCTGGGTGGGCCAAATTTTCCTAATTACGTGGAAATCAGAAGCAGCCTCTAGACTGCGGTATCTTACCTGCCCAGAGTAAACACTCCCCTGCTGTCACTAATGTCCTATAAATCATGTTAAAGAGAAGCATAATTAACATTTTTGATCAAATCAAGCTCAAAGCCATGAGGTGCTTGAATGAGTAAAACTGTATTCCTCAGTGACTACGACCTGGAGGGAGAGGGAAGGCTCGGTCAGGGCGGCTCTGGGCTCCAACCCCAGCTGCACACCTCCACTCTTGGGGTATTTGCAGAAGACATTGACATTTAGGGTAAGAAATATTCAGTGATGTGCCACATTCGGTTTCAGGGACAGAGGCTCACCAGGAGGGCAAGAGCCTGGGCTAAGACACTCCAGGTCAGACAATGAAAGATCTGCTTCCTGTTTTCAGCCCTGTAGAAGCAAACACTTTCTGTGCGTAGCCAAATTAGTCCTACTTGTCTTTCAAACCTTTTAAAGAAGACACTGCTTCTGGTGAAAGTATTTGGCACAAATCATTTTCATCTTTGTTTTTTATGTATCTCGAGAAAGTACCCATTCACTTGCCAAAGGTTAATGACAACTCAGGCTCATCTGGAGGTGGGTGCCGAAGTTGAAAGATATTTCAAAAGCGTCTAGCCCCCAGGACATCACCTGTGAAGAATCCTGGGAGGACTGTGGAAGAGAAAATGCTTAACTCTTTGTTTCAGGACAGAAAAGGACTCTAGTTGCAAGTTTCCTTAGAAGGTACCTGCTTGTTTTGCCTTAACACCAGGTGTAAGAACTGGAAAGCAAAGCCAGGGTAGAGGGGGCGCGGTGTGGATGCCAGGCAGGCCAGTAAAAGGCAGAGGAGAGACGGCCAGTCGGGGCGGCTGGGTAAGACAAATAACTTCCTTTCTAAACGTCACAGTTTTGTTCTGGATTTGACTATAGCTTCAGCTGTGACGAAGTTTCAGGAAGCATCATCAACAGAAACGCAGAGACAGTGACAGAGATTCCGCACATGCGCACTGCGTTTCCCAGGGCAATGGGAGGCAATGGTAGCTGGGACTAGGCTCCGAGGACCCTCCCCTCCTCGCTTCTTCGCTTTGTGCGGGTCTCTGGCTTTCTTTTCTGCTGGGGAAACTTGCCTCCCACCTGCCGCTGTGCTTTCACGAGGCATTTCAGATTTTCTGGGGGTTTCCCCTGAGATGACCGGGCATTAGTCACGTGAGTAAATAACGCAAATGGTCCACAGGCTGTATGCACTGAGTAATCATCGTGAATTCTTCAAAACACTCCCAGGTTGGTGAAATTTTCCACCCCAAATAATAATAATGGCAACAATAGCAGCAAGAGCAATAATAAACAAGATATGCCCTGGATGCTTCCACCCAATTATTAGCTAATAATGCATAATTATGATTAATTCCACTCTTTAAATGCAGATTCTAAAGAGCAATAACCATTTATTTTATGTTTTCCCGTTATTTTCCCGCACGTCAGTTAGGTGTTGTCAGGCACGTCTGATTGTGCTCCACTGTGGTTTCGATGGCTTGGTAATTGTACATTAAAAAAAAAATAACAACACGTGTTTAGTATAAAAATTAATTATGTTAAGCATTCCTACTAGTTTTGCCAGGCCAAAAAAAAATGGCATCCCACAAATTTTCAGCATAAAGCGGGTGGCCAGTCTACTTGGGAGCTTTATGGTGTGTGGCCGGCTTTAGGATTGAGCTCTGTCGAGGCAGTTCGTGCAGAGTTGAGCCTGAATGCAGAGGACTGCGAGCGGCCGTGCTCTGCTCCCTGTGCTCCCTTAAAATTTGTCTCTGGCCTCCACCTAATTAACCACTTTCCAATTATGACTATGATAGCAGGGCTGGAATAGCATTTGGAGATATCGCTAGGGTCCAACTCGACAGAGCTTCTGCCAGTGAGCTGGACAGTCAGGGAAGGATGTAGGTCCTCTCCATTGGAAGTCTGTCTTTCTTTCTTTGTTTCTTTGTTTCTTTCTTTCTTTCTTTCTTTCTTTCTTTCTTTCTTTCTTTCCTTCTGGTTTGGTATTATTTCTAAGAAACTGATCCTGAATGGTAATGAAAGATAATATTAGACATGCTGTGCAAATTTACCCAGAACAATCCATGGAAGCAGCCAAGGGAGGCAGCGAAGGAAGAAAAAGGAGGCAAAACCAGGAGGAATTAGAGGAAAAAACGTCCGCTCGATATTGCATTCTTTAGGGAATATTTTCTTGTGATGCATTAAAAATATCTGATTCTTAAAACAATTTTCCTGCTCTTGTAGCTCAAAATAGCATTCGGTAAAGGGGAGGGGGCTGGAGCAATTAGTTGGCTTTATTTCTGAGGTTTTATTACTTTGATTCTTTTTGATTTAATCAGCCTCGAACACAGCTACCAGCAGACGGTGACTTTTCCCTGCAACGCGCTTCCTGCGCAGAACAGTGCCTTGTGATTGTAGGTTAATGTTAATGAAACATGAAAAGGCAGACCCTTTTTAGGAAGATTTGTTATTAACAAATAAAGGCTCGGTAACATTTAGAATCACACGGGGAATCACACTCTGGGAAATAGGGCTGGAGCGGATTCTAGAACCAGCCCTCCATACCCCAGTGATAAATTTGTTTACATCCTTTAAAAGTTCTACCTTGGTGCAGAGGAGGTGAAGTCCTGCTTTTCACATTCGTGTTGCATTCACAAACATAAAGACAGTCTGAGCCATTAGGGAAGCTTTCATTTTGGCTGGGGAAGGATGAAATGATAGTGATAGCGGCTTTCATAGCAGAAAATAATTGTATACTTTTCTTATTATTATTTTTGGCAAGGCGCTCGCATTTCAGCTTTCTGGTGTATTACATCATTACCTTGTATAATGCATCATAATGATAGAGTGAATGGAGATGAAGAAATGCCAGCGCCTGCTCCAAGTTTACAGAGAGAGAGAGAGAGAGAGAGAGAGAGAGAGAGAGAGAGAGAGAGAGGTGTAGCGTGCGCTTTCAGCTGGCAGGCTGCTGCGCCAGGAAGTCTTCTCTGAGATGGAACAAAGCTGCCTTCTCGCCTGGCGTTCGCATTAATTGTGGACTTGCCAACCGGTCAGTTTCACTGGTGTACGAATTAATGGGGAATAATTCCACTGTCTCAAACACCAGAATCTTCGAGGAATGCTTCCTAAGATGGTGATTTACTTCTATTTTATTTTATTTTTCTTGGTTGGCGCCCAGGGAACCTGTACACAATCCTCTAAATACAAAAACACCCCTGTGCTCTACCCCAGCAAACCTTTTGCACGGGTAACGGCTGTCATTAGGACAAGTATAGATTTTATTATTTTTAGGAGCATATTTTTCAGATGTGTTAAATCATTTTTTTTCAAATATTCATTACTGTGAGACGAAAGTCCACTGTAGTCTCCTGAGAGGAAATTTAAGCATGCTTCTTATTATTAGGAGTGATACCAGAAATGTGAACCGAGAGCCGACGGGCATCTGGGAGCCGCCGTTTAGGGCATGTCAATGAGACCACCATTTATGAAGGAAAAGGGAATTTTAGCCTGTGTATTTATTTGTCCTGTTTATTTAAAATTGTGTTGCAAAAGTCATGCTTTTTCAGTGATCAAAGAAAAATTTTTTAATAATCCAAATTTAGCCATACCTGTCTGACAAGGCTTCTTAAAATGTCTTGTGTTTTTCAGTTCAATAGCAACTAATTTTCATGACCAAAATATGCGTAGTTCAAGACATTACGTGCCCTTTTAGCCTTTTCCAATTGCAATGAACTGGATGCTTAGTAAGCTCACAATTGTGAGCTTATTGTAGCCTTTGCATTAGCTAGACCAGGAATCTAAAGGTGGCCACGCCAGACTTGTATTATCTGTCCTGGCAGTTTGCAGTCTCAAGATATAGACCTCCCTGTGCCAAGAAAATCAACAATTCAGGCCAGACAAGTATATTTTTTCTTGTATCAAATACATTCTACCTGTACTTTTAGATGGACCAATCAGACTTGACTTATCAAGGAAAGTCACTTTGGTTTTAATATTATTTTAAACCAGGGTGGGGAGCCTTTTTTTCTGCCAAGATACATTTAGATATTTATGACATTGTTTGCAGACCATACACAATTATCAACTTAAAAACTATCCTACTATATTTGGTAAAACATTTGAATAGCTCACTCTTCATGCCATGCTCACTTTAGCTGGGTAGAATTACACAACCTGTGGCCTGGGTATTCCCTATTGCTGCTTTAAACCTTAGAAGAAAAGATTTGAAAACATGAAACCAGTTAGTCAGAGCCGAAGTACGTAGATGCTTCCAGTGTCATCTGTTTATTTGGCTATTAAAAACACTCAAGATTTAGGGTGTTCGCGTAGATGGATGGTATGACACTTGCCTAGCATTCATCAAGCCGCATGTTTGATTTTTGGCACCACTAACAAAGAAAACAAAGCCTTAACTACAAATTTTCACCCTCGTTGATTGGGGGGTGTTCTCCACTCAATGCAATGCCAGGTCCCATAACCAAATGAAATGGAAATGTATGTAGTTATTGAGGAAAGTTGGCTCCCCTCGTTTTCGTTTGCTAGCTAGTCAGGTAGTCACTTGGTGCTTGGTAGTTTGGACGCTGGGCTATGCCCGCACGTTACAGCGCCCATGTACTCTGTAATTCACAGAAGGTTTTGAATACAGCACCTGTCTTAGTTACTTTTTCAGTGCTAGAACAGAATACCCGACATCTACAATTTAAGAGATGAAAAATTTATTTTAGCTCACAGTTTTGGAAGATCTCAGTCCATTCATGGGCAGCTGGCTATGGTGGGAGCTGGCGGAGGTGGACGCAGAGAGGGAGGAGGAGCTGCTCACAGCATGGCAGACAGGAAGCCAAGTGAGGGAGAAAGGGGGTGGACACCCTTCCAGGTCCTGCCCAGGAACACGCCCCTCTGGGTCAAGCTCCGGTGTTGGCCCCTTCTGACCAGGCCCCACCTCTCAACAGCGTGTGGTCCATATGCACTTTACAATACCCAAATACGTAAGGCTTTGGGGGGACATTCTGTATCCAAACCATAACAGTAGCTTATTTTCTTAAGGATTGAAATTTTAGACTTGGAGTCATATAAGTAAATAGACCTGGGTTCAATTGTGGTTCTGCCATGCATTTACTAAACAACCTTAAATTCTATAAGTTTCAGTGCCATCCTGACACACCTGTAAAATGAAAACTATAGGCATTTCTCAGGTTTGGTATGAGAGTAAATGACCTAATTCACCAAAATTGCTTCAAAACTGCCCTTAACAAATGTTTGTTTTAAAAAAATAAATTGTAATCCTTGCTACAGTTTTATGAATAGCCTATTGGCAATCCCAGTAAGTTCCCCTGTTTACTTCTACCTGTCCATGGCCACAAAGGCAAACTCTCTTTTCTGGAATTTCTACATCCCTTTTCTTCACTTAAATAGTTTCTACCCATTTCTTAGAGTTCAGCTGGAGGTCTCTTCCTGACTTCAGCATTTTAGGTCATTACCTTACTCCACTACAAATACGAATTTAGCCTCATTGTATGCAAACTGTGTGTTAAGTGCTGACAATACCACACAGAAAGTAGCCTGGACAGTCGCCCCTGCCGCTGCTCAGCTTATATCCCACCTGAGGAGCTGGGCCGCTGATGCATACTGCAAGCCAGGCCCAGAGTGCAGGCCAGTACCCCGGCACGGTGAGAGGCTGGGGCAGGAGGATCTTCAGCTAGCTGGCATTGCTCTGTCTTTAAATAAAAAAGTAAAAAATCGCCTGGTAATGTAGCTCAGTGCAAAGGTCTTGAGCTAGATCCTCAGGACCGCACAGTTAATGAATAAGTGGAGAAATAAATAAATACATTGCAAATTATTTATTTCAATTGGATGAAGCCCTTAATGGATAAAGTTCAAGAAAGTAACCCGCAGGAGTGGCATAGTCTGGGTTGAAAAGGTTCTTGGAGGAAGCAGTGCTGGGGTGAGATCCAGAGGACAGCGAGGGCAAGTCACGGGACGGGGAGAGGACATGCCACGCTCTCCACCTGTGTCAAGCCCTGAGCGCGCGCACTGCACCTCATAGGAGCTGCTGGCGCAGGGTGCCACGGTTCCTAATCCCCGAGCGAAGGATGAGTTGCCTCCTTTCAGAGGCTCAGGTACCCTTACTGTCCAACTATTATTTGACTTCTTTCCAAATATGTATTGTTTATCCATCCATTCATTTATTCAACAGATACTCATAGAATACCTAGGAAGATCTCAAGTAAAGCACATTTCTGCATTTTGCTTGCCATCTGTATAACCTAAAATCTCCACCATGTGGTCTTACAACTGCAGATCTGGTTTTACTTATTATATGCTATGGTTTGAACACGTTTCCCAAAGTTCGGATATTGACAATTAATTCCCAGTGAAGCATTAGTGAGAGATGAGGAGTCTGGATCATGGATGTTCTGCCTTTGGGAATGGAGCAGAGCCCACTGTCTTGGGAATGAGCTACTTACCACAGGTGTGGGCTGGTGACAAAGGCTGCGGCCGCCCCTCTCCCCTCTTCTGCTATTTTCCATGTGCTTTCTTGCCATGTGAAATGTTCCAACAAGTGGTAGCGCAGGAAAAAGACCCTTGTCAGATGTGTCCCTTCCATCTTGGGCCTCCCAGTCTCCATAAACTTGAGCCACACACACTGCTATTAGTTATAAATAACCCGGCCTGTGGTATTTCGTCATAGTAGCATAAAACAGATCGAGATACTCCATTCTAAGCCTGACAGTAAGAGATGTGTCTTTTTGTCACTCAATATTCCATTCAGTAACTTGGCCATAGTTGGCATTCACTAGATGTCAGTGACCCCCGGTGACCTCTGTGATGAGGTCCCGCACGGCCCTTATCAGCCACACTTTCTAAATCCCTGGCAGCGTCCTGCAGTGTTGAATGTTTCTAGCCTAACAAAAAGCATAATTAGGAAGGTAAATCTGCTGAAGCTGAAACAAATCATTTAATTCATTCTCCAAGCCAAATGGAAAATGATTTTGAGATTATCCGCCGTATTGGGTTATCTGCTCTACTGCTCCGTACCATTCACTCAGGCACTTGGGAATTGCTTGCAATTCACAGAGAGGCAGATTGTGTTTGGCTTCTGTTGGCTGTGTCCCCTCCTCTGAAGTGGCTGCAAGCCCTCTCCAGTTCGGTGAAGGCAGCCAGGGTGGCCAATAACCAAGTGGGATTCTCCCCTGTTGGCGCTTCGGTGCGCTGGGAAGCACCAGCACGTGCCCATGCCTATCTTCTTCTGAGTCTTCTATGGAGCACCGCAGCAGTCCAGGGTGCTGCCTAGGGGTTATCTACTATTTTACCTTTCCGGGTGACCTGCTGTCAACAACCTGCTAATTTTTTACTTTCTTAGGGCACAGATGTCACCTGAAATGACCTTCCCTCATGTCCTTTTTGGTCACAAAAGTAAATGCTGTCTCTGATTTCAGGTTTGGGGGAGGTGTTCTAACCACGCATGGTAGAAGCAGGGGAGCCGAGGATTTTAGCTGTTGGACTTCCTTGGTGTTTGTAATGTAGTGCACTCTACTCTGAGAGTCTTTCCAGCTTTCAGAAATTCCTATGCCTGATGTTGTAGAACAGAGCAGGTCATTATGAGACACTCTTCCAACACTTGCAAGAAATCCACCTTGGGCCAACTTGTCTTAACTCAGACAATATTGGGAGAGAACAGCTGAGGCAAGCTATGTGAATTGTGCAGTTTTTGAGTTTACTGGGGCTCAGTGCTTCAGTTTCAGAGGGGGGTTGGATGACTACAAAATGTGAGATTGAACTCTAGGAATCGAGTGGCAGCAGAAACAAAGGGGAACAAGCACACTGATGTTTGATAGGGAGATAGATGGTCACTGGGTGAGGAAGAACTGCTTTTCCTTTGGGAAGTGACTCCCAGTATGGCTGAGGGTACATCGTCTTAGACATTTTCCTCATCATCTTTCTTCATTGCATTTCAGACCTGTAAGCTCTGAAAATGGCAGGGTCCCTTGTGGCTTGCAGGTCTGGGGGCATCGGAGAGACCAATAGAGGCCATCCTGGCAGAGCTTGCCTTATTGGTTGAAAGAGGAAGACCCAGGCATTGGCAGGTACCACTATTTATTGGGAAAGCCAGCCTGAGTTGGTCTACATATTTGCAGAACGTAGGTAGCTGAAGTCGTGGGGAAACAAGTTCATAACAATAGCACACCTGGCTCAGGGCAGACTACGTAAATTGATTAGGCAATTTGTTGATATCATAACACAAATGATGCTTTTTTATACTGACCCAGGTTGAATAAAAGACAACTAAGAATATTCTATTGGAACTTTTACATTCAAAGTTTGCCGTAGTCCAAACGCAAGGTGCTGCCACCTGCGTTAGTGCCCATTTGCGAGGTGGAAGCAAGGCCTTGCCCCCGCAAGTCGGGGCCAAACCTCACAGTGAAAACAGCTGCCCAAACCTTGCTCAGGAAAAATTTTCAAGCTATTAAAAATGAGATAAGATTTTTTGAACTTAATCATACTGAAGAAACCTACCCTGTGTGAGCCGTAGTAGCAACTCACGGTGAGCCTCTCTCTCAGTTGTTTTGCCCTTTCCGCACACCTCTGCTGGAACAGTCATTAGAAATGGCGAGGCATGGTTCTGGCAGTGACAGCAGTGAGAAGCCAGGACTCGCAGCCGTATAACCACAGGCACCCGGGATCCGCCGAGCACCCGGTGAGCTTGGAGGAGACTGTTCTCTGGGACGGAGCTCACCCTGTTAGCGACACTGTGAGTGCGGCCCGGAGGGACCCGGGGTCTAGGTCTCAGCGAGCATGCACAGAGCCCTCAGCCACGGCAACCGGGAGACACTCAGCGTCACTACATTTGTGGCTTTGCTACACAACAACAAAAAGTTAAGACAATTATTCTGTTTTAAAGTATCCCGTAAAGAGCTAAGCCATCGTGACGTGCCTAAGTGTGTAGAGCTCCGGCTTGCCGGCGATACGAAGTGTGGCACGGCTCGTCCTGTAGGCACCCCGTCGTACCCAGCTCCCAGACAGGCGCTTCGGCTGGAGAGCTACGTGGCACCCGGGAGCCGTGCGGCAAAGGCCATGCCTCCTCTGCCCCGGCAGGCCCCTACCTCCGATGCCTGCGCCCCGGCCCTTGATCCAAGGGCTGAGGGGTTCTGAGGGGTCTGGAGGAGCGGCTGCTGGTGGCAGTTCTCTCCTCTTTTCCAACCGCCCTACCAGCAGTGGAATTTCAACTCAAGCCGTGTACACTGAGACAGTAGGACTCTACAGGGCTACCAGACAGCCTTTCATGCCGGTCCTTTTCTGTTTCGCCCTAGGGAGAATCTGACCAACTATATATGCATTGCTATTTTCCCCATTATTTATTACCTAGACAGCATAGCATGATTAATTATTGATCATAGACTAGTAACTGATTAAAGTGTGGTTCTGATCGGCAGTCAGAAGTCATTTGTTTCCAGGCATTCGTGGCTCCTGCATAGAGACGGGCAAAGCAATACCCTCTCTTTTCAGGGCATAAAATACGGCACCTGTAGACGGGTGGTAGTTATGAGCCAGCCACGGAGCCCTTGCATTGCACTTTGTCTTAATAAATGTGAAATAATGATTTTCCAAAGAGAGAATCTGTTTGGAAGATTTACATGTAGAAAATACCATGTGAAATTTAATGGGAGGATTCTAATTAGAATTGTTTCTCACGGGCTAAAGACTTCGCTGAAGTGGAGCTCACTAGCAGTACCTCTTTACCCTTCGGGAAGCAGATCAAATTCTGCCTCATTCTTACTTCATTTCTGGGTTCATTCTCTCTCTACCTTTTCCAGTTCTCTCTCCCTTTCTCCTTTCCTTTCTTAGTTCCTTTCTCTGTTTATCTTCTCTCCTTCTCTTTTCAGAGTTTTCATTGGATACTCTCTGCCAGGAGCTGGCAGACCACGGCCTGAGGGTCAAATCTGGTCCACCACCTGTTTTGGTAAATAATGTTTTGGAACACAACCAGGCTCGCTCATTCTCACATTGTTTCTAGATGCCTTTGCACATAAAGGGAAGCTGATTAGTTATGACAGAGACCATGTAAGCCACACACACAACCAAACAGATTTACTACCTTGCCTTTTGCAGAAGAAAGTTTGCTGACCCCTACTCTACATGCCAGCCATGAGGGGCATGGTCCCTGTCCTCGGTGGCTTTAGAGTCTCGCAAGTACTCAAGAGCACTGTGTTCTCAGGGCAGGTTGATGGGGATATGGACACCTGAACGAAGCACTGTGTTCTCAGGACAGGTTGATGGGGATATGGACACCTGAATGAAGGACTGTGACAAGCAGGCGACAGACGTTACATATTCAGCAAGTGAGATTGGTAGACCACCTGCTTATTGAAGGTAATATTTGAGTTAAGAGTTTTCTGGCAGTTTGGAAGCAGAGAAAAGGAATTAAGACTTGAGTTTTGTAGCACAAATATCTTATTTTGGCCCCTACAAATGCCCAATTAAAAGTTACAGTTCTTTCTTCGGAGAGTTTTTTGTTTGTTTGTTTGTTTTCTTTTCTGGCCAGTATCAAAGTTATTATGGAGTCCTCTGCTCAAAAACATCTCCAGGCACGGTGGCTTTGAAGAAATCTCATTTTCCTGTTGGCTGTTGATAAATACGTGCTTCTGATGGAGAGAAGTTGTGGAGACTCTTGATGGGCAGATCTCCATCAGACCTCCAAAAATGTTCGCAGGAGATACTAATTTTTTTCTTAAAAATGGAAAACAAAATCCGGCTCCATGACTTATGACTCCAGTAACTGCAAAGGGGAGCCAGTGGGCACTGGATGAGGAGACCCCTACAGGCCCATAGATAGCAATAGCTTTTGGATTTTAAATAGTAGCTGTCTCCAGAGAGAAGAATCCCGTTAGTTCTTGTGGCGGCCCTCTGTCCCCTGAACTTGGCTGGAGTCTCACTTCACTCTGCAAGCTAGCAAACAATATGTTGTTTTCTTCTTTTGTCTACACAAATAATGCTGAAGCTCCAAGCAGGCAGTTCATCTCGAGAACCTTGCTTCAGTCCACTTGCGATGCTTTCTAGGCCAGACACAAACACGTTCTCAGTTATGAAAATCAAGTAAAGATCAGAAGCCAACTGGGCTGGACTTGTGGACGCCTCAGAGCTGACAGGGACACTAGTACCAGGGTTTTTTTTTTTTTTCTTAAAGCTATAAAAAAGAATTGTAGAAGAATGCTCTAAATCATTTGAAGATAACCTTTGAAAAATCGGGACAATGAGCGAAAAGCACAAAGTTTATCAGCGTTGGTTAAATTTTCAGTCTCCGTCTCCCAACTACCAGTTTGCGAATTCCTGTGCAAGAGGATTTTGATCCAAACATTCTGAGGCAACAGGAAGCTGCTCTGATTGAATGGGGAGTGAGTGAGGGTTGAGTGACGGGCCCCTTTTCACCGTCAGACTCACACAACTAACCTCGGACTCCCCTCCCTGGAGCCCTTAGGTTCTCTAACCCAGAAATGATAGAAGCTTCTGGAATTCTCAAGAAAGGGGCTGAAATAGATTGATAAGCCTAGACCCTGCGCCAGTCAAGCTTGTGTTTGAGTTTCCTTTTCCCATTCCTGAAACCTTGACCCGGTTCTGACGTGACATGACTTCCCTCAACAGTGACTTATTCATCTGTCAAGTAAAAGTGGGGCCATAGAAACATTGTGTGGCAACTGTGAGATGCTTGGGAAGTAACATATACAAGGAAGTTGGTACCATGAACAACACAATCTTGGCTAACAATCTTGGCTGTTGTTAGTTTTAGGTAAATGTTATAGCAATTTGATTTTCTAGGAAGTTTGGGGGATGCCGGAGGATGACTTGAACTTTAAGCTCATACTTTTGCTCACACGTACTTAGAATCAGAATGGTGCTTGTGGAACACTCTGTGAAAGCAAATTTCCAACTGTCTTCTGGAAGAATGGACAATAGAAAGAATGATAGAATTTTTAAGAGGAAGTCTATTTACTGGACATCCACAAAATAAGAATTATGGGTCAGACATTGGGCAATAGCTCAGGAGACAAAGATAAATGAAATATTATTCTCATCTCAAGACTTTACAGTCTAGTTATTCTACACATGTGATAACAGAAGATTATAATTCTATGTGAAAAGTGCCAAACTGGAGTCTATGGAATTAAGACGGCAGCAAGGGGACAAGGAAGTCCTCGTGGGAGAAAAATATTTGAGCTGAAATTCAGAGGATGAGCAGGTGTTTTTCAAGAGGACAGGTGAGAGTGCACGCCAGGCAGAAGGAACTGTGCAGAAAGGCACTGCAGTAGGAGAGACCACAGTAATTCAGCACTGCTGGGGAGTCAAGCCCACTTGGGGGGTGGTTATGAGAGAGGCAGTGCCAGATTGGCTCAGTCCTGCATACCACTCAAAGCATTTGGTTTGAATCTTATTGGTGAGAGGGACCCACTGAGAAGCTTTGAGCACAGGAGTCACCGAATCCAATGTGTTCAGGAAGATATCACACCATTGACAAAAATGTGATCAGTGCCTCTGAGGGCCTCTGATCCATGGTGGGATGTAGACCACAGCAGGAACTCGTGCTGGTTGCATTTGGGAGTCCAGTACTGGCCAGCTCAGATTGACTCTTCAAACTCTCCACAGACGAGAGGCATAGTCCTCCGTGGTCAACCTTTGCTGATTGCAAGGCGCGTCGCTTACAGTGACTAGCCAGAGTCCGCCAACTGTGGGCTTTGCTTGTCAACCAGAAGAAAGAGCCCGATAGACAAAAGCAATCAATTCACACATTCCCTAGAAATTCTTCTTGGAAACAAATTGGGGGTATCCTACCAGGGGGGATACTTAATTATCACGTTACTCACAATCGTTTGTCCGTTCACCTAGTCATTCATGCATCTGATAGGAATCGTTCACCAACCACCGCCATCACGGGAATCTGAGAACTTCAGGATAGAGGTTTGGAAGCATCTTTGTCAAATCTCAAATCCACAGAGCCTGTGTGTTTACTCATTTTCAACATGTAAATTTTATGTTTGTGAATATCTACTAATTTGTAAATGTAACATAAATATTTTGTACACACAGAATTTGTTTGTGCTGGTGGATACAATGTTTCTTTCGACAAAGGTGTGTCCTAATGAAATAATTACTATGAACATATATTTTGGCTATATGTACATATGTGTAAATATATACGTGTAAGTTTTATGTGGGTGTGCATAGCTACACAAGTGTCTGATTCCTAGCATATGCTAATCTCCACAGCACATGTAATAGTACAAGAAAATTTGGGAACACTTAACTGTCCTATCATTGCGAATTCATTTTATATTCATTGTAATAGCATTGATCAAAATGAATTCATTTGGTATTCATGCAGATGTCACATGTACTTCCATAGGTGTTTCATTGTAAATTAGCATTTCTCAGAGGACACTTAAAATAAGTGTTACTGAAAGTCCTCATTACACATATTGCTGAGATTAGTACATTAAGGATCATGTACTTACATAGCCCTAATGCATTCTGCCACTTAAAATACTACATTACCCATTTTTGATATCCAGCAAATATCTAAGGCAATTTTGAGAATCACTGACATCCTCAAGGAAGTGGTGCTTCTGTGATTATGCAGGTTGCTTCTGTTTTACTGTTTTTTTTTTTTAACTAAAGTTCTGTTAGATACAAGAAAGGAGGATTAAAATTGAAATTTATATGCCGGTAACAATAATATTTAAATGATTTTTACAGAGTCGGGTACCTGCGGAAAATACCGCATCTACTTTGTTTTTGACAAATAATCTTGTTTAAAAAAGTGAAGAATATATTGATCATAAATTTGCCCAGAAAACATTGAATTCTGAGGCATGCCATTTTTTCTCTCTTTCTGTGAACTTGACTAATGTCAGAACCGATCAACCAACCAACCTTTCATCCCGTCCTTGTGACTTCCCTGCAGTTATATTGGGAAGAATTTTTGTTGAGATCATCTGGATGTTGGGAAGACACAGCGGCAGCTCACCTGGGTGACATCCGGCTGTGGGACAACCCATGAGAAGTCCACAGAGTGGTGCTGCTTCTCGGCTGCCTGAGAATCTTGACTGAGAGCCATCTGGTGAGGGCCACGCAGGGGCTACCGCCTTGCCCATCCCCCACGTGAAGCTTCGGGTCGTGCTGAGCTATTGCCAGGGCTGGTCGTAACCTTCGTCTTACACTTAGAGTCATATGGTAAAACGATCATAATATGTTTTTAGACATTATTTTAATTTGAGATTTTTTTTTTCAGTATTGGAGAATGGACGGACACAAGGCCTCTGTGCTGAGCGACGTCTCTAGCCATCCTTACTTTTATTTTGAAACGCGAGTCTCTTTGAGTTGGCCGGCCTGAGCGGGAACTTGCAGTCTCCCTGCCTCGGCCGCTCTTTGCTGCGGTGCCACGTGCCTCGGAGAAGGGAGTTTCCCGGTGCGCCCTGGGTGGCGTTTCAAAATGCTGCAGTCCCAGTAGGAAAGGGCACGGCACGACGTCAAAAAGTTGAAAACAGTGACCTTCCTGTCAGACAATCCTTTCTCCGGGTTTTTAACTTAAAATTGAAATCAGGACCTGGCAGGGATGCCAGACTTCTACACATTTTGCAGTACTCTTCGCCATGCCAAGATGCGGGCAGGGAAGGATGAAAAACGCAGCTTAGGGGCTGGAGGAATGGCCCAGCGGTTAAAGCGCTTGAGCAAGCACTAAGCCAAGAGCTAAGTACCCGAGTTCGATTCCCCAGCACCACATAAGCTGGGCGTGGAGGCGCACACCTGTAATCCCAGCACTTGGGAGGCTGAGACAGGAGGATTGCCGCGAGTCCAAGGCCAGCCTGGGCTCTGAAGTGAATTCAGGAATGCCCGGACCACAGAGCGAGACCCTGTCTCAAAAAAAAAAAAAAAATGCAGCTTATACACGCCATGGGGTAAAGCGCCCACGGATCAAGGACTGTCGGGAAAGATCTGGTCTACTGAAGGATTCCCGTTACGTGAAGAGCTTAAAATTGCCAAACTCAGGGTCACAGAGTTCAGTACTGGTTGCCGGAATCTGAGCGGGGCAGTGAGCGGAAGGGTACGAGCTTCATTCAAGAAGCTAAGTTCTAGAGACCCGCTGTACACGTTGCCCCCAGAGTACCACACAGCTCAAAACTGGTTAAAGCGCTAGATCTAGTGTTAGCGATTTTTGCTATAATAAAGGAAAATGTAAAAGAAAAATACGGACAGTTTTGCAGCGATAACCTCTGCACTCAGGATTTAGAGTCCCGCATGGGAAAATGCTCTGTGCTTCTAGGGCGCACAAGCCATCTACTGCAGACCTCCAAATGTCTGCTTTTCGGATTCACGAGTTTCTTTTCTCCCTCCCGTCTGAGCGTGCCTGTGGGCTGTGCCACCTGTTGAGGAGTTGCAGGGCTGTGCCTGAGAAGGACTTCCCCTCACCAGCTCCGCCGTCAGGAGACACCACCTTGTCCAGTGCTGACTCAGTCAGAGCCAAGTTTCCAGCAGGCTACCAAGGCACACCTGCAGAATCTGCCGGCGCATCCGTTTTGCAAACACACAAAATGGGTAATTGGGCACACAAATGCCTATTTGCATTGCAATTTGGCACTTGTATACACAGTGATGGATTTTTTCATGTGCAAATGAGAGGGACACAAGTATGACACGGATGTCCTCAAGGAAGAAGGGCCCTTCGCAGCACACGTAGCTGTATCTGCTCGGAAACCTGCTGGCCGTTTGAGGGCTGCCAGGAAGACAGGCAGGAACGCGGAGGACTTCCCCTCCCAGGACACCTGCCTTTTCAGGTGAGTCCCCCGAGAGCACAGCTCACTTGTGAGTGTGTGAAGGAAGGTGACTTTTCCCCCAAACTGGCAGAGAGACATCCAGAGTTTTCACGGGAACTAAGGACTTACCTAAGGAATCATGAAATCGGCTAATAAATATTCATACACACTTCGGCTCTAATGAAATATAGGAAGCATCTCACATCTTTAGAGCATTTGGGACTTTATAATGAGTACCTTACTCTGGCGTTGATGCGCTCTGCTCAGGATTAAAGTTGCACACCCATACATGCAGAGACGCTTGGGACCATGGATTCTCATAGCTAACTGGAATGAGGTAGAAAAAATATTGATGGCCCTTGTGTAAGGGAAGGAATGCAGAGGTTTAGGCCAACCCCAAAGGCCCAGCTAAGCCTCTGGTTTCTTGGTCCCTTCTATATGACCTTGTTGTGGGTGGCTTCCGTTCCGCCTTTGTGCTGGTAACTCCTGTGATGCGTTGAGAATCCTGCTTCCAGGAGGGTCTGGCCTTTGGCAGAGGGACAGTTCGCCTTGGGTGTCCACTCAGGCTTGTCCCGGCCTCAGCTCTTTCCTCGGGACATTCTTGCTTCTCTGAACTCGGGTGGACGTCCCCGTGACATCCAGCGTTGCTGTGGGGTCATGCGCACCGCTGGCCTGCTATTGCAGTCTCGGGTGCCTCGTCTCTGGTCCCACGTGCCTACCTCCAGCTCTGGCTTCTCTTCTTACTCCCAGGTCCTGCCCTTAACTTGCTGTCCCGTCCCCTTCGCTTTCCGACCTGTTCATCCCTCGTGCTGCCTTCCTCCCCCTCCACTCCCATCCCAGGGCCTAGCGGGTCTCCTCTGCAAAGCCTCCTTGAGTCTAAGTCTTGCACTTCACCTCAGCCAGCTCCGTCTGAGTCTCTCAGAGTTGCGTGGTGGTACTTCCTGTCTCTACTGCTACCTTGGCATTCATCCAGTTGTAGCCTACAGAGATTCCATATCATTAGCTCAAGTTCCAACTGCCCACCCTGGCCTAGAGGGTGCCTGTTCAACATCGTGTCCCACAGTAGCAAAACGCTAAATTCCAGATGGGCTTTTGTTTCGCTCGGATTCGCCTCTTTCCTGTCGGCATCTGGACCTTGTCCCACAGCGAGCCCCTGAAATATTTTCTCTCTGCCCATATTCAGCTACACCCTAAACCAGCTCTCCCTGCATCATTGCTTTGCTCCAATTGATGACACTTCGTGCTTATTCCAGCCCAACAGAATTTTCAGCCACCCTGAATGGTCCATGTCCAGGGACCTTACGCCAGAGGATCTACGTGGTTCAGCAGCTCTCTGAATTAGAAAGCAAATTGTGTCCATCACAGTGGTTAGCACAGTGCTAGTATTAGGAAAAATTCCAGTGGCGCACCGGACTTTGTCTTCAATCTGGGAGGGCTGCGGGTCAGCAGAGGAGGCTAGAAAGTGAGGCATCAGGGGTAGGCAGCTCCCTGGGAATTCCTCTCTCCGGTGCTGCCTGCTCACCAGGTTATTACCATTGTTTTATTTAAACACCAGTCCTTCCCCTTTCCCCCTCCTCCAGAGTAACAAGGGCCTAATAGGCTTCATGTACAAGTGCCTATTTTTATTAAAGACAAGTGTAATCTTTTGTAGACCGAATGTCCTTATCATAAATGCTAACAGAGAAAAATATTAGGACTCATTTATTTATGGACCTGTTAATAATGAGGTGCAGTTATGAGGAAAAAAAGTCTTCCTCAGCAGAAGCTCCTGACCAAACAATGCACACTGGGGAAAGGAGCTAGTTAGCCTTCTTGACTTAGATAAAGCTATGGAGAGATGACAAGTGCCAGTAATTAGCACCGCCTCTTCAACAACATAACCCTATACATCTTTGTCTATTTCAATCACCAAAGACTCCGATCCAGTGTAAAATTAAACCTTGGATGCCATCAATTTCTGTTAACCTCTTTATATTGTCCTGTGTTCATGCCTATGTGATAGATAGATTTTGTCATTTTATTAAGTGGTGACAACTCTACAGGCACGTGACCTAAAAATCTGTTTGCTCCTTTGCAAGGTATTCTTAATCGTCTCCTGGTGGTTCGCAAGTGGGCACTGGGTTTACTCCGCATGCCGGTGGGGAAGTCCCAGGCTTTAAGCATTCGGCACTTCTGTCTGCTTGAGCAATCCCGACAGACTGTTCACCCCAACTCTCTCTCTCTCTCTCAAATAACCTAGTTAAGATACTCGTCAAGGTCTAGGTTCTGGATCAAGCTGTTATTGTATCTTCATATCCATGGAGACAGCCATGCTCTGACGCACCCTCCCCCTAGACGCCTACTTCCTTCTCCTGACCCAGCACCGCCCTCCAGCCTATCCTCGACGCTCCTGGCCTTAGCAGTTCCTTCTCCTCTCAGCTCCTTTGAAGTTACATTGCTTAGTATTCTTTGTTGACAATGTACTTTTATTAATTGACTCATTCATTATTGCAAGGAGTAACAATAAAGGTTATCATCCAAATTGAGCAATAATTGGAAATTATAAGAAATCAAGATGACCTTCAGATCCAGGTTTATGTTCAGTGACTCTTGCGTGGGCTTGTGAAGAAGCCAGTGGTACCAATGGGCGTGGCGTTTGGAGTTTTTTCAAGCTGTTCTACTAGACACTGCCAGGGGGTAGTGTTCCCCACAAGTGGGGGAAGCTGCCACCCGTGGCAGCAAAGACATCACGCCATTTAGAAGACAAGAGTTATGCCATTGCGAGCCCCTACTCTCCTATGCTGATGTCCTTCCAGCGGGGGTCGCCTGCCACTCAATCTGGATCTGCGATCTCTCCTGTCTCTTTCTGAGGACATCACTCCCTGCTTGAGCAATGCGTGTATTTCAAGGTGCATCTCCACTTCCCTACACTATGTTGTGCTCTTCTCTCTCTCTCTCTCTCTGTCTGTCTGTCTGTCTGTCTCTCTCTGTCTTGCTTTCTCTTCTTTTCTTTCTTTCTTTTTCATTCAAGAGATGACATAGCTGGTATGCTTAACCCTTTATGCTGAGAATGGTGCCCAGATCTGGCTGCCATAAGCTTCTCACTTCGAGCCATTATTGCTGGGCATCCCTGGGACACATCACCTGGTGTCACTTAAACATGTATTTACACAATATTTTAAACAAGATATTAGCCAGCCAGTAGAGCAAAACAGCTCCCAACAAGAAAATGCAATAAAGCACATTCAGCCTCTGTTTAAAAGCTCAGGTTTGCTTTGTGGTAAATGGTGAGGGGCCCTTTGGGACAGGTCTTGTTTATCGAGGGGACTCTGCTCAGGGTCTTCTGCCTTGTTGCTGTGATTGTTTTCTGTGACCCAGGGCTTCCACCTAGGGGTTAGAGAGGAAAGGCCGTTCAGTAAAAGCCATCCTGATCTTTAAATATGTGGAGCTTTCAGTAGCTAAAGAAAGAGGCAGAGATGGCTGGAAAGAGAAAGAAATTCAGGAGTAGGAGAGAAGAAAAGCTTGGAAGAAAACAACATTAATATTTTAGAAACATGGAAAATCTCGGTGGTTATTCTGAGCTAAAAAGAGGTACAGATCTTCTGGGCTGGACACGCACAACTGTGCTCTTTGCTGCTAAGTGGCCGTGACTAGGCAGTTGGGGCTATCAGCTGACCCTGCGATGGTCAGCTGATCAGGAGAAGAGTCCTGTAGCAACACAGAGAGGAATTCTACTTGAGAGCTTCAGGAAACAAACACAAGAGAAGCAATTAAGAGTTTTAGAGAGAATTGTCTGAATTGCATCTCTAGATATTTAAATGTTTGTGTTACAGAGTTCAATGTTCTACCTCATTTTTTGAGTTTTAGTTGGTGCCCGCTTCTTCCTCTTTCCCATTCAGAACTCCCAGGGTTGGGCGAGGCCTCTGAGACTGAGATGTCATTTCTAAACAGCCTCCTGCCTTCGCTTTTTCCCTCCAAATCTCCTTCCCTGTGGCATCATCTTATGCACCCATCCCCAGGCACATCTCAATTTTTCAGGTGTATTCAGAGTGTCCTTTTCCTGTAGGAAAAAAAAGAAAAGAAAAGAAAAGAAAGGGAGAGAAAAAAAAGCTCATGTGATTTAATTTTCTTTATTTTTAGGCGTTAAGTTTTAGATTAGCATACTATGTCTTAAACTCCTGTATTAGAATGCTGCTTGACTCACTTCCAAATTGAAGACCTTTTAAAAAAAATTGAAGCAGTCCAATAATTTTAAATCACTCTACACTGTGCATTGCAATTTAAAATTATTGGAGTGCTTCAAATTTTTATAAGCCCTTGAATTTGGAAGTGATCAAGGTTCTAGGCATACTCAGTGTAGAGCAATTTAAAATTATAAGAGCTGTCAAATTTTTATATAAGCACTTCAGTTAGAAAAGGGATTTGGGCTCTGAGCATGTGCAGAGAAGGGCCATTTAAATTATTAAAAGTACTTCCAATTTTTTTCCCCAAGCACCTGATTTTGGAAGAGTTTTGGTTTGCACAGCCTAAAGTGACAACTTCCTTTAAGAGTCTGTGCAAAGAGACTTTCAGTCTTTCGAACAGGGCGGGCATTGCGGGGATGGGATGGGAAGCAGGCAGCCACTTTTTGGTGTGGTCTGAAGGACACCAGGAGGGTGTGGCACCTCCCAAAGTCTTTGCAATGGCTTGACTTTACATCATTATCATGAGTCTTTTCTTGAGTATAGGCATTTCCAGAAAAGACCTATCAAAGTGGAATTCTCTGACATTAAATCTCAGAAGCAAATGGGATTAGTGTATCAGTGAGGAGTGTAGCTCTTGCCCTCCTTCCAGCTGGGGGAGTAAAAATACATTTTGGTAGTGGAGTGGGGTGTCTGATCTCTGATGCACGTTGAATCTCCTGGGAGTGATGGATTGTGGTCCTGAGCAGGCAGTATGGAGCCTCTTGGCTCAGGCTGATCATTTTCCAGGTAGTGTCATAGCAGGAAGTTGTCAGAAACATGGAACTCACTTTATCTGTATCAGGAGTTTATTGAGCCCTGATCACCTCCCCTACTATATGACCAATTATTTCAAAAGGTGGATTCTCTGATACTTTTAGTATTCGTTTGCATGTGGCTTGCCCAGGATATCAATTTTCTCTCTTCTGATAAATGAAATATTATTCATTTTAAGCAATTTAAGGAGGAAATTGAAAGGATGGTACAATCGATCGGTTCACCTCAAAGGTTGGTTTTTTCTTATTTGATCTTTTGCTTGGGAATTTTAATGCCATAAGAGAAAAAAGAGGACAAATCTAACAAAATGAAAATCATATTTTCTTTCAAAGTTTTATTTATAACAAAGAAAAGAGACAGATTAATGCTGTAAAAATATCTATTCCAATTTGGATCAATTTCTTAACTTGATGAGACTTGAAGTCCATTCCAAATGTTTTCTTTTTTAGAAATATGATGGTGGTTGTTATATATGATTTCCTATTTGGAAAAGTTTGTGGGTCCCCAAGTATCTAAAAGAGAGATGGATTCAATCAGGAATCGTTAACATTAAAAAGTGATTCATTCCTCTGATCATTTTCAAAAGGCTGATAGGTTTTGCCAGGCCCATAATCCCAGCAGTGGGCCAGCAAATATCCCAACTTTCCACAGAACCCAGGTTCTGTGCACCTCCCTGTCCCATAGGCTGCAGAGAAAGGAGACACTTCAGTTCCTGCTTCTCTATTGGTTAGAGCTGGGCCTGAGCACATGTTTGGAAGATGGGAGTCATCAAACTTGGCAAACTGTACATCCTTAGAGATTAACAAGGAGCTTCCCGATCACCCTGTCTTCTCCTCCACTGAATTTCCTGGCCTCTGGCTGAGGCTGTACTCTAGTTACTCAGAAGGCTGAAGCAGGTTGGTCTGAAGTTTAGGGCCAGCTCGGGTAATTTAGTGAGGCCCCGTGCGAAAAATAAAATATGGAAAGGCATGGAGAGGTTGATCTATGGCAGGGTGCTTGCATGATGTTTGGGTTCAGTCCCTAGCTCCACAAAAATGAAAAAAATAAAAGAAAGTCAGTATACCCACTGGGCACTTGCTACAGCCTTAGTCAGAGGGCAGCAACCTGTTCTCAGTCCAGGCAGAGACACAGGACTTGGTAAGACTCAGAGCACTTCAATCCCTTAGATGATGGTGTGATGTGCTGTGTCAGAGTCAGTAGGACAGGAACAGCTTCCTGTTTCCTTCTGACCACATGGGTTTGAAGTTAAAATGTCATTCTATTGATAAATAGAATAATTAATAAGTTGCCATTTATTTATCGAATACAATCCATTGTGTAAGTTACTAAAAGATATAAAGATAAATGAGAAATATTCTCCAGGAGCAATAGTAGAAAGACGTACTAAAATGGCTAATGTGGAAGATACTATATTAAACTATAAGGCATGTTTATAAAATATTATGAAGCATAATAAAATATATAATTCATAGTCTCTATTTTTCTCATTCTTTGTATTGATCTGATTCATTATATTATCCCCCCACACGGCACAATTGTTTTATAAGATGTGTTTGCTCAGAAAATAAGTACCGACTAAATATTTTTTAAAAAACAGGAAGAATAAAAGCTTGACACTTGCGTAGGGCTTTTGTGTAGGGTTTTCCAACGCGGGCCATGCGGGAAGAACCTCAGAGGTCTTCCTAAGAGGTGGCTTCCCACTGTCTCGTTCTCAGGGATTCTGATGGAACGGGAGCGGATAAGAAGCACTGTGTAGGGGCCTCTGAGGGGTCCGAGCGTACGCGAACGGAGGCTGCTGTGTAGGGGAGGTGCTCTCAGGGCCTGAAGGACGGGTCTGACGTAGACAGGATCTGCCGGGGGCGGGCCAGGAGCAGAGGCGGGACAGGGGTGCTAAGTTCTGGACGTTTCCAGGCTATGGTGGTCCTGCTGTCTGCTCTTTGAGGAGGTATGATGCGAGGGACCAGTAGGCTGCTCCAAAGGAATTTGGATCTATTCCACACAGGCTGGGGAGCCTTGAAGAAGTGTGTAAGCAGGAAGTGGCACCACGAAACCTTTGTTTAGGGAGCCACCGAAATGCTGTGGGAAATGTGTTACCCATAGGAATCACTGGAGGAGGGAGACTGACGTGGGAGCTGTGGCTGCTCCTAGACTAAGAGAAGAGGAGGCGAACCTGAGCCGGGCCAGTTTGGATGGGGATATGACAGCGGGGACGGGGGTTTGGGAAATTTATGGAAGACAGCCCGGCATAGACATGCTGGGTAATCACATGGTGAGGTTGAAGACCAGGGTGCTGGGAGTGAGCACCCAGGGCGGAGCCAAGCGGAAGAGCAGACCTGTCGGCGAGCTCCAACAGACAAGGGGCGGGGCGGGGCAGAGCGCAAAGGAAGATCCATTCGAACAGGCAGAGACCGTGAGCAGGAACCCTTGCTCCCCATTGCTTGGGTCCCTGTCCTTGGCTTTCCTTCTGTCCCTGTCACATGAAACAAGGGCATGTTTGCTTTCACCGCATGCGTCGGATCCCTGGCTTTGAATCACCCGAGCTACTGCTTTGCTCAGGGCTTCTAGAAGCGGCGGCTTTCAGCTTGCACACCTTCTCAAAAATGGAACCTTGAATGAAAGCCAGCCACAGAATTAAGTCAGGGCGAAGTGGTGTCAGAGGTGAAATTCAAAAGACAATACGTAATAATTGGTTTTTAAAACAGGAGCCAGATGAATCACAGGGTCAGACACATGAAAGCAAAAAGCTTTCTTGAGAAGACTCATGCTGAGGCTGCAGGTAGCAGTTAGGAAGCACAGTGACTGTGATTTTTGGGGGCCTCCAGGTGAGGACTCCTCACCAGGACAATGCCACTGCTTCCACCACGTGGGAAAACATTCAGAGGAGGAGTAGACCCGTCTTCTCTACCCTCTCGCAGCTCCCACAGGAAGCTATCACCACGGAGTCCAGTAGTCCTTGCTTTTCTTCTTCCCGAGAATCCATCCGTCGGGTAAAGAAAGGGTCGGATTGTTTGTCTGTCTGCTGCAAACCACTGGAGGCTGAGGGGGCAGAGCTGAGAGAGCCTAGCCTGGGGTCTTAGAAGGGGCACAGGGAGATGAAATATTGCCCAACACCTCGAATTCACAGTTGGGGCACTGAGGCTGAATGTGAGTGATATGTTCAGAGTCATGCAGGTGAGCAATGACAGGGTCAGGCGGAGAACCAAAACCTCTAAGTTTCCAGGCCAGAGGTGCCCCGTCCATTACTGCCCCAGGCAGGCCGCTCCAGGGCTCCAGCGTGAGGCATGCTGGTGCAGAAAGTGTGGTGAACTCGTACGCCCAGACTGTGTTGATCTCTTGTACCCCTTTATTCCATTCACTGTTAGCTTTTAATTTTTCTTTTGTTTCAAAGTACAAACTCCAGATGGCCTGTGGGAATTGACCTGCAAAGCCTGAAATGTGATCTTCCCCCAAGGAACATAGGTACAGTTGTTGTCCAGTCACGGATTTCTTCTAGTGATGTGATTATCCAAACTCTCTTCATTCATACTCATTTGTTATATTGCTGACATGTTTTGAAACAGATTTTTAAAAATCAAAAAATTTGAAAACAATTTCAAATGTCCAGAACAGTTCTGGATCAAACACCTCGGAGCATCACCCGTGTAGCATTACAAGCCGTCTTCTGGCCCGCTGCCCTGACCAGCGCCAGTGGAGGTGAGGAGAGAACCCTTCGCTCTGACTGCTACACGTGGTCCCTTTCTGAACGCTGGAACTGGGACATAGTGGTACTCTACAGCTGCGACTGAAAGGTCTTGGAAAACTGTAGATTCCGGGCAGTCTGATTTAGTCGCTGAGAGCACAGCTTTGGGGATAGCTAGGCAAGGTTCAAGTGTCAGCTCCGCCACGCCCTAGCAGGGGCCATATCACCTCTCCGCCTCAGTTTCCGTACTCAAAAAAATTGGGGTAATAATAATAAAGTAAGCTAAGCATAGTAGCACATGCCTGGATCATAACACTCTGAGAGGCTGAGGCAGGTATGAAGTGAATTAATACACGTTTTGCACTTAGGACAATGTGAGTGCTCATCATGGTAATGAATCGCACTCCCACTGTTGTTATGGAGCTGCTTAAGTGTAGATCTTGTGCGTCCCCATGCACTAAAGGTTTGATTCTCAGCTCGGCAACACTGAGAGTCAGGGGGAACTTTAAAAGATGAGGGTTAGTGGGAGGTTTAGGTCACTGGTGGGATGGAGGCTGTGTTCTTGTCTTTTCATCTTCCCTCCAGCTGTGAATCAGAGCGGCTGTGCTCCGCCTTACCTCCCCCGCCCCCGTGAGTGCTGCCTTCCCACAGCCCAGAGCAGCAGGGGCAGTTGACCATGGACTTGAACCTCTAGAATCGTGAACCCAAATCAATCTTTTCTAAGTTGATTATCTCAGGTGTTTGTTACAGTACTGGAAATCTGACTACAGGTACATTCCAGCTTCGGCTAAGAGGAAAATTGGCAAAGGAAGTGGTTTTGCAGAGCAAAATGGAGAACCAACATGCACAAAGCAGGAGGCACAACCTGCACAGGCCGCCTCGTGCTGTCTACGTGAAAGACAAATACGGAGAAGTTTGAAGCCCCTCTAGGCCCAGTTCCATGATTCGAGTCTCAGATGTCCTTCTCCAGCTCTTGAGTCCTGTGAGCTCTCCTGAAACAACTTCTGCTTTGAGTTTTAGGAAAAGAAAGGGCCTTGTTCCCTTACTACAGGGCCTGAAGCAGGAAGGAAGTGAAGTCATGGGGCCCTTCAAGGAGGCAGAAGACTTTTCTCTGCCTATTTCGTCTCCTTAAGGGGAGTTTCTCACTTGTCTTGTTCTTTGTGCCCAGGTGAGTCTTAGGCTGAGCCTGAACGTGGCTAATTCAATTTTCATCTGCGAGGACAGACTCTGAGCAGCTAGCACTGGACTGGCCATGAGGAGGACAAATGTGCGAGCTCAAAGACCTGCCCCAGGAAGTTTGCCGCATCCCTTCACATGCTACTGCCTGCCCTAGGAAGGGTACGTCTCCTTCTGTGTCGTGTCTCCATCACCTAGCAGAGTTCTCGGTACACAATGGAATCAGTTATCCTCAAACTGAGAATACATAAAAGAATCAATTTTCGACAAATTAAATGTCCGTGCCTTGAGGGTGCAGGAAATCTGAGTGCAGACGTACCAGTTCTGGGTAAGGGTCAGGATGCAGCAATGTATTTTTCAGTGTCCTAAAAAGGACCTTTTTGGAGTATAACTAGATCCCATTTTTAGCCTTATTTATACAGTGCCTTCACTCCTGGTCACTTGTTATTTCAACAACGTTGAAAGTGACCAAGACAGGAAGAGTAGGACTCGCACTGAAGTACATTTACTTACACTTTGGCTTCCCATTAATTTTAAAATAATTCATTGAATGTCAAATTTCACGGTGGCTCAGGAATTTACAGCAGTCTTTATAACAGGCGGGACCCTTTCTATCTTTTCACGAATGAGAATTCATTGTATTCTCCGTACTTCCATGCCTGGCTGAGGTGGATGAAGGAAATTTCCGCTCACGCGCTGTCCTTCATCTCTCTGGATTTTTCAAAGGGGTGAGATTTAACGTACGCAGCCACTGGTGGTCCCTGGCAAACAGGACAGAGGTTGTTCCAGTCAGAAGCGAGTTGGGACCAACCAGCCATCTAGTGAGTTTTTGTGTTATCACCAGATTTTGTTTTTATGGATTGGGGAGGGTTTTTATCTTCTAGAAATCTGTAGCTCCCAGAGTTGAACGTGCAAGCATGAGCTCTCTTCACACTGTCACCGGGTCCCACGCACCCACGCAGCAAGCGCCGCAGACCCTCTGGCAGGGAGGGGTCGCTGCAGCAAGCCCTTCGCCGTAATCGAATATCATCCCACTGCCACTTCACATCTTTTCCGGTCAGAAACATGGAGGCCGTTTTCAACACATGCCTTCATTTTATTACTTAGAAAATGTAGCCAAGGTGTGCGCGTTGGTGGAGTGGTAGGGCAGGCAGATCTGTAGCGAGGCTGCTGACCTTCGGCCCTCTGAGTCCAGGTCCACCTCCCTTTGTTCAGCGGCCACTCCACACACCCTAGGCAGATACGTGGCTTTGCACCCAGAAACTTACCTGAAGGACACAAGGCCTTTCTCAGCCTATTTCTAACACGAAAAATGAGAATGGCCTGATGTGTGTCCCCACGTCTGTGACACACTTGGCACAAAGACACATGTGGTCACTAGTCCACTCCTTTTCCCTTGAATCGAAACGTCCCCTTGGTGATCTCACTCCAGACTGTTTTCTTGAACCTTTCCTGACTGGAATCTTGCTAATGTTGACAGCTGTCCCACCCCACCCCCTTCGCCAGATCCCGCTAGCAGGAGAGGCTGCTTGTCGGAGG
Source organism: Ctenodactylus gundi (assembly GCA_004027205.1). Classification (NCBI taxonomy): domain Eukaryota; kingdom Metazoa; phylum Chordata; class Mammalia; order Rodentia; family Ctenodactylidae; genus Ctenodactylus; species Ctenodactylus gundi. Next base: position 929,709 of record PVKB01000027.1, read on the forward strand.
AGATGAAAGATGGCAGGAAATGGGTGTTTGGGGACCAGTTCTTTGGTGACATGGACTCTGCAACCCTTTCTTCGCTCTCCGTACCCACTCCCTCTCCGTCGCTCCCTTCCACTCCCTCCTCGCTCTCTCTGAAATGGTGTGTGCCTCCAGTAATTTACATAATACTCTTCTGACACCTTTCCTTTAGTCATCAATCACAGCACCTTCTCTCAGTCTATCTTTTGTCTGAGCATGTCTCTTCTTTATCAGGCCATGCACAAAAGATTAATTTCACAGTTTTTCTCCCTTCTTTCTTTCCTTGCAAGATACAAAGCTCATGAAATGACAGAAGCCAGATAATGAAAACAACAATGCAAGCAATTTTTTTTTTGTTCTTGCAAGTTGGATCTCAAGATACTTTTTCTAACCTCATTGTGTGCCATCTGTCTTAGAAAAGGTCTGCTCTGTATTTTTTTTTAATACCTTTCTGATGCTGCTCAGTAGACTACCTGAGGGGGAGAGGGGCACAGATTACCTATTTAAATCAGGTCAGAGGCTTTGGTTCTTCAAGATCTTTGGAACAATTAAAGCAAGGGGCCCAGCTTTAATGGTAGCATGGACTACTGCACAATGCCCACGCCCCAATTAATATTAATGAGGTCTTATGCACAGCCAATTTATGACATTTGATTGACTCACCCAACCACCCTTCAATCTGTCTTATAAAGTGAAATATATGGTGAAGAGGCTCTTATTTGCATATGCATATGTTCTTAATATTAATTAGGCTAATGGAAGTAAGAACTTGAAGATAATATGGGCACTGGCAAGGAGGAAAAAAAATCTACCACTTACGAAACAGAAAATTATCCCATGTACTGTCCCTGCACTTGAACAAACGAAGTTGAACAGGAAGATAAGAATAACCTGGACTCATGAATCCCCTTTTATTCTTATGTTCTGTAGGCCTTATAGTTTCAAAAAGTAAATGCACCCTAAACATTAGTGTTTTTATCTTATTTTCTCTCATTGAAATTGGAAAGGGGTAAGTAGATTATGGAATAATTTACACAAACAAAAGCCTAGTTCGACTGTGCCCTGGGGGCTGTGGGCCGGGTCTCTTCCTACAGGTAGGGAAACGCTGTGGCTTCAGCAAGAAACGCAGTGTCTCTCAGGAATTCCTGTGGAGTGAAGGACAAGGGTCTGTGTCAGGAGGAATTGTGCCCACGAACATCTGCATCAGCAGGGTCACCGATGGAATTTGTCCCCATGGTGGGGCAGCTGGGAGAACCCCTTTGATGTAGACTAATTAAGCCTGGAGAAAAGTATCGAAACCTTGTGGATTTTCGTATTTGGGTGGGGAGGAAACATACTTGGGTTTACCCTTCTGCCATCCATTGCAGAGCTCAACTGCGAGAATGTTTGACCCCAGTATTCGATGGCAAACTCACCTGCCATATGCCAAGAGGACGTGAAACCCAGCTGCCCAGCAGGCTTTGGGTAGTAGAACAGTACCTGGCATGTGGCTTTGCTTCCTGGCACCCACAATGATAATCACTGTAAATAATAATCATGACTATGACTTGAGCGCTTATTCTATACTAAAATATTATGGAAAGCACATTTCATATTCTTTCTTCTGCCAACTCAGTGAAATATGAATTTAGATTCCTAGCCTAGAAATCCTTATTCTTGAAACCTGAATCTGGGAGATTACGAGACATAACCAAGGTCACACAGCGGGGAATGGTGAAGCCCAGATCCACCAGGAAGAGAGTCGTGAAGTTGTGAAGTCAGAAGTGTGATTTCTTTCCCTAGGTCTTTCAAGGTCAAGCTCATTCAAGCTTGTTGTGTGCTGAAAGTAGCTCAGCCTATTTTCAATAAATCAGCGAAGGCCCATGAGAAGAGAATGCTCTGTGCTTCCTCATGAGAAAGCCAACGGTATGACTAATATCAAGATGCCTATGTAAATAGCTATATTAAACAATACAAATGATTATTTGTTCTACATAGCTGAATGTGGGAAATAAAAAATGATTAATTGACAAGTCGGTAAAATGCCTTAGAACAACAGTCATTTATTTATATTCAACATTTTTTAGCAAAATGGGAGTGGTCCCATGTACAGAATGAAGAGTGGGACAAGGACAGGGAGATTTGTGGGGCCTATGTCAGGGAACACCCGAAGTGGTACCACATGGGACGGGCAAGGAGAAGGGTCCTCCAAGGGTTGGCACGCCTTGCCTGCTGTCCCCATCCCGGCTCGTCTTCTCCGATACCCCAAGGCTGGGCCCAAGGAAAGCCTATAGCTCTGATAGCATTCCTTCTGATATTAGGGCCTATGACGCCCTTGGCTGACTCTGTGGTCCAAGCTGACGTGGCTTTTTGCGTCTCTGTGAGTAGGCCTTTCGGGGAGAAAGGGTGGAAGAGCAGGGAAAGGTGAGGGAGACCCTTGATGGGGTAAAGGAAAAGCCACCCCACCTTCTCAGGGGTGCCAGGCTCATGCTAGGAAGGGTGGGGACCACACCCGTGAGCCTTTGCCTCTGACAGCAATCTATTCTGCCCACACTTGTTACTTAAAAAAAAATCTCTATTGCAGAGAACGCTTTGACTACATCAGAAAGATGTGACCGGTAGTCAAGGAGAGTGTGTACGAGCCAATCACGGTACTGATGTGCTGTTTTCTCTATTCACATTAAATGTGTGTTCAGGAAACACGAGCTTGTTTGCAGAGGGACAGTGGAGGAAGGAGGCTGCAGGAGGGAAGGATGCTAGTGCGTCTGCGTGCCACGCCATGGCCGCTCGGCACGCGTGCAGTGCGGGCACTGAGCCACCTGCCGGGGTCGCACCCTGACCCCCGCCGGCACTGGGAGCCTTGGCCCTTCAGTGCGGTACGCTTATGTCAGGTGCTGGTGCGATTTAGGCAGGTGTGCCACGCTGGGTACAGAGTAAGTGCTTGCCACACCACACGTCAGCTCTCCCTACCTCTCCCGGCGGGCTCCCCGCCCGCTAGGCACAGCGAAGCCCTGCTTTTTCCACGAGGGATTCTTGGAATTCACTGAGAATGTTCCTTTTCAGTGAACGCGTCTTGCTCTGGCCTCTCACTTACTAGTTGCTGGAGATAAGAGGGCCCAAGGTGACCGCTGCTGTCCCGGAGTTACGAGGTGGCCGGGCAGAAAGCCATTTGACTGCGGAGCACGGCGGGTGTGCTGAGTGGTCAGAGGGCAGGTTGATGGGCATCCCAGTGGGGGTGAAGCAGGGAATTGCCCCAGGGTAGATGCACCCCAAAACGCGGACCTGGATCTGAAGGGCAGGCAGAGTCTGTGGAGGTGGGGGGGGGGGGCAGGACAGGGAGGACAGAGCACCACCGACCAGCTGCCACAGGCGAAGGGCACGGCCCAGGAGCGGCTGGACAGAATCAGGAAGGAGGGCGGCAGGGAAGGGCAGAACCAGGCCCACAGGCACCCACGGCACTGGGCAGGCGGGTCGGCGCGAGTCCGGCCGGCTGGGCGTGCTGGGGCGTGGGGTCACGGGTCCATTCTGGGAAGATGGCACACCCTGGCAAGGGTGGGGGGGCAGCACTCGGGGGTGGTGAGAGCGCTGCTGCCTGGGGAGGAAGAGGGTGGGCAAGCCAGCCACCTGCGCCCCCTGGCTGGGCAGGCCCCTGGAGACCACCTGGCAGAGGGCAGGCCTGTGCGTCCCGGACAGGGTGGATCTTCTTAAAGCTAGACGTTTCTCGAAGCGCGCCAGAAGTCCGGGCCTGGAACATTTTTGCTTTACCTCTCTGACTCGGTTCCTGCCGCTGCCTGCCAGGAGGGAAATGCGTCTCAAGAGAGCAGGCTGGGGACCTCTGTCTCCTCACCTCCACCGGGAAGGTGCACTTGCTCTGACTGTGCGGCCCTCAGCGCCAGCACGCAGTGGGCACCATGCAGTGCACAGCAGCGGGCCGCTCAGGCGTAGGGCTTCCTCCTGCTCAAGAGGGACCGGGCTCGGGCGGAGGGGCGGGCACTGCCATGAGCCTCTCCAGTGACTCCCAGTCTGTCCGCGGTCCTGAGGGCCGCTGCCTGGGCTTGGCGCAGCGGCCTGTCAGGCTTCAGACTCAATCTTCCCAGCCTGCGGGTCGCCACGGGGACCAGCATTTGGGAAGCAGGACGCTTATGGAATCCATTTTGGGTTTGGCATCCAGAACAAAGAAGCCAGCCAGGAACGGAGCAAGGAGGTGTAAATGCGGCCCAGGGCGCAGGGCTACGCGGTGCCTCCTCGCTGACCCTGACGGGGCGGGCCAGAGGGCGGGTGCTGGCGGAGGCTGATCATAAGGAGATCCTTAACCCCGCCGCGAGCCCAGAGAGGGGCCGGTTGTGAGCGCCCTGTCCCTGGCAGCCACCCCTCGGAGATGAGCAGGGGCCTGCGCTGCGCTGCTGGCACGGGGTGACGATGGGGTGTGGCATGTACGCGGGGCGGCACCGTCCCGTCCAGGGCGTCTCACCCCAGGGCGCTCGGGACAGGCTGGCCAGCAGCGCCCCAGCCGTGGACATGGCACCCCAGCTCCCGCCTGCCCAGCTCCCGCTCCGGGGCCCTTCGCCTGGCACACCCCCCAGGGACCCCTGCTCTAAAATACGCCGTCCTTCCTATACGGGGGCACCCTTCAGGCGGCAGATACTGCAGTAATCACTATATAACGGAGCAAACACGATACTCTAACCCGAAACGGTCCGCAGGGTGCTTTCAACGTGGGCCTGGCCACGAGAAGCCGCGGCTCCCGTCGTTACCGAGAGGGTCCTGAGCGAGGCCCCCATCTCGTTAGCAATTCCCCCTTTAATAAATCGCTTCCTTCTCGCCTTTTCCTAAACTGCCCTTTCAGACTGCCAGCCGCAGCCCGGGGTTTTGTTTTGAATTTGATTTTTACTCAGATGAATGCAAACACGCTGCGCCGGGCGGGCTACCATTCCAAGCCTCGCAGGCGTGCTGCAATCGGGCAGAGGGCGGGCGATTTTGGGTCGCCTACACCAGCTCCCACCTGCGGGCGCTTCTGGAGTGGGAGTCTGCGGGCGAGGCCCTCGGGGGCCACGACGATGGCAGCCGGCAGCGGCGTGTGCGCTTGGGTTCCGAGCCATTTCTGAGCCTCTTCGCTGCGTGCTGGCTTTAGGCTCAGGGAGGCAGAGGACAGGGGTGCGTCCTGATCCTGGGCAACTCCCCCAGAGGGGCAGGAAGGGGCTGGGCGGCGGTGAAGACCCAAACTTGATGGCTGCTCTGCCGGGTCCACAGCACCCACGTGGCCCGCCCAGCCCGGAGCCTGACGCGTTTCCTCTGACGCCAGACCCTCGCACCTGCTCTACCCCTCGTTCCGCCGTGGTCAGGGCGGTGCTGCCCTCCCCTACGCCCAGATGCCGCCCCACCGTCCTCAGACTAGCGCGCTTGGAAAACAGCTCCTGTTCCTCACTGCTTCTCCGGCTTCTCCCCTCACGCCCCCCGAGCTGCCATTCTAGGCGTGCTGAATCATGTCTTACTTCCGTTTTACCGTTTTAGCCTTTCCGACTCATACTTCGTGCTGTCGGGTCCCCTTCGTGCTGTGTTGAGTCCTTTCTTTCTGCCCTGGACAGCCTTATTCAGTTAGTTAGTTCAGAGAATTAAGCCCAGGCCTTTGCGCTAAGCTAGATCTCTTCCCCCCCACCCTTACTTTATTATTATTATTTTAAATACAGAGTGTTCTCTAGTCACTAAGTTGCCCAGCCTGGGCTCAAACTTGAGATCCTCCTACCTCACCCAGAGTTAAAGAGATAATTGAACTCGACTTTTAAAAAACATCTCTGATGAACAAGGACTATAAACCTGGAAACAAGGATATTTGGAACTCATTGAGCACTGAGTAGGGCATCATGTGCATTGTCGTATTTGATCACCGCAAAGTGCGCGCATGAAAGTCTGATGACTCATCCTGTTGAAGAAGAAGAGGAAAAGAGGAAGAGAAAAAAAGACAGGTGCGTTGAGCTTAGTAGCCTGCCCAGGTTTCGCAGCCCGCCTGCTGAGGGACTTCTCCTCGGCGGTGATGACTGGCAGCCTGCAGTCCTCTGCGTGGAAAAGATAGTCCCGCCTAAGCGCCTCCTCCACACGCCTGAAGGACGGGATGTTTGCAGGTGGTGTGGAGACCCACAGACCGGGAGTTTGCACTTGATGCACACTTCCGGTTGGTGCCATGATGCTGCGGTATGGGGTCCCCCTCCGAGCGTCAGGCCTAGTGCTGAATGTCTGAATTCCACCCCTCAAAACCTCCTACCAACTTCTTTCCCTACTTACTTATGAGTAGGTAATATTGATTGATTTACTGAATATTTTTTCCAGTCCAGTAAGGCCAAATTTTGATGACAAAAATAATCCTTTAAGCACTAGCTCTCCAAGGGGGGCCCCCATCTCTACCACACTTTGTCTTTCTGACAACTAATATGTTGCTAGAAATTCCGCGTGATTTTCTGTTACGGAAGTTGCACTCCCATGTCTCACTGTGGTCGCCAGTGCAGCCTTCAGTTGGGCCACGGACGGGGTTCTGAGCAAGCCGCAAACAGCAGCGGGAGCTTGCACCAGTTAGGCCAGCGGTCTCAAGGCCGAGCGTCTCTCAGAGAGACACTGTTTTATGATAAACCACACCCCAATCTGGAATGGTCCCAATACATCTTTACTGGCTTATAATCCCCGGGACAGGGCCCCTGTGTACAGGACCCTTTTTACCTCTTGTGTTCAGAGTGAGTGACCAGTAGGTACTCACTTCCGGAATGACCCGGAAGTGTCAGCGCACTTTCTCTGCCTGTTCTAAGTTCTCGGTATCACAGATGGCTTCGTGCTCAATGCCAGGTCCCGGAAACTCTGTGTGTGCATCCTAATATTTAGCACAATGGATCAAAATCCTGTTTATTGTTTTCTTTTTCAGAGAAGGCTCAGAGACGGGGAAGTTGAATACTTTCATCAGTTTTGCAAGAAACAAAAGGCTGCATTTTCGAAATACCAGCGATTACCAGTCCACAGTGCAGACTCTAGAAGGCTCGTTAGCACTGGCACCAAGCACCTTGCAACAGGGCAGGAACTGCACTCTGAGAATGACCCTGGAAACAGACTCAAAGTCAATGTGCATAATTGCTTACCACAACAGTGGTTGATGTGCCCTGAGATATCCCCTGGTCCCCTAGGCCGAGGCCTAATGTTTGATATTCAGATTTTCTTGATAAATGTCCTAGATGCTTTGCTCCTACCATGTCCCAAATACTTCTGGGTAATACATCTGTGCCTTTCCTCACAATGTAGATACCGGACCAAGTAGAGGAAGGAAAGCCTCAGAAAGCTGTCCCAGCTCAGCCGCCGTGGGAAGGAAGAAAGGCCCAGGATGTGATAGCTACAAGGGGCCGCCATAGTCATCTCTCTGTAGAACATCACTCTCGTTTTAGAAATGAGGAAATAAAGGCCCAGAGAGGTGGAGTGATTTGCTGAAGGTCCCACAGCTAATTAGCAAGCTGAGTCCAAATAAGGGCCCAATTTCGCCTAATGGCAGTTTCTGTACCACAGAAATCCCTGTGGCACGGAGGGGAATGGCTTGTTACTTGCAGTTAACTGAACTCCTGGTGCTGCTTGAATTACGCTGGGTCGCGTCCTCCTGCCTCCTGAGTCCCAGAAGAGGGGCTTTTCCACATTTAAGAATATTCTTCCACTCTCATCCCGGTTTAGTTATATTTCTGTTGCTGCAACTTGATACCCAAACCCCCACGTTGAAGGGGGAAAGGTTGATTTTAGTTCAGGTTCTGACAGCCGTATTCCACTCACACACAGCCCACAGTAGGGGAAGCACATGGCGGAGGCTTCATGGAGAGAAGCTGCTCACAGCCCAGCAAACGGGAAGCTGGGAGAGGGAGGAAGGGTGGAGCTAGCCCATCTGCTTCCAGGTCATGTCCCAGTGTTCCCCCCCTTTGGGGTCAAGCCTCAGGGACTCCTCTCTTCTGCCTGGCCCCACCCCTTGACTGCACACGGGCACCGTTCTACAGCATCCATATGTGTGTGCTTACCAGGGACATTCCAGATTCCAGCTGTAACACGTTCCCTGCCACAGAACTGTCAGCAGGCAGAGTGAACTCCATGAAGTCTCTTTCCTTCACACGTGTTTTCGGGTGGTCTTGTGTCCCTTCTTTTCCAAGGCTCTGAGCTCTGTTCCCCCATGGCTATGTGTGCCCTGAGGCCTCTGCAGCTTGAGTTCTGAGTGGCAGGCTTGGCTGCGTTTTCACAGCTTATCTCTCTCCTGGTCTCTTGGCTTTTGGCTGTACGCTCTGTTAGGTCATTGTCTAGAGAGGATGAAAGGACTGTTGTCCCCCAGGCTCTTCAGCAGTGACTCACAGGAGTAGCCACAACACTGGGGCTTGGGTGCACAGTGGGCCGAGATGGTAGGAGTGAGGGGAAGAGAGGTAAGATGCTCATATAGCATCCTGATTGTTGCCCTCTGTCTACCCACGATCTGATCCCGTCCTAACCCCGATCTGCAGCGTGCACCCCGAGGGTGTCTGCCCTCCCAGAGACACTAAGCACGGCGATGCATCTGTGAGAAGACACAGATTCTGCCACTCAGAAGCACGGAAGAGAATGGCACAACCCGGAACATGCTGTTGCCGCCCAGCTGGGAGCTGCGGGGCCACGTGCAGGCCACAGTTGCCACGGTGGTTAAGGAATATTTTTCTTAGGAGGTGGTGGTCAAGGGAAAAGTGGGCTGGTGCCGGAGACTGAAGTGCCACAGAGCATCTGGGGGAGGTGTGCAGGGAAGTGATACCTTAGGAGAGGATGCAGCATAGACAGGGCCCAAGGTGAGAAGGCTTAGCAGTGAGACCGAATTTCCTAGTAGTTTTGGTTTGAAGTGACTCTGGCCCATGAGTGGATGCAGTATGCTGGCTGGCAAGGCAGGTCTTCGTGTGGAGAGGGGAAGCCAGCCCACGCTCTGGACCAGGGCTCGAGGCTGGTGCAGCCCCCTCCACTTGATCTCCCGAGGTCTAAACTCCAATCCCAGGCACAGATGCTCTTTAATTCTGTTAAGATCTGTGCTTCCCGTCCCCCTGGGTGACCCCTGCCCTCGCGTCTGCCTGGCTATTCTTTCTCCTTCCTTTGTCCTGCCTCGCTGGCCGTGACCCTCCTTCAGGTGTCCGAGTTCCCTCTTCTTCCCCTGGAAAATCTTCCACCAACATTTGCATTTCACCACAAGCAGGACTTAAAAATAAATGCCCATTTCACAATTTTCTTTAGATCAGATAGACTGAGTCCCAGTCCCTTGCTCCCCAGAACGATGGTAAATTCAATCTCAGTGGTTGTCACCCCTTTATCCTCTTTTCCAGAAGTGTCAAGTCTCCTAACAACTGCCCAGGAATGACGGGCTTTGGCATTCGGTTCCTGTGGTTGTTTCAGATCTCCTCTCCCTCTCAGCCCCGGGCCTCTTTGGACTGCATGACTATGACACTGAGGCTTTGCACAGTGTGGGAAAGCAACCCGGGCTGTTACTCCACTGCTCAGGGTCAAGCCCGTTGGGGACAGGTCCCCTCTGAAGTCTTGCTGTACCAGGGGGTGGCACACGGGTCTCTGTCTTTCTAGGGCCTGCTGTCTTCTTGTCTCAGCTTTGGATCGCTCCTGCCTTAGCTTCTTCTAAACCCCCGGCTTCTCCCTGTCATTCTTGGTATCCGCATGGCCTCGGTAGTGAATCTGGGCTTTCCTGGAAAACCGGAAGGAGGGCCACATCCGAATCTTCAGCTTCTACCCTGCTGTATCAATTTGGCTCTGACAGAACACCAACGGCTGAGCCCTCCTGAAGAAAGGTAAGACTTCCCACAGAAACACGGAAAGTGAAACTCAAAGTCAAATTGCTACGTTACCAAAAATCACAATCTCATTTATTCTTTGGATTTTAGATTTACCCAAGTTATCTTTCTAGGAGAACTCTCTGTGCTCATTCCGTTATCTACAAAATGGCAGTAATGATCGTAATAATAGCAATAATTAGTTCTAAGTGTTGTTATAAGAATTAAATTACTCAATACCTGCAAGTTACACACAACAGTACCTGGATCAGAGTTAAGCTCTTAAAAACGGTGAGCTGCCTCATTAGTTATTATCCATTTGACCGTTACCATGCCACTGAGGACTGTAATAATTTTATTATGAGTTTGGTGCTAAGCACGCACACATGATTAAAATCCCTTTCCCATTGCGGTGCTCAACGCGGTCTCTGTGATTCTAACTTGACAGAAGGAGCAAGATTTGTCCCACAGATCCCAGAGGAGAGCCTGCACCCTGAATAACTATTCCAACTATTGCTCACCATATGTCCACGACCAAAAAAAAAAAAAATTTTGGAGGGCAGGAAATGAGCACACATGTGCACGTCTGCAGAGAGTATTCCGTTGAAATCGACACGTAAGACATATTTACCACCGAGGCAAATGCCTTCATGTGTTTGTAAGTAGCTATTTCTGAACATCCAAAAGGGATGAAGAGAGAAGCCAAATTCAGGTGGCATCATGTGTTTGTTATTTTGGAGCAAGGTTATGTGGAAGGAGAGCTTCCCTTATGCCTGGAAAACTTTAAGGGGGAGAAATGAAGTATTTAAAGGTATTTTAATGATCATGAAAGGCACTGGCTTAATAGGGCAGGAAGCTACAGTTCTCTTTTTAGTCCCAGAAGGAAAATAACAAGGCTGTAGCTTAGCCTTCCCCGAAGAGTCATAAACTGGACTGCAAAGAGGCAGCCCCTGGAGACACCCTCCCCGGGTCTTGCAGCCCCTTAACCGTGGGTCTGTCTGCCTGGGTTTCCAATTTGCTTGTTAATTGGAGGCCACAGCACTGTGCTTAGGTATCGGGAACCTGCACAGGGTGTGGGGGAGGTTGCTGTCTCTCTCCGTGTCGGGCTGGGCGCCTGTCTGAATGAACTGAGTTTTTCATTCCTGACTTTTCTTCTCGCTTCTAGACCCTTCGTGGCTGGACTGCCCACTGCTTATCTAATCCTGTCTTTGGTTCTTTTCCTGGTTTTCCCTACAAAAGTCCTCCAAGCTTTCTTTCCTCTTCCAAAATCACACCGCTGCAGCTGACTCTTGTCGTGTGCAGTGGTTTCATCCCATGAAGTCACCAGAAACACCAAACCACTGCTCTTGGGGACATGGACTCCTATGACCATTTTGCCATGTCATTTTGGCAGCTTACTAATACAGAGCCTTGTTTTATGTGTGGCTTTTAGAGACACATTATAAGCTATCAGCTGAGCCCTCTGGGGTTCATCAGTGCTCTAGAGATTAATGAAAGCACTGCTTTGTGGTGTGCAGGTCCTGAGGACTCTGTCCTCTGCTTTTATCTTCATTGTCCCAACCTGTGGGCCTGGATTGTGAGCCTAGAAGCTTCCCTTGCCCTTCTCGTGAGAACCCTACCTACCACAGCAAATGCTGGCCGTCTTATTTCTTCTATCAAAAGATCTCATATTTCCCTTTCACCATCATTTACTCTGACACGGGGTCATTTTTAAATAGTTTATTTTTCATCACCCAGATTCCTTTTGTTTCCAGGACAACTTCATTCGCTATTGAACAGAAACATTCCTTGGAACTATGGTAGAACCCTCAGGCCAGTGTGTTAAGGACAGATCTTGCAGACACTGTGTGAAAGTTGTCAGCCAACTGTGAGCCTGGCTTGCGTCAACCCTTTTCTGACAGCCCCTCCAATGTGCATCCCGTGGAAGACACTAGAAAGAGCCCAGATAGAGCAATTTCAATTGAAATGACCTGGTCATGAAGGGCTGGCATGGTTTTATAGAATACTGGACATCTCAAAGCAAACAAACAAAAAACGGAATAAAATAAGAGAACGTCGAGCAGAAGACATGAAGATGGCGGCATTTGCCTCTAGATTCTTAAAATTCTTTTACAGTGGAATCAGTAGTCACTTCTCTGGATGTATCTGAGCACTCCTGGGTAAATACAGCTCTCACGGTATGAGACTTTTTCTCCGACAAAACGTTTGCCTCAGCCTACTTCTCCCCCAGTCTCTGTTTCCTTAATTTCGCAGCGAGGAATCGGTGTGCCCAGGACACATCCATCTCTCGTCACCTCCATCTTTAGTTCATCTCAACAAGCAACGAGAGCTCCCTCCTTCCTGCAGGGTGGCAGAAAGGGGAGGAAGTGTACAAGCTAATTCATCTCAGCCTGTCAGTTGCTGTTAGGACACAGGCAGTGGAGGGTGCATGCTCCTCCTCAGTCATCAGCAAGCTCCAAACCAGAGCTCTGCCCCTCATGCAAAGCACATCTCGTGGCCCATGAGAGTGGGCATTGCATGTTTTCTGATTTCCAGCGCAGCCTGGGATGAGATCTAGAGCCTGTGCGTCCAGCTGCTTTCTATAAGAGCTGAGCAAAGTGAGGGTGGAAAGGCCATCACTGTCCCGTGGTGGGGTGCTCACCGATACTGGTGGCATGTTGGAAAGCTTCATTTCAGGTATGAATGTGAGGCAAGCATTGCAGGTGACAGTTACAGCAAATCAGAGTGCCGTGGACTGTTCCAACCTTCATCCGCATTATGTTATAGCAAATGTCTCTTTAGGTAAGGCAGCATGTGCAGAGTCAGATGGAGTACTCTGGGCTGCAGCTCTGCTCAGGAATAAAGGGAGCAACCCTGGAGAAGCGGGATACGGCTTGTGGGTGAGATCACTCAGCTAGCCAAGTCACTCAAATATCCTCCCACCACCCTCTTGGAAACAGAGGGTGACTCTGAGTCCACTATTTCTTAATGTCAGAGTTAAAGAAAATCAAGTTGCATATTGATTGCAACTTTGGACCGGAGCTGGGTGTGGAAGACATCGCTGGGTCTGACCTGGTGTGTAGCCTCTCTAGAGCAGAACGCTCAGGGGTACACAGAGCAGGGGCTGTCATGTCTGAAAAACTAGTATGCAAACTGGGCACATCTTGTATTTTAGCTTTGAGGAATCTAAGCGTAAGATATTGCATGGCAAACCTCATGCTCAGTGTCTAGCAAAACCTGGCTTCTGGATCTTGGCCCACTCAGCAAAAGTGGGGCTGCTCACACATGAATGGAATGTGCTTTATGTCAATAAAGGCATGCCGATGGCCACAAAAATTCCATCTCCTGATATCTACTTTTCATAAGCCAGTAAGGGCTTGATTATAGTCACTGAGCGCAGGTATTCGTATGGTTGTCTTGTGTTTCCTACCTCTTAACAATTTCAGGATTGGAGGGGTTGATCAGTATCACAGCAGAAAACAATCTGACATTTCATAGCCATGTACTAAGCCACTCCTCTACGGTTACTTCCGGAATCTAGAGAGTTCACGTGGGTCTCAGCTGGGTCCTCGTAGCAGACGAAACAAGGGAGTTTACATGAACCCACAGAAAGAAGAGCCTGAAGAGTCCGAACTAGCTTTATCTTCTCCCGGAGTTGAGGAATAGTGGTTGCAAATTTGATATCAACAGGCTCAGAGATGTCAAGCAACTGGTGCAGAGGTACATGACCTCGGAGGGTTTAAATCTGTTCCGAAAAGTCACACCTGAACTCTAATACTGCTAAGAGTTGAAGGAGGGATTCACAGCTTTCCCCTTCAAATGCGTGCAACCAAAGAAAGGACATCCTGGCAGCTTCTCAGAATCTTCTGTTTTTGTTGTTGAACATGACTTCTATGTCAAAGTTAAATGGGAAGGATTTTTCTCCATGGTATCAGCTTGGCCTCAGTGAAGTTATTAGTGGGTCAGGTGGGCGAGTAAGAGGGACGGTGGCAGTGGACTATCTTAGGGGGCCAAGGACAATAGGAGGAATGGGCAGGCTGTTCCGGAAGGGACAAGGTATAGTGACCCAGAGGGTCTCTCGTCACAGCTACTCAACTCTGTTATTGTAGGGAGAAAACATTGTTCTGTATTTGGACCACGGGCCATGGTTTACTGACCCTTGATTGATGTGTGATCATGCTGAAATAATACTCTGGTTCCCTTAAAAAGCAGTAACATTCCCTCTAGCATTCAATACTGAAAAGAGCTTCCCATAGTTTTTCAGGTCAAATTTAAAGAACAGGAAAGAGAAGTTGGGATCGCTCCAGTGTTGAAGTATAGCGCTATTGCTTTGTACAAAATCACATTCTCTTCTTACGATGTAAGTTGAACGTGTGCCTACAGAGACATCAATTCCTTATGAAACTCGTGAGTGCAAATGCGAATGAGCACAGATACGCTAAGACTTGGCAACACCAGATACACATTCTCCAATATGCCTGGACACTCGTGAGCCTGTGCACGCAGATCTCTCAGGATTCCATCTGGCTTCACTCCCACACAGGGTACCTCACTCAACTTTTTAAAACATCACAGCTATGCTTAGAAAGTCCTCAGGTACCCCACTCTTCCCCTGCTTCCTTTTGTCTATTGTTGCGAACAAATGGGATTGTTGACACCAGCAGAAATATTATTGTGCATCCGAAGGGTCTTTCCCATTCCTTTTTTCTCCCCTCTGCTCCCCACCTCCCCCTCAGCCCCGCTCCTCTTTTCTCCTTTCCTGCCTGTCCTCTCCCACCCTGTCTCACTTGCAGCGCCTTGAGCAATGGCCAAAGGGCAGCCATTCTCCACTTTGCCCTCCAGGGGGCCCAACAGGGAGAACCTCTTCTGCAGGCTCAGAACCGCATAGGAAACTGATCGGCACTCAGGGGCCCATGCACAAGGGTCACCTATAGTGTGCTGCTTTCAGAAGAACAGCCCTGCAGAGGCTGCAGAGGCCCAGCTGCTCACTGTCTACGTGGGGCAGGTTGCCGGGAGAACCCAGGGGACTTCCTTTCTGCCTGCTGAGTGAGGAGGAAAGCAGAGCTGTCTGATTGCAGTGGGTTTTACTCTTGGTCTCACGGGAAGACTTGTCCTCAGTTTTTTAACCATACTGGAAGCATAGAACTGAATGTATGTAAGGATGCAGATAGGTGTAGTGATGTCTTCGAGGGATGCCGTGACTTTGCCTTGAATCTGGGGCTGGGCTACCGTAGGGACATGCTGGTTTTCTAGTCGATCTCACTCCAAAAGATTAAGGTCTATTGGCCAGATCCAAAGGAGATCAACCTTTGTGGCTGGCTTTGAAGTGTCAGGGCAGGTGGATGCTGACGGTCCTTCTGGGCGCGCTGGGCTTGATGCCCCTTGTGGCTCTGCACGGGGCACTGTCACTTCCTGCCCTGCAGATAAGGTGGGAATGTGTGACACGCGCTCAGCTCCAAGGGGTGTGGGACTTCCTATCGATACGGAATATCTTCAACTCCTCGGGTCCTGGATTTGGGATGGTGAAGCTAAAAATAAATATCAGGTCAAGATAGGGATGGAACGTCGTCCCTGTTTTTGCAAGATATGAAAACAATAAAAGTGTTCCCTCTAAGCACTGTGTGTACGTAGACTCCTATAACCCTCCCCACCACTGTAGGCAGCAAGTAGTGTGCATGAAGCCACCTAGAGGAAATTAGCTTGTTCAAGATCATTCCACTGGGGGAAAAAGCTTCCTTCCTAGAGGTCGGAAGGGTTTTTGGCACGAAAAGGTTTTTGCACAGGTCTTGGGCAGCTTCTGTCAGGAAAGTCAGCTCTTGCCTCTGCCTGTGCGGTGCCAGGCTGGGCATACATTCCTGCACTCAGCACCAGCCCATCCTGGTGGTGAATGCGCCTTTCAAAGGCACACAGCTCCTCTGTCTCTGACCTCCCCAACCGTGGCTGCATCTCCAGTGGCTTGGGTTGCCAGGTCCCTGCCGCCTAAATAATCTAGCAAGAACACACTGTGTACTGGTACTGACTGCCAGAGGCCCTGTGTAGACCTGCGACTTCTTGTTTAGAGTGCCAGGCGGGAGCTGGAACCCATCCCGCCCTGCCCGCTGGCCCAGCTAGGCTCAGCCAGAGGGAATGCCATTATATCTTCCTACCACTAAAGCACAATAGAATGTCTTTCCAATATGGTCTCCATTTTGTATTAGATTTTTTCCTCCTGTTCCAGAACCCATAAACAGCTGTCAATAAGTGGGAATCGAAGGAAAGGCCCTGTGGCCCAGGGGCATCTTGGCATGATGAAAGGGTTGAGTTCTGTCACTTGCCAGTTGTGTGAGGCTCACAAGTTGCGTGACCCCTGTGAGCCTCTATTTCTATCTCTTCATAAGAAAAAGCAGGACAGCAACGCTGCCTCCGAGGCTGTTTTAAACTTAAGCAAGATTTGCAGCTAAAAATGATTAGCCTGGGCACGGAGCCTGTGATGTTTAGGTGCTAGTTCATAATTTCTGCTTATTATTGAGCTTCAGGGAATGGGAGGCACTGTGGGCTGGGGGTGAAGGTGAGCCTTGTGGGTTCTAATTGTCATATAGCAAAGGACAGTTCCTAGAATAAGGGAAAGCCCAAGGCACAGAGCAGGCTAGTGTGGGGGAGGCCGTGTGCGGGACCAAGGCTTTCTAGTGGCTGGTGAGAGAGGCAGGGGCAAATGTGGTGGGGAGAAGAATAGGATATGGGAATTTAAAAAATTCATCTTATTGTAGGTGCAGCTTGGTATCCTATAAGGTAAGTTGTTGAGACTCATTCAAAAAGCATGGGAACCTGGTAAAATGTCTTACCATGGTATTGAGGAAAGATTAGTCAGGAAGCTGAGTGTGGAAAAGACATGTGGCAGAGACCGACATGAGCTGGTCAAAGCCAGTTTTCCTTTCACCTGTGCCTACAAGTATAACACACACCCTGGCAAGGCGAGGCCATGTGACTCAGCCCTGGCCAATGAAATGATACTGTAGGACGCTTGTGTAACACCCAGACCAAGTCTGTAGCAGACGATCCTGCACGTTTCTTTCCCTGTTAGTGAGAAGCAAACAATCTGACATAGCCTTAATGTTCCACGGGATGGGGGCAGAGGGGTACAAGTTACAAGGAACCAGGGTCGCCAAATGACCGTGGAGATCAGACTTCCACACGCAAGGCCAGAATTGGTTCACATATACCTCTGCAGAATGCACGCGGCCAAAACAAGCGTCTGCTGAGTGACGTGACCCAGGGGGAGGGGCTACTTGTTACCACACTTAGCTTGCCCTGACCACCACAAGCTCAAGGAAAAAGACCAAAAGAAGAAACTGAGCTGTCACAGTGATTCACGCATGAAACGCAAAGCTCAGATAGCTTGGTAGGGGGTGTGCTGACAGTAAGTGGAAAGCGTTCTCTTGGGCAGCACCACATGACCCAATGTCTAATTAGATGGGGACTGTGTTGGATGAAGGAGAGAAGTTTGAGAAGTTGCGTTTTAATCTAGTGACTAAGAAAATAGCGGTACCACTGACATAAATTGAGATGTCAGAAGAGGAGACAGTCTGGGAGAAGATCACAAGAATTGTCCCATTTGTGGTGGGTTTGGGACAATAGTATAAAAGGCTGTATTCAGACAAAAGTCCTGCTACTCTTTAATAGGATGATTACCCATTAAGGCCCATAATTCTCAGTGTGGGCGGTCGCGCTGGGCTCTGCGGGGTCAGTAGCCCAGGCCTCTGCTCACTGACTTGTCTGCTCTGTCTCCTATAGGTGGAGTCAACCCAAGATATCACTGAACATTACGAAATGGTCCTGGGGTCGTAGAGAATCCTCCTCAGTCGAGAAATGCGCATCTAGAGAAAAATTTAAGGTGAGTGCGAGTGTGCATGGTCTGGCTTCTAGGAAGAAATATGTCTCTATCACCAGGGTGTTTTTAGTTGTACAGGTTTTGCAAATTGTCAGAGGTCAGCAGCCCGGCACATGCCCCTTGTAGGTGTCTCTAGGGTCTTAGGCCTCTCTCAAGGCCAAGAGAGACCTGGATTCTCTGAGGCTTGTGTGTTTGCTTCAGTATATTATCAACCGAGCCGGTAACAGAGCTTCCCGAATGGCACGAGCAAGTCTCCCGGACGGCAACGGGCAGCGTGGTCTGGGAGGACTCCTTTTTCATTTCCTATGCTTTATGATTTTTTCTGCTTTTGCTTTTCAAAGGGCATTTTTACAAGCTAGTATTTTATATTGCACTGCCTGTACTCTGAAAAAAAAAGATAAATATTTTCAGAGGCATAAGCTCCCATTGAGAAAAATGTATCCCTTATGGACGTAGCCATTTTGACCTCATTAGCTGAGTAGATCAGAAGGAATTTGACAAATAGGGCCCTGTATGTCCAGGAAGCCCCCAAGGGAGCTGAGAGTTGGCACCACTGGGGGCACACCTTTGGCTGTCCCAAAGGGCTGCAGCAGGAGGCTGAGGGAAGTCTAGTGAGCAGGTCCATCGATGAGAGAGGCCCAGGAAAGTGACCTTGCTCTTGGTTCTCAACTCCAGGGTCCCATTTAGTGGGAGTAGTGAGAAGAGACTGGGGGGCAGGTTCAGAATTCTACAGAGGCTCCAGGACCACCCCAGGGAAGCTCATACACAATGCAAAACCTGCAGTAGGTAACTATAGCCGCTTTTCCCTGGAGGGCATTTCCAAGGCTTTATTGGATAAGAGAATGGCCTATTTCTTGTAGTGTGAGGAAGACTTTCCCAATTTTAGTGCTAAAAGTCTCATAACTCAGGAAATTCTTCAGTCCCCAACTTCCTAGGGAGGTTTGGTCCCTCTGCGTAGAGGAATGAACCCAGGTGGGAGTGATTTGTGTCAGGAGGAAAAGGCCCAAAGCCGGCTGTTCCCAACACCTGTTTCCAAATGTAAGACATTCAGCCTTTTGGTCTTCGGGTAAACTTCCGTTTTATTTTGGGTCCTGAATTCCAGTTCAAGATTTATTATTAGCTGAATGAGTTCAGATAACTCACGTAACCTGTCTGCACCTAAGCTTTCTCATCTGTAATTCTGGAAAATTTTCTTTACTTTCACATTAGTTGTATAAACTGAAATAGCACATGTAAACAAACCTACCGGCACGTGTTGCCTGCCACGCTGTAAACAGTAAGTGATGGTTATTATTATAATTACTCTGCAGTTCCCAGGACCCTTTATTGGTGAAGAGTGGCTCCTGAGAAAAGTGATCTCACAAACCACTCGTGGCCAACGATCAGGTCGGTGACGACCCTCAGCTACTTGGATCACGTGCGTCCTTTCGGTGGTTGATGGCACCATGTACCATGAAACACTTTTCCTACTTGGCTTTCGAGATTCTACGCTGGTTTCATCCCCTCTGCAGTCCGTTTCATTAGGTCCTCCTAAACCCCTGACCTCTGCTTTGAGGCAGAGGTAGAGAGGACAGAGGTGGTTGGTTTTAGACCCCAGAAATTTTGGGGTTTGTCCACCGATATTCCTTAACTTTAAAGCCTATATTTACACGAAAAGTTCTGAAGTTTCACCTGCTCCTACAACGTCTCCTCTTAGAGTCAGTATCGAGCACTTGATTTTTCTCTTAGCACCGTGCACTAGATCCCTCTGGTTATAGATTTGACAAAATGGGCATCAGGCTTGTGTCTTCCTTCTGTCTGATGATAATGAAATGACACTGTGCTATGTGTACTTCTTGTCCGTCCTTCTATCCCTTCACCTTGTTTGGGTCCTCAAAGAATGCCCACTCTCAAGCCTTCTTGGTATACAAGACTCCATGTCAGAGACCCAAGCTGTCTTTCCTGGCAGCATGAGGGACCACGGCTAAAAGAAATCAGCAATCTCTTCTTAAGTAGCCATGGCCAGAACATTGTGGTGACTCCCATTCTGCCCAGGGACGTTGCCTTTATGATTTATTTATCTTGTGTTTACCCTGTTTTATTTATTTTTCTTCTTAAATTTCAGGTAGAATGATAAAATAATTGACTTTTAAACTAAAATTCAATCTACATGATGTGATACTGTACAAAATTTTAACATCATGATCTTTTACAATTTTTTGAGCATCTTATTTATAGAACAAGGTGGTGATACAAGTAATAAGTGAGTAGTAAATGCCTCAGATATTTGTGCTCTATTCTTTCTAAATATTGCTTCTTTGAAGGTAAATATAATATTTAGAAATAACCAATTGAAGTACATAAATATTGGTTTAAACTTCCTGTGTGGACTTGGACATATTACTTAACGTCCACAAGCTATGCGTCACCAATTTATAGAATAAAGGAATCATATTTTTCAGTCATCAAGAGTTTTTTTAATTCTTATATTCAGCTATCTGAAGATGAGGTGATTTTCTTACAGTTCAAATATTTATCATGATCTTCATGTTGTCACCTGAGTATTTTTCTTCAGCGGCTATGCGTGTGCATAAAGGTTGTGTGTGTACATGGGTGCACATACATGGATGGAGGTGGGAGCAGACAAGTTTGCAGGATTGCAAGCTGACTTCCAGGCATCATCGCATTTCATGTATGTTTTCAGGCAAAACCATACCCAAGCTATCTTGCCAGGCGAAAAACTTGTATACTTTGAAATATACACCTCTTGGAGATTTTTGGTTTTATTTGTGTTTATAAAAAATTTCCTCCTAAGGTGAAACTAAACTTTCACGTCATCCTCCAGTCATAGTCTTTCTTAGTCTTCTTAGAAGCGGCTGGGTGCACAAAAAATGAAACATATAGCTTGCAAATATGTATCAGCTCTGTGAGAAGGAGTGACACACACTCTGGTAAAAAAAACAGTAAAAATCTCCACTGGCAAAGAGTAATAATAATAATTACAATAATTTAAAAAGAGGGTGAAAAAGAAAAGAAAAAGAAGGAAGTCTACCCATCTGCCTACTCACCTGTCTACCTACCTTGTGTCCAGTCATATATCTACGTATCTAAGAGGCCTGAAGAACAGGCACTAGCATTTTCCTGTGTTGTGTAGGTTCCACTGTTATTTGCTGTTTCTGTCTTTAGAGGCAAAGAGATGTCGGAGGCGCTCATCCATGCTAATACTAGACACACCACCAAACAAAAACTCACACAGAAGTGTGAATTTGAGGGCCATTTAACACTGTAAATTTCCCCCTTGTATAACAATTATGGAAACACGCATGCTAATTGACAGTGCCACGCGCCACCGTGAATGTGAGCAGTGTTCAGTCGTCCTCATAATTCCTCCCTTTGTGGCTGATGGCAAGCCTGTCCAGAGGATGTCACTCGCTCTTACACAAGGAAATGTCTTCTAGCTTACGTCCACACCCGGCTCAGTGTGCCCAGACTTGAGTTTTGGTCTCCAGATGCATGCTGCTCTCTCTCTCTCTCTCTCTCTTTTTTTGGTGCGGAGATTGTTTTTTTCATTTTATTTGAATATTTTATCTTTATCTTTTATTACTTTATTTTACTTTCCCGATTTAGTTATCTCAACCTGGAGTCATTCAGGATCATTATTATACCTCAAAAAGGTGGTTGCGACCTGGGCCAGGGTCCCTCAGCTCTGTGGCCACAGTGGGAGTGCACTAGTACTCTTCTGTGAGAACATCACTTTTGCCGGTAACCTGAGGCAGATGTATTTCAAGCCTAGATTAATCCTTGTTCTGTTCACCAGGTTATTAATGTCTTCTAAAGAATATGCTGTCTTTCTATGGCGTCCAAGAGAAGAAGTTAAAACATTTGGTTACGGCAGGCTGAGTAAGAGGACTTGAACCTTGACTCCGCCCTCCTGGCTTGAGAAAGGGTCTTAAAGGGCCTCCTCAGTCACCTATACTGGTGTTCTTCTCATCTGAAAAGTGGGAACCGCAGTGTAGCGAAAGGTCAAAAAAGATCCTGACTTTGCTGAGCCCCCATTATGAGAAGCGTAAGGGGTCTCTGACTTTGCTGAGCCCCCATTATGAGAAGCGTAAGGGGTCTTGGCAGGTATCTGAAAAGTGCAAGGAAGACTGGCTTTGGGATGTGCCTGCGGCCGAACCCCAGTTTAAAATAATGGCAGGTGGTTCTTGCATTTGATCCTTACTCGTATCAACCCTGAGCATGCTCTCTAGTTCTGTGACACGGATGGGCCCCATTCCTCACCGCCAGGTGCTTTCAGCTGAATCCTTGACTCACAGAGCACCCACTCAATATCATGACGCTGTTCTAAGGATGAATGAAGAAAAACAGAAGAAGGTGCTTTGGAAATTTCAAGAGTTTTAAATGTGCATTCGGTATTGCGTCTTGTTACTAATCCATTCTCTGTTGCTAATGGCGCACTATTGCAGATTAAGTCACAAAGGAAAGAACTTGTCACGTGGTTCTGGAGGTCCCAGGTCAAGGTGTGCTAGCCTTCTTGCGAGTAGAGTCTTGAGGTGTTCTGGGTACCGTAAGGGAAGGAGTGGGGGCATCGTATGTGCATGCGTCTCTTCTGACCGCTCACCCTCAGTTTATAAAGCTCTCCGGGTTCAGTCTTGAGAGCTCCACCATAAGGCATCATCTAATCTGAACTTCCCTCAAAGGCCCCACCTTAAACATGCTGGATCAAGCTTCCACCCTATTTATATCTCAGAACAAGGATGACATTTCAATACCAGAAGCCTCAGGGGACACATTCATACATCACTTGAACTACAGCACAACTTATTTTCTTGCAAGGCTCTGATGGCCGAGTTTATGTTTGTGAGCAGAGAGGCACAGGGCTTTGAACTTGGACTTCGAGCCTGAAGTCCTGCCCATGCCGACAGAAAAGGTAGTGGCCTTGATATAACCGGGGCAGTGGGGCCTAAACTCTCCAAGTCTTGCCCCCAAGACAATGATCTTTGTTGTTGATAGGGCTGAAATCAGATAAAAGAGAAAATAAAGGAGATTGGGAATGTGAGGAAGAAGAAAAGGAAGTAAACCATAGTGATTACTAGTAGTATTTCAGATGGATTTTATTAAATTAAAATTATAACTGGATTTGAACTGATAATTTCTCTCCTCTAAAGTGTTGTGGTACAAGTGATAAATTCTTAATTTAGTAGATGTAGGACTTTGCAACGACAGTTTCTCAGCAGACGTATCCTCACGGTCGTGTGCTCCCAAGTGTGCCGAAGAACGGGTAAGCCTCTCTGTTTCGCTTGGTGTTTTCTTCCTCTGTTTCGTTTGTGCTTTTGTTTAGTTGTTAATATAATCTTTCAAATCCGGCCATAGTCTATTCTTTTTAACCTCAATCTCGCTTCCTCTCCATACATACCCGACTTTTCACAATGAGGTCTCCAGGGGCGTGGAAGGTGAGGTATGGCAGGAAAAACACCCTACTAGATTATAACATTTTATAGGTTGTCAGAGCTCTAATGACATTAGCCACCTAACTGCAAAGTGAAAGCCTTTGTGATGTCACGGAACAGGTTTCCTAGGGCTTGACAAACCTTTGTGAAGTAAACAAGGGAAAGGGGCTGAAAATCCCCACAACACGTCTCTGCCCCCACCCCGAGTGCCCGTCACCACCCATGGGCACGCCCTTCCTGCTTATTAGCCCCCGAAGGGCATTTTTAATATAAAGTATATATAAAGTCTTCCCAAATCAGAAAGGTCTCCAAGTCTCCAATTTAATTGGAATGGAAAATGCTAACTAATTGGCATCAAAATTTGATTTGTGGGAGAAACCTCCTTTCTGTTGGAAACACAACAGTGTGGCTGGGAATACAAGCCCGGTCCTTCAAAAATCATCTGTGAGGGCCGCCGAGGAATCAATTAAAGTTGATTTGGCATATCTGCGTTTGACAAATATAAAGAAATCTCTGATTAGGTGGAGAAGAAAAGCCGCGTTCTCTTTCCTGCTCTCTCTTCCTCCCTCCTTCCTCTGCCTCTTCCTCTCCTCCTGTTTCCCTTTAAAGGCGGTAGGTGTCAGAAGGGGGTGGGTAGTGATATGCAAAACACGGCCTCCGTAACCAAAGTAGCCTGCGAAATTAGGTGTCAGCATGCACAACTTATTGATGTATGAATGCGGAAAATGAAAGGCGGCAGTAGACAGCCGGGGCTAAAGGTGAGACAGGCACAGCGCGAGCAGCTGTAGACCCACGTCAAGGTGTTGCTATA
This sequence comes from Ctenodactylus gundi, assembly GCA_004027205.1. Lineage (NCBI taxonomy): Eukaryota > Metazoa > Chordata > Mammalia > Rodentia > Ctenodactylidae > Ctenodactylus > Ctenodactylus gundi. Next base: position 953,583 of record PVKB01000027.1, read on the forward strand.
TGAGCTCGGGTTTTTTCTGGAGGGCCACAGCCTAACAAGGTAAGCCTGGCCGTGAAATGATGGAACAATACAGTATGGGCTCACACAGTGTGAATACCAAATAAATTGACGTGGTGTCTCTCCACCCTCCCCACCTCCTGCGCTGCCACCCCACCCCCTGCAAAGTATGCCTGTGTATTCATTAATAAATTCATATTCTGAGTTTTCAATAAAAGAAGAAAATGCAGTGTAAACTGGAGTTACTTAGTGACACCCAGCCTATTGCTTTTTATTGTTGCTTGCAGCTACGAAGCCTTCACAGCGCACTGGTAGAATTTATTACTGTCTGTCTCTGTGGCAAGTTGGCGAAGTGCGCCTTTTGAAGAAAATGACCCACACTTCATGAATATGATGAAAAATGCCAATAACACTACAAAGACGAAGCTCTTGACATTACTCTGCAAAGAGCTAAAAGACAGTAATGAAAGTATTGCAATTACAAATCATTACCTCCTCTCTAGCCAATCACCAGCTTCCCTCCCTTTTTTTTTTTGTTTGGGCCGTTCACAGGCTCTGCCGCCTGCCCCAGGGGCTGTTTCGTGCAGCATCATGGGAAATGATGGGCGGTGGATGAAGGCTCCAGCTGACTCACAGGGAAGAGAAAATGAGGCAACGAGTGGAAGGGTGGGAGGCCTTATGACAAAACAGTCCTGGAAAAAGAGGGGATGGAATTAAAGTTCTTAAAGCCAAGGGTCAAAGGTCCTGACCTTACTGCATGGCCTCTTCTACATACCGAGTGGAATTGAGAACACGCCACTGCTTTTTGCTGAAATGTCTCTCTCGTGGCTGGGTTCCTTTTAGAGCGAGGTAAGGGAGGGCACCCTTTATTGTGTGTTATTGCTGGAAATCCCATTTGGATACTGGCACATGGATTTTCAAAAATTTCTAAAAGTGTTTTCGTCCTAAGAGGGTGGTCTATTTTCTAATCCAAAAAGAGATTCTGGACAAGACAATATGAGAGAGAGGGACAACGTGTAGACTGGAACTTTCCACTCGCACATATGTTAATGGTGAAGGCTCCTGTCCTTACCGTGTTGGTAATTTTCTGACACAAGCCTTCCATTGCTTGATTTTTCGAGTCGTGGTTTGCTTTGTTTTTCATTTATTTGAGATGTGTGTGGAGGGACCATATGATTAACTGCATTTCTTGACTTATACCACTCCTAATTGTGAAGGAAAATTGTGGCTCTTCTTACCTAAAAAGATGACAGAGTTATTTTTTGCTTCTGCTGTGATAGAGGTTATTAAAAACCTTGGAAGTTTATAGAAAGTATATGAGGTCACAGATAGAATCAGGGAAGAATTTATAAAGAAAAGAAAGTGACAGCTTCAGGAACCTGCCTTGGGGAGAAGAGAAACGATGAAGGACAGGTACAGTGATGCAGCTATTTGGTTTTGAGATGGTTCACCTGCCTCCAGATTTCCTCCCCTATCTTCCGATGAAAGATTCTTGTTCAAAAATTCACCATTAATTGGATATTCTACTTGATTCTACAGTGCATCATTAAAGTGACAAACACCTTTGGGAAGAACAGATTATTAACCACTTACACCTTAGTGTAATATTGTTACGTCAGACTTCAAAAAATCTAGCTGGCCATTCGAATGGCCAGAGAACACAGATCATTTTGTATCAAGAAACATTACGGTAAGGAGAAGTGGAAAGCAAGTCTAGGTGGGCCTGGCCCCTGAAGGCCTTTGAGGATCTTGGGGGAAGTGAATTTTTGGGAGAATAACAATAAATGACACAGTGCAAGATAAATGTGAGGGAGAAGGTAGAGCTGGGGCCAAGGTAACTTAGCCCATTGAGAAGATGCTGTCCAAGACCAATCCTTTGACCAGAAAATGGAAAGAAATCCCATTTTCTCTTTATCTTCTTCCTTTGCCCTATTTTGCATATTCCTTTATCCTTTCTCTGGCCCAGAATTTGGGTTGATTGCATCACATAAGCAGCCCTTGTGGGCAGGCGCAGGGATAAAAATTATTAAATAAAACCCCATAAATCACATGCTAAAGCATTACAGTTTCTAAAACCCAACTTACTCATTGCAATTCACCCTTTCAATATGGGATGAATGGTTCAAGCTATTGGGCTAATTGATTACCATGGCTAAAGAGTGGCCCTGCTTGCTAGGTAGTTAATATCTATGAAATTAAGAGAGACCGTGGCCGCTTGATCTTTTGTTTTTCCTTTAAGAAAGAAAACACATGTCAACCATGTTGAACTACTACAGGTTTTGGTTCCTCATTTTAATAAGTCTTTCAGCTCTTAAGTCATGTACTTGCCTGTCTTACACCTGATAACATCCATGTCCTGCAAGCCTTGTCTGTGGATCACTTTGGTGGTACAAACCCGTTTCTGAGATGATACCGGCTGGCACGCACGTCATCACTGAACCACTCGGTCACCTCGGTTGTGTCCGTTGTCAATAGGTACCTAGTCACCTTCCACGGAGCCTTGGACTCCTCCGCACGCTGTGCTCCAGGGGGCTTCTCCTCATGGCTCAAAGTTCCCACGTCAAGGGGAACCTATTTGTCACTCTGGGGCTTCACCAGTTTATTGAACCTCAACATCTCCATGTCACCAGATTTTTCCAATCACTAGAGGGTTCTCTATATGTCCTCTTTACATTCCGTGTGAGTGAGACTATATTAAATTATCTTCATAGATGGCAGATGGACGAGGAAGCTGATGGGGTTTCTCGAGGAAGACGACTGTACCCGTGATATGGGGCGACTGCAATACTCAGCACATAGTTGACACTCAGTTGATGATTGAATGGAGTTGTTTAGAAGATGAAAGGACATGAAAGTTGCTTGAAGGGCTGCCTTTTAAGCCCAGCATAGACCCTGGCCAAAGGTAGGCATTTCGGTGAAAGTGTGAGAAAAACAATTGAGCTTGATGTAACTCCAGAGAACTTGCGAAAGGACAAAAGCAGATCATTACACGTCGTGGACACAGATAGGATACACACTGAGAAAGGCTCATAAATATAGGTTTCTATCTCCCCTTGTGCCCTGGCATATGAGTTGGTTAACATCAAATTAGGCTGCTATAACAAAAATCTGCCAAAATTTCGGTGGTTAAATACTCTTGAAATTGACTTGTGGCATATAAAACTGTCTTATATGAGTGTCCTGGTGTTCAGGGAGTTTTCCTCCACACGAGATGGGACTTCTACCTGGGTGTCTTAGCGATCTTGCAGCTCTCTTTAAACATCGATCAAATGGAGACGACACTCAGCTGACCACCTCACGTTCTATTAATCAGTGCCTCTTCAGACCACATCTAATAAAGGTGGTGGTGGCGAGAGGAGAGGACGCCGGCTTTCTAGGACTAGCCACGCATTGTGAAAGTAGGGCAGGGGGTTTGGGGAGACATCTTCTGTGTGGAGGTTGGTAGGCCCTAAGCAGTGGCAGGTTTGAGTGTAGTGCTCAAGAGAGCTTCTCTAGCCTCTGAACAGACCGTAGACTTGGGGTTCATCTTGGCCTAAAATTATCATCTCCAGGGCTGGAGGAATCCCACAGTAGTTAAGGTGCTTTACTTGCAAATGCAAAGCCCTGAGTTTGACTCCTCAGCACCGCATAAAGCTAGGTGGTGGCACACGCCTGTAATCCCAGCACTCAGGAAGCTGAGGCAGGCAGGTTGTCCTGAGTTCAAGGCTATCCTGGGCTATATCAGTGAATTCAGAACTAGCCTGGGCTTCAGAGTGAGACCCTGTCTCAAAAAAACCCCATATATATATTCCATGGTGACAGTTTGATTGTGACTGTGGAGTGTGTTTGTGGGCTCGTGAGTTTACATAATTCCTGTATTTGGACTTGCTGTAAGTGTTCTGATAGGTTTCCATCAAAGCTGGCAAATTTTAATGAGTGCTTGGAGAAGGCTGCCTTTCTTTCTACAGGGTAAGGGTGAGTGTTGAATTCAGGAAGAGGCTTGTTTTATTGTGTTACAAGCACCACACTTCTTGGTGAAAATAAGCATCCAGATTATTGAAAGAATGTAGTGACTTGTTGGCAGTTCTGGGTCAAGGTATGTCAGTAGTTATAAATTTTTCCTATTTAGAATTACACAGAGAAGAGGCTATCCTGGGGTGCTCAGAAACCGGCTTTACTGCCTTGTAACTTGACCAAAGAAATTTGAATGGAATTGTATACACGGATCCTAATATTTAGGCCATTTTCTTGCTTTGTCGGTAATTTCCCTCGCAAGTTTTGCACTTGCTCTAGACCGGATGGCCATGAGGCCTTGGCTAATGCCTTTTAATATCTAAGCCTTGTACATCCAGTGCTTGGCTAATAGCAGGGGAAAAGCTCTGGTGACTCACCTTGACCTCAAGAGGAAAAAAATCCTTTTAATAATTCTGGCAGTTTATTTGGATCTCAGGCATACTGCATGTAACACGATCTCTTTGTAGAGCTGCACCAGTCACAAAGCAGCATGCTTGTTTTTTATGAAGTCTGTGAAGATGTATAGGGGCCCAGCTCACTGCTTCTCCTAGAGCCTTCAAATTCATCTTTAATATGTACTCCTTGAGTAGAAAGAAACCTTCAGGAACTTTAATGGACTTTTTTTCTGAGAAATTTTCCACCTGCATAATTTTGTTGCAACTAAAGTTAAAGGTACGTTTTCTAGATGTTCTGGGAAAGAGTGTCCACCTATTTTTTTAGAAGCCAACTCCAATCTTCCCTGTATTATCTCTTTAAATTTTCTTCCTCATGTTGCACAAAAACTACTTGAGGGTAGGAACGGTGATGAGTTGAATACAAGAACGAATAAAGGCTTACTGTCCACTGAAGTTTCTCAAGGGACGATTTTGCCCTGCAGGAGATAGTAGCTGGAATCTGGAGACGTTTTTGGTTGCAATAAATGCGAGGTGAGGGGGAATCAGAAATCTTACCAGTCTATAGAAGATGGAGTCTAGGGATGCTGCTATCAGCAGTACCCGACAGGCCTTCAGAGCAAGGGGTACCTGGCCCCAGGTGTCAAGAGTGCTGCGGTTGAGAAGTACTGCTGTGTACGTCCTCTGAGCTCCAACACATTCAAAATGTCTGAAAGGTAGCTGTTAGTTGTTGGAAGATTTATTAAGCAAATACTTATTAACTGCATCTCACGGTGAAATTCAGACGCGGCATCACCCAGAAAGCCCTCTGACATTTTCTACCCCTTTCTTGTGCTTACCTCATTTTCCAGCCCTCCTTATTTTCTGGTATCCAGGGAAAACAGGATAGATTATTGGAAGAGACACTGTCTGTGGTCAAAGGCGCAGCTCTTTATGGTTAACAACTTGATCATAGCAGCGTCTTTTGTGGCCCCTTCCTTGAGAAGGTAAGTATGTTTATGCTGCCAGCGTTACCCTGCACAGCTTGCGAAGCCCTTTCAAGATGGCATCAGAGGTAGAAAAACAGAGTCGCAGCGTGTTTACGGTAATGATGCACTCACAGGCATTCGGGAGTTTTAAACATATGCTTCCAACCTCTCCCTCTGTCTTCACATTGCTGCTAAATTGTGGAGAAGCTGTAAATAGGAATAATGGACTCGGTTTATTTTTAATTAGAAGGCTACTGCTTATAGCTGCAATCGTGACATTACCAAGCACGTCTTTCTTTCATTTGCGAGGAAAGAATGGAGAGTTCCCAGGGTTCTGAACGTGAGCCAGGCTCCCCGAGTCGGTTGGTGTCTGAGCCCTGAAAATCCATGCGGTTCAGTGGCATGTGGCCGTGTGATGATTCTCCATGTTGTTTTGTAATGTCTTTCAAGGTAGCAGGAAATGCTACTGCTTCTACCAAGTTAGAAATTTTTAAAAATTGAGATGTTATTATGTTTTTTCATTTCTAATTATACGTAGTTGCAAAAATCTATTCCTAAATTCAATAAAATGAATAGTCACGTTTGGTTTCATTTCCACAATGTGTAGAAATTCCCATTAAGTTCTGAGGTAAGTGAAAGTGATCTTGTCCTGCTGCCACTGTTTCTCCAGTGAGCTTTCTTCCGGGTATATGATTTTATTCATCGATGGCGCGTTTGGGGCCCCATCCCCAGACCCCAGCTGTGAGAGCGAGCCTAGGGTCCCACTGTTGTAGGACTCCTGTGCTGCCACGAGCCTTCGTGGCTGCTGCCTCAATCTTCTAAATGAAAGTGAAGAAGGCGTGAATGTGGGCAGTGCCCACCAGAAACTCCTGGTGGTGGGTGGAACATGAAGGTCTAGTTCAGGACAAGACACCTTCTCCGGGACTGAGACTGTCGCAACCCCGCTTGCTCTAAAAGAGATGTTTCCTCTCTCCTGTGTCCTAACATCTGAATTTTCCCCCCGTGTGAACACTTTCCACTCTTCAACGGGCTACCAAGCTTAAGGCGTGCTGATCGATGGAGAAGAAAGTTCCTATGCACCTTCAACTACAGTGAAGATGTCTAAAGGACAGCTTGACGGGACCTGGCAATCAGTGTGCTACGTGATGCCTAGTTAGGCTTACGTGGATGCGCTGGAATGAAAAGCAGCTGAGGGAAGGGGGAAGTCAGGAGACGATTGAGAACCGAGTTGTTCAACACGGTAGTCTCTTGTCCCGTGTGGCTGCTGAGCTCTTAAAAAGGAACTAGATCAGTTGAGACGCAATGTGACAATAAAATACCGACCAGATTTTAAATATTGAGTATAAGCTTGCAAAATACCTAATTGCTAACATTTTATATCGGCTGGATATTAAAAGGGTTGTACTTTGAATAGTGACTTAGAGACGTATTTAACTGAATTTTTGCTTCTGGAGTGTGCTTACCACACAACCTCAGCTGACATGTGCGGTTCCCTTTTGTGACTGGCCTGTTGTCTCTGTTGGCCTGTGCTGCTTTAGAGCCCCGAGTGGGCGTGGCCACAACAAAACGTTCCGAATGTGCCATCAGTTTAGTTCTATGAGCAGCGATGCCAGTGGCACGCAGAAGGCCGAGAGCAGGATCTTGGTAACCGAGCTTTAATGGGAGAGAGTACTTTTTCATGTGTCTGACACTCTAATACTACATGCGAAGTATCTTCTTGCTGTTGTTGTTGTTGTTGTGTTGTCTTGTGTTTGGTGTGTATATTTCACTGAGTCCGCATTTCTTGGCTTGCTTCAGAGTCTCCTCCAAAGCATCCCTGGCCGGCCCTTGCAGTGCACAGGCCGGGAGCCACTGGTCCCGTAGAACTGAAAGCGTCTTGTGTCTCCCCAGAACAGCGCACTCTAGTGGTATCACCTTGATCCCAAACAGCCGAAGAGCGTGAGCCCGTGGCCAGCTGCTGCTTTCCCGTTCAGGACTACCCTTTCTGGGCAGCTACGGTTCTTCCTCCCTCGCTAGCTTTCCAAGTGCCGTGTGAATAACTTGTCCTGGGGCCACGTGAACGTCGACGTCTACTCGCCGCAGGTAAGCACAGCAGGCAGGCCAGCACAATGGCCGCACCGAAGCCCCATATGCTAATCGGGGACTTTATTGAGGTGGCCTGCAAGCGTGTGGGTGAGAGCTTACAACAGCAGCACAGGTAAGGGGCTACCCGAAGAGCATGGGTGAGGGGTTGCTCACAGCCTGTGGTAGCTCAGAAGGCAGAATCATCACCAGCGCAGGTGACGCCTTATGGGACTTGCAAGTTGCCTTCTGGGACGTGTCTGCCCACTTAGCTACTGGTTTTCTCTCTGGGACTCACCTTCCGGGCAGAGGCAGATTTTCTTGCTGTGGTACACTCCGTGGCCCAGGGACGTCTCCTCATTTTCTGGAGGACAGCGGTGACAGAGGTGTTATGAGGACTGCTACCGTGGTCCTTCCTCTCTTCAGTTCTCCAGGCCTCCGTGGTGGCTTTCTGTGGCCCTCGGGGCAAAGCTCGCGTTTCCTAAGAGGACACTCAAGGTTGCTTAGGTGTCAATGCTTTTCTAGTTACAAATCCAGGGATAATATTTCATCCACAAGAGTCTACTCAATATTCCAGAGTGACTCCCTTTAAAAATGGGACTATTTTTCCTCTCTTTGAAATTCTTTCCTTATCAACCTTTACCTATATAAATTTTACTCAGCATTAAACTAAGGTATAAGACAGGATGGGGAGAAATATTTCTTCACTTCTTACACGAATAATTTATAAAACAAGCAATACCTTCTAAAATCAGTAATAAAATGATATAAAATGAAAGGGGGATAAAAACAAACTGTAACAATAAAAATTCTAGGACTGTTAAACTCTGACTAATAAATACGAAGAAAAGCCACTGGTAAAAAACATTTTATTTGAATAAGTAATATATAAGGGTCAGATACATTTTTAGGTCCTTCACATAGGGTAATCGTTTAATCTCAGTATTCATTTTAATACTTAAAGGGATATAAAAACTATAGAAGTTTTTACTGTTGGTGCTGGCTGGTGAATGGGTATTCCATGTTGAATTGGTGGGGCTGTGAACTGTGCAAAGTTTTGGAAAGATAATTAGTTACCATCTAATCAAATTCTGAATGTGCATACTTTGTGTCCTAGAAAATAAATTTTAAGACTCTGTCCTACATAAACAGTAGGAGATAATTTCTTTAGAAATGATTATACTGAATTGAGGTACAAACTGTGCCAGTGGCCTTCCGCAACAGAGGTGACTGGTGGTAGCCACAGGCAGAAGTGGCTTTCTTGGTCCTCTGATCTTGGTTTAACCCCTTAAATGCCCAGCTGGCTTTCAGGAGATGTGCAGTGGGATGGTACTCAAAGTGCTTTTCTTGTGTGTGTGTGCATCCTGTGGGTCAGTCAATGAATTACAATGGTCTTGCCTTTCAGAGCTGAACCCCCGGGAGAAGAGAGGGTGTTGATCTCAGGAGTTTTATTTCAAACCTTAGGTTATTGAGGCTGATTGAGGGCAAGTCAAACAACAGACTCCCCTCCTCAATATTGAAGCAGGTCACAAGCACTCCCATGTCACGGGGTCCCACCAGGCACCGTGGAGACACTGAGGCTTTGTGGTCTCTGTCAAAGAAAAGAAGGCTATTCCTGCAGGTCGTAAGTATGCAGCGCTGATGTTCTCCCTGACTTAGAAGCCATCTGGCTGTTCCGGGAAGGGCCAGCGCAGTTCTCAGGACTGTTGTGAATGGGCTGATTACCGAGGCTCAGCATCCGGAAGCCTGTTTGCAGCACAATCTTTGGTATAAGTCACTTGTGGAAGATCATTGCCGATGGGTGAGATACGGAAGGAAATGGGGAGGAGAAAGAGAAGGAGAAAAATGAGGAGGAAGAGGAAGGGGCTGAGAAGGAAGAGGAGGGATGATAACTGTGCTGGTGAGCACTTTCCTAAGAGCCATTCCAGAAAATTGGACATACTCGTCAAGCAGGTGCAGATCTCCAAGGGACACGTCCATGCCCCCCTCTTCCCTCAGCTCCGTGTCTCCAGTACTTTCCGGGACAAGCGAATTTCAACAGCGTGCTTGAAGGAGGCAAGCTGTCAAAGGGTAGAAGGTGTGTGCCTGGGGGAAGGTGGAGGTGAGCCCCTTCAGGTGTGGTGACAAAGGGGCTCCTGGGTGGCTTGTTTATATTCGCATAGATATTAGGCCCTACTTTTAGATCACCTTTTGAAGAGCCAATCTTTCTTTTTTCTCTAAATCCTCCAATTGTTATTCAAACTGATGCGTCTCTTCTTTTCCACTTAGGGGCAGTTCTACCTCTGGGCTTTAGTTGGAAACCATGTCGCAAGTTCTTGAGTTGTCCAGAGGAACTTCATCTTAACTACAGAGAAAAAGGCAGTAATCTAAAGCTCAACGTGTGTTTTCGAGAACTGTTATAGTTTGGACCCCAGGATAGTTGTGGTGGAGAATATGCATGGATATATATGTGCCTCAATTGATTTATTATATAGTTAGCAGATGCTGATATTTACTGCTAGTTAACTCTTTGATCATTTAGTTTCTCACACTTTAGGATTCACTTATAAAATACAGATTGCTATGTACTGGGCTAGAAAGGTCCTAAGTGCCTGATAATCTGGGTGTTGGTTTGAAGAAACCAATAGAGAAATAAATATAACATTGTGCTTCATGAACTGTGAGACTAACAGAACTCAGAAATTGAGAAACTAGGATAAACTACACAAAGCTCAGAGGCCTGGGATAACTCCCACTGAACTTCAATGCACGGTTGTTCAGTAATTCAGTATTCGGCAACTAGTGCATTGTATCTGAGTAGAATTTGGTCCTTAGATGGGACACCGATGGTTAGAGAAGGGAAAGACAGCATGTGTAGGAAGATACGCTCTCAGCGAGCAGCTCAGCCTGTTGGGACTGTGGGAGATTCTGGATCATCTCTTCATTTTACAGACGAGGAAAGTAGAACAAGGCCTGGTGGTGGAGCCCATCATGCCAGCACTCTGGAAGGCTAAGGAAGAGGAAGGTCAGTTGCAGCCCAGCCTGGGCAAAATAACAACTTAGTGAGACCCTCTCCCAAAATCAAAATAAAAGAAAAAGTGAGCTGGAGATGTAGGTCAATATGAAGGCCCTGATGTCCATCTCTAGTTCCCTGAAAAAGAAAGAAAAGAAGAAAGAAAGAAAGAATCATGAGGCAAAATGAATGAAACAAAAGGAAAGAATTTAGGACAGCGAGAGGAAAAGGAGTTGAATTCTGGACTGGGAACTGCCGGACAGCAATCTTGGGCTAGATACTATAAGATAGCAGGACTGGGCTCCCCAAGTACAAATGAAAACTCAGAGTCTACAGCAGAAACTTTTGAATCGTTCATTTGGATTTTTGAAAATGACTGCTGTCAGAAGTACATCAAAGACCTGATGGAGACATAGAGCAAAAAATAGTGAAAAGGAGAGAAAAAAAGGACGAAGGAGGGCAAAAGAAGAACCAGGGAAAGAGAAGAACAAAAGAAGTATGTTTATCACAGACCAATTCCTCTACTAAACTCATCACTTGAATTGCCTCTTTTGATCACCTGATCAATCTTATGAGCAAAGAAGTTATTGCTTCATTTACACACCAAGACACTAAAGCTCCAAATGGCTCCACACCGTGCACACGTCTGCACACTCAACAAGTGGCGAGACCAAAATCTAACCCACAACCATCTGACTTTCAAACTTGCATTCATAACAACTGTACTGTTGATAAATAGAAAGCCACTAATCACCTGCTACTATGGCCACTCACATCCCTACCAATACTTCTGTGATCATCCCTGCCTGACTTTGTAGGCAGATGCACACGCTTGACATCATTAGCTTTCTCTGCTGCTCAGTTTTCTGAGAATCTCTCTTTTAGTTTTCTCTGCAGTATCATTTACCCTTGACCTTTCTCTTACATTCTGTTTGTTAGTTCAGTATTGTAGGAGAGGAAACTGAGGCTGTTGAATTCCAGCAAATGGCCTCAGGTCGTAAAGACTGTAACACAGAAAGCTAGAATTCAAAGCAGATCTTTTAAATTCTGAGTCCATGTGTGGTGAGCTTTTGAGCCACCGAAGGGCAAGATCCTCTGGAGGCATTAAGGGCCAACTCCAGCTCCCATTCCCAGTTTTAGGTAGAGCCCAGAACTTAACTACAGGGCCAGCTTTGTTTCTCTGTCTGCACCTGAAATTCTCTCACTGATTTTCGCTCTAGTGTGGATTGTTAGGGGGAAATATCTGACCAATTAAGAACAAGATGCCCTGATCCCAGATGCTCTGCCTTAACTGAGTGTTACAGAGATGTCTTAGACCCTACATTCTAGCTGCATAATATCCTTCCTTTACAGAAAAGATAATTTTCTATTGACAGAGGATAGTATAGACACCTTTGTTGTCATACTATAGTTACTTGATTAGGGATTTAGAGCTACTAATTGATTGCTCACCTTCAATAAAATTGTATACCTTCAACTTGGGGGTTATTGTATGTTACACACGTCAAAAGTCATAAGAAATAAAACTTAAAGCTGTGACATAGATCAAAACTAATTTCTTTCTTTCTTATTCCCCCCTTTATGTCATGGACATCGAAGTGACAACCAAAAAGACAAAGAAAATGCTTGTGTGACAGATGAGGAATTTCTGAGGCCAGAGAAGTTTATAATTCACATGTATTTTAGGGCCAACATACTAACATATTGTCTGAAGATCCCAGACCACTGGGGTCTGGTAGCCGGTACATGTAGCTGGTCAATGCGTTGGTAAGTGTGGACTGTCTGGCAGCTTTGATTTTCAGAAAGTAACGATCAGGCAAAGTGCTTGTCATTGTGAAACTTTCAACTTTTACGTCTTTACCTCCCTATGTGGAGATGGCTTCTGAAATAAAAGCTGAATTTTCAACTAGGCACAGTAAGTACTGCTCACATTTGGTGATTGTAGAGTAGCTTAAAGACTCATTTTTGTCCTCTTCCTCCAAAACCATAAAACAACCATTCTGCCAACTTGAGATAGTGTCTGAAATACTACCATGGCTGATGCTTTCTGAACTTTCGATTCAGAAGTGACCCCTTAACCACCTGCAAACACTTTCTGTGAACATCTCCACGTGCATTTCTTTTCCCCTAAGGTACCGAAAGGCAAAGCTCTGAGCAGCAAGGACCACGCAGCGGAGGAGGAGACCGCGCACCTGGAAGGGAAGAGCGTGCAACAGGAGGAGCAACTGAAAGGGAACAGTGGCAAAAGGGAGGCAGACCGCAGTTTCGCGGAGCTTGAGTATTGACATAGCGTTATTCGGCGGGTGTTGAGTGTCTTCTCCACATTTTGCTGTGGTAATATTTCAGGGACCTGGAAAAAAAATGGAGAGGCAGTGACTGACGTATGATAAAGATAAGCAGCAAGCTTCTGCTAGCAGGCAGGCCGTGAGCACTGTCTGCCCTGCCACTGGCCCCTGACACTCAGCTAAGGGACTTAGAATCCAGATCCCTACAGCTCTCTGGTACCCTGCGAGACTGTGTTCTTCCCCTCCCAGAGTCAGCTAGCCAGTGGAAAATCATTTGTTACTTAGCCATTCAATTTTATGTGGTCAAACCAGCGAGGACAGTGTTTTCAGGAGAAAGGCACAGAAAATTCTTTCAGTAATGGCTACAGTTATGAGCAAAACAACTTGACCAACTCCAAATTCTTCTCTTCCAAATTTTCAAATGTCGTAACGGCAATGGCCTAATTAACATGAAGGCTCTGATTCTGCTTCACTCGGATCTGAAATATCCTCTGGTCCCTTCTGTATTTAGAACAAGACTCAGGTTATGCACAAAGTGTCCACTTTTATCGACAGTATCCACTTTTCTTACCTCTGGCTGTTCTTATCCGTTTCTCAGCTCATTACTTCCCTGCTGGGCAGCGTTAGACATCAGGCTCACAGGCGTTCGTAGTGTCTCTAACTAAACTGTAAGCCCCTTAAGGAGAGGGATGGCATCTTATATAACTCCAGCGTTTGACAAATTGCATGGCGCAGTAGCATATTTTTGAACTGGGGAGAGTTGAATCGACTCATTTGTCTGCGGTGCTAACTTTCCAGCCTTGAGTTGGGGTGAATGGTGGCAAAGGATATAAGACAAATATTAAAGTTGATCATATCTTCGGTAGAACATCTCCACCAGAAACCATAAATTCCCTGAGAAGACTGGAGGAAGAGCATGCTTTGAATACACAGCCCTGGATCACCGCGAGCACGCAGGTGAGAAGGGGCGAGGGGTGATTGAGAGGGAAGGAAACGAAATTAATAAGGAGCCCGGAGACTGTGCTGTGAGACTGTGACTAAGAACGCAGTTCGTCACCCGTGTTTCTAGCAATGTATGATTTTAGAGAGAAAGAACCGAGGTGGAGAAGACGCTGCTCAGCTCAGATGCGCATGAGCTCCTAAACCACCAAAATATGGGGGTGGGCGGGGAGAAGAGCAGTCCTGGAACTGGAGGTGCACAGCTCTGGAGCCGAGAAAAACTGGGCTGGAGACCTGAGGTCTGGAGCCTCGAGAACACGGCGCCCGGCAACAGGCCGTGCAGAGCCAGCCAGGGAAGGTCGTGAAGCCCCTGCCGTGGGTTTGCCTGGGCGGCCGGGGCGCTCCAACCCTCTCCCACCCGGGAAGAGCAAGGCTGTTCCGAGACCGGGGAATGCCTTGGTGGTGGCGGGTGGATGTCGGGAATGGAACCGCAGGGAATGTGCTAAGCCGGGGCCAGCGGATTGCTGCCTTGATCTGGCGTGTAGGGTCCAGCGCGCCCTGATCTTCTGGCGTGTAGGGTCCAGCGCGCTCGCCTCTGGGACGCGGTGTGCCTCAGCTCAAGCGCACTGGGGTCTGAAGTAAGCGGGCCATAAGGAGAGCCACTTCCCGCCTTTTGATTCCCAATATCACTTCCTAAATATTCAAGAGCTTGGTGTAAAATGGGATGTCCCTTCCTCTCTGTGTTGGCTATTTTTCGTAATTCTAAAGTCGGCTTACTTCTGGCGAGGTTTCTTGCTGCTGCTGGAGGGAAAGGGATTTGAACTGGGGAAAGACGCAGGCGCCCAAGGCAATTCTTGGATTTCCGTCCCGCCCGTATCTCCGGGTATGGCGCTCGATCTTTTCATCTCTAAAATGGGATAATAGCTGTGCTCTGTCAGAGACACCGTGGGAGTGAATCCGCTCCCTCGGAAGTGAGTAAGAGTGGGTCACAAACGCTCTCGTTCTCTTCGTTCGAAGGCACAGGCACCGACCCGGACGCGTCTCAGCTGCGCTTAATTGGCTCCATTTGTCTCCCAGCAGAATTATTAGAGGGATGGCGAAGGTGGGTGAGGGGGAGACCCAGCCCGTGCGCGGAAGGAATGACGTGAGAACGTCAGAACTTCAGATCCTAGAGCAATCACAACCCAATAATGATGGAGCTAATCATTGCCAGGAGCACCACCACCTGGATCTCTTCCTTCCTTTCTTTTTTTTTCCCTTTTAAGCAAAAAGTGCTCCCCAAACGTGCTGTAAACATCAACGGAAAAGACTTGAATGCCTCCTAGGGCTGGAAGCTGATCTGGGAGGCGCAGTTTATGTGGACGTGAGGAGACCGGAGGATCTTTTGCCAGTAGCCGAAAGAAGAGCTAGCAGCCGGAGGACGCGCCTCGGAGGGCAGGTGTGTGACCCCGCGTCCGCTTTGGCAGTAGGATGGCCATCTCAGAGCGGGTCCCAGCTTTCAGATGCGTCCCCTTAACATTCAGGATTCAGCCGTAGCATGGACCCCGGGAGGAGTTTCCCCCGCTTCCTTTTCTCCTTCCCAAGCCCGCTCGTCCTGGGCTGGTTCTATCAACCCCGACCGCATGTGCCGCCCGCGCTGACGCAGCCTTTGACGGTCTCCTCCTGCAACTCGCAGTGGAGAGGCCATGTGGGCGAATACATGTGCCCCATTTTCCTTGCATTATAAATTCACTGGTGTGGGAGAAGGAGCGAGCCATCATGGCCAGGCCCCAGCAGAGAAATGTCCCTATTTGAGAAGCGGAGTTTATAGGGGGAAGCCACTGGCAGCCCTCACGACAGCGGGCGCATTTCCCGTACAACTGCGTCCACGCTAATGACGAACGAGGAATGCTTGATAGCTGGCTCCGCTGTCTGACAGCTACAGTGTTGGCCAGAGGGCCGTGGCAGGCTTTAGACTTCTGTTCAAAATGAGTTAAACATATTAGGCATTATGAAGGCACAGAAACCTCCAGAACGCGTGTGCTGGAAGCGTGATCCGGGTAGGCTCCTGGGTACACAACTTGCAAAGCAGATGTCATTCTAATAATGTGTGATATAGAACATGCCTGGCCTAAACCCTGCCGGATGAAATATGAAGCCCCGTTGGTGATATTTAATACCGTTTTATGAGGTGCCATCTTATGAAGACAATGCCCGCTGCATGTGGAATGCTTAAGGTATTTTGCCAAAGGCAGAGGGAGGTATCTGGAGTAAGTAGAATTTTTATTATTTTATAAGCCTTTACTTTGTAATATTTCTGTTTCCACATTACTGTGGGGGCTGGCTGCCCTAACCTTTTGTGGCGTGAACTGGATGAGTAGTTTGTGGTTAGATTGACGGATAGCCCTTGCTGCATCTGAAAGAAAAGACCAGCCCTTGCCTAAGTGTCTGCTTCGGTAAACCCTCAAGGAGGAAATGCAACTTTGCTGCAAGCGTTCTATCGGTAAACCCTCAAGGAGGAAATGCAACTTTGCTGCAAGCGTTCTGCTCGCAGGGACTTTGAGTTCAACATAGGAAAATGCTGCCATTTTGAAAAGGATGTGTTTAGGGGCAGACAGAGGCTCTGCATGGGCTGCAGCTGCCTGGACGCCTTTTCTCCTGCCTGTGCTCTGATGCTGATAAGCCTTTAAAGTGTCCAACTTTGCTTTGTCTGTTTTTTTTTTTTAAATTTGTGTATATTTGCATTCAGGACATCCCAAGATCGACAAGGCCTGTGAATTTAAGCGTGGTCTTAGAACATCGAAGCGTGGGAACGAGCGGTGGCCCAGGGTAGTCAGGGATTTCCCAGCGGCATGCAGGCACCATGCGAGGACCAGAGCACTGCTGGCAATAAGGGAGCCGCACGAAAACGTTTTGTCTTCTTATGTGCTTCAAGGGACTTAGCGTTTACTCCCTCACATCCCCATACGGCACTCCAGAAGTCTAGAGCCAGAGCCAAACTACGTAAAGACGCACAGGACGGTACCACACGCTATGTTTCTGGAGCACTGTCTGTTCTGTTCATCCTGATGTTCTGGACAATGACATTTCTTTGAAAATCTGTTAAATGAAGGTTTTTAAAAAATGGTTAGAGTTGTGATGAATGAGGAGTTTTGTTTTTGTTTTTAAATAAAAAATGTCCTTATTTATTGAGAACGTGGGCCATCTGGGGAAAGAGGAAATGTACCACTGAAACAATTTCCCAGTACATGTACCAAGTAACATAACCAAAGACAGTCAGTTCAAAATCCTGCACAACCTCCTTGGATCGACTTCTGCAGAGCACCTGGCTGGAGTATGCAGTGTTCTTTGTTGACTGCGATACGTAGGGACAGTGCGCAGAGCTTTCTAACGGGCATGGCTGGGCTGCTGCTCTGTTGTACTCAGTTGGCCTTCTGCCACCATCAGCGGAACTACTTGCTAACACATAGTTTGGTGTTTGTTTTCTAATGGGTCTCTACCAATTGTTTTTGTTCTTTTTGTTGTGTGATTGAGTTAAATATTTAGCAATGGAGGGACTGTGGCTGCAGAGAGGAGTTCTTCCTCTGTGTTGTGGCACACAGTTTGGGAATATCAATGAACCCCAGATAACAGGAAAATCTGCTGTTGTAGAGCATGCACGAGGCACCCCCAAAAGGTGGGGCAAGACCATTGAAGTCAGAAGCACTGTACATTTGGATTGCTTCACAAGTGTCTTAGCTCTTGGTCCACTTAGGATGAAAACATATTACAGATGTCGGCAAATGAAGCCTGGGTGTGGTGTACACGAGATTCAAAGACAAGGCTTAGATTTTGATCAGATGATTGGCAAATAATCTCTTTCTGTAAGTTATAAGCTAAATTAAAAATGTTTACTGCCCATTTAGAAGATTTTTGGAGCTCGGTGCTTTAACACATCTTTTCCACTGATCATCCTGTGATGGGTCCTTTCTGCTGAGAACCAGAATCTGTTCAAATTGTTGATAGGATGCCAAGTAGGGTGGTTACTTTCTGAGCTGAATTTTCATTTTTAGAGAATTTTTTAGTTGAATTTTCATCGTGTTTTTAGAGAAAGTGAGGGAACTGGAAAGATTTGACATTAGAAACAAGAAGACAGCATGGTGGGGTGAGAAAACAAGCACAGGATTTGGAACTGGACCCAGTTCTTCTACTTAGTACAAATGACCTGGGGCAGGCATGTCTGTCAACCTTTCCAAACTTGTTTCCTTTTCTGTAAAGTGAGACTAGGGTGTTTCTCCCCATTTATTTGTACCATGGGCTTGACCAGCCAATCACACAATGTGCAATCCGGGCCCGTGTTCTGCAGCTGCACTGCGTCGCCGTGACCACGGTTGTTCTACCGAAACCCAGTGGTTCCTGCTCAGGTTCTCATGTGCCTGGGCGAGTAGGTGCTGGCTCTTTTCTCTCCCGTATGGTCTTTGGCCTTCACTGTGGCGGTATGGAATTGCTAGGCTACTGCTTGGAGGACAAGCTTCCAGCCTTCTCCTTGATCTTCCCCCGTCTGGAAGTCTAGAGAGGTCCTACCACTCCCAACATTTGCTGAAATGAGGGGCATTTCGGCGGGTGGAAGTTCTTGAGTCACTTTTCTTCAGAGCCTTGGGTGTCTGATTCCATTTCATCGGCTCCATTATTATATGATATATTGCATTATATGATGTATATGTAGCAAGATATTACATGATGTAGTCTATGTAAAATTTTCATTTAAAAAATTCCCCAAATTAAAAGAATTGGACAACCACTAGATTCTCTACTGTCCCTTTCAGTTACAAAATCCTTACGTTTTTATCATGCTATAAACTATGATGACCCACATTCTCTGACTTGCCGGCCACTGTGGTGGTTTAATTACCAACTTGAGTACCAGAGCCAAGAAGAACAAATTGTCCAAGCAATTAACTGTCTCACATATGTGCAAGTGCCAGGTTTCAGCATGCGGCCTGGCCTTTTCCTTTGTGGACAACGGCAGGCTTCATGTCCATATGATAACAAGTTTCATGGCAGACCTCAGCCTAATCTCTCAGTGGGATTTTTGACCCTTCCCGTTTCCAAGAGAAGTAAAGGAGATTGACAGATTGGTGGTCTTCCATCATCTGTAGGTACGGTGTTTGAAAGGCTTATGTGTCCTTTCCAAAAGCACCAGCATTGAGGGAAGAATGACGTGGGGTAAGTGCAAAGCCCTGTTTCGTCTCTGTGTATAAAACCCCAGTTGCTCTTTTGATGTAAATATCTTGGTATATTAATTTGGAAAAAATTGTCATTCCCAATAAGGAGAGAGGCTGTGTCCAGATGTCACCCTACGGTTCGTCTCAACTGCAACAAAGGTTTTTAAATAATCAAATTATTTTCCCCTTCATGTCCCTTTGCAGGAAGGTCCCCAGATTCTTCCGTCAGGGAGTTCTGTGAGTGGTGGCAAAGTCCTTTAGTTGCTACTCCATTTCCAGGCAAGCTACATCATCGCAGCTTTAGGCTCATAACTTCCCTGGGCCCTGAAGACTTCCTTTGCGGGAAAAAGTGCTAACTTGATATTGCTTGACTAGAGGTGTCAAAGGAGGTGGAAGCCTTTCCTGTGCTTTGCCTCTGGAGTTCACTAATCACCATCTCCTCATGATGGAAAGATTCGGGGAACCATCTAGGCATCCCTAATTTTCACAAGCTTCCATAGCCAGGTTCTTGAGTACCAATCCTTATAGGCCATACTCCTTATTTTTGTGCTGACAAGTTTTGCAAAATACACAGGAGTCTCAGGTAATGTAATTAAAGAAGTGTTACTGTGTTTGCTGGCTGGAAGGATTAAGCCATGCCTATTATAAAGGGCCTTTATAATACTCCAATATGAGAAACTCAGATCACAGTCATTTCATAGAGCAATCTGGGGGGAATAATGAGAACCAGTGAGGAGGGGAGAAGTGTGGGAGAGTCAAAAAGGGAAAGGGGAAGGATTTGTAATTTTGCGGAAATGCATATGCACAAAACCCTCAGGATCAATGTGAACATTACGTATTGCCTACATACGTATCAACAAAAATGGGGGAAGGAAAAATACTTCGCAAGAAAGGGTCAGATAATTGGATGGTTCGGGTCAAAAAACACATTTTGGTTGTTGAAAATTGTAACAGGCACTGTATATAATACTAATTTTTAATACTTCAGGATGCAATACTTATTTTTCAAACAATTTATGAAAATAATTTGTATTAGATACAAACTATCGTTAGCACCTGGAAGTTAGAAGTATCTGTCTGGGCACATATAAATAAGGAAAAAAAAATTCTCCTGAGGTTAGACCGCAAAGTCAACATCTCCTGAGTTAAAACACAGAGAAGCAAAAACGCTTTACAGTGACAAAATGGATTTCATGCTCAAAAATGCCTGTTTCCAAGCTGGATCACTGTAGTGGTTACCTACACAAATAATACACGTATCAGAGGAAGGACTAGTCACACGTAAGAGGAGACCAGGGAGTAGGCTTGGCCCATCCAAGCGTCACGCTGGGGAGCCTCAGCCTCAGAATGTCCACTCCCCGGTTAGGGGGAGTCGTCTGGCTGTACCGTGGAAGATGCAATGGTCCACAGCAGGCTCCTTGTTCTGACCACTGTTATTACATAACTTCTGACAATGTTCACCTTACCGTGAATCTTGAGAGCACAGAACATGGGCAGCCGGACCCAAGGATTTTGGTCTAAGTACAGGCAATCTTTTTCATTTTAACTGAATAAACGAAAATGCAGGCTTTCCCCGAGTCTCCCGGATTTGTATGTCTACAGCTCTTGCTGTGCTGACACATCAGAGGCTAGGAGAAGCGAAGGCCAGATCCTGACTCCCCGTTGGCCTGGGGCTGGGTTACCTACACCCATCGGGGTGAGCAACGCCAGGGCGTGAAAGCCGCCCCTACGCCGTGGCTGCTCCCCTTGGCTTGGCTGTGGTTCTCCTTTTCTCTACTTACCCACAGAAGCAAGAAGGTTTGAGTCTTTAAGCCAACAACCTGATGACTTGGATTTTGTTAGTTACGGTATGTGGGCCTTGAACACTGGGTCATAGAGGAAGCTTTGGTTTTCTTTTTTTAAAAATTGGCTTCCTTCCAAAGATTTGCTGAGGTTTCATTGGCATACAATAACAGCACGTTTCAAAGTATGCCATTTCAAAGTTTTAAAATACTCGTGTACTCATGAAACTAAGATCAGCATGCTGGACGTGGCCGTTGCCCTCTGGAGTTTCTGTGCGGCCCTGTGGAGTCCCTAACCGGCCCGTTCCCATCGTGTCTCATGCAGGCCCCGGGCTGACTACCTGTCCCCTCCGCTGCACCTCTAACACCCACCCACAACTGGCCCCTTACTTCTTTGCAGCGAACACAGCTGCATTGTTACTACGTCACTGCAGGTGTTTGGTGATGTCTAGTGTGTGTCTACATTTCTTGCTAGCTTCTGGGAATAGCCTAACAGTTGCTTGAAGCCACTGACTTTTTTTTTTTTTTTGGCCTATAGATAGGTTGAACAGGTTTATTCAAATAGAAAACTTTGGATTATTGACAGAAACGGTAAATTGAGATAACACATTTCAGGCGTTGAGAATAGGCAGAGGAAGAAAGTCACTGCAGGAACTGTAAGCTTATTTGCAGAAGAGTCATCAAGGCTTCCTCTTTAGCCATTGAACATTGAGTTTTTCTTTATCTGGAGTAGCCTAAAAAACACAGGACATTACAATTCCTCCACCGCTGCTTTCTGTGAGAAATTAAACAACAACAGTGAAATTATTTCAGTTTTCTAATTTTTATTGAGATATTTCTATGGCCAGACACTAGGTTGCTTGGAGGAAAACTTAACTAGGCTGAGGTCATCTCTTCTCTCAAGTTTCTTAGCATGTAAGAGCTGGAAACGAAGTGTTCTTGTTTTAACAGTAGAACTCATTTTGGTAACTTTTCTTTTCTTATAGCACTTATTTATGTTTCCTTTGGGTCCTCGGACTCTGGGGTGAATGCGCCTTGGGGCTTTTTCATACCTTAGTTAATCTCCCAGTCTCAGTGTTCGGCTCAGCTTGAGATGAATGTTGGGTTGATCACTCTAACTCTGTGACTTCGATGCTTGACTTACGGTGACAATAAACACACCCTGGGTAAGCAGTCTGGTCTATTTGTTACTTTCTGGTTTGATGGTGGCCCACATTCTCCCATGGAGAAGAGGAAATAGCTGTGATTCATTTGCCTGGGTCACTGAATTTGTGTGCCAAATTGCTCTTTGCACTGAAATGAAGTTGGAATGATATTTTCTTCCTGAGTACCTTCTGGAGAAATCAATACATTTTTTGATCCTTGATAACTTTTTTTAAAGAAATAAAATATTGGAAGAGGCATCAAGCTCATAGGGCAATTCAGTCGTGTCCATTTAGGAGGGAAAAGTACAATCAATACATACAAAGACATGTGCTTATTGACTTAGATATCCTCACGCCCCTTGTTTTAGTGACTTTAGGCCTACATTTGTTTTTGGGTGCATTTGTTTCTAATTCTGTCTAGTGCTGCACCCAGATATCTGAAGCTGTCTCAGAACTCTTAGCGTATTCCCAAACACAATTAGTTTAAACTGATACATTTTACCAATATATATCAAGAACTATAGATGAAAAAATACGTCTTGAGACTTCAAAAATGATTGGGAGTGTCAGTTTTAGAGTACAGTGACCATACCTGACTCATCCAATTCACACAGGCCTTTTAAGACCAGTTAGTTTTACACAGCATCAATCTCTGTATTCTAGTAAATCATAAAGTTCCTAGTCTACTGACACCTTTCTTGTGATGGGATTGATGTTATGTGTCTGGTTTTGTGTACATGATTTTTTTCTTCAGAACTTCCAGGCTACTGAACTAGTGTTCCACAGAGAACGCTTTAGGAAACAGTGATTGTGTCAATAAACCTTACTGAATCCAGCATGGGCGAGGGGTCCCATGCTGGTAGGCTTGTTGTTTAAAAGAAATAAGGCGGACTGAGTGGAGAATGGGGGGAAAGTTACTAATGGCACAAACCTCCTTTACAGCTGATAATGGGGAGTCGGTGGCGTGAACATTATACATACTCAAATGAATTTTCATCTTTTAAATTTTTAATGAAATTAAATTTCTTTGCTTCCTTTAGTTTTTACCCTTGAACAAAATTTTAGAAAGGTTGACTGACAGTGCTACTTAAGAAAACATCTATATATTAATATTAACATAAATATATATAAACATAAATATATTAGAACAAGAACTAAAAATGATGTAAACATTGGCCCAAGTATAGTTAACTATAAATCATTAGGTTGCTTTATTTAGCTATTCATTCATTCAGCACCTATTTATTGAGCCCGCATATATGCTAGACATTGTAAAAATTAGGAACGTAAACAAGATTTTGGCAAGATTACTTCCTACGAAATAATTGACAATGAAACTTATTTCTTTCAAACAATGAACTGTCACCATTGAATCCACCATGTAAAAGCAAGCTTTTATTGACAAAGTTGCTGTTTCTCAAGGTGTTCTCTGTGCAGCTAGCCTGGAATTACTCTGAAAAAACAAAAGAAAAAAAACACAAAAAATAACAAAAGAGAAAAAACCCCACAAAATAATCAACAACAGTGAAGAAAATTCCTCACCAAAATATTTGAAAAATGGTGATTGTTTCCTTTTCTTCTGGCAGATTTCCTAAACATGTTTATTAAAGTTCTGAAAAAATCATATGGAACTTTATTTTGAATAGCGTTTCCTATGTTTATTTACCAAGTGTACCATTTTTACAAGTAAATACAATAAATCATGGTAAGAAACACTGGACTGAATGAACACGGAAATGTGTCTGAAAGCTCGAAGACTTTAAGGAAGGCAGAAAACTCTCATTTTCTCTCCCAATATCATGACTATGACCTCATTCCTTACATGCCTCAGTATTGTGCCTTTTGGAGCTATGAAGAAGAAATATTTTGGATCAATAGCATTAGAAATATTCTATTTATTATTTAATATTGGTATATATATTATTATAAAAATGCAAGCATATGCATAGATTCATGCATATATATCATACATGCATACACACATACATACACACATACATACATACATACACACATGTATACACATATAGTCAAGTGAAATACTTGTAGACCAAAACCATACTTGTCTTGGAAATATTCATTCTTCCAAATGCTGCTCTTGGGGAGTCACAGAATCACAAATGCTTCCAATAAATTCTAAATACGTGTTCATCCTAAGTGTCCTGGACAATTTTTTCTGTTATTAACAAGAGTGGAGTTTAACAAGAATAGCGTAAATACATCTTTCCCTCGCACCGCCTTTGATTACCAGCTTCCATCTCCCGAGCAGCGCTGCTAGGGTTCCACTCAGAAACCTTCCTGAATCTGAGAGGAATCTTTCCACACTTCAGAAATACAAATCGAGGTTAATTGAAGAAAAATGACAGAAAGTTTGTTTTTATGTTGCTCTGATAAAGCGAAGGCTGGCAATAACTGCAAAACAACTCGTAGATGAAAACCAGAACTAACAAACCCATGAAAAAACACTGATTGCTTGGAATTCCTCGTCTGCACAGGCAGTGCAGTGGGCTCCCTGTCTGTCACAGGCTGGGTAACTAGGTGCATGTTTCTGTACCAGTTGCCTTAGCTACCCAGGTGTTTCACTGCAGAAGACTTTTGTCTTTGGCTCTTGAGTGGACTCTGTTCCCTTATCAATGTGCCTTGTTGCTCTCGGACACTGTCCCCTTGTTTTGAGCTCTCTGAGATTTTCCGCCTTTCCTCTTCCTTCTGGATATTTTTGCCACTGTCAAATGGGAAATACACAGAAATCAGACATTAAAAATGTAAATTTTGTAAACAGAAATCAAAGGTCCTAAATTCTTAGCAAGGAAAAGCCAACATAAGTAAGAACATTAAAAACCATACATAAACAGTGCTTCCAGGCTGAATATGCTAAATAATTCAACAGCAAAGTCATAAGCTTTCTTAAACTTAAGTATAAAAATGCCCTTGACAATATTTCACGGCTGTGCATTTCTTTAAAATATTTAGCATTCTCATTAAAGAGAATGACTTTAGTTTATATATTAGTTACACTCCTGCTTGTTAATATGAAGGAATTTAAGAGTGAAAAGCATTCTTATGTATATAAGCAAAAGGCGATTTACATACAAAGTTGGACAACAATTCACTTTTTATTTATTTCTGGATCATCAGCATCTACATAGAGCTACACAGCATTTAAACAAATTTGTTCCTTAATGTGCAATATTAATATTCCCTGCCCCAAAGTGCCATTTGCTAATGCCATTGTGAAGACAGGTTCTTTCAAAGCTGTACGGAAGTCCCTGCTTTAGAAAGACTTAATGAACCTTACATTTTTTGGAATACTGCACAGTGTAATGCCTATTACATATTCATTGCCAGAATGGAAGATTTCCTTTAACTCTACGATTCCTGGTCTAGTTCTCTGTAAAACATTGTCAAAAGTCACCAGAGACTTTCGTGGAAAATTGTGACTCTTGATAGCGGTATGTAATGGGGAGGTTTAGAGCAGAGAAAGCAGGAGTCTACCGCTCCACAGGGAGACGTTCTGACAGACAAATGGATGGATAATACAATTTTTGACATAATGGGATGAAAAAGTTTATGCCAGAAAGAACTGAATTAAAGTTATTACTTTAAAAGAAAGTCTGAAGTTTGAAATCATCAGAATTTCCAGTGTGTGCTCCATTTTATCTCCTACATGCAGAAGAGATCTTATAGCAGAGACACTGTCGAGTGATATATAGAGATACTAACAAGGCCGCCATGAACTTTTACTTACCTCTTTGGAAATATCCACCACAGTAAGCACAATGTTAGTTTTTCCTTCCATATTTTTAATAAAGAAAATCTAACATTGTTCCCTCGTGTTTCACAGTCTCATTACCAAAAAGCTAAGGCAAAATTTTTAGAGGTGCAGAGAACCGTTCTGAAGAAAAAGTGACGGTGTGCTCTTCCACCTGTGCTCCCAGCGCCTCCTGGTGTAATGACAGGCTCAGAAGTCAGCGGTGACTGTTGGGCAAGGAGTCGCCGTTGGTGCAATAGGGACTGATTCGGAAGCACCGCCATGCCTCTCCTGGCCCAACACTAAGGTCCCCCGATGTGCCGTGCGCTGCACAGTACGCCCCAGCTCGTCACTCAGCTCTGCGTGTTAGGCAGCATAAACTTCCCTCATCTCCTAAACGTCTGTGTTTTTATTTCAGCTTCTTCAAATACCCCACACAATCCTTCAGTTAATTTTCCTAGCGCTCTACGCCACCCCTGTTCTCCTAGCCCGCACTGCCCTTTCACCAGGCACAGCCCGGTGCGGCTCCCTCTGTTACTTCTCTCCCGCGTGGACAGCAGCCAGCGAGTGTGTCCTCCTCTCTGCACCACGCCCTGGGACCCGCATCATGTCTTAGCCGTGAGCTGGGGTGAAGGGGGAGGAGAGCCAGGTGCCTTGCGAACCTACGGAAGGGAAGATTCAGCGTTGCGTGTGTGAGTGCAGGGGCTTGCCTCCGGCTCCCCTGGGCCACGGTGCCCGCACATGCCTGGCACATAGGATGAGCTCAATCCACGCCAGACCACCGTCAAGTGCCCCGTTAGATTAATAAACCCTAAAGTATATTGCATTTTGTCTAAGTGGGTATCTTAATAAAATTATTTTCTTGCTCTTAATATTTTTGAGGGTAGAATATTATTACCACGTCTCATCTACCAGAAATCGGTTTCATTTAATTATGCAGGAAAAGGGAACACGTGGACTTAGATAGAAGTATCTAGAAATCGCTAAGCATCTGCCACTCCTGGGACTCCACTGGTAGAAAGGCTATGATCTAAGCTTATTTCTAAATGATACTAAATAATGATTCAAAAATGTGCCCAGAGCGCCTGCTTACCCTGCCCAAGGCTCTGGGTTCAATTCTCCAGCACCATCTGAGAGCTAGCCAGGCATGTTGACACATGCCTGTGATACTAGTACCCAGGAGGTTGAGGGAGGCAGGGAGATTGCTGGGAGTGCCAGGGCATTCTGGACTATAGAGAGGGACTGCCTCAAAAATAAAATTATACAACTCGGTAACATTAAGTATTCAGAATCCTAAATTCTGAACATCAAGAGGAGACATAAGAAAAACAAGACTCAGAGAGCAAAACTAGAGAAGGACGGAGAGAGAGAGAAAAGGAGAAGGAGAAGGAGAAGGAGGAATTTACTACCTGGTGACGCGTACAAACAGACAATGCACAGGTGGCCTGTGTGACTGTTAGGATTGGGGTCTGGAGTGTCCCTAAAATCCCCATGTGTTTGAATGTTGTTGGAAGTGGGTCCTAGCTGAAAGGGGCAGATGTTTGAGACTTGACCTGGAAGACGTGGATCATTGGGGCTCCGCCCCTTCCTGTTTAGTAAGGCTTTTGTCTGCCTTACTCTGAGCTGTTGTTCCCCTGGCTGAGCCTCCGCCATGGACCTCCACCGTTGTCAGCTGCCCATGAACGGACTGATGATGTCTTCTAAAACTGAGCAAAGTAAATCTTTTCTCCTTTAAGTTGTAAATGATCAGTATTCTGTCCCAGAAATGGAAAAGTAACAAGGCAGTAACAGTAACAAATGTTTTGCCAGTCCAGTGGCTTACCAGTTCTGCTACAGACTCCCAGTGCCCACCATCAAAGGGGAAGAGAGAAACTGTATTTCCTACAAAATGCGCTACTTAACAAAATATGAAACATTCACAATGCATAATTAGATCAAAACATCATGGCATACACTGTAATATATACAATTTTTGCTTGTCAATTATGTATTCATAGAATTGAGAGAAAAAATAAATGATAAGTTTCAGGAAATAGTAATGTGAGGTCATGCCATGTCATCTGATTTTTTTTTTTAACCTCACATTGTTCAGAACGACTACAAAGCCAACAAGCATTATGGAGAATTAAACTCTGGGTTTTCAACTTCAGGCTAAGCTGTCAACTTTTATTCTTAGGTTTTGGAAGGCTACCAGTTTATACTGTAACAGAAATATCTGAGAAAAAGACTCTATTAGGATAAAAATGATCTTCTTAGAACTGAGGCTATGATGGCACTCACCCACTGAATCCCTGCAGGGTCTTGCGAAATGCTGTCTACAGTATCCCCCATCGGGCTCCCATAGGAGTAGAACAGCACGCAGGTGTTGCAGCCCCCGTATATCAAAAAGAAAACCGAGGTTCAGAGAATCTCAAGAATTTAATTGAGATCAGCTGGAAAGTGCGTGTGCATGACTGCCCTCAAACCAAATGGAAAGAGCATTCCTTTCCTGCTATCATTTAAATGTATCAAAATCGTATCATGCAATTGAAGCCATCATTGAATTATTCTATAAAGCATGAAAGAGTTACAGGCCTGGCTTATGATACTTTAATTTCATGTGTTTGCATTAACACGTCATACCCATTAAATCTACTTCTGGGACTTATTTGATGCTTGCTGGGATGCCTTGCTAGTTTGAAAAGGACGCGGCTTACATGAATGGAATCCGTCCCGATATCTGAGATGACTAAAGAACAGACACCCTAATGCAAGCTCCTTTTGTATGGGGAAAAAAAGCCATGCTCTCCTAATTATGGCAAGTACAAAAGGCACTGTTTTTAGTCAGTGCCCTGGAGCCTTACAAAGGAATGGACTGGGCAAGCCAGCAGGTACCAGTGAAAGGCACTGAGCGTCTACCAGGGCGCTGGAGCAGGCTGGCACATTGCTCAGCACTGCCTCGGGTAGATTTGGATGGCATTTATTGGGAAACAGTCCAATAATGACCTGCCAAAGCCCTTACACAACAGCACATGTGCCCAGTGTCAATCATGCACCCTCAGACAGCTCAAAGAACAACCTCCCCCGGTGGCTTTCAACTGTGCCAGCACCCAAAATACAGAAAACAGGGCCACATGATGAGAGAGAGAGAGTGCAACAGTGAGAGGGAGAGAGAGAAAGAGAGAGAGAGAGAGAGAGAGAGAGAGAGAGAGAGAGAGCAGGAGGGAGATGGGGAGAGAGGGAGAGAGAGAACCATGCTATTGCAAAGCATCAAAAGGAAGTACGTGCTGGCAAGAGGGTGCAGAGTGTTGCTTAGCAATACAATGCCAGCAGGCCCAGGGCTGTTGCTAATGTTCACAATGCGATACACAGCCATCAGCAGCACTGAAAAATACCATTCGGAGACCTAAACACTGATGATGGCAGCAAGAGTTGGGGACGCGACAGTGTGTGGGGTGGTAACTCCCGGATTCCAGAAGAGAAAAACTTGAGACAGTCCACACCCCCTTAGCCAGTTCCTCTTCCCTGGGTCCCCCATCTCCTTCCTCTCCTTTCCTTTCTCGTCCTCATTCTCTGTCATCTCCTTACATATTAAAATGCGGGTAAACAGATAAACCTGTGATATAGAGATGTGAGTGACATCTACCTGATGCCATGCATTTGCATTATTGAGTAATTGCAGATTTCAAGTGTGGTGATTGGAAAAACAAAGTTGATTTTGAGCAGATTTGTGGGTTTTCACATATTCAAATAAGGGAGATCATAATTCATAAAGATCCTGACCCAGGGAGGCCCCTTCATTTATTTGAAGACTGACTTCTGTATATGAGCAACACGCAGAGCTAGACAGGCATTTGTTCTTTGTCAGTTTTTATTCTGGAGAGAAGTTTAAATTTTGTTCAAGAGGAGAATTTGGATTGCCTCGGAAATAATAAAGTATAACCTTGTTTAGAAAGAGCACTACTTCCAATGCCAGACAACACGTGCACGTCAAGTTTCAGGCCTCCTTCACGAGTCAAGCTCGCAGTAGCACAGCAGGTGGTTTATGAGAGAAGCACACTGAGAAACCATGTAGAAAGAGGTCCTGGAACCCAGCTTCTCGGCAAGAGAGCCACCAAATCTGAGCGAGATACTGGAGAACCAAATTTGGAATTTAGCGCAAGTGCACAGGTGGCTGTCTCCGTCGCGAGCTTCATAGGAGACTTACATCCTTCCAACTAGCCGGAGACACAATTCTTCCTCCACATGAGTTCTATATTCTTGAGCCTTGTTTTCATTCTTAGTAGGTTTTGATTGCTTAATTTCTTCAGTCAGAACCTTTGGGAAGATGCGAGATGATGGCGTTTGGTTGAGGGGGAGTGCCTAGGATGAAACTGACTCTGTGAGTACCATGAACACCGCCCTGAGAAGTCTCAGCAGGTAACTGAGTGTCCTCTATCCCCGGAAAAGGGCATCTGCTCACTCCCTGGGCCTCAAAGTGAGAGGTCCACACACCAGCTGGGCTGCGGTCGTGTTACGGCGAGATGCTTGCCCACTTTAGTGTACCTCAGCTTCTCTGCCATCACAGTGGAAAGTAGGACACTGCTGGTTTTCCGGGCTACTGTCCATTCTACTGCCCTCGATACATTTCATTGATAAAACTTAATTCACAGCAGTTCTATTTTCTTGTACTCTATGTCACGTGCTATGTTATTTGAGTGCTCTTTAGTTGAGTCAAAACTCTGGCCTCTTGCTGGGCATCCCATGAAGCCACAGTGTGGGACGCTCTCCTCTGTAGAAGGAGGGGGTCAGCAGGAACCTTAGTCATTTCATAATCCATGTCCGTCAGTTGTCCCAATATAACTTAAAAGTAGCTTTAAAAGGGCTAATTCACGCTGGCAGGAAATATGAACAGAAAAATAGAGAGGTGGAGTTGTCAACTGCTGTCCTTACCACAGGCATCCTCCTCCTGATACAGTTGATTAAGGGTTTGACACTACTAAAAAAGTCAAAGAAAAAGTCACAGCCTCTGCACTTGGGTGGCCAGACAACTGGTGACACTTTAGTCTGCTTGCTTGGGAAGGGCTGAGAGAGACGCTCATGGGCTCCAGGCTGGCAGGGGGAGCTGAGCGGGCCTGGGCAGTGGTTTCCTGTAGGAGACTGCTGTTCTGGGGAGAAGTGCAGATGTGGACAAGCAGTAACCGCTACGGAGCAGAGTGGTGATGGTTCGCAGAGGAAGACACCAAAGCACTCGGCAGTCTCTGTGCCTGTACCCGTCCTTCACAACCTCTTTCTCTTACCTGGGCTAATGCCCCTCTCTCTGGCAGGCTCTCTCCCCTCGATTTCTATAAGGTGACATTGGTTTGATTTTTCTAGTTTTCTTTTGAATGCTGTATTATGAACAAAAATTTCAGCGCAGAGACCAATATCTTTATCATTATAATATGCCAATCCACAGAAGAATAATCTGTGACGTTCGTCATAATTTACTTGGCCATCCCTGCAGAAAGATATTTAGCGAGATTTCAATTTTGTTCCCATAATTATTTCTTTGTCAGGCAACCAGACCAAGAGTAGGCTGCTTCCTTCAGCGTGCACTTGCATACCCTCAGGGGAGTCCCACGTGAGGACCACCCAGCACCCCCTCAAATGCTTCGTGCCCCTTGGCAGGGCCTCTTTGTCCTGCTGCTCTGCCATCTTTCTAAACTCTAACCTCAGTCTTCTTCCTTTTTATGACAATTCTCCCCAAATATAGACTCTCCAAGCCTCCACCAACCCCCAGCCAAGGGCTCTTGAGTAGATATTCACACTTGAGCTCTCAGTGACAAGAGGTCCAACCAGCCCCCGGCAGTCACGGCCCCGTCAGTTACGCAGCCCCTCTCGACTTCATTTGTATTCTTTTCCAAAGATACAAAGACCAGGACCTGCCTTCCCGTGAGGCATCGTCGGCAGATGGGTGGAGGAAGATGGAGGGAGGGACACTGCGGCAAGTGGCATTTACACAAAGGGGCCACGCATGCTTCTGGTGGGGAGAGCGATGCCAGCAAGGAGCAAGAGTGTTAGGGACCATTTCCCCTAAGAGGTGACATTGTGGTGAGCTCTAGAAGATGTATGCATGGTATCTGCTTAAGGAGAATTGCAAAGTGATTTTGATTTAGGTATATTTAAGAAACCAAAAGCAGATCAGTGTGTGTGTGCGTGTGTGTGTGTGTGTGCGTGTGTGCGTGTGTGTGTGTGTGTGTGTGTGTTTGATCTCAAATGTTCTCCCGTGCTCTGTATATTATAGATGTAGTTCCCAGCTTGGTGCTAATGGGAAGTGGAAGAAATTTTAAGAGGTAGGGCCCAGTGAGAACTTTTCCAGCCATTGAATGCATACTCTTGATGAGGACTGTAAGACCACAATCTTTTTCTCATCTCATGTGTTAGCTCTAAATTGTGCTGCCACCTTGGGGTGCCACCCCAGGCCCAAAAGCAATTGTGTTCACACTACTATGGACTCAAACTTCTAAAACTATGAGCCAAAATAAACCTTTTTCTTTGTAAGCGGACTGTCTCAGGTACTTGCTAGGGTAATGGAAAGTTAGACACACACACACACACACACACACACACACACAAAGCTGAAGCTTCCTTATCAGTAGTGGAAGGTAGTGGAAAACATAGAAATGTCTGGCACAGGAGCCTTGCACAGCCATGTTTTTTTTTTTTTTTTTTTTTTCAGGATGACCAGTCTTTTCACAGCATGGAGAACTGGAGCAGGGCAGGGCAGGGAGCAAACTCACTTCTTAGATGAAAGAGTGATAAGAATGGGTCAAAATCGATGACAGTGCAGATGAGAAAATCAAGAAATATAAAATCTATTAAAAATAGAATTGACAGCATTGATTAGCTACTTAGGAAAGCAAGATGTCAGGTGAGAGGTGAACATTATGTGTGCCTGGGTAGGTAAAGTTTCAGACAACATTGAAATGTGTTGGGCTAGTTGCCATCGCCCAACCCTGACACGACAGCAAGGCCAAGGACAAATCCTGATGACCACTAGCTTTCACATGCCAGGTCTTCCTTCTGATGGGTGCTAGATTTACGAGGGCTCAAAGCCCAGAGGGTCCATCTTACTCATTCAATGCACACGGCTGCAGCTGCCTTGCATTATATAATACCATAATAATTGCTATTGACTCTTTGCATTTGCATGTTCTAATAATGTCAAACAGACTTTTTTGTTCTTTTATTCATGATGATCAGAGAGGCTACGTAACACCTCCACGTTTATATGCGGCTAAGGGGAGGAATCAAGATCTGATCCTGATGTGTCTGTTGCCAAGGTCAGGCTCCGTCAGCCTCTCCACGGTCTTTGTCTGATGTCTTACCAAGGAGACTCCGATCCATCGGAACAGTTCTTCTCGCAATGTATCTCTGCTTCCTCTAAGAAACCCTGCCTCCTCCTCTAAGACGTTTCTTCCCGACTCACTTGGGACCCATTTTCCACGTCTTCCAGGACCAAACTTACTTCTGTGATGAAAGAGGTAAGAAGGACAGTTTCTAAAATATTGTTTACAATTTGTTCTCTTTGTTTCAGAGTGTACAGTAATGTAAGCAGGATGTCTTGATACCCACAATGTGTCAAATAGGCCAATAGGCAATTTGTAATATGTCATATTGCAATTGACTTCTTGAGAGGTGTTCATGAGTGCCTTGATAAAGAAAAAGTCCTGGTGAGTGTGTCTCACTTCCTTTCAGGGCGCCCTATGAACACAGACTTTATCATGTGATTTATAAGTGCACATTGTAGGAATGACTGTAAGCTAAAGGGTTTGCTAGTTTCGTGTGTTTGTCACTACCCTAAAAGGGCACACATTATAATTAACACAAGAATGAATACATCTGTATTGAGTAACCATACCTACCCATAGTCATCTGTTCATTCAACTATCATTTATCAAGAGCCTATCGGGCACCAGGCACATTGCCACAGGCACGTGCAGGACCGCTAGTCTCACCTTTACACGCAAGGTGAGGAGATGGAACTTGAGAGGTTGCATGACTTGCCCTGGGAAGCAGGATACTGTGATTACATTGGGATGGGAACAATCCTCTTTTTAGAGGGAGAGTGGAAGAAATAAAGAGGAGAGGAGAGGAAAAGAAAAAGACCAGAATAGAAGACAAGAACTTAAGATAAACGCTTTGACTGGACTGGGCATGTGTTTTAAGAGCGCCTGTCTACCCCACGTGGCCCCAGTATGGCGTAAGAGGAGCAAATTTGTTGCCTCAGTCACTTTCTCATGCTGGAGCACGATCCTCACCGAGCACAACGTGGAAAGGTGGATTTCAGCTCGCATTTCAGGGGTCCCCGTGTGCATGGGGCCGGCTGGCCATGGCGGCATGGCCAAGGGGCCGGAGGGGGCACCAGCTCACACACCGCAGGAAGGAGGAGCAGGGCGAGTTGGGCAGAAGCTGAAGTCAGACAGGAGTCCGACCTCCCAAGGGACGTCGTGAGTGATCCTCCACACCTCTGTAACCTGCGCCTCCTGACCTGACCCGGCTCTTCAGCAGCACAGGAAATCAGTGAGTGTCCGCTAATGTAATCAACTTCCACAATCGAATCACCCTCCCAATACAAGAGGTATCTGGGGGACACTCCAGATCCCAGACACGGCAGCTACCTTCCATTGACTTGAAAAGAAATGCTTCTCAAGAGTCTGACCTGCTCTAGAGCCGATCTCAGGCCTCGAAATTCATCTTGGAAAGAAAAGACACCACAGAAGACAGACTAGAGCCTCTCAACAGGCAGCTTTTCCCAGAGATGCGAGAGGGAAGCTGCACCCCCACGGTCGGGTGCGTGCGGCTAAACCCGGATGCCAGCAGTTGCATGGGGCTCTGCTGTAAGACCATGTGACCACGTCAAGATCAGCAGCGTATGCAAGAGTACAACATACGCAATGTCGGGGACCAGAAGTGACTCACTCCAATGTCCTCACTCGGGGGATGCTGGGATTTCTGCTACCCTCTTGCCTTAAAGAAGCACTCACTGTTAACAGAACTAACGTTCTACACTTCCCTTCACATATGGTTTCTAGTTGAAGTAAATGGCGCCCAAGATCATTGTGACTGCAGCAAAGCCACTCGCAAAAAGGTGCTTGGCAAAGTCTGTTTGCTTTTGTAAAAGGCCAGAGTAAGGAGTTTCATTTTTGCAAGCTACACTACTCAGCACTGCCCTGGAGTGTGTATGGGAACAGTCACAGGCCAAAACTAATGAATGGGTATGAACAGGGCTTTCTTTTTGGAGCTCTGAAGCATTGGAATTCAATATAATTTTATTGTGCCAATAAATATTATTTTTGATTTTTCAAATTTAAGAATAAAAATATGAAAATCA
Organism: Ctenodactylus gundi; assembly: GCA_004027205.1. Taxonomy (NCBI): domain Eukaryota; kingdom Metazoa; phylum Chordata; class Mammalia; order Rodentia; family Ctenodactylidae; genus Ctenodactylus; species Ctenodactylus gundi. The sequence goes on from PVKB01000027.1 coordinate 988,401, forward strand.
TCCTTAGTTCAGGGCTATGAAAATAGTCAGTGGGTTGCATCACCAGGCCTCTGGGTCATGGATTGCTGACCTTCTGCTAGAGTATAGGAATCCTGGGATAATTAGATTCTTTTATGGACCTACGGTGGCTTCTAGAAGGAAGTGATTAGCTAACTCCATTAGCACCTTTTAGTTTCAACTGTTAATTGATATTATTTCTTAATTCCCAGCTATATTTTAAGGTATAAACCTAAGGAATTTTTAAAGACATGTGGGTGAGGGACTGTTAAAAATAAATCCTTCGAGTTTAGGAGCGGTGGAAAGGGTCTAACAAGTGCTAAGAAATCTAAGATTATTCAGGTAAGTGGTTCAGAATGCTTGGAGGATGGCCACAAGTCGCCACGAAAGGTCACTGGTGCCACTCCGTGTCTTCCCTTTATGTACTTTATGCTGCTCATAAAATAACATTAAAGCAGTTTAATTTAACAGTGTAATTACTAATGGATTTTCCATTTTATCTTTTTAACTAAAGGTGATGCAAAGATGAGGTCTCGATTTGACTCCAGCCAGAAAGAGATATTTATTTATGAGTAGTTTAACATTTATACTTTCTAGCAGCCCAGACCAGATGGAAAAAGTACATCCGCCTGCTTGCTAAAGAATCGATGTGTGTGGGAGACACAGCCGTAGCTCCTCTCCAAACAAGACCTTCAGGGCTTGGCCGACTCAAAGCTCATTTCAGCCTCCGTGCTTTGGTCTCCTTGGTTTATATGTGGTCAACCAGAAGGCAAAACCATTGGCACTGAGCATCCAGGCTGATAAGGGGCTAAGCTCATGTCTGTACTGAAATCTGTTTTGTGTAACACTGCTCCCGACGGCCATGCAGGAGCGGCCTCCCTTCCATGCCTCTTTTGCTTTCCCTCTCTTTGGGATGGGGGAAAATTGCCCAACAGAGTTTGAAGTTTAACTCCTTGGGATTCCTTTTCTTAATTGGTTTTATACCTCTGCGCCGCAGCATGAGGGGCTGAGACAAAGACAGAGCTTTGAGTGAGGACTGGGGACCTCAGAACTTGACCAAGAATCGAGAAAGCCATTATTGCAGGGAGCCCATGGCACCGTGAAATCCCCCTTTGGTCGAAGGTGAAGGATTGACCGACACTGTGGAAGAGGGTAGTTTTTCATAGCTTTCTGGCCAAACCGCAGAGAGGTAGCCACTTTGAAATTTGACTTTCTGATTTGATCTCTCTATAGTCACTTAATCCTCTTCCCGACAGGACCCGATTAGTCCCCAAACAGCAGTGACTATCCCACAGATGTAATGCTCACTTGAGAAACTCACAGCTTTTCAAAACTAAAAATATGATTTTTTTAAATGAACAGTTCTGTCAAAACACAGAGAAAGTCCCTCAACTTATCAAAAAAAATCCTTAAAATCTCCATATTTCCATTCATTCCTTTGACAAATCTGTCCTTCTGGGAATCTCTCTCTCTTTTTTTTTTTTTAATAAGATGCCTGCAATTTCTCGAGCTGTGCTTTATAAGGCAGCTGTAACAGACATATTGGAACAAACAAATTACTTTGCAGTAATTGCAGAATTCAACTTGTATTCTGAAATGTAACTTCTTTTTTACCTCACCCCCAGAGAAGCCGTCCGCACGTAGGCATGGCCGGGAGTCACGCGTTGGACGAACTTCTCTCAGGGCCTGCTGGTCTCCACTGAGCACCTGCCTTTGGAAAAGGAGGGCTGCAGCCTCGCGGTCAGGACATCAGGGTCAGTGGTGCGCGAGCTGTTTCTGCTCCAAATTTAAGCTAGGCTTCATGGGCTTCAGAGAGAGTTGCAGCTCAGGGCCCTGGAGCCAGTCAGCACCTGAGGCTGTGGGAGCTCTTCCCCTCCCACTCCCAAGTGAGCACAGAGAGACAGAGTTGGTAATTACTCCACACCCCGGCGGCCTCCTGAATGGTCCAGCGCTGGAATAAACCCCAAACACAAGTGGAAATCATTCATATAAACTGGACGGCACCGCCACACACTTGATCCTTCTCTTGGATTGAGGGAGCACAGGCCTGAGAGGTGGCCTTAGAAGAAGTGCGCCAGGAGGGGAGGTGCTTGCAGCAGAAGGTGTGGTTTTCCGGGTCAAGGTTGGGTGTGTGACAGCAGGAGGGAAGGTGATGGTTTCCTCAGCTTCGGCTGCCTCGGTTAACTCTGGACGAAGCCATGGCAGTATTTTTTTTTTTTCTCATTTATATTGGTAGTACCAGACATCCTCCTGGAAGTAAGCCTTGGTTTATACTGCCTACGCTGGTTTTTCCTTTGCTTCTGGGCTCAGATGTTTCAAAAACTGCAAAGCACTAGGATAAAAAGAGGGTGTTTGCCGAGAGAGAGAGAGAGAGAGAGAGAGAGAGAGAGAGAGAGAGAGAGAGAGATTAGTACATTGAGATGTCAAAGCGCCTGTTGCAAATTTTGGCTGGGAGAGCAAGGCTGTGTGGTGTCTAATGGAGGAACAAAGGTTGGCACAGAAAGCTGGCTCACTGAGGGACTAAGGTGCTTGCGTGTTCCGGGAAGGTAAAGGAAAAGTCATAAGAAGTGTAAGCGACCACTGGCACCTGTTACTGGCCATTAACAAACGACCATGTACTGCTAATCTGTGATCATAAAAAGGCCATCTGCTAATGCTCAAAGGTCATTAAGATGCCAGCCCTGTTTATCCTGTTCTCATTGGTCGGGTGGATCGTTTCTAAGAGAGAGAGAGAGAAAAAGGAGCTTAAATGGCTATTGTGCCTGCTAGCTCTGCTTTGGTTGGGGCCTGTGCTTCCATCCCCACCCTCTCCCTGGTGTGTAAAAAGTAGCCACAAAAATAGCAGGTGAAACTGGATGTTTGAAATGCACACGTTTGACTCTATTCACGGCCAGTGATATTCATCAGAATGGAGTAGTAATTTGTTCATTTTAGGCTTTCTTTTATTTAATCTGACAGATGGGACTATTTTGGATAATAGGCTGTCCACAGTCCTTAATAATCACTTTCCTTGATAAAGGAAACATCAGCCCAAAGACTAATTATCACGCCAACTTGAAGAGGACCCTCACTCTTATTTGCTGTTAAGAAAGTGGGGTTAATGGGGTAACCAAAGACTGAGTCACAGCGCTGGGGACGGACCCCAGCAAGGGAACCTATGAGTTAAGGCTTGCCTCCCTGTTGCAGGCTACAACCTCCTTCAGGGTTAGCACGTGGCTTACCCAAATGATCTGACTTATCTAGCCCTTTCAAATAAACTCATGCCTTTAATTCCCTCCGAAGAGTATAATGGAAAATATTTGTTTTCTTTTTCGGTTATCGGTCAATTGAATTCTACTTTACAAGACCTCAGAGACAGGGGATAGGAGTGTATTGCACACCCAGAGGCCTCAGTGATCCTGTGGGAGTTAGCTAGAACTAAGCGACCCTATTACTGCATCCATGCACATGCAGGTAGACTACAGACGTTTAGAACTATGTCTAAACCACAGCGCTAGTACTTTGCTTCTTCTTGGATTCTCCTGTGGGAAGAAGAGCTAAAAACAAACCTGAGTGTATAAACCAATTGGCCACAGGACTCCACAGCCTTGTACAATTCCAAAATTCCATCCCAGCCAACCTATTGTGGCTGGTCATGAAGGTGGCTCTCCTCCACGGGTGGCCAGATGGACCATATTTTTGCAATCAGGTGGGAAACCAGAGCCTACTCACAACACATGAACCCTCGGGGCACTGTATATCCCTGTGTGTGCACCTGCCTGCGAGTCCATTTTGGGATGAAACAAGCAGGAAAGGCCAGATCTTCCAAGTGCAACCGGGCGGCCGTGAGCCGAAACGGGATTTTCATGCACTGGGTTTGTAAAGTCGTCTGGGATTCCTTGGTGACGGCGCTGAGGCTGTTGCTCGTATTTTTCCCTCCCTCATCTTCCCGGCACTACTTTTTTCGCTGCCTCCTGGCCTTTCATCTGCGCCAATTAACCAAGTAGTCAGAGCCATGTTTTGAAAAGTTCTGAGTATCTGAGTAGTTAGTAAGCTTTTTTTTTTTTTTTTTTTTTCCTGAGCCAAGTCAAAGTGTCCTCTGGAGGCCTCTGAATGAAGGGTCTGTCCCTTGTCCCCTCCCTGTGTGCCTGTTAGTACAGGCCTGGGCTTAATCTTTCTCTTTCAACCAGTTGCAAGGGGGGAGGGAGTCACCGAGTAGGGGGTGGGGTGGTGACCGCAGGTGGCTAAAGAAAAGGGTCTTGTTCTCCTGGCGCTAAGTGGCCGGTTAGCACTGCTTTCACTGTGAAACCCAGCTTCTGTCCCTTCCTGGTTAATTGCTTTATTCTTCTCAGATCCAGATTGGACCCGATTTAGTTCTAGCAGGAGCCACGACTCTCCCTGGCATTTGGCCAGGATCCTTTCGATCCTTTGATCTGGGGTTTTATAATCACATCACCATTTAGGCTGCTGCGGGAGGCGTGGGGCTTTTGCGGTGGCTTTCCACTTAGAAGTGCGCAGGGCGGCTCCGGCCACGGACGCAGCGGGGCTCTAATGGGGCCTGCGCTCGAGGAGCTGGTGTTCTACTCGGTTTCTCCTTCCTGATCTAGGGCCTTATGGACCAAATTTGGTATTCGCTTTGCCTGGGGCCAAGATGGTCGTGGCAACAGCCGTAGGAGACGCTCTGCTAGTGAGTGGGGCTTCTTGTCTGTTTGGTGCTTTTGTTTTGCCATCTCGAATCTGGATATTGGTGAGGCTTCACTAGCCTCATTCGCCAAAGCTCTTCCGTACCAGCCGGCTGCTCCTAACGGGAAGCAAGTCAACAGGTAGTCTGAGCGGCCTCCCCTAGTTGCAGGCAGAGGCTGGCTGGCCCCCGTCAATTTTCCGGGGACCCAGAAGGAGCAAGCGTTCCACAGGCTGTCTTGTTAGTGCGTCTGGTGAGGATGAGGAGCAAGAGCAGCTGCGCCCCGGGTTGTTTTAATAGGCAGGGCTGTAAAACGTGGGCCAGGCCCAAGTCACAGACGCACCGCAGAGCTCTTTCAAGCTCTCTTCCAAGGCCCAACTTGTAACTATTTTTAACCTTATTAAAAAAGGAGTGAAATGTTTCAGCTTCACAAGCGCATACTCAGGTCTTGCAGTAAATTTCTTTGGTTTATAACTCCACCTTTGATTCAGAAGGCCAGCGGGCATGAGAACGTGGGTAGACATAAATCTCTTCCAGATCTGCTCGTGGGAACTGCGTGCAGTTAGGGATGGCCGGAGACCAGTCCGGGGTCTCCAGCTGGTGCCGGGGGGGAAGGCAGGCGTCACTCCTCAGATTTTCAGGCAGCTCAATCTTCAATTCAATCTTGCAAAGACAGAATTGGTGGCATTTGTGTAATAGAAACACAGACAAAAGTCAGACGCGTGCACCCGGGCAGGTGATGTCTGATAACTTGAGCCTCACGTGATCAGCTCTACCGGCTCAAGGTCAGTGGGCCCGTGGAAGCCAGCTACTACAGCACGGGCAGCACCGGGGCTGGTGATACAGGACCAGGCAATTTGTTTTTTTTTTTTTTTTTTTGCCTCTCATTCTTTCTCTTTTAACTTCCTGCATGGCAGCTTCTTTTGTATCAGTGGCAGGAACTAAAATCTCATTTAAACTTTTTTTCTAAGATGTCTCCATGGAAAAAAAATCTTTGCTAACTTTAAAAAATGTTTCAGGGCCAGGCGTCACCTTGGTCTGAGGTGTCTGCATGGATCTCGCTTGCTATACTCTTTCAGTTCAGATCCTACCACGTGAAGGAGCCCAAACTGGACTTACGTTCCGATACAGCTGGGCAGCAGGAAGGCCAAAGACGAGCTGACACGATAGCAGAAACCTCTGCTTGGTATTTTCGTAGACTTTTGTAGCGCCTGCTACGTGTACTCGCCAGACGTAAGGACAAGTAGGGTAAGATTTCTACCTTCACGTACTCGTCAGCTCATTGAAAGTACTACACTCAGTTTTCATGGAGCTGTGTGGGACAGGGCAGAGGAAAAATTATTTCATGGCTCCAAGACAAGTCAGGCAAGGCCGCTGACAGCAGGAATACTAGATCTTCTGTTAATGTTGCATAGATTAAAACAGACATTTGGTAATTTTTTGTGGGGTGGCAGTGCTGGACATCGGCACAGGGCCTCCCCTATGCAAGGCGAGTGCTCTGCCACCGAGCTCTACACCAGTGTCCACATCTGGCATTTTTGACAATTGATGATCACTTCTCTCCATTTACTTCTGGCAACAAAATTCTTTTTCCTGTGGAAGAATCCATTCCATATGGTTAATGGAATGGGCTGACTTCACCGCAGGGCTGGAGTTGTGACTGAGATATAGCCAATCAGAGCATTTCACCACGTTGGCCATATGGACCGATTCTCGAGGATAGGCACTTGACCCACTGTAACCCATCGTAACCCTCCTGAGACTTGCTCCACAGAGCCGTACATCGTGGTTCTTTCTTTTGAACCATTCTGGCTCAAGACACGTGAGCAAGGGAATGCTAATAGCATTCTTCACACTGTGAAGAGAACCAGAACCAATCTGAGCTGAGCAGACATCAATGCGGCCAGGAGATAGCAGGAAAAAACAGATATTGCTTGAACTGTATATATCTGTGTCCAGAGCCACTTACACAGCCTCAGTCTACTGGCTTACGTCAGGGTTTATAACTTTCCATGAAAAGAGTCTGACTAGCATAGGGTCGAAGAGAGCAACAGACTGTTTCAGGAAAGTAGGACATGATTTCGTGCATTAGTACTGCTGGTTCCTAAACCACATGACGAGTACCTTTCCCTAAAACAAAACAAAAACAAGCAAACCAACAAACAAAAAACAATAACTATCGAATCTTTCTCCCTAGCTAGACTTTTCCCTTTGAGGACCAGCAGCACCAGAGCGTAGAGAATCAAGGCAAAAAGATAAAAAATGTTTGTCGTCACTGGACCTGACGCATCCCATTTTAACATGTATGCAGTGGGTAGACTCCCTGCTCAGATCTTCCTCAGCCTCCCCAGGTCTTTATTATCCCCACATACTTCAGGTAGAGCGGACTTCACAACCCAAACCCTCAAGCTAACAAACGGTGGTCCAGCTCTGCAAGTCTGCAGGATCCACTGATGAACAAAGTGGGTGTGGGGGGGTCTCTGCTCTCACAGAATTTAGGAACCCAGGGAACCAAGTGAAGCTGGCATTATTTGATGAGAAGACAGTTGCTCCCTCACCTAAACATGTATTAATCAAGATCTCTTAAAAAGACTGTTTATTCACTGAGCTTCAAGATGTATGCTTTGCATGGCTCTTATACTAGGAATTCCAACTTTACTTGACATTTGTCTGCTGGTCTAACTGCGCATTATCCTGTAATCTCTTAGTGTCAATTACTTTTAGTAGTAAACTTTTTCATTTCCACTGAGCTGCATTCTCAGTTCCATTTATTTATTTATTTTTTTAATTTTGAGACAAGATCTTACTCAATCTCTAAGTTGCCCAGGTTGGCTCAACTTTGTAATTCTTTTGTCTTAGCCTTGTAACATGTTGAGATTATAGGTACATGCCACCATACTTAGCTTTACGATTTGGATCCAGAATGCTCCTCAAAGCCTTGTGTATTTAGAAGGTGACTGGATTATAGGTGATAATTGGATCAGGCGGATTAATTTATGGATCACATATGATGTTGAGAGGCAGGCCTGGTCCAGAGGGGGAGATCACTGGGGCTGGGGGCTTGGGGTGATGAATTCCTGTCCCCAGCTCCTTCCTGATATCCCTTCGCTCCCTGCCATGGTGGGTTGAGCTGCTGTTTTCTGCAGGCCCTCTGCCATCGCCAGTTGACCATGAATAAAAGGGACCGAGCCCTCAGAACTGTGAGTGGATGTAACCGTTCCACTCTGCAGGTTGTTGGTGTCAGGGGTTGTGTTCTGGCGGTGAGAGAGGCTCAGCTAAATGTTAAGTTTCTGAGGATTGGGCCACTTCTCTAAGCTTCCTTTTGACAATGCTAACTGGAGAGTACGTTCAAATTAAAACAAAACAAAAACAGTAAAAGAAAAAAGGAATATATGAAAAAGAAGAAATTCAATATTGTTCCAACGCCAGCTCAATTAAGCATAATTTCCCTGTGTTCTCTTTAACACTCCCTCCCACTTCTGACACTTGTGTCATTCATATGGTACATTTATGTTTGTAAGTAGTGGGGTCTCTGTGCAGCAGAATAGGACAGCTCAGGGAATGTACATGTGGAGGTTTGAGACCCTGGGATGCTTCTTCTACTTGTAAGAGTTAGTAGAGCCAGGCTTAGGTGCCGATCTTGAGTTATCACTGAGTAGCTGGGCCAAGTTGCTTAATCATTCTGAAACCCAGATTCCTCAGTGATAAAATGGGGTTAAGCAATCATATCTCTCTGATAGGATGAATATGAGAATTAAAGGAAATGCCACATGAAAAATGCTTAGCAAGATACTGTCTCACGAAAAATCTGCAAGCATGGTAAAATTAAGACAGAAATTCCCTCTTATCCTCAGGGAATACACGTGCTTTGCTTCAAAACGTAGTTTATACTGGGCACTTTATATAGAACACTTTTCCTAAACACATATGCCTATCGTGGTTTGGAGCTGCAATATCCCCCAGTAGCCTCATGTGCTTTTAGATACTGTGCAGTGTTGGAGGCGGGGTCTGTCTAGAAGAGGCGGGTACTTGGGGCTTGACCGAGAGGGCTGTGTGTTGGTTCCACCTTCCTCTCAGACGTCTCAGTTCTGCCGTGTTGCTGTGAGGACCGCAGTCTCTGGAGCACTGGCTCAGGTTCTGGCTCAACTGTGGCCCCGCCATGTGATTCCACCATGCTGGGTCTGAGTCACAGCAATGAAAAAGTAACTAAGACAATACTTATAAGAAAATTTAACTTATAAATTGGGTACACAAAGAGATTCGCAATAGTACCTCAAAATAAGATAGAGAAATTGTAACAATACACAGGAATGAAGTTGCCAGCATTATTACTTTTGCCACTTGGGCCCATTCCTAAGTATAAGGATTACCGACGTGTAAGCCGTATGATACTGCTAGAGTTAGTCCTGTGACTGAGATGGTACCAGTGACTACAGTTAGGGCACAGAGAATGGGTCTGTGTGACGAAGGAATGGTTTCACACCTGGATGGGACTTCGTGGAATAGTCCAAGGCTTCATCGCGCTATTCAGACCAGTAGGCAATTTAAACATATGAGCTGCTTGTTTCTGGAACTTTTCATTTAATATTTTCAGACCACAGTTGATCAAAGATAACTGAAACAAGGGGGCGAAGCTCTGAGTATGAAGGGACTGCTCAGTACATGACCCTATTATGAAAACAGTGTGTTTACATGTTTTCAATGCATCTTCCAAAGGTACTTGTGAATTACAAAGAAAAAAAGATACTTTCCAGTGGAGAAATCCGGTGAGTGCCTTCTTTATCAAGTGGTCAGAGTTAAGGTCACTAATTGTGGGGCAAATCTAAAGCGTGTGCCTCCTGGTAGGATGCACTGAGAAAGGTGGGCTACCACAGTTGTAATAGTCTTGCCCCAAAAAGTGTGACTTGAGTTTTATCATAGCAAATCATCAGACAACTCCAAATGGAAGAAGCGTTTTAAATATCGCTTACCTGCGCTCTTCAAAAACACCAAGGTGATAAAAGAGGGAGAAACGCTTCCAATGTAGCAGATGATCCAGGGTTAGAAACTCGATTAGAATGAAAGGAACTTTGATACGACAATTGACAAAAATTGAATACACACTTTGGATTCAATAATAATTTTCTGATTTTGGAAGTGGTGTGATGACACGTAAGATGCTTAGGAATCTAGTTAAAGGCCTGCATGAACTCTTCATGCCAATCTTACAACACGCCGAAGTCTGAAATTATTTCAAAATGAACAACAACAACAACAACAACAACAACAACAACAACAACAACAACACGTGCCATAAGCACTTGGCAACCCAGGTGACTTAGGGACTCAGCCTGTCTCTCTGTTAGCCGCCTGGACTGACCGATGCTCCCCTGTGCACCTCTGCTGGGAGTCCAGCAGCCCCACGGGTGTCGCCTAACTGCATGGGCCTTCCTGTGCTGCTCTCCGGCCGGCCCTCTCCTGTGCTCTGAACTCCGTCTCCACAGCTCCTTTGATGAAGGCATTTGAGACTAGTGAATTCTTGTCTCAAAATTATTCTTGTAGAAACCAGACTCTGCTTTTGGTTAGTGGGATTGTCCAGCTAATTAACAAACACTCCGCAGGGCTCTTCCTGGGGCTCTGCCATTGATTTTGCCCTGGGACCTGCCATTGCGTTTTCACCTGCCTGGCCTTGCCTCTCAATCTCCAGAAACTAGAAAGAAAAATGACAAAAAAAAAAGATGAAGTGTCCCAGTGTGCACTGACATGACCGGTTCAGGGACTGAAATTGCTTGACGTAATGACACACGGTGCTTCAGGAAGACTCGTGTCCAGAAAAACCAAACCAGAGGGAGGAAGTGACTTACAAAGTGCATGAGATTATAGACAGTAAACAGAGGTTCTCAACATACGGGGTAGAAATCCTGCGTGCACATCCACATGAAAAAGGGCCATTTTTAAGATAATAAGAAAAACGATTTCGCAAGTAAATAAAACACTTAGGAGACTTGTCAAGAAGTCTGACGACCAGGAGGTTCAAGGACAGTCGGAGCTAACACGCAGCAGCCTGATACAAAGGACAGTAAGTGAAACCATGGGGCTGTCGCCCAGGATCGGGGTGTACCTCCGCCTAAGCATCCTTCGACGCTCTTGGAGGAATCTGATCTGAGACCCTGCGTAATCTCCCCGTATTTCGTTGGGTGCACACGCTGGCAGTCCCTTGACGATGGGCTGCCCCGTAGCGGCGCATCGGCAGTGAGGATCTCACAAGGACTGTTGTGAGGTTAGCACATACAATTTGTAATGCGCACTGCAAATATAAAGTGCCACAAGAATGCTGACGGATGGTAACGCGGGCCCACTCATTAGCGGGCTGGCGCAGCAGGCCGAGGACAGCGGCGAGAGAGCTGCCCTTGGAACACACCAGGGTCGTCCTTATCCAGCCGGCCTCACACACGCCACAGAGGGAGACTCTGCTCGGCTGTCCTTACTCACTGCAACAACTTCCTCTCCGTCTCTGTCCGGGTCTGCGAGCTGAAAGATTCGCTGAAACCTTTTGGTGCCATCAACAACCATGGCAGCAACAAAAGTTTGGCTTGAAAAATTTGTTCAAGGATTGAAAAAACACAATGGAAGTCTGTCATTATACATGTTTGGGAGACAGAGAGACAGAGCGAGTGAGAGCTGTGCTTTGTTTTGCATTTTGGTATAAAATGATGTATTGCTACGTAGTAAAACAGTTTTATTAAAAAAGATCTTCTCACCCTGAATTCAAAATACGAATTGTACTCTCTTATCACCCAGTCACTTTGGAATGAAAGTTAAAAACGCCGATACTGTGGAACTAGCCCTTGGTATCTATCTCGTAGCTGATATATTTGTCTAATACTTCGGTTTTTTGAAGGCCCATTACTCAGGACCAGGACGGAGGCTGTTTGTTTTAATCCTGGCTGGTTACTGAAAACGTGAGTATCAGAAGAGCTTGTAGATGCGATTGCGTGGCCTGCTTCTGCACGTGGGTAGGCTGTGGGGTCTGTACCACATAGGGGAATGAACCCCGTCCTCGTCACCGTGAGAAGAGTTCTGAGCTCAGACTTGTGGAATTCTATTTAGGGAACCTGCTAAAAAGTAGGGTCCTGTGTCAGTCAGGATAAACCCTTCCTCCTGCAGAGTGGAAAACTGTAGCACCTGCACGAGGGCCCAGATTCACATAGCTCAGGGCACAGGGACTTTAGTCACGTCAGCTTTAGTGGCAGGACGTGGGTAGAGCTGCAGTGGCTGCTCTGCCCGGGCGAAAGGAACCTCTTTCTTTTGGAAGAATATTAAAGGCTAGGCAGGAGGTTTGGGTGTTCTGCGCAGTCCGTGCCGTGAAAACTACGAAGAAGACAGAGTTCCTGCTCAGTGGCTCCTTTTGGGATGCCCGTGAGAGTACGAAGCGAGCTTGGACGCGCGAGTCGAATTAAGCTCTTTCACGTGGCTAGTATTTGCTCAATTTGCACGACGTCTTTTTGTGCTGAGGTCAGTGCTTGGCAGCACTGTCTTCTCTACTCTCCTGCAAACCAGATTTACAGATTTTGTAGTAATCACCACCGGGCTGAGCGTCAGAAGCATCAACAGCTTTCCTAATTTTACCACTATTGCGCAGATACACATGGTGGCAAAGACGTCAAAGACAGTGGGCTAGCCGCACATTTTGAGGAGAATTTTAAAACCGGTTGCTGATTGACAGTGTCTCTGGTGAGTACCGGGGTTCAGGCGGAGAAGAGCCTTTTTGGGAAGATTCACGTCATCCTGGCCTGCTGCTTCATGATGCTCAGAGGGTCATTTCGTCTTAACCTGGCCACAGCCCGCTGATCCGTACCTTTAATCTGGAATCAAGAAAACAAGTGCTGTTTTGGGTCACCATAAAAAATAGTGTGGAGAAGGAGGAAAAAAAGGAGCGAATAAGGAAAGAAACAAGCGAACACAAAGGAAGGGGGCCAAAAGGAGAGTGGAGTCACTAGCCTGGTGCATCTTCCCGCTTTGTTCTGGCTGTCAATCTTGACTGTTCTTCAGCACACACCCTGTTATAAATGAGGATAATGAGCGAGAAAAGAGTTAATAAATCCACTACCTTTGCCCCAGCGATGGAAATCCATGAGCAGTTTAAGTGCTGGGCAAGGGAAAAGACCCAACTGTGAGTGGAGGACATGGGTGGCACTGTGTCTGTCTGTGGACTCAAGCAGTGGAGGACTCCTCTGGATGGGTTGCAACTCTCAGAGTTCGTAAGGTCCTGCTGGTTGACCTACGAGCAGATCGGCACCACCAGGACCTCTAGAGTAGTGGTCTTGTGCCCTTATGAGTGAAAGATCACTACAGCATAGCATACCTGTGTAAATATCGGCTGTGGCTGCGTTTGTGCTGCAACTCAGAGTTTTGGTCTCCAAAGTAGAAAATATTTACTATTTATCTATTTACAAGAGAAAAAATTGCTGATCCCTTTTCTGGACCCTTAATCAATGTTAATTCATTGAAGTATTTTCATGATTGCAAAGTGTGCCTTGTTTTGTCATTATTTTTTGATTGGCTAAAATATATGTCTGATTTAAAAATTTTCACAGTTATCTGAGCATGAGAAGTTTGGGATGGGAGCGAGGTATGGGTGGGAAAAGCAATACTTTGTGCAAAACAAGAAGCGTGACTCGTTAAAGAAAGAATTGAGGGTGCATTTGACAATTCTGATTTTAAATGTCTGATCTTAAAGCTATAACAGCGATGAAAAAGTATGGGTATTTTTATTTATGATTTGAGGAAGGCCTTCTTGCATTTCTGTGTATTAGAGCTAGCTGAGAGGTTCAGAGTACAGAGTAACCCACCTAAGCCACCTCGAATGAATTCCCCACTGCCAACTCCTGAGGCGGAAACCTCATCTCAGGAGAGGAGGTCTCTGTTCGGGAAAATATTTAACCTGATTTAGAGACTAGACATAAATTAAAAGGAGAGAGTTTTGCACAATAAAGTCGCAGCAAAAATATTTGTGAGGTAACATATTGAATGCAACCTAACAATATTTGGAAAGAACACCTTGCATTTCTGTTGCTTGCATTTCTCCCTAAACAATTCTTGGAGTCTTTCATGACACTTTTTCTCATAGTTGCTTCTGTAGAGCTCCATATTCTGTTGTGGGGTCCCCAAACCCTGGCTGCAGATTAGTACTTGTCCAGGTTGTGGCCTTGGAAGGACCAGGTTGTTGGGATGGAGCAGGTGAGCTGGGACCAGGAGTAGAGGATGAGCCACGTTGGGTCTCCAGTCAGCAAGCTCCTAGTGAGCTCCTGTGCCGCTGCTGATCCACAGGAGGCTCAGCCTTGCTCCTCCCTGCTGTTTACCAACACCGTGCAATCTCCCCCCACACCCCCTTGAGAGAATGGTCTTCGACTAAATTGGTCTCGGTGTCAAAAAGGTTGGGGACCTCTGCTATAAAATCTAGCGAAAATCTTTTCACTCCCTTCACCCAACTATTCCAAGAAAAAAGAAAGAAACAGTAGGCTTTGCCAAGTTCATACCCCGCTCAGCAGCTGGTGGTCCTGGGCAAGTCACTCCTTCCTTCCAAGATCACATTTTCTCATCTACAAATGGAGAACAAACTCAAGTGTCAGAGTTGCTGTGAAGATTAAATGAGATGATGCTTGTAAACCGCTCCGTCAGCATGAGCTTTCCAGAGCGGTAACCAGAGCCTTTTTTTTTTTTTTAAGGTGGGATGCTCCTTATTTGAATGAAGTAATTGCCTCAGCCAATTAAATGACACTTTTGGCATATCACCCTGCATTTTTTCATATATATATCTTTCATGCACCTAATTAAATTCTAAACTTGTAAAAGTAAGCCCTATATTCACATTTCTGTTCAAATATGGTCCTGGGTCTGTGGTGCATCGCGGGGAGTGGAGAGGAAAAGTAGAGCACTAGACTGTGCGAAACCCAACAATGTGACCCTGGGAGACTGCATCGGGAAGGAGTGTTTAGTCTAGATTTCCACATTTGGAAGGTGGGAGACATGGATAGAATAGGGCTAATTCTGAAACTGTAGGGCCCCACTCACCAGGGCTAGAACATCTGGCCTCTGCCCCAGTGCCCCATGAAAGACACTTCTGCACACAAAAGTAAGAATAGATTGTTGATAGAGATGGTGTACATAATAGATTAGTTATATTTTCAGTAGAAAAGACAGAGAGTGCTCAAATTAATTTTCAAAGCCATCATAGTTAGAAGCCCTCTCTGACTTGAAGACATGTCAATCTTGTGAGTAGACAATTTTAGATAGAGTGTTTACATAATTAAATACACCTTCTGTGTTTAAATCTAACTGTGCAATCTATACTTGTGAAATGCCTATGAATCTCCACAAACACGCAATTTGTGACCTTTGCCACAATTAGGATAGGCAGTGTTTTCATCATCCCGGGAAGTGGCCCCATTCTTCTGGCCCTCAATTTCTCTCCCTTTTCTCTTGATCTCCTCAAGTCACTGGAATGATGCTGCTCCTAGAATTTTTTGAAAATGCTTTATCAGTGGAATCATACACTATTATGTCCTCTGGAGCCTGCTTTTTTTTTTTTTTTACTGGCAAATCTCTTTGGCATTTCATTTTCAGTAGCCATTCCCCTTTATTACAGAGGCACATGGCTTCAATGAATGAACTGTGATTTGTTAGTCTGTTCCCCACTGCATGGACATTTGGGTGGTTTCCGGTTTTTAGTGAGTATAAATGGAAGTGCTTTAAGTGCACACGTTTGGCCTGCTCCTATATGCAGGTCTGGTTGTGAAATTCTCTTGTGTGATTGCTGGGTTGCATTATAGGTTTAACTTCATAAGAAACTGTCAAATTATATTCTAAAAAGAAGTTACCATGTTGTACTCCTGGCAAGTGTGTGTGTGTGAACTCTAGTTGCTCCATGTCTTTGTAAGCATTCTGTATTGTCCGATTTCTTTTAATTTGACCAATTCTAATAGGGTGTAGGGTAACTCCTGGTTCTCGTTTCATCTCCCTGAAAACGACTCTGATGCGCAATTCTTTTTTTATGTCTCTTTTCCACCAATATATTTTCTTGAGTGGTTTGTGTTCAAATTTTTTGCCTGCTTGTGGAAGGAGACAGGACTGTTGGACTTTACAGCAGGTATTTTTAACGCTTTCGCATTTTTGCTAATCAACCACGGTAAGTCAGTCAACCCCTTATGTGTGAACTTTATTCCGGGCTAGAAAGGCGAGGCAGGTGACCCGAAGGCGCAGGGTGAGCCGTTGCCACGCAGATCTTCCTCCAGCCCGGTGCTGAGCTCGCCAGCGTGGCACAGCCCGCCCTGCCTTCCCTTTTTGCTACCCATCGGCTCCCTGCTCACCACGGTGCGGCCTCATCTCCTCCCTTCAGCTGGAGCACAGCCAGCACACCTGGCTGCCAGGCCTTTGACCTGGGGTTTGCTTACCTGAAAACTGCTTCCTCCTGAAAACCGTTGTGTTTCCACGGTCGGATGTGGCTGGATTTGTTAGACCTTCCTCGACCAGCCCATCTAAATTAAACCCACTTTGTCCCTCCACCTGTGCTTGCCTCAGAAATAAGTGTTTAAATAAAAAAAATACATCATGGTTACCAAAACAAGGGGTGGGGAGAGCTTTCTAGAAATACAGATTATTTTTTGACATAGGTATTCTGAATTTTTAGTACATTTTAAGCTTATTGAAAGAAAGCGTTAACCTAACTTCCATTAGTAAAACACAAAACAATTTTGGAGGCCTTTTTATTGTCACAAAGGCACGAATGAGAGAGAGGGTTATAGAGAGCAAGAGGACACCGTCTGCAGCCTTTCCCTTGGGCTGAGTTCCTTTATAAAGTGTGGCCTTGTGGACTCTGGTTTTCAGAAATCTTCTACGCTGAGCATGTTTCAGAACTGATCTTTGCCTCCTCGGTGATCTTAAGCAAAATTATGAAAATCTTCCCAAATCCTGATTTTATAACACCAAGAAATACTGACAGTGATGCTTCAGGAGGTTAATGATGGTCTAATTATCTTGCACCAATAAGGAAAAAGAGTCAGCCTTTTGGCAAGATTATGTCAGAACTAGTCGGATAATATAGATATTTCTACCTCCGCGCATTTTATACAGGGGGATGCTGCTGCTTTAATTAAATGTTATGTGAATACATTTCAAATAGATCCAAACACAGGGCAAAGTCTGTTTCAGAACTGCTGTTCCTACATTTAAAATGTATTTGAAATGTAATTAAAAAAAACCAGATAATGGGAAAGAAAAACTAAAATAACTCGAAACAAGCAGAATATAGTAGCTCATCATTACACTAATATATCAAACAATGTGATCTTAGCTTAATTATCCCCTTTGAGAGCTGAGAAAACTAAGCACAACCTTCAATTTACAGCTGTGTGGTGCCGGGAACCTGAATTATTATTTAAGGAGAAGGGGAGAAAAGTTTATTTATTGTGACCTCCACTCAGTTTTTATTCAGCGTGGAAAATCTGTATATTCACAAATGAGGGCTATTCATCGTCAGACGGCAGCATTCTTCAGCTGTCCGGGCCGTCAGCGGCACCTCTCCAGCTTTTGTGTTCATCTGGAGGCCTCTTCATCCTGATTGAACACCATCTCCATGGTGGAGCTTTCCCGGCCCTGTGCAGCTGCATCCCGCCTATCCAAAGGGACCGGGGCTTGGGAGCTAGCGGAGGAGGAGAGAGGGGGAAGGCGATGGCCAGTGCGCATATGAGGATGATTTGTAGTTTCTCAATAATAATAATAAAAAAGGCGGACAGGCTAATTACTGGCTTAACTAGGGCAGCCTGTGGATCTTCATGTCAAAAGGACTGCCGTAATTATTTGCCATCAAAGCGCATCCATATTGTGGCACAAAAGAAGGGCCCTTTGCAAATGGATCTCGCTAATCAACAGGGCTGAGAGGAGCGTTATGTGTGTTCCGGTTGCAGGCGCATTAACACGGTGACATGGAGCGTAACTCCGGCCCGAGGACAAAAACACCAACCAGAATGATAATTATCCCCCGGCCCTCCCGCCTCTCCTTTGTGTTGGCCGAGCGAGCCCAACGTGACCTATCGGAGGGCCCAAGGCGGGCTATTAGTGACCCCTGAGCCCTGACAAGGTGCCTCGGTTCTTTTCAAAGCTGCCTCTTGATGTCAGGAGGGCCGCGTGGACCAGCGGGCTCTGCTCGAAATGGTCCAGCCAGCTCTTCAGCCTTAAGACACCTGGAAGGCCGGGACCGTTCAGCGCAGATGAGGACAGCAGAGACAAGGCTCCGTTGCGCGGCGGTGCGACAGCCTGGCCCCTCCCTCCCGGCCCCCCAATCTCCGTCCACGCTCGCTCACCTGCAGCACTGGCTTCCGTTCCCACAACTGAACCCGGGCGGGCCAAAGTTCCTCCTAGTAAACACGAGAGTCCCCGGGAAACATTTGCCCGCCGTGGAATGATTTATGGAAGAAAATTATAGGACAACAGTATGTAAGGAGAGGAGGGAAAGGACGGAAAGGTGGGTGCCATTGCGCCCCGTAGATTGACCCTTCTCCTGGCGGATGTAAACACGCTGCTCCCCCGCAGGTAGGGGTCGCTGGCGGGCCAGGGGCTGTGGTCAGGGCGCGGCACCGCGGCGCTGACTGCTTTTCTTCTTCCTGGGCAGCTGGTAGGACGCTCATCAGTGGAGACACCCGCAAACGCCCCGCCGCTTGCCTGGAGCTGGGCCTGCCCAACCTGGGCCCTCGCTGGAGTTGCAGATCATCGCTGCGTCCTTGATGACGTGGACGGAGAGGGCCTTGGAAGATGCACCTGATGGTTCGTCCTGACTGGTGGCTGTTGCAAGAGAAAGAAAGGTGTCTCCTGACGTGGAAGGGGCGACCCAGAACCCAAGAAGGGGAGCGCGTTCTTATTTTACACGCACCGGGAGCAAAACCAATCCCCCTAACTCTTATTTTACCCAGCAGAGAAATTAAGGGTGAGAATTTGCATTGCAAAAGAATTCTTGCTTCAAGAAAGCCAGCTTCTCTGAACATTTAAATATTTAATTATTTGAAAGGCTGGAGGTAGATAAACTTCTGGTGAAAATGTTATGAGCCATTTCTAATGGAAGATCTACCAGCAACGACTTGGAAACGTTAAAAGGAGCCTGTGTGTGGGAAAACAAAACTAAGGGGTTTAGGCATTGACTCCAGCTATTCAGGAGTGGACCCTCTGTCTGAGGCGGTGTGGTTGTAAATCTCTCATTAATCAGTCTCCTTCTGCTTGTCTTCCTTCCTTCTCTTCAAACAGTCGTAACGTAAAGGAATCGGAATATGGACATACTAATTATAGATTTTCCAAACAGTTAAGAATGGTAAAGGAAAAAAAGAAGTTGAAGCCACAGCATTCCTTATTTTATCTTTCGAGCCTAGACTTCTTTCTCCGGGACTTAAACACTCTCTATCACGCTGCCCACCAGACCCCTGCGTTTGCATGATGAATAGACATCTCGCACTCCACATATCTAGGGTGCAGCTCCTGATTCCTGCCCGAGTGAACTTTCTCTAGTCACAAGTTCAACTTGCCCGTGTCACTGTTTTCTCCCTGCTCCGTGGAGGGTAGCTACAATTACCCAGTGCAGAAGCCTGGTCCTCATTCTACCCTTCCTTCATCTTATTGTGTTCGATCTGCCCAAAAATATGCTTCTCCATCTTCAAAACGCACTCGGGGTCTGATGAGTATCCAGCCTCACTCCCTTGATGCCTAGATCTGAGCTACCATCTCCTTTAGTCTCCGTTTCTACAGTAGCAGCTCGGCAGGCCTCTGGCCCTCTTTGATCTACTCACTAGAGGGCTGTCAGGTTGCTCCTTCTAGACTGAAGGTCAGTCACGTCAGTGGTTTGTACAAAGGTCCACACATGCTCCGACTTTATCTGCTACTACTTTCTGTGGCCATTCAGCTCCAGCCCCAGTGCTCGCTAACTCAATGTGGAGGACGGGTGTGCTGGCCACTTCCAACTTCACGTCACTTTTCAGGACTCGTGATCTCAAAGGTGCCTCCTCAGTACCTACAAAACATTGCACACAGCCCACCACCCCAGAATTCTGGTATGTGTTTCATTTTTCAATACAACTCATCGAGTATCATATATAATTTATGTTTTATTTACTCAATTTTTGCTGTTTATTTTAATCCCAAATGTTGAGAAGATTAATAAGTTATCTGGACTTTTTCTTTTTGTGTGTGTGTCGATATATCTCTAAGTACCTAGAAGAGCTTCCATAGAGTCTATAATACAGCAATTTCTCAATAAATGCCTGTGGCATTGATATTGGCTAAACAGATTTTATAATTTAGTAGAATAGAGATTACAAAAACCAGAACACATCAGAAGGAAGAGTCCCACTTGCCATGATAAGCCAAATCTAGACCAAGAGCGGCAATCCCTACTGAGATCATTTATACTTCACTTTCTCTCAACTGTATTGTCTGTGTTCACAGAGCCTCTTTCCTCCCCCTTGCCCCGGCACTGGGGACAGAAAACAGAATGCTAACGTGGGGCCATTTGTGTTTTTTCTTGCTTTACTGAAAATATGTGTGTGTAGATATATAATTTTTGTCTCTTCTCTTCTTTTGCCCCAACAGTGACTGAGGAAGTTCTCATGGAATCATAACAACCGAAGTGGATGCTTACAGATCTTCTGCTTCTTTGTAACATCAAAACACAGAGCTCTGGAGCTAGAAATACTGAACAAAAAAAGGGGGTGGGGGATTAGTTGCAAATACATTTGCTTTGGCCACCCCTAGTAATGTCTATTTCATTCCATAGCTTTTTTATTGGGTGGATCTTTGAAAGTTATCGGGCAGACCAGAGGCAGGTCAGCTGCCAACTCAACTTCTAGTCTTTGGATCCAATCTCTCTCTCTCTCTCTCTCTCTCTCTCTCTCTCTCTCTTCCTCCTTCTGCCTTCATCTTTATATGTCAGTGCCTTAATCAAAGATTAAAGAAGAAATTGATAGGAAGCATTTGAACAAATGTAAGCCAGTTTGTTACTCTACCAGTATGCTTGTAGGACAGAGGACAGCAGGGGAAAAGGAAACAGAATTAGAAAAGGATGCCATTTCGGTCTTCAGTTAAATCCCTGTGAGCTCAGTGATCCCGGAAGTGTGGCACGAACTGCCCTAGTTCCAAAATCAGAAGAGCTGTTTCTCTCAAGCATCTCTAGGTCCTCGCAGCTCTGGGCACTACTAAAGTGGAGCAGGATCGGAACTGTGCGTTTATCTCAGGAGGCCAAGGTCCTGTCTGCTTCAGGGTGCAGATAGCAAAACCCTGGGAGGAAGGGCCAATACGAAACAGGCTTGGAGTGCCACCAGATGTCACTCACAGTGTGCCACACAGGGAGCCTTTAGAGGACGGATATTACTTTCACAGGAAGGAGTGGTGAGGAGAGCCTCGTGTCTTAGCTGCTTTCTCTTTGCTGTGACAGAATGTCCAAAATCCACAACTGAAGGGAAACAAGGTTAATTTAGCTCACAGTTTCAGAGAGTCTCACACAGTCCGTTCACAGGCAGCTGGTAGCCGTGGAA
Organism: Ctenodactylus gundi; assembly: GCA_004027205.1. Classification (NCBI taxonomy): domain Eukaryota; kingdom Metazoa; phylum Chordata; class Mammalia; order Rodentia; family Ctenodactylidae; genus Ctenodactylus; species Ctenodactylus gundi. The sequence continues at coordinate 1,009,608 of PVKB01000027.1, forward strand.
GCTGCGGTAGAGGTTGGAGAGCTGCTCATCCTGTTAGGTACCGAAAGCCAATGGGAGCAGGAGCCGGCTGATGTCTGGAGACTCAGCCTAGAGCTTTCTCAGGAAGAAGTTGCTGCAATGTTTCCTCTTCCTTCCTTTATTTGGGTTAAGCTACCAGGGGGCTGCCCACCCTGAGGATGGGTGCCCCTCCCTCACTTCCTGGCCCACCCCTCAAAAGCACACACCTGAGAGCGCTGGTCTGGGCACCTTACAATCTCAACACGTAGACACAGTCCCTCTAGGTCCAGCCTGAGCACGTGGTTCCGTCGGTATCTAACTGCACCCAAAGGCATAAAGCTTTGGGGTGACATCACGGATCCAAGCTAGAGCAGTATGGCTCTTGATTTCCCCTTTATCCTGTTATGGGGGCTCCATCAACAACCTGCCGAACACGACAAACTTCTGAATGAGCTCACGCTGCTATGGTGAGCGAGACTCAGTTATTAGGTGAAAAAAACCTGGATTAATTACAACCGCTTGTGAAAATATTTACTAAAGAGGGCTATTACATATATTTACTAAAGAGGGCTATTATATATATTTAAGAAAGGAAAAATCGGAAACTACTCATGAAATGGAAGCCTCTGTTGTTCATCAGTAGAGTTGGGTCAGTAATAATCACAGAAGCTTTGCGTCAACTGAATGATGAGGCTATAGGGAGAAATAATTAGGATTTCAAATGAATAATTTTGCAGTGTTTTCTCCTGAGATAACTCTGAACAAATATGACATGCAAAAGGGTGGATGAGTAAGGCTAGAAAATGCATGTAATTGTGATTTTCCTGTGAAGTTGTTCTTTCAGTATTTTCCCTGTTTGGGGTAACTTTAGAAGAAATCATCTCAGGAAAACTTATAAGAACAGATTTGGGAAGATCTAAAAATGTTTATTTTCTGTGGGTTGACACACTAGGGAATGGTGAAGGTCTGGCATGTTGGGACATACGTTGAAAATGCTGATCCTAATTTTTCCAAAACTTGAGTTTGGTTCCCTGTCCATATTTTTGGCTCCTGAATGCATCACTATACAAAGCCATTCATTTTCCTTTAAAATCAAAAGTGTGGTCAATTATCAACTTAGAAAGTATACCTTGATCAAAGTATTTATTGACACTAGAATATGCAGAAGAGTCTTTGTTGAAGAAACAATACTACCTCTCCTTCACAGATCTGAACGTAGACCTAATCAGGGCTCCCACTGTGGCCCTGAGCATCTTGAGCTGGGTGGAACACTGTTCCCAGGATCCGTCTTCAGGGACTCTTCTGCAAACAAAGGGGGTTTCTTTTTCTCTTCTGTAGGTTGGTCCTTAAAACCAAGTGGGATATGACACATAATTGTTTCCATAAGGAGAGGCTTCATTCTGTGTCTGAGCCCTTCGTGCCCTGGTGTCTCTGAGCGCGCCTTTCCAAAGAGCAGCACGCAAGAAGTCAGTGGAATGGGCGCCACAGTTCGAGACCCCAACAAAGGACAGAGACAAATTGAGTTCCCGTGCTTAGTGCTTGCATCAAAAGAGACAAGTGGAATAGCTACCTCAAGAAGGCCGCCACAGGCCTGACCCTCATGGCAGGATGAGGCAGGATGATGTGTTTATTCTTGTATGAAAGCTGACCACACACACTCTGAGACAGAGAATTCGGTATCTGGCTCAGGTCCTCAGGGAAAACCTGTTGTTATAGCAGTGAATAAAATTATTTAATATTTTCTCTCTGTCTATTAGGTGATATGCATGTATTTGGTCATCTAGGCCTGTGCATATGACCTAAGTCACGTACATGTTCATACACTGAATACACAAACATATGCAGAAAATTTATTAAGTGTGGGTATAAGCAGAGCCAATTGTATTAACATATGTACACGTATTGTGTAACTGTGTGTGCACACATGTATACCTTTAAAACATAAGAAAAAAGTTCATGTCTTCTAATATAGTTCTCAGCATGCTTATAGTTTGTACTGACTTTTATGGTTATAGTGTAACAAGATAGGTTTTTTTCTTTAAAATATTGGTGCTTTATATTTCAAAGGTTATTTATGTTCAGTATAGAACATTTAGAACATATAGAAAAGTTAAAAAAATCATATAAAATATGTGATACTGCCACATAGGAAAATTTCGATTGTTCCCAAAATGTTATTCTTTAAGAGAGTGACGAGGACTTTCTTTTCTGCCACTGGCAATTTGGATATTGAGGATGTCATCTGTAGGCCATATACAATTAACATCTTTTAAAAATTATTCTGCTACTATTAAAAAGCTTTTAGATTTATTAAAATTCAAGTCCCACCTGCAGTTGTCCCCTCCGGGCTGGACCAACTGATTTCACACGATGCATAAAGCCCACAGGCTGGACTTCCCTTGTGCTTGCTCTGGGAGGAAAGTGGTGTGTATTTAGGTGAACCAAACAAGCCGCGGTGTAAGTGGCCCATTGATTTTGGTATTTTAAGACAACAGACGTCGTCTTAACCGTCTTCTCTGTGCTCTTCGTCTGTTCTTCATCTACCACCCGTTGTCCGTTATTAGTCTATGCATATAACATGTCTTTTCCAAAAGTATTAATGAAACTGCAAGGAACTTCTCCAGTTTCCTTTGGGATTTTGTGCACATGGGTTCTGCTATCTCGCGAGTCTTTCCATTGTCATAAGTCTATCCAAATCCCATTTTTCTTATGTACCAACGTTAGTAATGTTTCCTTATTTGTCTGCCTTGTTCAACTCCAGTACTGTAGAAATTCAACTGAGTGATGTGGATTACGATTTCGCCTTTTCAACCTACAATTTTGATCTGTTTCTTTCTGGTGTTTCTTGTTCATCCTTCCCACGCCCTCACGGGAGTTCACCTGCATGTAGATTTTTTTGTTGTACCCCTTCTTGTCTTCTTTTTCACAATCACTTCTTCCTATTTGACTTGAACAGAACAATCTTTCCAACTACATACTATTTCACACTGTTGGTGTATTACAAACTTTGTTTCCCTTCCAAGATGTGCAAACATCTTGCCTTGCCTTGCCTTGCCTTGCATCTCTCTCTCTCTCTCTCTTTCTCTCTCTCTCTCTCTCTTTCAATAGAGTCTCACTCTGTAGTAGCCCAGGCTGGTCCTGAACTCAATGTGGAGCCCAGGCTGACCTTGGACTCACAGCAATCTGGCAATCCTCCTGCCTCAGCCCCCCAAGTTCTGAGATTACAGATGCGTGCCACTACACACAGCTTTAAGTGGTTCTGGGGAGTCACTAGAGCCTTGTGCTCACAAGGCAAGTACTTTAACTGGGCCATTCCTTCATCCCCAAACAGCTTTCTGTTTGGCTACTTCTGCAAGAAATCTTGTGCCTTCATTTATCAATTATAATTTATGAGTTTTCAACCTTAGTGGAACTCCTACCTGTGCTAAAATACCTTTCCAAGGGCGAGTTAACTCCTTGTCTTTCCTTTCTGACATTCCATCACTTGCTGACAACTACCACGTCAGGCTTGGTCTCCATTCTTTGAGTGTAAATCTGTTCACCCACTTCTGTAAAGAACAATACAGTCATCAGAAATGCTATAGAAAGGTGGAGAAATCATGAAGTTTGAACTTCTTAAGTTACACTTTTGGTGCCAACATCTATCATCTATCTGTATGACTTTGGTTAATTCCAACCCGATGCTCCTTTGTTTTGAAGGCCTTTCTTACATCACAGATTGTTTGTAAACTCAACACCCGAGAACATAGTAGCTCTTCAGTTGCAATTATGATATTTATTAGGTAGTGGTGCACATAATTTTCTTTTCCACCTTCATTTATATTTTTGTCCTTCCTAGTCTCTGCCTCTGCTGATTTTCAGGAAGAAGCGGAAGGATGGGAGAACGGCAATGGCAATGTGTAACCCTAGACCAGTGCTCCCTCAAGGCCTTCTGCCCTTCCCTGCGTTTTAACTTTGAGTAGCCGCACATGTTCTTCATGTGAACATCTAAACATCCTCAAGAACTTTTCTTTCCCAACAACTCTTTTCCTTTTACTCTTTCATCTTTAACCCTTCAGCGTCTCCTTATGTCTTCTACTAAAACTGCTGTGGATGTTCTCAGTGTCTACCAAATGGCAGCTTGAGCTGGCCGGTCCTGCTGGTGGCCCAGCTCCAATTCCACTTTCTTGGAAAGTGTGAGATGAGCCCTGCCCTAGTGGTGCCTCCGTAGGACTTTGTTTTCTCTCATTGCATTTCCTGTGTTATGTAGCTGCCCTTGTATTCCTGTTGGGTTTCTATCCATCTGCTAAATGATGGAAATCTTACAGAGAGGGGCTTTATTTATAACAGGTGAGATGAAAAGTAAACACGCACACACACACACATGCACACACACACACACACACACACACACTCACACACACTCACATTGTTGTTCCAAACCGAAAACTTGACATTCAACAGTTGCCTTTAGGTACAGTTTGAGGTTCCAAAGTGCTAAAAAGAGACATCCTTTGTATTGAGGATGCGTGTGACCAGGAAATCTCCAACGCAGGCACAAGCCAGCCAGAATGTAGTTAGTACCTACTCTGTGCTGATACCACCATGAACAATGAGGGCTCAGTTCTGAATAAGACCCAAGACCAGCACAGTATCTGCCTTACGGAGCTCACTGAGGACTCAGAGAGCCATGAGCCTGGTGGATCTATCTATCCCCTTTCGGTATGACACGTTAAACACTTACATTTTACAGCTTGGCAATTAGAATTCCTTGCAGGAGTGAATTATGTTTGAAGCTTCTATTATTTCTCACTTGGGTAGAACATACACTTTTCTCTATACTCATCTGCAGTTGGAGATTGATTCAGTGAATTCAATTGAAGTTTCAATAAGCTATTTTTTTGCTTCTACATAAAATGGGATGGATAATATATAAATACATATTAGTAAAATACTGAGTTCCTGTAAACTTAGTCAAGCCCCTGCATGGTGGCTTTGTGCAAATGATGTAGGTGTAGACAAAAGGAATAAGCACATAGAAAGTATCTCCTTTGGAAAGTTTAACTTTTCTAAGATTATGTCGATAGCAAGACATGGAAAATTTTTCACTTTGAAAGGGTGAGTTTTAAAAATAGTCTATGAAAATATATGTATAAACAGAAGTAGTCTATCATTGCTTCAAATCTCAATATGTGATTTTTCCATTCTGAGATCTTTATTCTTAGGTTTCTGTATGTATGTATGCATATATATATATATATATATATATATATATATATATATATTTCATAACTCAGTAGCTTGCTATTTATTGAAGAAGAGATACAATAGAAATATCCTTATCAAGATCATTACACAACTACTGAATAACTGAATACCCTACTTAGAAAAAATTTAAGGTGATGTAATGCATGATCAGTACAAGACGATAGGGCACTGTTTTGAAGCTGGTATCATTTCTGCAGTTCCAAATATTAGTCCTTGCCACCTGGGGCACTGAAAACTGTAATCAGAAAAGAAACGTGATATGATCACCTAACCGAGGGGCTGAAGCCCCGGGTTTGTGTTTACCGTTTACTAACATTGAGCAAATGTCAGTATTATCAGTTCTCTCCGTCCTCAAGGTAAGCTGCGACTCTCATCTTTTCTGCATTGCTGATACTTTTATTCTCTGTTGTCCCCGTTTTTTTGTTATTTTCTGGCTTTATCTTTTCAGTAGCTCAGAAAGAACAAAGTTTTATGAGACTTCTGACTACTGGGGACTGGTAGGGTGGGCACGACAAAGAGGACCGTGTTTCTCACTTCTGATATCCCGGCGGCCTGCGTGGTGTAAGCCTTACAAATGCTCAGGAGGTCTTCGGCGTGGGCCTGAGCAGTGGAGCATGTGATCTCCACTGTCCGAGACCATGGTGACTTCCTACCAGAAGGACATGTTCTTCATTTGCTGGCTTCTGTTCTCCATAGGGGATGACTTTTCTATGATTCCATACAGAATGTTTGGGGATCTGGGAGATGAGCTCTCTCTAGAGAAGTTATGATTTTGAGAAAGTTTATGTTCAGTCTGTTCGGACCATTTCCTTACCCAGCTCTTCTCCCTGTACTCTTTTTTTTCTTCACTTCCTCCGAAGTTAATGTTTGTTTCTCCCTCCTGTAACAGAATACCACATAATGAGTGGTCTGCAAAGAACAGAAATTTAGTTCTTCCAATTTTAAAGGCTAGGAAACCCACGATCAAGGTGCCAGATTGTAAGGACCTTGTGGCTGTCTCCATACATGGCAGAAAGCAGAACAGGTGAGGACCACGTTTATCCACCAAGCCCTTTAGAAGGGCACCTGATCTCAGGCATGGGAGGAAAGCCGCTCATGGGCAAAGTCCTCTTAAGGAGCGCACTCGTATTACTGCCACAGTGGTAGGTGGCTCTCGAACTTTAGAGGGGACACACTCAAACCGCAGCAGTTGATAAGATGATTTTGCAGGATAACTTGCACTGCAGAAGCAGTAAGTACCTTTAAAGAGGTAGCACTCTAGCTCCTGTAACGCCAGGCATCGGTCATCCATCCCGCAGGGGAGGTGTTGGGGATCAGCGCATTAACCCCAGGACCTCCTGAAGTCCGTTGAGTTATATACTTAGTCACATCTCTGGCTGACAGATTTGGCGAGTCTTGGAATGATGTTGTTTAAAGTTGGACAGGAGTTGAGTTGGGAGTTCTCTTATTCAATAAACTTCAGAAAATTGAAACAGCAGCTTTTTAATTACTTGCATAAGGTTTATTTTTCTTCTGATTTGTACCCCTTCCTTACACATATGCTCACACAGGCAGAGTTCTTGTGTTCATCATATACCAATCCTTTGTTGTGTCTCCTATTAAGCCTATCAGTGTTAGGCAAGGGTCCAGGATGAACATGCGCCCCCTACTCCAATGTCCATGGCCCCCGAGTGGAGGACACAGACTACACCGTGTGTTTCTCTTCACTTGGATCAAACTGGGGACTCTGCTAGCAAATTGCAGCCTCCATCAGATCTAAGACAGACCTCAGAAAAGCTGAGAAATATCCTCCTCACGTAAGTCTTTTGTAAAAAATAATTTGCCTCAGACATTTTCATCATTGCAAGAATGTAGATTTATAGGTTTGATTTCTTAATCAGGGTGAACTTTTGCTAATGTTCCATGGCTCAGATATATACAGTCATGCCATGGACCCAGTGGTGATATTAGTAATAAAGACAATATTATTAATACCACTACATCAATATAAAAAGAGTTATAGCATTAACATTTGTAAGGCAAAAATAACTCAAGGTTAACAGTTGCCTTCTTTGCCATTAACTCTCTGGTTGACAATATTTCATGTGCTCATTGAGTTTTTATACCAGGGCCACTATTGGCAAGAGTAATCAGACACACAGAAACAACCAGTTGCATTCCGCCCTTTCTGTCTTGCCTTTCATTGCCCTCTTCTCCCTCTTCGGATGAGCTTTTATTATTCCCCCAGACTCTGAATCAGCCTCCGGGGCGGGCTGGGGGCGGTGTCCTCTAAGAGTCAGAGCGCAGCGTCTCAACTTCCCTGTCTTGCACTGCTTTCCGAGACTGCTTGTCTGAAACGGCTTAATTTGCGCTGCAGGTCCAGCCCTGAACCCACAAATACTCCAAAAAGCCACAGTGAGCCCGGGCAGCAGACCTATTACTAATTTTTTATTAAAATCCCCGAGGCACCCAACACAGGGCCCCAAAGCAGCTTTAATAATAGACAACATACAGCGCATTTTTCTTGTATTGCCGTGTAATCAAATCTGAGGCTGCTGTTCACTTCTTTGTTTTACCTAGAGGACCAGCTTCCAATTTAGTCGTGGCCCACTCTAAACTGATTTTTCATTGTAATTAATGCCTGCTTTGGCCTCCGCCACTTCTACAACTTTCCATTAGAGGTTTGCAGCTACCCACTGAGTATTTTACTAAGTTACCCTCACAGACCCGTTACAGCTGCAATTTTGTTAAAGTCTCTCTTTTCCTTTCTTCTCTTTCTTTCTTTTTTATTTACAAAATACTTTTAAATCTCTCAGCTAGAATTTAATTCTTTTTTCATCTATGTGTCATACCTATTAAAGTGTTTGAGCGAGAGTCCATGTCGGGAGATCACTGCCAGCACACGTGTGCATACACACATACGTGCTGGCATGTATGCATGGCTTGTCCTCTCCCTGTGTTTTGTGCTGGCCATTTTCTCAGAAGCAGCATGTAAGGTTTAAGGTTCCTTGGAGGAGGATGTCAGAAGACCTCTGCAGACATTAAGGCGACAGCCTTCCCACCACTAACCTTAAAAAGGATTATGGCAGTGGGCCCAGGGTCAGGCTGAATAGATGAAAAAGTATATGCCACGCTTTTGCCATTCCCTGAACCTTTCTCTGTTGGCCAGGCTGACATTTTCAGTGACTTTTCTTAGAGCCTTGTTTGGACTGGCTTCCTAGAAAATCCTGGATCTGTTTACGACCTATCGCCTCCCTCCTACCCCATGGCATTACTAAATCACAAAGAGCAACACTCAGAACTTGGCCCCCTTTGCCTCCTCAGATGGCCCCCCTCCAACACACAGACACAGTTTCCCAGAAGAACCTGTGAAGAAGCGAGGCCCACCAGCAAGGCGTCAGCAGCGTGCACCTGCCACCTAAGGGGCCAGTGGGGCGAGTCCCGCAATGGCTTTTGCTGAGAACACTGCAAGGAAACTTTTACAACTGTGTATTTGCAGTATTTGTAGCTTACCCTATAGGATTAATGGGAAAATAATCCACTTTTTGTTCATGAACAAGGACTTCCTTAACTTAGCTTATACATTTCATAAACTTTCTGCTATCCATTTAATCTAATAGTTCTTTTTATGATATTTTGTGATCTTTCATCCTGGAAGGACATTTTACACTGCAGTTGGTATTTTAAATAGCCTCTGTGGACTTTTGGCCCACCTAGCTTGTCGGTTGTTGGAATCACAAAATACACAATGGCTTAAGGGACTCTGCATCTGTATGTGGCTCCTTCACCACTGCTGAGTCACGGCTGACAAAGGACAGCGCCTTTGTAGGTTGGCTAAAGGTGACGTCCAGCAGTGTTTCTCAGCCCCACAGATTACTTATTGAACAAATAAGGATGACCGCACTTCATTGAGCGCTGAGACCTCATCAGATTGGTGGTGAGACCTTTCCTTCCCAGCAGGGATCCTTTGGCATTGATGGGTACACAGGAATGCCCACAGAAAATGGTTAACGATACGTATTTTCTTACCATGAGAAGTCGGTCAGACAGTAACTAGTATGATGTGTGTGCGAGGCCTAACAAATCAGGGAGCTCACTTGTATTGTCACCTCCTGCCTGTGATATTAGCATTTGTGCAGGTAAATTATCTAAATCTAAGCACAGTGAGGACCTGAAGGAAGGCTTGGATTTGTAATTCATCGGGGGACAGGTTTTGTTGTTAGGATCTCTCAGAAGTGGGAAGAAGGTATTTTAAATATTGAAGACCCAAAAAGAGCATCAACCAATATTGAGAAGCAAGTTTCTCAAAATTCTGTCAAGAAAACTCTGTCATAGTGGTAAGTTTTACTCTTCTATTTTTTTTTTACTCCGCATGACCCAAGCCATCGTGACCGCTCATCATACCTTCAGTTGCTTTCAGCTCCGCCTCCCACCTGCAGCCGGCATCCCAGCGCCCTCATTGTACGCCCGTTGGCTCTGCTTCTAAAGAACGGCCTGGCAGTGAATCTCAGAGGCTGACTGCCCAGTGCCAGATCTGGCAAATAAAGGCAGTCCTGTCCATCCTTTAGAAGCCTTGAGATTATTTTATTACACCCTTATTTTCAAGATAAAACATAAAGCTTGAGTCTCTGGCTTGATTGTCCCTCAAAAGAACGATTGGAAGTTTTTTCGGTGGGTTTTCCTAAGTGCGTGTGAGTGAGTGAGTGACTGTGTGTCTAAGACAAAGGGCGGGGCAACGTCCTATGTGGGTCATGGGTGGAAGTCAGAATTTTCTAACAAACAGAAACCTACCCAGCGCCCTATCAAAACATCCCTTAAAGGTACTTAAGTGGAACCCCGTGGACTCATCACGAATGCATGTTGTTTCCATGTGAATGGGAGATTTTCTTGTCTCTCTGACACCAAGCAAGATGCTAAGCATTAGACAGGCGTTGGGTGACTGTGATTGGGCTGGGACAAATGGCATGAGTGCTGGGCTGCTCAGAGCCCCTTTCACAGTCCTGAATACAACTGCAAGGGCTTTTTCAAATAATTGGAATGACTTGGCACCCACGTTTTTAGTGCGAAGGGACTGCAGAGTTAATCTAACTCAACACCCTCACTTTGTAGATGAGGGAAATGAAACCCAGAGAATTTAATTAAATTGCTCAAAATTCCATGACCCTCAGTGAGCCCACTGTGAGTGGAACCCAGCTCCTTGTAAATTTTCTCTCCCTCCAGCTGCGCACATACTTCTTAGACTTCCCGTCAAAGCTCAGGCCCACACAAGAGACGGGACTCTCCAAGTTTGGAAAAGCAGTTTAAGGCAGCACCTCGTCTGCATCTACAATGAAAGTTCTTGCGTGAATCTCGAAGGAAATTTCCTGCCAGAACAGCAGTGGTCCAGTTTCTGTGGCTTGCTATGGCTTGCCACTTCGTGCTGGGAGTTAGGGGTGTCTGCTCAGCGACGTTCGGAGACATTGTAGTGTGTGGAAGTCACGGAAGCATTACTGAAAATGCAGACCCCAGACCCCAGTGCCTAGGTAGGAACTGATGTGATGCCGTGTCAGCTGCGTTTGATTGAACGTGTCCCACGCTCTTCCCGGTTTCCAGGTGTCTGTATGATGAGTTTCAGTGGGGACAGGAGAAGTGACCAAGGAGCACGCATAGAGAAATAAGTTCAACTGGTTAAATATGACGATAGAATGATGCATGCCTGTGTGGAACTGTGCTGGCTAGAATGGGCGGAGATGGCTTCTCGTTTGGTTTTCATAGTGGGTGTTGGGCTCTCCCACTGAGCTACCTCCCCAGCCACCACCTCTGTCTTTTTACTGAGACAGGTTGTCTCTCTAAGTCACCAGGTGGGACTACACTAAGATTCCCTGGCTCGGTATCCCAGAGTGTAGGAGTTACAGGCATGCTCCACCTTGCCGGGCTCAGAGATGGTCCTTCTGAGGCCAAGTAGGGAGGGAGCAGGAGCCCACCAACACCGTCTGGCAAAGGGGTCTGCAAAGAGGAGCAGAGTGCGCAGAGGGCAGTCCTCAAGGTGAGGGGAGGGCAGGGACGCGGACTGTGCGCAGCGTGCCGAGCTGTGTGGAATCTGAGCATGGACCTCCCGTGGTAATAGGCAACTACTGAACGGTTTGTCACAGTGGAGCGATAGGTTTCAATTTTGATTCTGAAGAGATGTATTCTAACAGACAACATCCCAGGCAACCCTGACTCAGGTGTTTCTGACTCAGGCACACTTGAAAATTCTCAATTAACAGGTGGTCTTCAGGCATGATTTGTCATCCTGGGCTTCAATTTTCTTGTTCGTAAAATTTAATTCCAGGCTGTCTTTGAATCATAGGATGGCGAAAATCAAATCATCCCTTGGGAATGATGATGGAAGGTGGTTTTTTAGAGGAATTTACGTGTTTTTTTTTACTTTCATCTTCTGGCCAAAGTAGGAGACGATTGGCTGTGAGGTGATTCAGAGTCCGGTCCCTGGGGTGAACCAGTCATGTTCAGAAAACCCACCGGTAACCAACTTCCTTTTCTTCTTTCCAGTATTCGCTAGAAGTGGATTTCCCTTTCGTGTATGTGTGTGCTGGAGACAGATGGCACCTTTACAGCACGACGTTAGAAGAAAAAAGCGCTTGGGAAGGAAAGGGGGAGGCGAACAAGGAAAGCAAGCCCTGAATAAGCAATTTTTCTTAAAACGAATACATTCTGGGGCAGTTTATTTTTGTGATCTGCTTGGAATTTGGGAACAATGTGCTAGAATTCTCTTTCTGCCTTCAGCTGGCAGGCTGCCCAAAAAAGGTGGGGACTTGGAAGAGAAACACAATGTTTCTATTAAAATAACACTTTATTGAAAGCAGGACCAGTGGCTAAAGTTAGTCCTTGGCTTTTGTGAGGCACTGTGGCTGGGTCTCTGTGAACACTGAAGTGGGGAATGGAAAGTGTTCTCCAGCTTGGGCACCGGGCTCAAATATCTAAGTATATTCAAATCATGGCTGGCCAAGCAGTGGGCTGTTTTTGGAAAAGAATATGAATTATTTGGATAATTTCTTTAATTTACCACTATATTTAAGGAGTAAACGAGTTCTATATTTGAGCTAAGGATGATTTTAAAATATTCTGTCCTTCCAGAAATACTTTTCTGTATTTCTTCTACTCATTTTAGGATGGTTGTTGTTAACGATTGTAGGAAAAATGCTCCGTTTGGCCTGGAGAGCATCCTGGGTTTTGGTCACTTCAGGCTCTTTCCCAGTGTTACAATCCCTCAGGTTTATGTCCAAGCCAACTTCTGTTTTTTCACAGAATCCAAAACCAAGTATTTCTCGGCCACAGTCAGTACTTATTATTTTATATTTTCTCTGTTTGAATCAGCGTTGAAAGTTTGGACTATAATGAGTTCTTTGTTTTTTCACCTTGTCCTGCTGTGTATGTTTTGTCAAGTTTTTCTGTGATATAATGTCCAGATGATGATGATATTCATGACTGTTTTAGAGCCTTTATGTATGTAAAGTGCTGTGATGAGAGTATGAATTAATGTCAATTAATTCTCACAATTTATAAGATTAGCCAAGTTGAACCACTCTGTGGGTCATGAAACTGAGAATACACGATATTATGGCACTCATTCGAAATCTCAGAGCTAATTCGTGGTAGAGGACACACCTGCACCTAAAAGTTAGTTACTTAACAATGAGAAACTGCCGTGAGTTTTGTGGGTTTGGTAACCACCAAACCTCAGAAGAGAACAGGATAAAAACAGGAACTACGTGAATTAAACCATAAAACTGTGTTGAGCTACATTAAATATTCCATGTAAAGATATAATTTACTTATGAATGGGAAGGCTAATTAGAAATATTTGAATATCCCAAATTATCTTTATATACATAGTGAAGTTTTAAAGAAGAGATTATCTTATTTAATGTACCAAAATAAATGTGAAATTCACTTGGAAAAAACAATCCCGTGACTACAGTCCAAAATATGCCATGTATTTGGTAAATACAGTGAAATTTCTTTGACCATGAATCCTAGTACTCACTCAGACAATCAACACTTTCGGAGCTGGTCATAAGCCTGACTCAGATCTAAGGAGTTTTGAATGCAGCACATGTATCACAAATCTCTAGGCAAAGAGTGACTGATCAATAAATGATATTTAAAAATTGCTTACAATTTGGAAAATAAGTTTATAACATTATAACTACCTCTTGCCTTATGCTGTAATAAATTAATAGTAGTTTAAAGAGATGTATTTTCAAAAGATAGCTATTAAAGCTGCACATAAATAAATGTTTACAATATATTTAACAGTTTTCATTTCTTTTTTTTTTATATGGAGTTTCTCCATGCAGTGCTGGCCAAACTTGAACTTGCTATGTAGCCCGGGGAGACCCTGAACTTACGATCACCCTGTCTCTGCTTGCTGGGATTACAGGTGTGTACCACGATTCTGGCTCAAATCTTCAATAATTTGGAAGCATAAAAACAACAGAGGAAGTAAAAATATTGCGAGAAAAGGCTATATAAAAATAAAATCTTTATGTCAAAGATGTAAACATCATTGAATCATTGGAAGACAAATACTCTGTTGAAGTAAACTTTCTGCATTACAGAAGGCAAAAGACATATGTACTGTATAATTAGGTCCTATAATTAGATGAGGAAAATATCCTAATTCTCTTTTGAAATGTGAGAAAAATAATTATAAATGAATACCCAGACATATTGAGTATGCTTATGTTAAATGTATTAGTCATTAGGATCTATAAAAATATTCAAATAAATATAATAAAATTTTATGTTTTATTATCGAGTCAGCAGAGAGTTAAACAATGGTGCCCTGTCCCCAAGGTCTGGAGTAGGAAAGAAAGGCTTGCTTATGTGGTGATAGGGAAATGGGAACTCTGAGAGTCTTTTTTTCCACGTCACAGGTTTTTTTTTTTTAAGCATAAACAAAGAACTTTTACATTTTTATACTTCTGACTCTATAATCATCTTGTAAGATCTTACCCTAAGGAAATAATCAGAGATGTACTCAAGGAATTGCGTAGAGAAGTGTCTCCTGCCCCACTATCTATACCAGGAAAAAATAGATGGGGCATAAATGTTCAAAAGAAGGAAATAGTTGAATTATGACATACAGAGCTCTACTAGGAAATGTGCAGCTATATAAAATCATGTTTTGAAAAAATATTTTATGTTATGGGGAAAATTTGTAATAATAAGTAAAACAAGCAAAATCCAATTATTATCGTATAATCCAATTATTATATGCGCAATGTGCATTTCTTTCTCTAGTGGAAAGACAACGAAGTGTTAGAAGTGACGAAATGAACGCTCGATCCGTAAAGTGACCAGACACTTTATATCTTATATTTCTAGATTCTTAAACTTCTTTTAAAGGAACATATGTCAGGTTTTATACCTTATTATTATTATTATTGTTATTATTTTTTTAGAAGCAATGAACTTCATCTCACTGTGGAGTTGTCAACTCCCTAGCTCAGGCTAAGAATTGCACTTAGCTAGAATCGGGCCTGGGGGCCGGCAGCTTCCGGTAGGATGCAGCAGTCCCCCTCCCATCATCACAGCCCCTCCCTCACACTTTTTTTTTTTAAACGGGAGAAGTTCTGCGTACCTACAGGAATGTTTGGCTCACATTGTCATTCAAATTGCTTTAATTTCATTGAGTTTTATTTTATCTCTAGTAAAACATTTTGAAATGGCCGTATAAAAGACCGTCTAGAACTAAGCTATTGGCTGATCAATTTGATTAGCAGTTAGGAATTATAAATGGAAGATAAAACGGGTCTTTTGTTGTTATGCAGCCCTGGTAATAAATGGCAAGTACATATTTTTCTGAGGCTTTTCTCCTTAGAAAGAAAGCAAAAGGATATAATAGGGTTTTTAAATACATGCCACATAATTTATTCTGACAAACAGATGTATTTTGTTGTTGCTATTATCATTTGATGAAATACTTTAAAACTAGTCCAAGGTGGTCCATTTTCAGATATAATACATACAGTACATCTAGCAGTTAACAAAATTTGGATGTGTAGCGTAGAATGGTCATTATTTTTACTGAAAAAAATAAAGGCACTAATTACTTACAGACAAGATACTTAGCACAAACAGATAAGCTTCAAAATGAAAAATTCTCGGTTTATGATAATTATGTTCTCTGCTTTGTTTTCAGAGACTGATAATTTGAGGCTTTAAAATCACCAGGAAGCCATTAATTGGAATTCTTCAATAAAAAATAAATTACATAGAAGTTCATGATGAGTTGGAAAGGCAGAGAGAGTGTATTATACAGTGAGCAACATTGCTACACTATTTATAGCCCTGTGCAGATATGTCTAAAAGAAAACTGTAAAGAATTGGAGATGTGCAGATAGCAATTATTCACAGATCCCAACTCTCCACAGATATCTCAAATAGCAGCTTTTAGCAGATTTTTTCACCAGTTAAGACAGAGCTTTAATTTGAAGCAAGGTTTTGCTAACATGTTGCCGCTTGCTTTTGACATTTTCCTTGGCCTCCTGAGGTCATATCAGATCACAGCTGTGTGAGAGACAAATCTTCCCATCATATGGCACATATTGCCCCATGCCAGGTGTGACGGTTGATCTCGATTGTCCACTGGGCTGGATTCAGAGATGGCTCGGGGACGAAAGTCCTCCTCCAGATATGTATGAGTATTTCTGTGAAGGTGTTTGCAGACATGATTGGCATGGGGAGTCAACATGCCCTAACTCTGGGGGCACCATTTAATTGGTTGGGGGTCTGGAGAGGAAAGATAAAGGGGAAAATCTACCAACACTTCCTCTTTTTCTTTATTTTCCAGTTGCTGTGAGGTAATCGGGTTTTTTTCCCCCCACACTCTTCCGCTGTATTTCTGTCTCACCACAGGCCTACGTGGATCGGGGGTAGAATGCCCAGGGAGGGGCTGAACCCTCCGAAACTGTGAGCCAAATTAAATCTTTTCCCCTCTAAGTTTCTTTCTCAGGTACTTTGTCACGGCAACGGGGAGCTGAGAAGCATGCCAGATGCTCTAGCTCTGTGTAACAGCAGGCACCTTTTGGAGATAGCATTTTCCACCAGCAGTCTGGTCATCCTCTTTGTATGGCATAACTGCTGTAATGCTTTAGATTACTACCCTCTAATATCCGTGGAGAATCAAATCGCTGTAAATGCTGTTCTACCAGGCCCAGGGTTAGACACAAACGTTACGGGAGAGATGAGGATGTCATCTCTTTGGAACGGAGGAACAGAAAAGCAAATCTAACCTGCATAAGAGAACAGAGCAGGTGATGATGACTTTGAGTTTCGGGTTCTGTGTAGGTGAGGATCAGAAGTATTTGACGCATGTCCGTCTAAGATTATAACATAAATGTGACTATGGTACCCACCTCCACCTTGGAGTCAGTAATTCCATAGGGTATACAACGGGCTACTCAGAACTGCATACGATTCAAGGGGACGTGAACTGAAAAGGAATTATTGGGAGACTGGGAAAGATGGTCAGATGTACATGAAGGCGACATCTTGGCTCTGAGGAAGGGGCGTAGATTTTGTCGTCTCTTTGTTAGGATGTGGTGCACTACGGAAACAGCTGCAAAACCTCACTGAATTGACTCACAGAGGTGGACTTCTTCCTAGTTATGCCCAATGTACTCAGGGGCATAAACAAACTTAGAGTTTCCAGGGATTTCTGTTCCTCATAATCACTCAAGGACTGAGGTAATGGAAGCAGCCCCCTTTCTGGTTCATGTTTCTGAGACTATCATAGCAGGAAGCACAGAATGTGACTCTTTGAGGTGCCACTCAGAACTACATGTCATTTCTGCTCACATTTTATTGGCCAGAGGAAGTCTCACGGTCACTAAAACTTAAGAACAAGACATATACTCTCAACCCCAGGCTTGGGAGAAAAACTAGGTTATTTGAAAATAACCTTAATTAGGGCCCATATTAGTTTCTGATGACTATTGTAACAGATCACCACAAACCTGGTGCCTTAGGGGAGCACATATTAATTTTCTTATTTTTACAGAGGTTCAGAAATTCAAAATCAGTTTCACAAGTCTAAAATTGAAGCTTAGACAAGACTACATTTCTGCTGCAGGCTCTAGGAGCAGCTGTTTTCTTGCCGTCTTCAGGGTCTGAAGCTGTTTCTTCTATTCCTTGGCTTCGCGTTCAAATCCAGAAGTGCAGCACCTCGTTTAGTCACCTTATTGCTGCCTTCTTAGCTGTGCAGAAATGGCTTCTCTGCTCTTTCTTAGAAAAACACTTGCAATGGTGTAAGCACATGGGTGCTACGTGGTACCTCACCCCACCTCGAGATCTTTAACTTGATCACACTGGCAAAGCTTGACTAGCTATATGAGGTCACATTCTAACGTTCTGAGGAATGGGACCTGGATTTTTTATTTACTATACCAGATAGCCGTAGTACACCAGAACGTGATGATTATAACCATAAGTATAATGCTCTGAGGTGAAACGTATAGAATGAAAATTTAAAATGCCTTTTAGAAGTTATAAGAATTTTTTGTTTAGGAGATTGAACTCAGGGCCTTCACACTGAGCTACGTCCTTTACTCCTTTTTTATTTTAAATTGTAGACAGGGTCTTATTCATTCTCTAAATTGCCCAGGCTGAATTTGACTACCAATTCTCCTGTCTCAAACTCTCAGGCTACTAGGATTAAAACTGTATACTATTATACCTGCCTCATTATGAGAATTAAATGTAGTATCCATGCATATCTTCTCTACAACAATTTTTAGTATTTTCAGATTTTGTTTGGATGACAATCTGAAGAATATTCACACATTCCCTACCCTCACACATCTTCTGGATTATGTGCATGACTTCTAGAGTTGCTTCTGGATTCATTTTCAGGGTTAGAATCATAGAAGCACTCGCAATCCTTTATTGTTGAATGATACCACTGTACTTCCCTGACTTTTGTCCATCAGTGCAAACTGCTGTTCCCCAGTCCTGTACCTAGAGATTCCGATGGAGAGTGTCTGGAGTGGAGCTCAGGAAGGTGCATCTTTATCACCACTAAAGCCACCTTTCGTGTCCATGCTTCACAGACACAGAGCTTGTAGACAAGTCTGGCTGTTGTTAGATTTTTATGTCATGTGTCAAAATGAGAGCTGAGCTTCTTTGATGACTGTGCATGTGTACTCAGAACACACAGCCAACTCTCGTGCCGTGGTTTGGATCTGGGGTGTCCTACAAAAGACTCGTGTACTTATGAATACTGCTCACTGTTGGCAGGTGGGGCCTGGTTGAAAGAGGTGGTGGTTGGGGCTTGAGCTGTAGGAGTGTGTGCTGGTTCTGCTCATGTCCGATACATGGTTCTGTTCTGCCATGCTGTGAAATCTCTGTGCGCGGCTCTAGTTCTGGCCTTATCTTTACCAGATGATTCCACCATTTTTTAGCCCCTCATTCATGAATAGATTGTGACCTTCTGAAACCGTGAGCCAAAATAAACTTTTCCTCCCTAAGATTGCCAATGTCAGGTATTCTGTCTCAGCAATGAGAAAGTAGATAAGACATCCATATAGTAGAAAATAAGTTCAGAAAGCTCAACATCTAATTCGGAGCCCTAGCCTGAGACTTCAAGAAGGCGTATTTTAAAAATTATATTTTTGTCTGAACTGGAGAAAGCTGGTTACACAGTCAAGTAGTTGCCTAATGCTACTTTTTTGAAGTATTTAGGATAGTCAAATTCATAAAATCCAGAGCTGAATGGTGGGTGACCCTGATAGGGAAAAGAATAAGAGGACAGATGCTAATGAGGAGGCATAAAGTTTCCGGCAAGCCAGATGTTAAATTCTCTTGATCTGCTCTGCATGGTACTGACAGTCACGCATAATGTAGTTAATAATGCATCATCATTTATTAAGAGGGAAGATCTAATGTGGTGTCCTTACCACAATAAAATACAAAATGATGTTCAAAAAACGTGTTACATGGACTACGCTTTTCATAAATTAAGAAAATTTATGCAAAATAGATACTTTTCTAGAACTGACCAAGCAAAAATAATCAAATAAAAAAAGATTCTAGTAAACCAACAATGATAAAATAATTCAATCTTTGACAAATTTAAACAGTGACAAAATTTTGACTGTAAAAAACTGTAGATTCAGAGATTTTTTACAGTGTGCTATACTACAATGTTAAGAAATAATTTTTTTTATGTTTCCTTAACTCTTTCAGTGCATTAAAAATCCTGCAAAATGTACAGAATACAAACATGGCATATAAGAATAATACTATAGGCCAATATTTCTTTTTATGTAGATGGAAAGACTCTAAATAAAATACTAAAGTGAAATAAAATGAATCGAACTCAGCAGTATTTCAAAAGAACAACATACCATTGCCTTCTAGTGTGATGACGAGGACTCAGAATATATAATGTTTGGATATATATGAAACTTACTGTATCAACAGATTAAAAGGGAAAAATGATGTAATAACTTAAAAATTCAGGGAAAGAAATTTAGTAAAATTAGCCCATATTAAACTTTTAACTTGTTCCTGGGTGTTATCTACTAAAATATAATGCATGCCTACCCCCCTTTTTTTGAGACAGGGTCTTGCTCTGTAGTCCAGGCTTGTCCTGAATGCACTATGGAGCCCAGGCTGGCTTGGACTCCCAGCAATCCTCCTGCCTCAGCCTCCCCTGTGCTGGGATTTCAGGCTTGCGCCACCACGCCCAGCTTATGTAGTGCTGGGGAATCGAACTCGGGTACTTAGCGCTTGACTTAGCACCTGCTAGAGGTATACAAGGAAGAAAGGCCAAGAATGTTCATGTTGGTATTAGCTATAAATCAGGAGTAAAACCACACCAAGAGAACCAGTGGGAGAGATCTGAAGGCATGGGAGGCTCAGGAATTCATTTAATTTTGTTAAAAACAAAAAGAACAACAATCCACAGAGTATGGTTCTATCTTATGTTAAAGCAAAGCAAAAATGAAGCCTCTGCTTATAATACACAGAGCAAAGCTATCAAGGGAGCACTCCAAATTGTTCATGACCTTTGTGAAGAATATGGAATTAGTGTGTGGAGGTGGAGTCTTACTGCAATTTCTACTTAATAACCATAATTATAACTATGTTATTTTTAAAAAAACACCAAAATTTGTTCAAATTTTGCATGCATGAAATAATTTTAAGAAATCATCAAAGGAAGAAGGGCTTCCTGGAAAGTCCCTCATTGGTTTCCCCTACACCAGGCCAATATATATACACACATGTATCCATTCCAGTACTTGTTCAGCACACAGGAGAATCAGCTCTTCTCTTCCCAACGTGAAGTTGTCATGATCTGACTGAGTGCCCAGCAACATCCTTGTGGTGTAGCGTAGACACCGGGTTTCTTCAGTGACTCTTCCCACCAGAAAGGGATGTTTGTTTGGCTGCTTAATTCTTGTATCGAGTTCATCTTTGTTCTAAGATGAGTATAATAGTCACAGGTTGGTTCAAATAATGACTCTGTGCACACCAATGCCACTGTCCTTGAAGCTGGCAGCATCTGCCTCTTCCTTCTAGCTCTTCCAAATGCCCTGGTTTCTACAACACTCACTAATGCTTTACTCTTGGTGCTAATTCCTCTGTTACTTCCGTTTGACACATTCGCATCTTTTCACAACCTGATGACACAGCCAGTGTGAGTCTATGGAAACAGGGTAACAATGTCAATAGACAATGAGGCAGTCTTGGCTAGCGTCTGTGCACATGTGTTTCAGTGCCACGATGAAGTGGGCAGAGTCAGGGACAGCGCCACGCAATAAAAATATTGGATGTCTGCAGGCATGAAAGTAGCTCATAATTCTTATTGAATAAAACCCACAGTAAATCATGTGAAATCAATTGATAAGAGGTCTGGGGTAGATTAAAACTTGCTTCTTCCCTTTCATTAATAAGGTGGCTGTAGTTTTGGGTTGATTATTGACATGGCCAACTTTGAAAAATGCCTTCTTACCCACGGGAGGGGGGATCTTTCGATAATGAGTTATTATTTTCTATTCCCTCTATTAATTTAACAATTTCTGTGTTGCCACTGAGGAAAGAAAATGCAAACTCCATTGAAATGGCAGCTCCACCAGGGAGTCGCTTCCTGACGCACTCTAATTGTCCACACTCCACTCTGTCCTCCTTCAGAAACTCTGTAACAGGAAACTAACACAAGTATTGCATGAAGTCCATCTATAGTGTGCTAGAGGGTGCCTGTGACTTTGGGCTGCGGGTGGCAAAGGCACCCTACACCTTTGGACTCCACAGCTTATGAGGCTCTCTGGGAAGCGGTCTCTCAAGACTAAGGGGAAAGATGCTGACCGGGGAATGTTCTCAGGAAGGAGACCTAAGCGTCAGGGTTCTGTAGCGAGGTGGGGACAAAGGAGCAGTAGCCCTGGAGTGCAGGCAGCGGGCTCAGAAATGGGTCCCGTCTGGAAGCAAGGGCTGGCTCCTCCCAGCCCTCCTTGGTGTCAGGTATTGGCCTGATCTTCCTGAGGGGGCTGTCTTGCACCAAGACCTCGCAGAAGGAACGTCCACCTGTCATCCGGTACGCACTCTGCTACTGGGGAATAAGATGCCTCAGCCTTGGCGTCTGCTCCGGCTGATGTTGGTCGATGTTTCTGCTAATTGGGTTTTAACCTGAATAGTTATTGGGATAGCATTGATTTATCGTCCGTCTCAGTTAAGTCCTTCAACCGCCATCTAACACAGAAAGATTAAACTCATGACTAGATCCCTTCCATGTCTGAATTCGGCGTATGAAATATTTTCTTGCTTGAATGATTTAAGCAGTGGCATTTAAACAGAAATGCAACAATTGATATCGTTTCTCAAGTCTCTGGTAGACAAGCCCACTTTGTTCATTCCGTGTGCTTTTGTTTAAGCCCCTCTTGGGTGGCTCGGGTGAAAGGAGGTCACTTGCATCTTTGACAGTCTGAAATTTTCAGGAACTGTTCCAAAATTTAATTAAGTACTGATTGTCTTCTATGCACATGAGAGAGAAGAAGAAAATCTTCAGAAATAACAGAATTAAGCATGCTCTATTTTGTAGCCTTGGATTGACCTCCAGCAAATGCCTGACCTAGTTCTGAGGGCCTCGAGTCTGCTTGCATGAACGCGATCCCTTACAAAGCTGACTCGGAAATCAAAGTAAGAAACCGGCTCCGTCGATGGTACTAGAGCAGGGAGAGAGATGTCCTGTACTACTACGGGCAGAACGGACAAAATTTAAAATAAAATGAAAATTGCCTCCAGTCACTTAATTTAGAGGCAGCAGAGGAATTGTGCAGCTTTTCAGTCTGATGGAACCTTGAATTAAAAGAACTAAACTGCAGTGCACTCAACTTCAGAGGCCGCGACTTCTGCCTGCCCCCCAAAAGTTCACCGGCAAGCAGCTCTCTGTGAAGTTCCCCAAATGCTACGCATGTCAGGATTTCTCTTTCGACCTCCCCAAAGTGGAGCCCTTATTGGTTGGTCAGCAGAGTTAATGCTTTCGCTGTTTGACCTAAAAAGTCAAGAGGCACAGAACGACTGGGTCAGGGAAGTCTGGGAGTCAGAAGTCGGTTGATAGGTGATTCCTTCACCACAGCCCCAGGGGAACAAATGCCTTTCTACCTTGATGATCTGGATGAAATTGTTTAAAGTATATGGCAGCTGTAGCCCCTTGAAGCAGGTTATGTGGCCTTGTGAAGTATTTCATTACTAAAACCAAAAGCACAAACAAGCAAAAAAATCTTTAAAGAAGTAAACGTGGAAAATGCTCCTTCCCACATCCCTGTCTTACAGATTCACTATCGACATTAGCACATGACTCCCATGTCAAACAAACAAACAAACAAACAAACAAACAAACAAACAAACAAACAAACAAAAACCTGTTTAATCCAGGATTTTCTAGACTTACTTGGTTTGCAGAGCTCTTCTCTTTGCTTTCTTGTACTTCCTTCCAAGACGTAATGTAGATGGAAGCTGGGAAAGGCTACTTGGTGCCCTCCTTCAACTTCAATCACCTTGCCGCCCCTCCCATCACCTGAAAAAGGTGACCCCAGGTCAAACGACTTCTCATGACTTGTCAAATCTCTCTCTTCTCTTTCCTCCCCTTTTCTTCCCTTCAGTTTAAGCCAACATAGTTGGTGACTTTATGCAGCTAGTGTAGAATTACTTCACTTGCTCACAGATTCCCAACAGGTTACCGACGTCTGTAGGTCTGCACCCTGCTTGCTGGATAGCAAGTGCTCTGCACATCCACTGATGGGTACTCGACGAATGCAACATTATGGGATGGCTGAATTTCTCCCTAAGAAAAGACGTGGTGAATAGCCTAGCTAACTCAGAGCTGGGAAATCCTGAGATTGTAGAGGTTCTGGGAAATGGTTTTCATATCTATTCTGAACTCAGTGTGGGATGCATAGGACTGAAAACCACATGCCTGGGATCTAGAATGCCACCAAATCTCAATAAGTATGCCTAGATGACTGGATATTCTCTGGAAGCAAATCACAGTCCATTGGCTACTTTTATTCTTTTAGTCAAAAAGCTACAGGAAAATCTCATTACTTTCATTCCACGGCCGGGTTTCCCCCCTTCTAAGGATGCTATTCAATTCTGAAAGCCCTTGAGAAGCTCCCAGAGGTACACTGTTTCTTGCCTTCACCACTTCCCCCGCTTACAAAGTTTTTTTATTTTGGTCCCTTGAAAAACGCTGTAACAGCCTTTAACTGTAAATAGTGGCTACTACCCTCAAATTTACCTCTCCCCAAAGAAAGACACAAAAGCGACTTGAGTATGAAGTATACGGATGCGGTGGTAGCTATTACCCCACTAGGATTCGTACGGCCTTATAAATTTCCATGAAAATGGGAATTACGCAGAATGTGCTTGTTCTGAGGCAACCTGGCTACTTTACAGAACATTCGATTTCTGTCCCTTACTACAGAGAAGGTAGAGTAGTAGTTCTAGCCATGAATTTACTAGATTTCTCTATGTATAGCCTGATAGACAGATGGATGGATGCAGTTTTATAATCTCTGGAATTATCATATAAGCTTTAGCTTTGTAAGCATAAATGGGTTTTTTGCACAAATTAGACTTATTCTGTTGAAGAAAATGTATTGAGCCCATGAAAGCACCTATAGATGGATATACGGATGTGCTCAATGTTTAAATGCTTGCAATATGGTAATTTTTCACAAAAAAGACTGAGAAATTTTATTTTGTATTGCTTGTGGTAGAAATGAAATTTAATCAAGGGGCTATAAATTTATGAGATTTAACTTGGATCTTCAGTTGACATAAGCGGCCCAGCCTAAGAGTTTAATTTCTTCATGCTTAGCATTTTAAAGAACCCAACAACACAGGTTGCACACCACTCAACAGAGTCTCTCTGTGCCCAGAGCTTCACAGGCTCCCAGACTTGCTGATGACAAGATGGAGGTGTGGGCTAGTGCTGTCTGGTGAGGCTTTCTGGAGGAAGTAGCGTTTAGAGCGTGAACATCTGGGTCACCTTTGTGTGAGAACAGAGGGTGTCTTTAGGTTCTGAAATAGTATTTTCTGACACTCAGAGATAACGGAAAGGGCGGTTCTCCCATCATGAGACGCCAATGTGGCCACTGAAAAATACCAGGAGGAAGTGGGCTGGACGCGTCACTCTGGAGAGCCAGCACAGCTGGTCACAGCTTTGCTTACTTCCTACTGAGCAGTCTCTTTTACCTGTGGCATTGCAACAGGATGACCTGACCTATCAAAAGTTGGAAAGCATGTCAGAATAATGTGACTTAAGGAAATGGAACTACTAGAGGTTTTGTTTGACCTAGATTTGTTTCATGTAAATTAAACTTGCTACTTTTATAATCAGTCACATGTGGTAGGGATCTCCATGTACCATGTAACCTCTACTTTTCACACCTGGGATCTAGGCATGGATGGGCCATCTTGGCCAATGGTTAGGGGAGGATGAGAAGCATCCAGTGGTGCACATGCGTGACACCATATGTGTAGGGGGAGAAGAAGCCAGACAAAAAGAGCACGAGTCAGCACTAAGGACTTCATCATCCCCAGGAGCCTGTGTTCTCACGGGGTGGCTGTTTTTGGAAGCCGCTACCGATCTAACCCCCTGATTTATACCTGGGCTCTGAGAACACAGAGGCTATAAATAACTGCCACCCACTGGGGCACAGGGAACACTGCATTTGGACTCTTCTATCAGAATTTCACATAGAGTTCAGGAAAGTGCTTTGGCACAGGTCTCCAGACTTGTGTAGGGCAGCCAGAAGGAAAACACTGGGCTCAGAGGAGCAGCCAGACAGACCGAGGTACTAGGACAAGCTGAGATGCTCTGAGGTACTCTGGAGATTTCCGCAAATCCTGGAGGTAGAGGCCTCATCGGGAGAAAAGAATACTCACAAGTAATTTGTCTTCCTGTACCAGACAGTAACTGATAACTGGTAACTTGAATATGCACCGTTATGTTTATTCTTTTCACTCCAATGAAGTCATTGAATGATTAAGAAAAGGCATGCCTATTAAACTACAATGCTGATTCCGTGACAACCGGGGCCATGTGCCTGGCTGCCACCCATGAGACATGGCTGCGATGCCTGGGAATCCTGGCTGCAAGGGATGGGTCCAAGGAGCCACTGAAATTTCAAGTGGGTGGCATCTTAAGAAAATGATTTTCAATAATTAATAAAGTTGCTAGGTAAAAAGAGGAATAAGTAGGACATTAGGCTTGAAGACTGACTCAGAAGGATAAAGTCCAGGCAGCCAACATAGCAGCTGGAACCAGAGATCCTGTCCAGCTCCTGAGCCAGAGCCCATAGAGAGTGGTCCATGCGATGGGTGGGGGCCTCTGTCCGCTTCCTCGTCTCCCCATCGCTATTACGAGTCTACAGCCCTGGACTCGCTCCATCCTTGTCCAGGACAGATGTGATAGAATGTGATCTGTCCCAGCCATTCTTCTGAAAGGTATTAAAACTCACAAAGAACGTTCCAGAGATTTTTGAAAGCTACTGCCACTGGAGGACACACATGGAAGAAAATAAATGTGTGAGAGTTTATAAAGCAATAGTTTTTTTCTTTAAGGTTTATCAGTAATTATTCTTTCTCATCTTGAAATTTAACCTTCCTGGGTTTCCTTCTGATTCCTGGGGCACCTGCCCATCTGTTAACATTTCTCCTGGAAATCAGCTGTGGCCTGCCGTGCTTTCTCTCACACACACACCTAGGGAGCTTCTTGCCCGTACTGTGGGCGCTCTCTCTCTTTCCCTGCAATGGTCCTTGGAGGAGAGGACTTGTAAGTGCCAAAGAAACCCGTCAGGCCCCAAAGGACGAGCAGGAGTCCCGTAAGGAACTCCACGCTAGGTAGTTTACCAGTGTGTATGTCCTCTTGCTTCATGCAAAAAACACAAGGTTCCATACCAGGCAATTACCACAGAGGTCATACAACGAGGCGGTGACAGCTGCAGAAGTGAAGTATTGCCCTGGGGTCTTGTTCTGAACTGAACTAACTGGCTGTGAAGAAGGAAACGGGACAAGGAGGTACGGAAGGAGAGAGTGAATGTGCGTTTGTGTGTGTCCTCGTGCTGTATTTATGTAGAGTGGAATTATTCAGAAAATGCACATAGGAGAGCAGGAGAGATGTCACCTGAAGCCTTTATTGTCCATCATGGGTAGAATAGGATAGTTGTTTGGGCTTAGCACACGTGAGGAGGCTAAGGAACATTGGTTCATTTCCTGAAGAAGTTAACTATAGGTCTGAATATGTCATCTACGCATATACATACATATGTCTATGTATAATGAACCCTGTTGCATATTTAAGTACATAACACAAATCATAGTATATGACTCAGATCCTAGGACAAAATATAGAGAAGTTATTTTCAGCTCACTTTCTTCCTCCTTCCTTTTTATAATTGAAAAATTATTTATTTTGTGTTTTCGGAAGGAAGCTGTTGCTGACGCTGTTCCTAAAGCTACATCTCAGCCTTTCTTGTGGCCACTGGGTCCCCGTTCCCGTGAGGCACGCGCCCTTCTGTGTGTTGGCTAGCCGCTTGGAGCTTCATGGCCCCATGACATTCCTGCGGGAAGTTAGTTTTCACCCCTGGTGTGGCTTGGTGGTGGAGGGTGATTGCTGAAAGAATGTGAAAGGTCATTAGAGTTTATTGTGTGGTACAGCGGGGGGAGGTGAAATTATAGATGCGGGGGGGACACAGTGGGGGGGTATTGCCAGACTAGTGCTGACACTAATAACTTTTTATGAGGGTGAGTCAAAGCACTAAGGAGGCTGGAACCCGGTTTTCACCCTCCTGGACCTATTCCCCTAGATCATGACAAAGAGTGTCAGGAAGGCATACCTGCCTCTCGGGCTGGTGGGGAGAAAGTCTGAAGTGTGGAGTCAGGTGCCCAGGGGAGGCATCTGAGCTCACCTGAGGCTGCAGTAGGCAGGAGTATTAGGGAAAGCCTTTATCCCAGCAAGCGGTGTTGAGAGTCGGTACCTGATTATCCAAAGTAGTGGCTGGGGGAGTGCAGAAGTTACATCGCTAATAGACTGACTAACTAACTGACTGACTACAAGCTCGGTGGGAGGGTTCCACTGATATCTAAGCCTGTGTTTCCCTTTCTTTCTCATCTTCTTCCAGGAATTATGGATTACGGAATTATTGCTCAGCATTCCAGAGAAAGGCAAAACCATCTGGGCCACGTAAGGTTTGAAGACTAAGCTCCTTGGTGGGAGTGCCATGACGCTCCACTGGCCAACAGGCAAGCCTTGAGAGTCGAGGGGCACAGGGGTGTGAAGTGATCGAGCTGTGATCCCCACTGCCGTGAAGCTGGTCCACACTACTGCCCGCTGCCCATTCCCATTGGCTCTTCCCTTCACTTACAGAGGAAGCCACTCTCCAGAAAAAAATGAATATGTCCCAACCGGACTCTTTCAGGGACGCTAGAATCTTCGGGTTTCCCAGAAGTACCCTTGTTCTCAGAACCTGTCTGTGCCCTCTGGCGGGCTCTGCTGTACCAAGCTCTAACAGGAGAACCATCTCCTTCAAGCAAACCTGGGCAGACATGAGGCCTGTCCCAGGGCTACAGTCTTTCTGTTTGCATCTTATCCGGCGTCAGCACTCTGTGCACTTTTCTACCTAGTTGTATTTGCTTCTTTATTTCCATCGCTAGTCCATACACTGACCTCTGGTTTTGCTGGAGAAGACTCAAGGTACATTCAGTGAAACCTTCAAACTGCCAGCATCCCCCATTATTAAACAATCCAAATTCCACCCACAGCAACATCTAGATGGCATGCCTATGGCACAGAAGGTGTTGGACCGACGGCACCTTCCCCGCACCTTCCCCTCCGCGTGCCTTGTGACCAAGCACACGTGCCTGTGCTCAGCGTCAGCCGCAGTAGGAGGGACTTGGCCTGGATGTAGAGTGTGAGAAGAGAAGAGGTCTCTGCAATTTTGTCCAGCAGCATCCCACCCCGTGACAAAAGACTAGCGCACCATGTAGTGGCATAAAGTGGGGGAAGGCGCTCGGGCTGGACAACCCGGGCTCTGCTTCCAAGTGGTCACTGTGCCCACGTGGAGCCCATCCCATTAAGGTTCTTTTTTTAAGCAAATAAGAGTCCTGCGAAATACATCTTGTGGAGTCCAAAGCAGAGGGGACCATGGCTGACATTGGGGTAGCTGTCACGTCGTCAACGGTGCTCTTTCTTGGGCTGGAAGCAGAACGAACAATGTGCCTACAATTGGTAGCACCTGGCCGCTTGACACCAGACTGCATCCTGTGCTCCCTGGGGACACCAGGCCTTTGCTTTGGGATGCATTTTGATAAAAGCTTATTCCATTATACTTGCCATGGACACAAACAACATGAGAGGGCACCCCAAGGACAAAAGACTGACACCCCGATTCTCTTCAGGCTTCTTCCCTTCCTTGCTAGTTTGTCTGCAGAGGCCCCGTATACGACACGATCTGCTCTCCTTGTCTTAGACTCTCTCTGATCTTTATTTTGAGTCTCCTGTGACAAGCGTACACGTGTTTTTATTGCAAACTGCTTCAAATCCATTTGGATATGCATGCTACACAAATTATAAATAAATAAATACAAGATAAAGAGGCGATCTCTTCCCCTGCCAGCACGCACTTGTGTGACTCGGCTGCTGTCCCTGCTCTTGCCAGGTCCCATGCAGGCAGCCCACAGGAGTGGAAACAAAATCTGTCCCTGTCAGCACTGCACCTTCCCTCCTGAGCCTAGGGAGGAGGCGGCAACGTCAGTGGCCAATCAGGAGCCAGATAGCCTTTCCCTGACTGAGTCCCACATCACTGTGAGTTCTAGCAAGCAGCCTAGAATTGGAGTGGCAACTCAGGCAGCCAGGGTCTGTAGGAAGTAATCAGTAGAGTTACAAACTAAAGCACAATAATTCTGGATTTTACGTTCCCTCTGGTATTTCCCTTTATTAGAGATCCTTACTTCTTATACAACTTGCATTAGTGTCTAATGCCTTTCCATTTCTACCTAAAGGATTTTCCTTAGGATTGGGAATGTAGGTGAGCGGTTAAAGCACCGGCTTAACACGAGTAAGGCCCTGAGTTTGATGTCCCAGCACCCACCACACAGAACTTAGTTGGGGCATTAGCATATGCTTCTAGTCACAGTCTTCAGGAGGCTGAAATAGTGAATCTGATGCCAGTGTTGGCTCCATGGAGAGTTCAGGACAGCCTGGATTACAGAGCAAACCCTGGGTCAAAAAAGTAAAGCAATTTTTTTGTTTAACATTTTTTATAGGGCAGATATAATAGCAATAAACTCCCGAAAGTTTTTATTTCTGGGGCTATATTAATTTGTCAGTTTTGCAAAATACAGAATTCATGGTTCATTTTTCCCTAAGACTTCGAATATTATTTTTTATTGGCTTTGTTTTATTTTTGTTTTTCCTGAGAAATAAACTGGCTAATCTTACTGGGAATTTTTTATATGTTATCACTGCTTCTTTTTTCCCATCAAGGTCCTCTTTGTATCTTGATAGCTCGCTTACTTCTTAGTGAAAATCTCTTTGAGTTTATGCTAAAATTAAAATGAGTGCTACTGGGCTTCTTGAGTTCACACAGTCATATCCTCAATAAAATTGGGGCTACTTTCAGCCACTATTTAAAAATGCTCTTTCTCCCTTCTCTTGCCCTGCGAGGACTGTCACAGCTCCTGCTTGGACCTGCCTGAAATGCCCGACAGGTCTGTTCATCCTGTTCAATTTTCCTTGCTCTTTGTTTTCTGTTCCTCAGATCGGACGGCGTCAGTTGTTCCATGTTCAGGTTCACTGATTCTTTATTCTGATGTTTAAATCTACCGATAAACTCTTCTAGGTAATTTTCTTGCTCTAGCTGTGGCAGAAGCAGCCCTCCCAGCTCACGCCACTAGACCTTGGGCAACCGCGGGGTGGCTCGGCAGCCTCCGTTGCTTCAGACATGGGTTCCAGTGCCTGGCTGCAGTGCTCACGGCTTTTCTGGATCAAGTTGCCACCAGGCGAAATAGAGATGTCGGCCTTTCATGTAGTCCCTTGTCTGGTGAGAACAGATACGTAAGACAATTACAAAGAAAGTCCATTCTGCAGTGTCCAGAAACAGTCGGAAAAGGACTGCTGCTACCTTACTGTGTCCTCTGCGGAGGGGACGGGTCGGGTAAACATAAGTAAGTAAAAATGTCTCAAAACTTTTCTATGGTCTTAAGGTTGGCTTTTTAAAAATTTAGTGTTCAGTTAGTTGCTATAAACCTGCAACTATTTTTTAGGATTCTGATGAAGTTGCTTCTGAAAATTCCTGTTTTTTTTAAAAAAAATTTCTATGGGGAATGAGCCCTTGGAGCTGTTCACCCTGCCGTTTTGCTCAATGCTGACCATGTACTCCTTTAGGAAGGCTTTGGGAGAATCCTCCAAGTACAGAGCTAAAAGGAGCTGTACGGATCACACAGCTTGATCCTTCTTCCCTGAGAACAGGGATTCGGTGGGATTCCCCTGATCACCTCAAAATATTTACAGTCCTTTCTCCTCCCCCTCAGCTTCAGCTAGAAAGTCTTAGATCTTGACACTTTTTAGAAATGTCCTTCTTAAAGCCTCATTCATCTTTTGGCCATCACCCCATTGATTAGCAATATTTTTCAACCTCACATACAGTTCTTTCCCCCAAGAAGAGATCTTACAAATTATAATTTCTCTATCTTGGTGTATTTTTAATTCCATGAACATATGGCTATAAGCTCTGAACAAAGAGAATATTATGCAGTAGCGGTGTGTCACTTTCCCATTGCTTACTGTTGATAAGCAAGAGAATGGACCTTGGGTGATTGTCAAGTGAGACTTTGGCACCCAGAGAGGACATCAGACACCACGTACACTGTTAAGGTAGAGCCAATAAGAAGCTTTCTGAGGCTGGAACTTTTCTACTTCCAGAAAGCAGCAGTCCTCATTGAATACATTTCACTGCAATTCTTTAAAAGACTGATCTGGTCTGATCCAGTTAACCTCTTGTTTTCTTTTTGAGCTCCGAGACTCTATCTTTCATTATCAGTAAATAATTTCTATTCTGAATGTGTTCTATGGCTACAATGTGTTCTATTATCTTCGGTAAAGTTATGCTCACACATACATATATTTGTGTATGTAGATATACATACACAAATTGTATTGTGGATTGCACAAAAATATGGAAAAAAAACCATGAGTATGCCACTCAGAAGTTTGTAGAAGCGGTAATTTTCGACCCGAGTAATATTATTTCTAACTAGAAAACAATCAGCTTGGAGGCTTTCTTGCTGACTGGTGTATTGGCATCATTGGGATACCTCCAGCTGGCTTTTCCACACTGAATGACAAGTACACGCATGCCCCATGATACCTGATGCTCACGGAGCATAAAGAGAAAGGAAAACAGTGATCTTAGGTCCATGAGGAAAGGCTATCACCATGGACCAGGTAAGCAAACAGAAACCCTGCTAATTGAAAGCAAGGACAGTCAAAATTTAGCAATGTTCAATTGTGAATAGTATGTCTGCCAGAAGGAACCTGGATTTACTGAGTGACGGAATAACAACAGGAACAATGTTTCTTTTTCCACTTTTATGCTACCAAAAGGCAGGGATATTTTTCTCCCTGTATCTTAAAAGGGAATCAGTGAATGCAAAGGTTGGAGTGAGTTTGGGCTAAAGTCATTATTTTCCCAAAGCAGAAATACATTTTGCTTTTTACCTGTTGTATCTGTGGTGTTATAGGTCCATAACTTTACATTATTACAAACACAGGGGCTTCTGTTTGATAGCTCTAAATATCTGAGTCTCTTTACTACCAAGTAGCCTCCTAACCAGTCCCCAATACCACTATTTTTGATTTTTAGTGTAGGGAATTACATATAGATATTGACTTATTAGTAACAATGAGCCACTATGCATAACAATAAAAACATTTTAAAATCATTCTTAGAATATTTCTGAGAGGTATCTGTAAGTACACAGAGGCGACCTTGAGCTTGGGATTCAGAGAGAATATATTCAAATCTGCTCTATCTTTAACCATGGCATCTTTGTCAAGTCTCTTTTCTTTATTTATTTTAATTTTTTCTGATTCATACAGTAAAGATAGAAATTTCATCTTCTAAGTTCCAGGCTATTCAAAATTATATATATATATATATATATATATATATATATATATATATATATATATATACAAACACACACATTTTTAAAAAAAGGGATTTGCAGATAGCAACACTCTAAGCTAGAAACCATTTTGAAGTCATTATTGCCACATAGCATTTAGCATTTTCATTTTTAAAGGCAAAACTTCACTAAAAAGAAGTCACTTTTCAATGATATAGGAAAAATTTAATTATTATTTTCACCTGACTTGATGATGAAAAAATAGAATATTGTCCTAATGGAAGCCACAACCAACCAACCATGGGAACTTTAACCTGTTGCTTCACATTTCTGAGTCCTCTTTCAGATTATTCAAGTGCAAAGACTCCATTTATGAAGTTCTTTTTAAATGTTAGAATTTGTTAAGGCTTATTATTATTTTTCATGTTGTCCTCTTGACCTTCACAGGCATGGGATAGTGTGTGTACCTGTGGGTGCATACATGCAGGTGCACTCACTCACATGCACACCCAATCCTCTCTATCGTTTTTTCTCTTTGTTGATTAACTTTTACAAGGTCTTCACCACTCAGCACAGATAACACTGTTTCCAAGAATTCTTTTCTAATTTTTCTAACCTCAACCTAGCTTACATAGTTTGTGTGTGTGTGTGTGTGTGTGTGTGTGTGCGTGTGCGTGTGTGTGTGTGTGTGTGCGTGTGTGTGTGTGTGTGTGTGTGTGTGTGTGTTGCTTTATTACCTTATGCCCACCTGTTGCATTGGACTGCTTT
This sequence comes from Ctenodactylus gundi, assembly GCA_004027205.1. Lineage (NCBI taxonomy): Eukaryota > Metazoa > Chordata > Mammalia > Rodentia > Ctenodactylidae > Ctenodactylus > Ctenodactylus gundi. The sequence continues at coordinate 1,043,274 of PVKB01000027.1, forward strand.
TCTGATAAAAGGCACTTTGAGGATTTTTACTGCAAAGTTATGCCTTATTCACTATGGGGACTGGCGATTACTGGATGCTTGGTCAGTACTGACCACTGAGTGAGTAAATGAGTGAGTGGATAAGTACGAGAACACTTTGAAAAGAATGACAGATAATGTGCAACATGATGTTTTTCAAATATAACTTCAGAAAGAAGCAGCACTTGCCTCGTGAAAGAGCACCGCGTTTGGGAGCAGAAGATTGAGCCTGTTCCTCTAGTCTGACGTACGACTCTAGGAAAACCTTTTAGCTCTCTGAAGCTGATTCTCCAACCCAAAAGATTCAACATTTGCCATGTTCTCACTCACCAGGTATACCACACAAGTGGAAATTACAGCAGTTATCTGATGATTATTTCAAAGTAAAGGAATAAAAGTGTGTTATGTACTTTTTAATAATAAAGATATGCTATGCATTCTTGGGGGGTGCTTTTATATTTATTCATAATCAAATGCAGCTCTCAATTTATATATAGAAAATATTCATGAAAACTGCTCTCCAAAAAATTTTAAGATGAAATGACACAAAATTAATTGAAGAGGGGCTAGGGGTGTAACTCATTGGTTAAAGTGCTTGCCGGTGTGCCCAAGGTCTTGGGTTCAATTCTCCAGTAAGTCATTAAAAACTAGCAGAGCTTGGTGGTGCACGTGAAGGACTGTCACAAGTTTGAGGCCAGCTTGGGCTACCTAGTGAGTTCAGGACCAGCCCGGATTACAGAGGATGAACTTGTCTCACATAGAAGAGAAGATCTGAACAGTATTTATATTCCAAGTATAAATGTTTTGTAAGGCTCAAAATTCTTTTGAAGGGCAACAACTATTTTTAATTTGTTTTATACTCTATAGTTTTCTTGCAACACCAATCTCTTAAGTCAATGCCCACCCACATCCTGCCCATGTCTTCTCTGCTGGCCAAAGTGCCATTGTCAAAACGCAGTAGAGGAGTATTCCCAACTGAGCCACCTTCGTTGTTTTGTGGAAGTTGAGCCCTTATTTAAGAAAATAACCAATGTTTTACGCACAAGATCTTTCAGAAATGTGCACTGGTATTTGTTTCTTTGAGAAAGAAATAAATACAAATAAATTCCACAGTGATACTTTTTAGAAAAATTCGACAGAGCTTATTCTTGAACTAAGATAAATGGTTGGACTCTTTAATAATTCCCCGGAGGTCTGGGGGATTTCTTCTCCCTTAAAAATTATGCTATTTCTTTTAATTGTTTCTAGTTTGTTTTGGAAATTGACCCCAGATAGAATAACAAGTCTAAAGTTGAATTTTCCACATACTTATCATGTTAGTCATCCACCTTGTTGGGACAATCGTCCTTACCTGGGCATGGATGTAATTTGGGCTTTGTTTACTTTTCAATTAAGAATACAAACTGCATAATAGCTTCACCATAGCTCACATAATTATACTTTCTTGCTCCCAGTGTCTTAATTTGCATCTAAATCTAGAATGTATACCCTCTGACATACTTCAAATTATTTTATCTATATGAACAATAAAACACATAAAATAAATATTCTGCCATATGTAATGTTTGGTTTACTATCATGTGAGACACTAATTTGTAATAGTGGCTATCCAAGTGGCTGCATTTTTAAAGAAATTTATATGATTTTTAATACATATTACCCTTTAAAACTCTGACTTTAGAATGTACTAAGGTGACTTAAAAGATAAATATATCTACAAATTATTTGCGTAAGAAGTCTAAAAATGAAGACAACAAAGGAAACAATTGAGAAAAAAGAGAAGTTGCTTTGCTGACTTCACAATTAATAGATCTACATACATTGTTTTGCTAATATTTTATAAAAATATGACAATTATTTTACTTCAAAACTAAAAATGAAGCATTGCCATTCCTGGTACTACAGTCTAAGAATTAATATAACCCCCTGCAAAGAACGCAAATTATATGTTATTTAGATTTTGCGTGAGTGTCCTACACTCATGAAATGCCGTCTCCTCAGAGGACCCTTCTGTCTTGACTCTGGCTTTTTTTTCAATCCACTTGTTAGGAGGATGCAGAATGACAGTGAAGGTTCCCATGCCAAGCCCGCTAACTGCCACCACCACAGTGAGTGCAGGGAATCGCTGCCTGCCTCTGAAATTCTCTTCTGCCCCTTTGTCTCCAGTTTCCAAGCCAGCTCAGCCTTGGACAGCCACAGAATCTCTTTCTGTCGCCAGAGTAGTTAACGTGACTGCCATTTCTAGGGTCTACCTACTTGAGGTTGAGCTCCTTTCTAAGGAGATAAGTTGTGTCATTGGGACAGACGAGAAGACAGAGTGGGGGAATTAGATTTCTTCACAACTGATAAGCATCGAATTTTTTGTGGCACAAGGATTATCTAAAATCACGGGTTAGTTAATTACCTTTAGAAAATATTAATCAATAACTATAAAACTGGAATGAGATTTTCATCTGGATCCAGAAAAATCCTTGGAGGAATTTTAAGATTTGATGGAACTAACTTTTCCGTTCCTTAGATGAACTCGGTCTGATACATCTAGCCATGGCTAAGACAAATGGGGCTTTAATAATTTCTTATCTCATGTTCATGGTGCAGAATCAAGTTGATGGTTTTTCTTTGATGACAAAGATGTACAGGACACACACTCTTATTTTTAGGAACTTTTCTGTTGTAGATTTTAGTATCACTTTAAACTGTGAATGTGGCCAAGGGACAGGGCCGAGAGCCCACGTCACCGTTGGGCTTTATCACAACAGTTTGACCATCGGCCACTTGACTCTATATGGCTCTGAGTCAAGTACAGTGGGTGAGATGTCTGTGAGAAGATCGGAACGAAACTGCCTGGCTAGCCTATCGTGCTGTGGCACCGTCCAGAAATACCATTACACGTCTTTCTCTAAATGTGTCTGATCCTGCATAGGCGAAGGACGGCTAGTCTCTCTTCTTGGTTTTCCAATTAAACGGCAATTGTTCCTTGATGACGTAATTCACTATTTAATACTTTTACTCTCAAGAGCCTCCTAGGTAAGAAGAAAAGTACATTTCCAGGCTCGGGCATCAAGTAGCCCTGGTCATTTTCAGTACCATGAATTTCACCTCAGATTAACTTTTTGTTAAGTGGGGCTTTAACCTGTTCCTAAGTGAACACATGAACCCCTAGACCAGGCCCACCCCAGGCCTGGACTCCTTTGTATCCATCCATCAGTGATATCTTTCCCTTTATAATCCTTGGAATAGGTCACTTTTAATCTTTCATGCCTAATTTTCCATTTTTTTCCTTCTGGAGATTTAATTAACACATCTCTCTTTAACTTACAGGCTAGAAATTTGGGGGATCATAATTTACTGAGCGCAGTAAGCCAGATTTTTCTGCTCGCCCCCTTTTTTCCTTCCATAGTCGAGAACTACAGAATATGCAGATTCTGGAGGGGGGACATAACATCTGAGAGGGGTGGCTTTCTTAAAAGGCGCTCGTAGCATTAGTGTCGTGTCTGAGGCACCCATTTGTGTCAACTGTACAGACCTTTCAATGGGAAATTGTGCTGTGCTACCTTTTAAAGTATGAAATGCTAATTTGGGATTTTCAGTTTTGAACTGGAGGGCTGCATTTTGCATGGGATTTTGTTTAATTTCCCAGTGAAAAAAGGCGTTTGAAACACAACTGCCTACAGCCAACTGTCAACAAAAATCAACTGTAATAGCACAGAGCCTGTCACTGATGCATGTGGTGATGTGGTAATCTTCTCAATTTAGCTGGATATTTCTTCCTCGTACAAAATAGCTGAAAGTCTTGCTAGGCATTTATGAATATCGGGAGGTGTTATTAGGCTGATAATGGGACCAGATTAAGGAAGTGTACATTGGTTCAAAGTGCCAGTTTAAGAGCCTCAAAGTGGGACGACGCTGGGTCCTCAGTGTAAGGGACGCCTCGTCTTTCAGGTTTGCTACAGATTTGGGAGATAGCATGCTGAGTTCCATCTGCCATGAAAGTGGCTTTCTGGGAAAAAAATAAAGTTGTTATGCTATTTTTTCCCCCAGAAATCTGTTTTTGTTTATCAAGAGGGTGAAATAAAAAAATCTCTGAGAATGCAAGTGAGGAGGGCAGACTCTGGACGCCTCCTGGGGTGACGCAGATAGGTGTCTCCTTTTCTGCACGTTGACCACCAGGAGTCAATGGTGGCATCTTTTCTCTCCAAGACCGTGACCATCCGTGAGCTGGGAGAGGAGAATTCTTTTGGCTTTTCTATATTTTAATATTAAGAATCTTTTTGAGCTCTAAATGACAACTGGCGAATGGAAGGCAAAAAATAAAGCTGCAGATAGGCCACTTTTTGGAAAGGCACTAAAAGTTGACACTTATTGTTGGTTATCATCAAAGACTGGCATTAGTGAAGCTTCTTCTACCAAAAGGGATTTAGAATCAAGAGGTACTTTATGTTATCATTTACCGTCTTCTTTGTTATTTAAAATGATCCATCTCCAAATTCTTTCCTTATCATTTATTAACTGTGTTGTAGCTAAGTTCTCTGTCTTTTGCTTCCTCATCAAAAAAATCAGATTAATAATGGTATCTATCTCACAGGAATTTGATAAGAATTAAATTCCCTAACATGTGTGAAGAGCTCCTGAGTCTGGTATGTAATCAATATCACATTAATTAGCCTCTTCTTGTTAGTACCATAGCTAACCAACAACGTGTTCACAGTTACGCAGCACTCACACTAAAATGAAGAAAAGAGGAATATACCAGCAGATACGTAGTACCTGTTGCAAAGGTAAACTTCTCTTTCTTCATCTTGTTTTTGTGTGAATGGAAGGCGAGAGCGAGCTGCACGGAGTGTTCTGTGACACTTGGAACAGAAACTGGAGGAAGTTGGGCCACACGCCTCTGTGTTCTGCACACTCTCGACTCTGGGGTTCTTTGAGCCGATTGTTCCAATTACTTCTCCCCTTTTGCTGGTCTTGGTTGGTCATGTGCCTTCCAGTGAAAGTGGTTCCAGACACACACGTCGGTGACACATCTTAGTACACTCACTCCTAAGGAAAAATGGGTGAGCCAATCCATTTTTTTTTTTTTTTTGCTCCACAATTCTATAATTGAGTATCGAGACCTAATTGTGCACTACAGGAAGTACGCAAATTTAAAGACTATGAGAAGGAAAGAGAGGTTAGCTATGGTGTTGGCAGTTATGCACAAATTAAAGCTATGAAGAAACAAAGCAACACTACTGTCAGAGACGAGTAGCCAAGGCTATCTATTTTTACTGTGTGCTCTGTGCTCTCACGACTAGCTCTGCAGTTTGTGTAGGTCCCTTGGGACCTCTTTATTCTGTACAAAGCACTTCCCTTGACTTGTCTCTTGACCTCCCACTAGTGTGAGTGAGTAGGACACCGAGAGCTGAAGGCGCCCTGTTAGAGCAGAAAGTTAAGTTTTTCTAAACACGGCATATGATAGAATTAAACATAAAGCTGAAAAAATTGGACAGTGGGAAACTTTTTATTAATCACAATCAAAGTCTTGGAAATGAAGGGATGGTAGAAAGAGGAAATAAACAATTACTTCTTTAGATTCTAGTGCACTTGTGACAAGGTCTTTGCTCATATGATAAATAATTTTTCTTGGGTTAGACAGATGAGCAACACATTGTATAAATAAACAGGGTCATATAATTACACACTGTGAGGACTTCTCTGAAGGAAATAAACTGGAATAAACGTAAGAGATTGTTGGAGGTGTGGTGAAGGATATTCTTTAGCATTAAAATAATTTTGCTGGTAACTCCAATGTTTTCTTTTTTCTCATTTTTTGATATGTATACATGCAAAATTTAAGGTTTACAATGGAGTTGAGCATTTTGTGCACATATGTATCTTGTCGAGGTTACAAGGGGAGGGGGAGGGACAAAGAGAGAGTGGGAAGGTCCAATGTTTTCTGAATGAAAAAAATTGCAATGACTTTGATCTAGTTTTTCTCTGTGTCTACCCCAGTAAGCCAAGGCTGGGTGGATCAGGGCTGGGTCTCGGAAGGAAGTGTGGCTGAGGGCAAGCACCAGTGTAGGACGGAAGGCCTATGGCTAGTGAGTCACAGAGCCTGATTTCAAGTAGAGGATTAGGCTCAGGTCTAAAGTGGACAAAGCAGCTCTCTCTGGCCTTGGGGTCGGGCGTTTAGATGCAAAATGGCTGCTGCTTGGGACTCAGCCTGGCATCTTGGTCTGGCTGTGCGGCTCTTCCTGGACCGAAGGTGCCCTCCTCTCCTACCTGTTTCTTTTGACATCAGATTTTCATTTTCTCCTAAACACAGGCGCTTAATGAAACTTATAGGGAAATAATTAGTGTAAAAGTGAAATTAACTGTCATTGACCACTTGTGTTTAGCTTTTATAGAAATGATTTGCTATTCTGTCTTCTTTCCAATTATATTGATGGTAATATATCCAAGTTGGAAAAATAAGTGGTTTCTTTTTTTTTTTTTTTTTTTTGGTTGTTGTCCTCATGATCACTTCTTGTTAAAACAGCATAGTTAATTTCAAGAAGTAGACATCCCCTTGAGTATTCATGATAGAACGTGGCAAGATTGCGGTTAGATGCCTTCAAGATCATTGAATACCCAGAATAGACCTCCTGCAGGGTACCGGACCCATAATGGTAAAAGCCAAGAGGGATCTAGAGCATTAGAGAGGGAATACGCCGTGCACAGGGCTGCAATCACCAGGCAGCAGAGTTTATCGAGCATGGAAAATCCTGTCACTAAGTAGACGAACAGTCCTCTTGAGTCCTTCCCAGGATGCCAGATAAGTAGTTGCAGCAGGAGCTTTCTCTTCTTCAGGGATTTTATTTGGAAAACAGAAAAAGCTAGACAACTACAGGTAGCACATGGACGAGTAAGTCTTTGGACTGGTAAATGAGGCCAGGGGTCCGGTGGAGTGTTTCTGTGGAAGGTCAGTGGGGACAAGGGACTGCTTCTCTAGGGGTACTGGCCTCCATGTGCTTTGGCTCTTACCGATCTTCTCAGGTCCTTCTTGTGCACACATAATGAGTAACAGGCGCCACCACCACCACCTCCCTTGTTCATCACCAAGGAAGCGCCGTCAAGTCACCGTAGGCGACGTGTGGCCGTCCCTTCCTCACTTTCTGATTTACGCCAAGGAGAAGACTCAGAGTTAGGCGTGGGCAAACTGTGACGTCAGTGTGCGGTTCTAGTGAGATCAGTATCCTCTGATATTGACCATCTGTAACCTGGAGCCTGGCTACTGGCTGAACAACCAGAGATGCAGAAGCACACAGGAGAGACAAGGCATTTGCACACATGAATTGCTTTCTTGTGAGAAGGACATATTGTCACATAAACGTAAATAAAGCCTTAATTATAGCTGGTGGTGATTACTAGGCGAGAAGAAAGGAGGGAGTAGGGCAAGAGTTTCCTGGAAGCTGGTCCGCTGGGCGCAGTGAGCATCCCTCACTCGTACTGCAGTCTCTTCTCATGCGTAATCTCCAACAGGCCTCCTTAAACTTTCATGTCAGCAACACACTTTTAACTTTTTAATTACATATACAAAGCTATGTAATGTGACGTTAGGCTTTTCCAAACACATTCTTGCTCCTAACTTTCCTAGACCCGTATTTTAGAGTTACCAAGGAACCCAGTATTAATCAATTTTCTTGGCAAAGACAAACTCTACTTTATAAACCTGGAAGCCAAAAAGGACAAGTAGCTGTGTTATAATTATTTGCATCCATGTCTGTATTCCTCATTCAACTCTGAATCCATTGAAACTGTTGCTTGCCTGGGTCTCTTCGTCTCCCATGATACCTAGCACCCTGCCACGCACATAGTAGGACTCAGTACATTGCTCATTGAATTAAGTGGAATTAGCAGAATCCACCATTGCTTGCCAAAGGTATTAGCAAATGCATGTTCGAAGAAAATTAGCTAACAATTAAGATAAAAACGTCAGTATTCACATGATTTTTGGCTGAGCAGACACATTTCCTTACTGGTGAACATAAGGCTTTCCAGACCAATGAATCTGGTTTTCACAATTCCTTGCCAACACGACATGGTGGATAGAGGGGAAGGGGTGGGGGCTGAGTGCAGGCGTTTGCAAATGGTTGGCACTTGAAACTCTCCTGCCAGGTCCACAGCCTCCTGGTCTACGTGTTAGGAGTTATAGGAAAGATAATGAAGCTGTTCTCAGGTACGGCTCCTTCTAGAGGTGTTAAGGGTGTTTCATCTCCCAGCATGCCCTAAAGGATTCTGGGTAAAAGGATCAGGTTGTTTAGAATATACCAGGCATAAACTCTGTGCTTAAATCTGAGGACGCTAACACAAACAGTTGACTTGCTCTTAAGTAAACACTATTCTGTTCAAGAAGCAAGATTCAACATGTAACCAGAAAAAAAGGATCCAACTGTGGTGCCATCCCCGCCCTGATGCCCGGATGGCGTCTCCCGTTTTTTTGTGCAGAAGCTCACTCACACACACAGGTGTCAGTACTTTTCTACTTGGAGTAAATCAGAGGAATTTACTCAGGCCTCGTCTTGGTGGTGGGACTGGAGACGACTCCAAGCTGCAGGAGGAGCAGGTAGTAGAGCCAGGACCAAAAAAGGCAACTATCGGAGAAAGAGAGGTGTTGTGGGTAGCGGGTGTGAGGCGCCAAGATCCGTCCCTCAGGGAAGGTTCTGTGAACTGAGCGGCAAGGATACGTACAAGTGTCGTTTGTTCACGCAATCGGGTAATGATTCTTGAATATCTGCTCCACATTAGTGACTTCAAATACCGAGGGGAGTAGGAAAAAGAGGAATCTAGAAAGAAAATATTATCAATTAAATAGTCCTCAGGTTGTAAAGTTCAACTGTGACGAGGGCTAAGTGGCTTGATACTTTGAAAGATTATTACAGAGGTGTTTAACCTCTCGAGGAAAGCGTTCCTGAATTCGCCTGTCTAGCTCCTAGAATAATTTTAGGCTGCTGGGATGGTAAGGGTAGATTTACCCTCCATTTGGTGTTCCCAAGGTCAAGCTCTGCGCTGGCAGGCGAATGCGTACCCTTGATTTAAATAGATGAGGGGCCTCTCTTTTAACGCGCTCCCTTATTTCTCATGTTATTTATTTATTTATGTATCGCACACCATTAGAACTATTTTTAATGGAGCCACGTTTACTCATCATCTGCAGGAGATGGTAAGAATTGCATCCCAAATGCAGTGTCAGTCACTCACCAGGCACCAGAGGATGTCTTCAATGAGCTGGAAAACAGGGCTGAATGATGTATCACAAAACTTAGCTTTTATGTTCAATGGTCCTATTTCAAATTGTATTATATTAAAATAGAATGCAACAGAGGTGGCCCGATGTGTGGAAAGAACGGGGATTTGGGGTCCGAGAAGCCCCACCACTAGCTGAGGGAAGGCTTGGCCTGGAGTAATTTATGTGTCTTCCCTGAGCCCAAATGACTCTGTGACATGGGAATTAGAAGGTCTACCCTGGAGAATTTTGGTAAGGATTAAGGCAGATAGACTGCTGAGAGGCTCTTGGACCCGACCCTGCAGTAACAGGAGCTCAACCGATATTTGTTTCTGCCCTTTTATTCCGACTCTTGGGCCTGTTTACCTCGAGGGTACGAACAATAATCATCAGCTTCAAAGAAGATGCTCTTCACTGCGGGAAGACGATCGAAGGGAGAATCCAGGAAGAATTCCCACCCAGTCCCAGGGGAGGTGAAATTCCCAGACCTTGGTTTATATTATAATAATGACATTCCATAGAAGCGGGAGCAGAAGATGAATGTATATTAAAATGATTCAAAACATGAGCAGAGTCTGCTGGTTTTATACACAGATGAGTTAATTGTTTTGCCTTAAATATATTTTCTGGAGAACAGAAGCCCGATCACAGCACACATCGTTATGTATTTTAGACAAACAGCACTTTGAATCAAATTATAGTACATGCATAAAATATTAAAATAAGACATTTATAACAAATCTTTCTAACTTAGTGCTCAGCTCTAAAATAGATTTATATGTGGATAAGCAATAGGTAAAATAAATGTGGTACAGATACCACAATTTAAATTGCAAATCAAGAGGGCATCATGGGAAAAAAGAATGCGGTCTCAAAGTGCTAGAGAGGACCCGGCTACGCAGTAGTTTTGGGTCTGCTGCCTGATTTTGCCTTGCGCCGCGTCTGGACTTCACACTTGATAAATTCTGGTGTCTGCGGTCTAACATACTTACTTCTTTGCAATCCTAATTTAAATGATCTAATTAACATCTTCTTGTATTGTTCCTTTTGTTAATTGTTGAATTGCGGGCAACATACCCTTCCTGAAGTCTCCCGGTTATCTGAGTGAGTTGGGAGGTGTAGGAGACACTACTGCTTCTCGGTTTACAGAACAGGCAAGTGGACGGAGGAGCAGTGGCCCCGAACATGCCCGAGCACCAGACGCCTTGCCGATTGGCCAGTGCTCCGGATTCTTGCTTTCCCCTGTGCTTTGCTGAGCGATGTCAGGTGAATGCGACAACAGCCTGTCTTCAGGAATGGTCCCCACTCAAGAATATTAAGTTTATTTCGTTTATTTTGAAAACCTTGAGGCTTATGAGTTGAATGTTTGCAGAGATGAAGGTTTCTGAGCTGGTTGGCCTGTCAGAACACAACAGGAAATTCTTTGGACAGTCCTTAGGGACCTCAGGGTGGTATCCAAGGCATGTAGGTGGAGAAAGCCTTTTTCTCTCAGCATCACGGTGTGTAGATAAACAGCAAGAGCCTGCTCAGGTGACTCCTTCAATACCAGACACATCTGAGGGGAGGGGACGACAAAGAGCACGATGGCATTTAGCATGGTGACGTACCAGATCTCTTTCATCCACTTTTACTGGCAGCTCCGAAGTGGAAACACCTCTCCTTAGCAAGATGCAGAGTTCTTCTACTTGAGAATTTCCTTTTTCTCTGCTTCATCTCTTTCTTCCTACTGAATATTTCCACGATTAGCTTTTCTTTCCAGCGAGAGTCAATCAAACTATATTTTACTTCCTAATAATTAATCATATCAAGTTTTTAGCATCTTGGTTTCTGGTACAATTAACTCATTTCCTTTCCTGCCCTACCATAATTGTTTCCACAATATTTTGGAAGTTGTATTAAAAACAGTCAAGGGATAAATACCTGCTTCTAGTCAAGTATTCAAGTGTCAAGATTCAACCACACTTCGTGTCTGCCAATCATGCCAGGAGAGAAAGAAATCTTGGCAACATTCAGTTGAAGAATTGCATGCACAAAAATATATCTGTTGGTGCTTGCCTATGTATAGATCTGTAAGCACTAATGGCAAGTAAGGCAGCCCTTAAGGAAGAAAAATTTAAATGCATTCAAACTCTTCAGCATCAGATTGTTTCTGGAACAAATGTGGGAGGCTCCCACTTGTCTGTTTCAATAAAATCCCATCGCTACCTTATTTTTTCCTAAAATTAGTCTTCTATCTATAACATATTTTGATATATTCATGTGTATATTCATATATATTCATATTCGCATGTATATATATATATTCATTGTGATATGTGATAATTCAACTAGAAAATTGGTGCATATACACATCCATCTTAATTATTTATATTTCCCATTGCTACCTTAGAACAGAAATGCAAAACATTAAGTCGATTCCATCAGTACCAAGGACCGCTGGCCATGTGTTGGGACTGAACTCTTGAAATGTAGCTAATCTTAGTTGAGTTGAATTGTAAATATAAAACACATATCAAACATCGAAGCCTTCATCTTTTTTAAAAAAAAGTATAATATCTAATAAATTTTTAATGCTGGCAGCATATTTAAATGATACCATTTTAGGTACATTTGATTTAAAGAGACATACCATTCCAATCAACCTCATGAGTTTCTTTAGTTGGTCAAAATTTGGCTAACGGGAATATTTAAAATGCAATGTGGCTTACATTTATGTTTCTCCTGGTCAATGCTAAGAGGGATTGATGGAAAGCAAAATTGTAAGTAAACATGTGAAAAGATTTTTGTATAGGAAACTCACTTTGTTCTTTACAGTGTCCCTGAAATTCACTATCAGTGGGGTTCATTTTAAAGTGCATCAGAAGTTCTTGCAGGTCAAAGTAACTCTGGTGAGAATTGCTATCTAATCAATAATCAGTGACAGAAGTTATGGTTTTATGGGTTTGGATTTTAATAGGACTTCTCTTACACGTGGAAGATTTACCAGTTTGATCACTTGCTTTCCAGTAAGGCTGCAGTTTATTTCTTGCTTTCATGAGATGCGTTTGCTCGGTTGTCCCTTCCTTTCCTAGAGGGGAAGAGCGGTTTCATCGAAGGTCCTTAAGGTCTAGCATCAGACACGCTGGGGTCAGCACTAGCACGCAGCGCCCGCGCTTAGCTGACGTGTTCGTATCTGGGAGAGGGAGCAATAGCTTGCAAGGGAGCAATGGAGCAGCCAAGCTACGACCAGTGTTCTGGGCACACCGGCAGAGCTCGATGCACAGAGCTCGATCCCCATTCACTTCCTCTTGCGGGACAAGTGCCTTGGGACCCAAATTTCTAGAACACTAGGTATGGATCGTGGGTCACGGATTTTATTTTTTAAAGGGAAAGCCATCCCTTCCTGCGGTTGTTCGAATGTCTGCACGCCTATGACACTCAGAGCACCGCCCACAAGTTCCCAGCCTGCACCATCTCCCTGCCACGAACGTCCCCTTCCCACTTTCTTTCCTTTCCTCATTTTCTTATCAAGTTTTCAGCATGCAGATACGTTGCCACCTCTTTCATGAAGCCTCTTTTGACTACTCCAGACAGCCCCAACTTGTCAACTTGGTACGTTTTATTGCCAAGACAACCCAGTCTAAATCAAGCAACACATATTTATCTGATGTTTCAAATTCCAGGCCTGATTGTCAGGAGATTTCAAGCCTGTTTGTTTGATTTCCTCCACCAAAATGTAAGTTGCTGAAGGTGGTGACCATGCTTCCCACCTACTGCACAACCCCTTCCATCATATTCCGAAAGTGTTTATTGACTGATGAGTAGCCAAAGGCTTGACTAATTGAATGACTGTAGATGGATCAGTCGCTGTTCATGGGAGGGGGTGATCCTGCGAGAAATGCCATGTGACGACTCTACAAATATCTGTGGCAAAGGATTGCACATACGTCACAATTTAAGAGGCTTATTGTGTAAAATTTTCATCTTATTTATCAAATTATTGTATGTTAGACATATGCCTTGATACAAATACCCATGTACCTACATTTCTGTATTTTTGATGCATGTATACCTATAATTAGGTTCTTTGAAATCTCTCTCTCTCTCTTTAAATATATACGATGCATATGAAATATGTAACAGGTAAATATATGTGTATTTGTTGTATATCTACAGACCTTTACCGCTTTGTTTCTTTCTCTCTTTCAAGGGAATTTTTCCCTTTGTCAATATAGGTTTAGACATAGATAACCGATATAATTGGGTTTCTGAGGTGCTCAGTTTCTAGCTGTAGTCTTTTCTCAATAAGGCGGTAGAACATTGGTGCTTTTAAGTGAGCTTAGAATCACTCGGTATACATTCATGTCACTAAAGATAGCTGCGCTTGGCCACACTCACGAAGACGTCCCCTAATGTTTCCTTTAATTGGCGGGATTCACACACGGCATCCAGTTTGCAAATGTGCTCAGCATTTGTGGGCTGGAGCGTAATCGCGTCTGTGTCCGTTGTCTGTAGACGACACCACACCCTGACCACAGTCAGTGCGCTGTGCTAGGACACACCGCGCAGACAATGCCTCCCTTACCCGCCCCCCCCCCCCGCCACCTTTTCTGAAACCCTGAAATGTGGTCGATATGGTCCGCTGCAAAATGAGCCTGTATTGGAAATGGCAAAATTGCAATGTAAAATATACTGGGGTCAGTGGGGTGTGCTGTTTTTTGCATATATTTTTCTCCCCTGACCCATGCCATCCCCCTGCATATCGGGAAAAGAAAGCTTCATCTCACACAGAAATGTGATGTCCTTTACTGCCAGAGGCTGTTGCTGTTTTAAATGAGGAAAAAGCACAATGCATGAAGAAGGAAAATTAAAGCATATTCATTTTGGAAATTAGATATGGTGTCAGGAGACTCTCAGAAAATAGCCCCGTTCGCGTGGGGCCCCACACTACAAGACAGTTCACTGAACTTTTGACCACTATTTACGCTCTGGAAGCTTTTGAAATAGGAAGAGAGCAAAACATTTTATAGCTGCTTAGTAGCTGAGTTCATGTTTCTTTTTGCTTTCTTTCTGCAGACATTTGCCTGTCCCTTCGGAGTACGTAAGGTGTGCCAACACCACGTCGGTTGTTGGAAGGCTTTTGTGTCCGTGTTTCCAGGTTGCTGCCAAAACACACAGCTGCTGGGGGAGAGAACCCCCTGACCCTCCCAGAATCCCAGTGACCCTCCCAAGCAGCCTGCCTGTGCCTGCAGCTCCAGCTGGGGTTGCTGGGGTCTTGGGAGTGAGGGTGACCTCTTTAGGGGTCACTCTGCAAATGAAAAGCCAATACCTTTCACGATTCCCAGAGATTCTTTATGCAAAATTGAGCAGGAATGGGAAAGATGATGGAAAAGGCACTTTGCCTAATTTCTCCCTTTCTATTATTTGGAAGAACAGTTTTCAATTTGTGATCCTCCCGGTCTGCTTGGCTGCCTCCCTCCTGCCGAGCACATCATACCAGTCAGGTTAAGCGGGATGCCAGAGCCCTCCAGGAAGGACTGGTTTTACACAGAATAAGAAAGCACCCGAGAAAACAAGGTGACAGAGAGGTAATCCTGAGTACAGGGAGGGGCCACTGAGAGGCAGAAAAGGTCCAGTGTGTGTTGGTATTAGGGAACGATGTGCTTTAACTTTTATACAGATATGAAGCTTGGGGCTAAAGATTACAAATTACAGGTTGTGAGTCCACGTCAGCTTTATTATTGTTATTACTATTAATGCAATGATATCAAACCTAGAGGGTCATTGTGTTTGTTTCATTTATTTTCTAGAAAAGCTTAGCATTTCATTTGCAGGCAAGGTCCTCTGATGTGCCCTCCTGGTCAATACCCACCCTGGCATGGAGCGGGCCCCGCCTTTCTCGGGATCTCCGGGGAGTCTCTCTCTGACCACTGCCTTGCTCTGCTCCTCAGCCAACTGGCCTTATTTTTGTTATGGGGCGGATGTAGTATCTGGGTGTTTTATTTTTTATGGATAGAATCCAGGATTTCCACATGGAGCTATATCCAGAGTCCATATTTGTTTTTGATTTTGGGACAGAGTCTCATTAAATTGCTAAGTTACCCAGTCTGGGCTCGAACTTGGGATCCTTCTACCTCAGCCTCCCAGAGTACTAGAATTACAGACTTGTCCCAGGGAGACCAGCTACTATCTGGATTTCAATGATGATCTGAGGTGGAGTGAGCACAAGGACTTCTGGGGGCGGGGGGCTTAAAATGGAGCTGTCATATGCCCCCAGATGTTCACGTGTCTCATGCTGAATTTCTGTGAGTGTCTTTGGCTTGGGAAACAGAGATAATAACATCACTGTAACTGACTCTGAGTCTTTCTACAGACACATATTAGGAATAAAAGCTTCAAGAAGAGGATGTATTGTTATTTTCTTCTGCCTGTGCACGGTGATATTCTTGTGTGCATGCACATCTGACAAAGAGAGAGAGAGAAGAGAGCCAGACCATCACTCTCCTCCCCCACTTTCAGTATTATTCATTAGGACAAGATTTTTTTTCCTCTTTGGACTGGAAACTTCTCTGCTCTCACTAGCCAGTAACAGCCCTTATGTTCATCCTTATGTCAGACCTTCACAACTGCACTAATATGATCTCTGACAGTTGGAAAGGCGCTGAACGAGGAGCAGTGTGGGCCACTCTCAACTAGTACGGAGGCTCCTCCTGACTGGCTACTTCCTGCAGGCCTTGGAGGCTGGAATCTGTGTACTGACCCAGGACACAGGCTGAGAGAAACCGGAGAAGTGCCTTAATCAAAGTCTCGGCCTCCAGAACTAACTCTCCCCCTTGTTTCCTCTGCTCCCAAAGGCTTCTTGGCACGGCCGGTAGCCACGCTGCTCTGCTTTGGCTGTGGAAGAGGAAGGTCTCCAGGAGCCCCGCCTGGGGGCCGCTTCGTGTTCTGTGTCCATCCTGCGCACCCACCTTGACGAATTAAACTGGCGTGGATGACGGGTGGGATGTCGGTGGTCAGGGTCTGGGGTCATGCTGCCCACGTTAGCTTTCGGCCAAAAGGAGGCTCCGGGGTGGGTGACATCAGGCAGCAGCTTTGCGGCCGAGAGATGGAGGCAGAGCAGAGGAAGGACCTGGGCTTGGAGGATTCTGAAGTCTTCTCAGGCTGCTTGACTTTCCCCGTCCTCTGGGGACTTTGCGGAGGTTGACCCGTGAACTTGAATGCCCTGTGTTTGGTTATCGCCCCTGCCTTGGCAGACGGCTACCCTCACAGTTGTCGTGCCATTTGGGACAGTCCACAGCCCTGCTGCCATTGCTGCGGCTGACGGTGGGTGGGCATTTCACAGGAGGGAGACATGAGGAGACGCTGATCAAATCCAACACTATTAGCCACGATGATTTCTTTCTTTTTTTAAAAGGTCTTTGGAAGAGAACGAGGAGACAGGCCCGGGCAGGATTTCTGCTTTGCTTAATTGCAAATGGATATATTATATCGGATATTAGTGATTATATTAGTGTAGGAGTTTCAAATATGACTCAGATCTGAAGAGCATGTTTTGATTATCACACTTTACATACAAATCAATCTCAGAAGAAAAATCCCTTCAGGTAAGATGACCTCATTGTACGTAGGACATACGGTGAGCCAGGTGTTTTCTGGGTCATGAGGAAATTCACTGGCAGGCCCAGACTATTTTTTTCTGTCAATTCTTGATCATAGTGGGCTAATGACAAGGAACTAACAGAATACAGAGAAGGTAAACTTAAGTTTAAATCTCAGGTCTGGACATAAACAGATCAGACTGTCCTGATGTCAACTATATCATAAGTCAAATGATTTGATGTTCTTTGCCGTGTGGCATTGTTCCAAGGATTGAAAGAAGTTCTCAGGTGACACTTACTCAATAAAGAGTCAGATTTATTACTATTACCATATAAGGCATCTTAGAACTGGAAGAGACCTTTAAGATCTTCTCAGATCTTACAAAAGAAGTAACTAAGTTCACAATAAACTAAACCAGCTAGCCTCGCGGTACAGCAGGCCTGTAATCCCAGCATTCTGGAGGCTGAGGTGGAGGGTCCCAAGGTCGAGCCTAGCCTGGGTAACCTAGCATCATAGGGAACCTATTTCAGTATTCAAAAACGGTGGCTGGGGATGTAGCTTAGTGTGAGGTGAGCTCCTGGGTGCAAGAGAGAGCTGGAGGAGAGGAGAGAAGAGAGAGAGGGAGAGAGAGAGAGGGAGAGAGAGAGAAATAGAAGAAAAGAGACGGGGGAGGAGTGGCCCAAAGACTTGATCAGCAACATGCACCGTGACGTCAGAGCTCAGAGTGCTCCACAGCCCCATGCTGGTACTGTCTAATTAGGGAACTTACCTTTCCCTTGCACTTTGGTAAGCCAAATCTTCCATTTTGTCCAAAATCAGTGAAAAAAGAGCTCTTCTAAACTCTTTTCATTGTTTTCTCCTTTTCTTGTTCGGTTTTTCTAACGGAAGTTTCCAGGTCTTGACCCTCACGCGTCGCTCTGTTCTCTGCTGTCACTGTCGTATTTTGCCTAGCTGTCCTCCCATTCCCTTCAGCGCGAACACTTTCCGACCCCCTGGCTCCTTCCGGTCTCGGCCTCATTTCCCCCACTGAGGGTAGGCTACTTAGCAGAGAGACCATGTGGCAGATTTTCATCTAAATTTGTCGTTCCCAACTTTTTGCTCCCACTGACCACGAAACTCTGTTTTCTTTTTTCCCCTTTTATAAAAATAAGTAGATACAAGTTTGTCAGTATTTTCATTTATCAAGACCTTTAAAAAGTCCACTTGCATCTATTAATATTATTTTATGTGTAAAGAGGTGATTGAACATCAGAAAGGCTTAAGGAGAATTCGCAAAAAGAAGCATTGTGGAAAGGAAGTGGGTACCGTCCATTTGCATCACTTACAATTGTAATGAAATAACAGAGTCCCACACGTGAATTCATGGAAACCATTATTTTAAGGCACAGGAGTTGGGTGGCATTGTAAAATTGGACAACCTTAACTTGTTAAGAACCTAAAATGAGTAAAGATATTGTGAACCAATTTTCCTGGGCTGCTAAAAAGTTCAAGTAAAGTGACGTAAAAATGCTTTGAATAGGCTGTAATTAAAAATAATGATTTATGATGTCACATATGCTGAGACATATCTGTGTGTGTTCATATATGTCAGCATATAATATTTATTTATTTATTTATTTATTTTTGAGACAGGGTCTCACTCTGTGGTCCAGGCTGATCCTGAATTCACTATGGAGCCCAGACTGGCCTTGGACTCAAGGCAATCCTCCTGCCTCAGCCTCCCAAGTGCTGGGATTACAGGTGTGCGCCACCACGCGTGGCTTATGTGGTGCTGGGGAATCGAACTCAGGTACTTAGCGCTTGACTTAGCACTTGCTAGGCAAATGCTTTAACTGCCGAGCCATTTCTGCAGCACCCAAGCATATAAGATTTCTACAGAATAATATTCTAGGATTGGGAATTACAATAAGAATGTCAAAAATCTTGGCTTCTTAGTCTAATGAGGAACAGTTCTAGTATGTTTTCAAATTATAATACAACAAATGACTTTGAGAATACAGAGGAAGGAGCCACTATAGATTTTCTCCTAACAGAGCGCCTATGAATATTGTCACCACGCGCACCAATCCTGTCCCAAAGATATTTAGGCACAATGCTGGACATGTATCCAAAAAGACCTTTTTGATTGGCTGTCTGAAATATGTGGAGTAACCTCCTAAAATGGAATCTCGTGGCAAGGCACGTGATGCTAGAAACAGTAATGTGGAGCCACGTAAAATGATTGAAAATCAAAAACGTATGCTGATTCCTGAACATCAAGCCATATTCTTCCCTAGTCCCGGTATGGCCATATGCTGGGATCATGGGAACACTCGTGTACCTTAGGAAGTTGCACCATGCCGAGGCATTATGTAGATGAGAAAAGTAAGGTGCATAGAAGCTACAAAACCTATCCAATATCACAGCCAAACAAAGGGTAGAAACCATTTAAAATGCAGAGTTCATAAAATTTAGAAATGTTTAAAATATTTTTACTTTAGAAAAATTGTAAATAAATCTTACTCCAAAACTCATGATCTTTCCCACATGTTCCCAAGTGTGTGAGAGAGTTTTGTCTTGAGTAATACGGTGAGGAGACTATGGGGTGAGGAAAGTTGTGCCCGCTCTCACATCCACCATCCAAGTCACCTTTCACGTCTCCCTTGGCTGGCTCTCTAACTCTAGTCACAGATGAATTCCTTTCTCCAAGGACCGAAGACAGATACTAATTTGGGGGCAATTAGTTCAGGTGTTGTGTGGGACCCGGCTAACCTGGGTTTTCTCGGATATCAGACAAGTGAAGCTAGCCAATTATTTCTGAGAGTAATTACTGTATTTTCATTCTAGTCCATTTCTACTCTTTGGCCCATTGTTTACCTCAGAGAGGAGCAAAGAATGAATTCAAGTTACAGTCTGACATTACAATGAGATTGCCAATAGAAATCAATGCCTTGTCCCATGACAAGCTAGAGTTTATGAGGCGGCCTAATGGTGGCCTTACATCTTTGCCTACCTCATTGTACTGCCATTCAAGCAGATTATACAATGTTTTTCTGTTATAAAGGGGTGTAGTCAGGGTGAAAGGAAATCTAATTGAGTTTAATAATGCTGGAAGTGGTAGTACGGAGGCCTTATGGGGGAAAAACATTGCAAGCTGGACACTGTAGTAAGAGTAGTCTGGGTTGTCTCTGAGGTTGATATTTGTGTCCACACTCACCCACCTTGGAAAGAGGAGTACAGACAGAGCACATGGACTTAAGGAGCTCGACTTGAGTTTTCAGCAACAGGACCCTCAATCTTGGTGGAATCCCAAAGTGTGATAAAACTAAATTTCATCCATTTTCCACCTAACAGTACTTCTGCAAATTCAGGCAAAGTGACTCACTGTACTCCCTATTCCAAAGAGACCAGCAGAGCCTTTGTGGAGACCATGATGTCCCAGGAGACACACACGTGGTTCCACTGCTGCACTGGCCACAGTGGCAGCCATCAGCCTCGTGCAGTGTCAGACTCTTGAAACGTGGCTAGTGTGAAGTAAGATGTTACTATAAAATAATATTTATTGTGCATATGTTTTGATACAGTGATAGTTTGAATGGATTTGTTTGGATAGGCATTAAACATTCATCTGTTTCATTTTATTTTTTAAAACGTAGCTACCATGTGAAATTACATATGTACTCTGTACTGTATTTTTATGGACAGCAGTGGTCTAACACTGTTTATGCGTGGTATCATCTGGGAGTTAAGCTTCAACAATTCCATCTCATGTAAATCAGAGCGTCAGCACGGACTGTGCGTGTGCAGGATGCGGGCTCGCTATTTCCGCTGTAACGTGCACTACTCACACAGCCATATTTGTGCACGTGTGAGAACTCCCATCCCCTTTGGAACCAGAGAAGCTGTCCCCGTCAGTCCACAATTGCTTTTGCCTTCCGTAATCATGCTGTGGAATCAGGAGAGCCGTGGCCTACGCAGAAACGACTCCTCTTGTATTTTATTTTTAAATAAAACCCCCAGCCCCAAGGAGCACGATATGAAGTAAGCTACTGGAACAATTTATTCTTTTCTCTCCGTGGATTGGAGAGGAGGTACTTGGAGCAGCTTGTTAAAGAGGAGAGCTTGGCCCTTGCCCCTGCTCTGTGTTTAATGATCCTCTCTTCACGTGCCACCTCTCTAATCTGCAGAGAGATAGGTACAAATTGTGTCTATAATGTTATATTACTTAACAGTATAATGTATGATAAATCATAGAATCACATCCCCACCTTGTAATTGGTGAGATGTGTTGCATGAGAGACCCCCTAATTCAATAGCGAGTGGTTGCTCTTATGCGTAACTGCCTCTCTGGAGCAAAGCAACTCAGCCTGTGATGAGGGAAGAGTTAAAGCCCTTTTAATTAAAAAAAGCAAAAATAGGACTACCATGGCTGGATAGGCCCCTGGATTTAAACGACTATTTAATAATCCTCTATGTAAATGGAGCCCCATTTTTCCTTTCGCAGTAGGCAGCAGTGATAGACTCTGAGAAGTGGAGACGGGAGAGGACACGCAGTGGGAGAATCTGTGCCCGCCTGCGCGGCCACGGGCGCAGTGGGTATCGACTTGCTGCTCTCCCCACCACACACGGACACACACTCTCTCTCTCTTCTCTCTCCCTCTTTCTCCTTCCCTATTCCCCCATGTCTCGGTCTTTGGTACTGGAGGCTGAGCCTAGGGCTTTCACACTGTGCTACATCCCCCAGATCGTTTTTCATTTCGAGATAGAACTTCACTAATTTTCCAAGGTGTTCAGACTGGTCTCAAGCTTGCGATCCTCCTGCCTCAGTCTCCTAGAGTACTGGGATTCAGGCCTGTGGTATTGGGGGTTTTCTACCTTTGTGTGAAGTTTATTTCTGGCCCACTCCTGAGTACTTCCAAGTTCTTCTGTGGGGTTTTATTACCTATTTCTTCAAGCTTCTGGGCTTATTTCCCCCAAGCTCCTAACCTTCTCATCTTCTCAAGCATTACTGGAAAAATGAACGCATGTGAGCGGTTATGTGGCCCAACGGTGGTGTGGCGGGGACTGAGCTGCGTTGATTCCTGGAGGAATGCAGCGCAGCCTTGGGAGCAAGCCGCACTGGGGCAGAAGGGAGAGGGGGCAGCAGGGTCTAAGTGTGATTGTATGTACTGGCACCTATGTTCGTGGCCACCTGCAAACCTCCAATTAACTCCGTGTATACTATGATCATTGACTGCTCGGAAGTTAGTTCTGAAGACAACCAAAATAAAAATTGACAGACAAGTGTAATTAAGTCTGTTAAAATTCTTACGACTCATGCAAATTAGACTGTTCCAACTGGACGGGTCCCTAGACAGCTGATCTTTCAGGAAGAGCTGAGGCAACGCGGGTGGGATAACTGGCCCTTGGTTCACTGGTGCCTCAGAGAAAACCTAGTCTGGAGATTGAGCTTCTAAGCATCTCAGTTGGTGTTTGCCTCGGTCTGTCACAGAAAGCTTTTGGGACAGAACCCCCATATGATGCCTTGTTCGGTACTGAAAACAGCTTATAGAAGTCGTCAAGTCACTCACTGCTGACCACTTCCCATTTACCATTAAGTAAATGAATGAGATTCAATGATCTAATTTATTTTCAAAAGTTTTTCTGGCTTGTAAAAGGAAAGGTAAAACAGATTGTGTGTACTTGTTTTAATTCTATCACGTCTTGATTCTGACTTGCTGAAAGGAGTGGAGGGGCAAAGTTTCGAAGTGAATCGTTGATTCTGTCCACATAGACAGAGGCGGATCACAGACATGGTGCCCGGCATAGCCCGCCTCAGAGGGGGTGGGTTTGGAGGAGGGGACGCTTCCTGGCTCTCCATCGCATCTGCCTTGCTTTCTCTGTGTTTCCTTGTTTCACATCTTAATAAAGAGAAACAATTCATTTGGCAAATAATCTATAATACCATTTCTGGAGAGCACCCCACCGTTTCTCAACTGCCAGTTATATTTTATTTTCACTCTGCGTGTAGCCAAGGAAAACAAGGTTGTGAAATGATGCCAGCTCATGCTCTCCGGACACAAGGTGTCAAGAGTCCTTGATTGTGTTGCTGTTGTCACTAATTTCCGCAAGTTCAAAAAAAGTCTCAAAAACAAATTGCCTTTAAAAATCGAGTATTATTCACCTGGTATCCTTATGAGAGAACTTTTAATATATCTGCCATAGCGCTTGAAGTCATTTTTAATCATTCATATTCGGGCCTTTCACAAAGGCCGCCGAGACGGGTTTTTATTTCTTCTGAATTCTTCTCCCTTCTTTGGGTTTTCACGCTGACATTTTTACTATAAAGTCACATTTTCATCGAGGACAATGGCATCTTGTTTTTAAAGCAAACAAACATAAGACAATTTGTTTTGAAAATATGTGGGTTGATGACAAAGTCATAAGAATTTCAGAGAAATGTCAGCGCTTGTGTCGAGAGAGCCAGTTCTCATGTGTTTCTCATATGAAAATGGAATTCAGTGCCTCTGCACTGACAGCCTCCACACTGTGCAGAAGTTTCTTTGTTTTTTACTGGGCATTGTCTTCCTTCTTTTACTCTAAGCCCACTTGATGGTTTCGAAAGATCAATTCTACTTCGCGGTGAATGTGGCTCTTAACCTTTTCTCTAGAAACTGAAACAGTATATATGCAAGTCGCACAAAGGGGAGACTTGGAGATGAACGGCGAGGATGCAAGGGGTTATATTATAATTCACCCAGAAAAGAGCATTTTCACTAATCAGTACCCATATCATACATTTGTAAAAATGACTGCCTGACAGGTGAAAAGTCTATTTTTTTTGACAGCGTACATTTAGTCGTAAGTCAATCCAACACAATAGTTCCTTATACAAACTCTCTTTCACCTCTTGATAAACTGTACCCCTGTGAGCTACAGGCTCCCAGACTCCTACCCTTGTCTGTGTTACAGCAATATTTTGAGGGCAATGCAAAGCAGACTCATCGGGCAGAATGATTTTATATGTGTATCAGTGCAAAGCTGGGATTTAATAATTTTGTGGCTTAAAGGCTCAGCCCAAAACTTTGTACACTCTGGAATACCTGCAGTGTGACCTGGATGCCTGGCCCGCCCAGGCCTCTCTGAGGTGTTCTGTTTTAACCTGGTGTGTAGAGCACAGATGACGATGAATCTTGAAGCAGATTAAGTAATATCTACATTACGGTGTGTGTATTGGAGTTTCGAATAACTCAGCACAAGTATTTAAAATCTTAATATATTTGGTTATTCCAGACTGTATCCTGTCTGTATAAAAAGTTTCTGGCAGGGCAGCCTCACGCTCTATGACCTCCTCATAGGACTGTGAATGGCTGCCCTACGGAGCTGAGTGAATGCTAATTATTTTGTCGCTCCTGAATCCTTCAAAAAAATCAAAGAAAAAAAAGACAGGAAAGAAAAGATGGCCCATTTGCATGCTAAAAATATTCTGAAGAGGGTACGAAACAGAAGCGTAAGACATTCTGACACTCTCAAGTCTCAGGATACCACTGGGGATTTGATACACTTTTCTCTTTTGCTTGGCGATATTCTTTGGCCTAGGAAAGTTTGGCTAGAAAAAAAATCTCGAAAGCTCACCTGAGATAGCGTTTATGAGCATCAATACCCCAGGGCAGCCGGGGAAGTGTTTGCCAGGCCCAGAGCTGGACTGCAGTGACAGCGCCTTGAGCTCTACTCTTTTGCGGGAGGCAGTCTGGCTGGTTTCTTTCTCAGCACCAACACCTTTATGAGGCAAAGGTCAGATCTACATAATGGAGCAAAAAGAGGGCCAGGCCAGGGAGAAGGGGAGTTGTTTAATCCAGGAAACCAATGAACTTCTGAGATTTGATTGGAAACCCAAATGCTTTCCAGGGGATAAGCATCTAATTAGCATGGAAAATCTAACTGTGCCCATGACTTTTGTGCTCCTTTTAACGAATGTGAGTCCGCTCATTAAAGACTTTTAAAAAAGCAGACGGTATGGGCGCAAGCACAGGGGCGTACGGACCACTCATTTCGCTGTCTATGAAGGGAAGAGGTGGAGACAAAATAGTTATTTCGAAGGGAGATTGGATGAGACTGTGCGGACGACACAGTAAGGAAAACGAACAAGGGAAGTGTATCTGGAAAAACTGTCTCATGAGCTCCGGCGGCGATTCCCAGTCTGAACTGCAGGGTCTTTCTGAAAGGGGCCAGTCCCTTGGAGCAGGGGGTGGCTGTGCAACCCCAGCAAACAGGACGTGGGTGTCAACCTTTGTGCACAGTTGTGTGTCTGCGTGGAGGGAGGCTGTGTGTGCTTGCGTGTGTTGTACCACAACTGTTCTTTATTAAAGCACCTTCTCCCTCCCTCCACCTCGATTCAGTCTGTGGTTCTCGGATCTCAGTTTCTGCAGCTCATCATCATAAAGACTAAGAAAATGAAACAGAAGAGCTCATTCCTTTTCATGTCAATAAGATGAAAATATAATTATTTCCCGTGTGTTTTTTTGGTGGAGGCGTCATAAGGCAAAGAACACAGTGGCCCAGAAGCTTCCCCTACATGCCGAGTTGAGGGGCACGGGAGCAGCTGCTGAGGGGACAAAGTCAGTGTCAACCCCCAGAGCCTGCCGGTCTCACCATCCCAGCAACTCTCTCTCCATGGAAACTATTTCTTCCTGCTTTCATGTTCATCTTGGACCTTTTTAACATGTTCTGCACTTCTTCCCCTCACTATGTGTGTCTAATTTACAAATAAGTTACCAAAACTCAAAATACCTCATTACCTGATTCTAGACTCCAGCGTTACGTTTGGGAACTGAAAAGCAGACAGAATCCTGAGGATATTCCGGTGCAGTTTCTTCATTCACAGCTGGGCACAGCGTCGCCTAGATGTGGATCCGGGCAAGCAAGCGATGCCCTAGTGGTGACAAGGACACTTCACTCTAAGTTGTGAGAGTGCCGTCATGGCAGGGACTGGAAGCAGCACAAAAGCCATTTCCTACAGGAGATGGAATGTGGTCATTTCTACTCCATGGGGATGATGAGCTGTGGGACCTGTGAAGTGGGAGATGTGTAAGGTGAGCTGTTTCTCTTTTCTTTTTTTCTTTTATAACTAATAATGTACTAGGTGAAAGCTATGCCACAACATGTAAGACCTTAAAGGCCACTGAAAACTGAAAAATCTAGGGGCATACTACAAAAAAAGCCCTTCATTGTGTCTAAAGTTATTTAGTCATTAGTTTTTAGAAAGTTGCTTTGACCACTCAGCACTTTAGTCAAGGAAGAGTCATTATTCATACAGCTATAGAAACCGAGCACAGGACCAGGGACCTGCAGGCCCCGATTCCATTCTGGTTTTTGGAGTTGTTCCCATTTACTTACTTGGTAACTGAAATGACTGTTAATTATTTAAGCTGTGAGATTGAGCTCATCATTTTCCTTCATTCAAATGTGATTCTCATCTCTTGCTTCTTAAGTTGAACAGACATCCAGTAATCCCGTGAGAAAGGCGGAAAGCCATCTTTCCGGGTGCTTCTCACCGCTCTTACTCTTTCTCAAGTCCTTCCTACTGCATGGTCAGTGGATCGCACTCCTCAGTATCTCTTCATCTTCCTCACAATGGTTGTTATGGCTCGCATGTGGAGTGCCCCCAGCAACCTGGCACATTAGGGTGTAGTGGGGGACCTAGGGAACCACGTGCCGTTGCGGGTGGGGTCTGACTGGAAGGGGTGGATGCTTGCGGCTTGATCTGACGGGGTTTATATCAAGTTATGGAGATATAAAATGCCCAGACAGGGCTTTCAGGTGTGTGTGTGTGATGGACTTGTGTGTCAGAAACGAGAAAACACCCACCCTGGAGACTGGTGCTCGACTAGCAGCTCGAACTAACTAAAGGAAGGAATGATTGCTGCAGCTTTTCCGGGAAAAGCCCTGGCCTTGCCTAGGTCTCCAGTCGTCAACGTGCTCCTCCCTCGCTTGGCTTCCTGTTTGCCACGTCCTAAGGAATTTTTCTCCAACCAGACCTCCACCGTGCACTTCCGCCATTGTCAGCTGCCCATGAATGGATTGTGTAAGACCTGAAACTGTGAGCAAAAAATAAACCTTTCCTCTCCTTGTCTGGAGACGTCAGGTGTGCTGTCCCCCGCTGGCTAAGCGGTGACTATGCCCACCTCGTTTTCTCGTCGTGTGCCTCAGAGCGGTGACCCTCGTCTCTCTCCTGACCTTGGTGGAGCCTCAGCGCTTTCCCTGTCTCCAGCCTTGCCCTGCGTTCCGTTCAGTGTCAGCCAGTTAGCGCACTACCCTGTGACACACGCTTAGGGCCCTCTGCGTGCTCCAGGGAGAAAGTTTGGAGTTGCTACCTCCGTCTTACGGGTCCTTCACACGACGGT
Source organism: Ctenodactylus gundi (assembly GCA_004027205.1). NCBI lineage: Eukaryota > Metazoa > Chordata > Mammalia > Rodentia > Ctenodactylidae > Ctenodactylus > Ctenodactylus gundi. The sequence goes on from PVKB01000027.1 coordinate 1,070,475, forward strand.
CTCTGTTGGGTCCTCCATCTTCCCACCCCCGAGCCCACACGATAGTGCCTACGAGACCACTTTGTTTTCAAAAACACCCCTTTGCTTCTTACCTCTACGTTTTCACGCATGCCCTCTTTTTTTTGGCTAGACACCAAATGTTAATCTCTGCTTTTTCCATCCTTTCATCTTCGTTACTTAAGTCCATTCCATCTTTCAACTCTCATTCCAGCTTAAATGCCCTTTACCCAGAGGTATTCTCGGACCTCTTCCACCTCAGACCACTACTGCGTCTACTTCACTCGCTAATGACAGCACTTAACACAAATTATTACATACTGAATGTTCCACACTGTGTCACACGCTACACATGACCAAGGAGATTATGATTTGTACATCTTTAGGGCTTACTCTAGTGTTTCACGGATACACTGTGCTCAAATAAATATAGAGTGAAAAAAATGAACGCAGAAATGTCAGTGACTTATGGTATCTTGGCTAAGTCATTTTTTCATATTTGGGGCTCTATTTTCTTTATGACTCACATGGAAACACTGAATTAAAGTGGCATAAAGATGAATTCTACTTTTAAAGTCATATGAATGTGTAATTATGTTTATTGTTATCTAAGAAGTGTGATAGAGCTTTCAAAATAGCTGGGTACCAGGGTTAGTTTTCTATCTTTGGCTGGAGCTTATGTGCTGAAACGTTGCTTGTACATAGATCATACCTTCGACTAAGTATTTTCTTGACAGAGACAGTAAATAGCTACCATCAGTGCCAAAGATCAGGAAGAGCTCTCACCTTGAGAATTTTGAGTTTTCAAGCTTTGTGAGCATAGGAAAGGAAGTTGAAAGGACTATGTCTCCCTGAAAAATTTTGAGTCCAGCCTCAATGAAATGAAATGGTTTAGAAGGAAATGTATTTTTATTTTTTCCTTAGGTTAATGAGAGAGTTACTTTACTATCAGAGGCTAAAGATGGGACTAGTCAATATTTCTCTAAACTCACCCGAACCTTTGGAATTCAACCATCGCTATTTATATAATGGCGAGTTTTAATCTTTGATTTCATTTCTAAGTAAGAAAATATATTTGAATGAGTCTACATCTCATTTATATCAAAAAGCAGTTAAGTAATGCTGGTGAGAAAAAAGAGCCCCCCGCCCCCCCATGGTATTTATGTGAAAAGTATGCAGAGAAAATATTTTTTAATATTTTGTTCTCAGTTTTGGATGCCGTCAGAGGTGAGAAGGGCTCATAATCAGCTGTCAGAGGGAGACAGTTCTGGGGGGCCCGATGCAATCTGCAGGCCCAGATAGCAGGTTCCTCCCTGGAGAAGTGGAGGAAAGGCCGAAGCTTTCCCCTGGGAGAATGATCCAACTAAGTACCAATATGAAGCCTGAACACTATGGACCCAAAGCAGCAGAGCTATGCACACAGCTGTGCGTCCTTGTCAGGACCTCTTAAAAGACTTCTTCAGAGTTGACTCTGTCTAATTGTTTCTTCTCCTACTGGCTCACAATGTCGCCATCTTTCCAAGATTTTCGCCCTTGACCTGCCACCTTTTCCCTCCGCCTTTTTCTGTTTTCGCATACTTATATCACAACATATATGTTTTCTGGCATTGTGATATTGGAATTAAAAATGACACTACAGATCATTTTCCAATCGGTTGCCGTCTCAGACAGGAATTTGTCCCTGAGACTTCCTGCCAATCTGCAGTTGCTGGTAAGTGAGAACATACTGGCTTGAAGTGTGGGGTATGTTTAGTTGGGGACAGAGAATCATGCAAGACAAGTGATTTTGATCTGAAACTGAGATTCAGACAAAGGAGGGTGGCGTTATCTGAGCAGTGGAACAACATGGCCGTCCATTAGGCAGTAGTGCCAGCTCACGCAAAGAGGACACAACTCGGGGAAGACAGTGAGACAAGGCCTGCCCTGCCCACTCCCGTACCACCCACAACTTTCCGGGAGGAGAACATATGCACAGCACATTTGAAAACATTATAAGGCATGCATAAAGTACAATATTAGTCAATTTTATATGCTCAGTTGCATGAAATCTGTGTGTTTAAAAAATATAATAATTTGCATTTCATGGCTTTTGATAACCTCAGGAGTGCACTTGAAATTCAGCACATGCCCACAGCACCTCCCAGCTCGCCCCATTTTTAACTGAAGACCAATGGTTTCTATTAAGGGATCAGGCAGGGCCTCTGACAAGCCAGTCAATAACTATGTGAGGTTACTTCATTAATGCTATAATGGCTGATAGAGTGAGAGGCAAAAAACAGGTTCTTGACAGCAGCAAATGAACATGATAGAGATTCCCGGAGCAGCGCGCCTTTCCTTTGTCATTGTCTTTGGCTTCGCTTATTCAAAATGTGGCATTTATGTATTCAGTCCTGATGAATGTTGCAGGCTTTAAGTACTTCTTCTGTCTCTAATGCAGTGCCGATTGCACATTGTTCTCTCTTTCTCTCTCCCTCTCTCTCTCTCTCTTCCTATAACCTCTGCTGTCAAGACACTGCCGGCTGAAGGGTCGCAGGCACTGGCTAAATAGCTTTTGTGCTGTAAACGGTGACTGTGATGGGACTGTGCATCACACGCGCTGGCTGGGTCACAGGCAGAGTGGGTGGTGGGAGCTGGACCTTGTAGCTAAAATGGTGTAGGCCTCGCTGGCCCAGCCACACTGCTACCTTTGGAGGCTAGGCAGAAACCTGCGGGGGAAGCGTTGACGTCTCTGTGGAGCTCACCCAGTTACTGCGGGCGAGTTGCGAAGAGGCGCCACACAGAAATGTGCCTCTGTTAGCCATGTTCACACAGGTCTGGCACACAGGCACCGGTGTCGGTATTTGGCCGTGACAGCTGAAGTTCCTCCTGGTTTTCGGTGCCTTGATGGGGAGGCAGCTTTCCAATCCTTGAGGGGACAGAGCACTTGCCTTCATTGAGTAAGAAGGGACGTAGACTGGTAGACCTCTGACGTCAGTGAGAGGGAGCCTCAGTGAAGCCACAGCGAGACTTGAGGGTACGTCCGTGAATCGCTGCCGGGGGCCTTCTCTGCTAAAGCCGGTCGCTGGCGAAGGAGGGACACGCAAGGGAACCCAAAGTGGAGGGCTTCCCTTTTCCATTCTTACGTGATTTTGTGCAGCACAAGGAGCCAGACTTTCAGCATCCCTGATATCTTGAGCGGACTGAGGACTATGAGCTGTTTTGTAGGGAAAGAAGGTGGGAAATCAGGAGATACGTGCATTTTAATCCAACAGCCTTCACCAGTGAATTGATCCGCTTGGTGGGGGTTTGGAACAAGCTGACAGGACTTTGGAAACACCAGCATGATCGGAGAAGAGAAGAAGAATGAAAAGAATGGGACAGCCCCGTTCTCTACGGCTTTCTCCCTGCAGCTTGGGTGGCGAGCACAGCCTCAAATCGCCAGCATGTGTTTTGAGAACTGACTCAACCCTTTTGAGAAAGAGCCTGTACTCAAATGTAAACAAACAGAACCAGCTACTCCACAATTAGATAGATGTATGAGTACAGTCGGGACACACAGGTGACTTGTGTGGCCAGAAGTACCGTAGCAGAAGGATTGTGTGGTTTGAAAAGTTTGCAGCTAAAGTCTTGCATCATCCTGTTATTGTACAACTTGCTTTATTTTACTCCGTCATCATTCTGACTTCTGTTTTGATACGTAGAGAAACAATTCATTCGTTTTAGCTGCTGCATAGTACTCCGTTGTGTACATACACAACTACTCATTTGTTATTCTACTGAAGGGATTCAGATTATTTTCAATTTTTGACAATAATGAGCAGAATTGCCACGAACATTCTTGTGTAAGCTGTCCAGAGCCCTGAATTTCTTTAAGATGTATTCCTAGACCAGGAGCTGCTGTACCATAGTACATACAAACTTTCAACTTGATGAGATATTGTCATATTGATTGCCAAATGGTTGTAACAGTTCTCCAGAAGACAGCAAAGTCTGCACCGTGCCTTTTCTTCCATACCTACCAACACGTGGCCATGTTGGATTTGACATTTTCTTATAATCTCATGGGTGGGCATGATGTCTGTCTCACGGCTGTACAGAGTGTCCTCTTGGCAGCTACTGTCACAACCGTGAATGTTTATTGGGTACCTAGACATCAGGTACTGTGCTTTTTTGTAGCACGCCTATGAAGTCGGCATAGTTACTATCGTCATATTTGCAGATAAGGAAACTGAAGTTAAGAAAACCAATTAGGTTACTTGCTCAAGGCTAAGCAACTACCAAGTGCTTAAACAAGGATTAAAATTTATCTGATTCCCAAGCCTGTTGTGTTAGTTTGAGTTTCCTCAAAAGCAGACTCTGTGACAAAGGACTTAGTTTCTGTTAGTTTTAGGGCGGCTGGCGGTGATTGATTCCAGGAAGCGAACATGAGATTTTGAGGAGCAACTAACTAGGTTAGAGAGATGTTAAAGAAAAAATTACCACTGTGGGGAGCTGGGGCTCCATCCTTCTGTACGGCCCTTTTCAGGCTGCATTTGGAGTACCCTGAAATCATTTTACCTCCGTAAGAGGGACTCGGGGTCACCCATGACTCCTGTTCCTCACCGGTGGAGTTTGAGCATTCTGTGCGATGCCTGACCAGGGTCCCTGAAACCAGAGAAAGCCCTTCCCCGAGAAGGAAAGAGCTCTGGGTCCTTCACAACGCTCATTCCAGCTGTGAGCAGCCAGAGGCGAATCAACCGTGTGGGAGTGGAACGAACACCCGCGCTGCTTCTGTGTTTGTTGCTGTCTGCCGAAGCAGGAGAAATCTTCGATCCGGCTTCTTCTTCTCCTAATTCAAGAGGAAGCAATTGCATTTTAATCCCTGTACTGTGGCCTGTTTTGTAATTGATGAGACGTTTCGTGTGGAAGTTGATGCACAATATCATACTTCACCAAAATTATTTGACTTGCTATGTGATAAAATTTTTTTTGTGTTGCTTGCGTTCTTTCTCGATTTTAATTACTTTGTATGTGATGACAGGCTCTTCACATACTTTTGATAAAGTGGGGAAAACATCAATTTCCTCACGGCTTTCTTGGGAAATGTATAAAATACAACTCATCTCTAAACTCTGGAGTGGTTCCTATATCAATCTAGATGCACTTTTCATTTTGCAAAAAAAAAAAAAGCTTCAGTAAGGTCATGGATATGAAACTGGCAGGTAAATAAAAATTTTAACCAGAACTCTGACTGGAGACAATGAAACCAAGACAGTTTGTTTAAAAGAAACAATAATAGCCACTTAGATTTTCAGAGTTTGGGTTTTTAAAGCATTTCCACATTATCTCACCAGACCTGCTTAACAAGAAAGTAATTGGTAGTGAGGAAAAGAAGGGAGGGGAAGGTAGGGAGAGGGACAAAAGGAGAGAGAGAAAGTCCTTGTCACCTTGACAAGATACGCATGTACACCAAATGCTCAACTCCTCCGTTGTAAACCTTAAATTTTGTGCTTATACATATCAATAAGATGGGGGAAAAAGAAAGTAATAGATGCTACCATCTCATTATGTCCTTTTCTAGATGTAAAGCCACAGGATCAGAATGGCAAAAGCTTTCCCAGGATAATGCTGTTAGCTGATGACCGCAGTAAAGCTTGAGCTCTGGAATGTAGAGACCAAGACGGTGTTTATTGACCCATGTTAGAGTTTTCCAAGGGTTTCTTCAGAGAAAACTTGTATCAAAATTTCTGGATTTGCTTTTTTTAAATGGTTAAGTCCTGAGTCCTTATCTCGGCAGTCAGACTTCAAGTAAACTTTTGTCTAAGCAGAAGGGCCAGACATTTTTATGGGGCATTAGTTGACACTTTGATGTTCCACATGACATGACCAAGACATGATCAACACCCTTAGAGATGACCTAGAGAGGTCCAAGTCCTCCACAATCTGCTAGTCATGCTTAGGCAACGTCTCCCCACAGCCAGGCACCTGCCTTTCACAGCAGAATAGCTTGTGCCCTCCCATGGCCGTCATCTTTGTGTCAATGTGTACAAATCAAAATTGATGGGAGAGAAACAACACGTTTGTGGTCACTTTTCCATTGCCACATTGCCAGTGATATCGTCAACCAAAACAGATTTGTCCCTAGATACGCAGACAGGTTGATTTATGCGAATCTAGGTAACCTTTTCTTTCCCCCTCCCTCTGAAAAAAATTAACAAATGAGTCCCAACAGCATGTCTGCCCGATAAAGAACGACTTTTCGTAGCACTGATGAAGTGTCACTTAGGCAAGTTTTCAGTACTTCCTGTAAATCTTCTAGTCTTTTAAGAGGCCAGACTATTCAATTTGACTTTCTCTGCCTATCAAAGCCATACCGTGGTTAGCATGTCCTCTTTTAAAATCTTTTAAGGCACTCCGCGTTGCTTTCTGCACCGTCAAAAAGAATTGGCGATGAGAGAGCCATAGCTCTCCCTTGATGCCCAGGACTCTTGCCGGAGGTCATGGCTGTGTTCCAAGTGAGAGATGATAGGAGTTTAGAGATTCATGCAACGGCAGCGCTGGTCAGAAGAAATTTGACTCTATTTTGGAAGTAAATCCAATGAAATTTCCTGATGGATTGAGTGAGACTCAAGAGAAAGACAAGGGTCATGGATGATGCCAAAATTTTCTCCTATAGCCAATAGAACAACGAAGCTGTAGTAAACCAACGTGGAAGAGGCTGTGCAGGTTTTGCAAAGAAGTTTGTTTTGGGGACATTTTATATTTAAGAAGGCTCTATCTATCTGGGTGGCAATATCAAATAAACTCTTGGATACATAAATCTTGGCCTTGAAAGCAAACACTGAATCACAGGTAAAAATTTGAAAATCAGCAGAATGCAATTCAAATTTCAATGCACAAGTGTAGACAGTTACTGAGAGAGTGAGTTCTTGGTTAGGAAGAGAAGAACAAGGTACAAACTCTGGATATTTAAGAAGAAAAGGAAGGGTCAACTCAGAAGGGCGGGAAGAAATAGCGAGATGCTTGGTGTTCTGAGAACCAGGAAATACAGAACAGGACGCCCAGGCAGACGGAGCGGTCCCCTATGAAATGTTACTAATAATTAAGCACTAGACTTAGCCAGGTAGAATTCACTATTGACTTTTATAGTAGTAGTGTCTGTGAACAACGGAAGAAAAAGCCATCTTGAACGTGTTAAAAAGACAAGAGAGGAGAGGAATTTCTGTGCACGTGGGCTTGGTTCCTGTTTAACATGTTTCCTTCAGTGTTGGATCCAGTGATTTGGACTTCTATCACTGTGGGTCCAGCAACTTGGACTTATAGTTCCGAGACCAGGAATTCAACTGTTTGAATAAAATCCCCAAACGTGGGAGAGGCTTCCAATGACTGTTTTTTCCCTCCAGCTTGATAATGCCCAGCCATCATCTAGAAGTGCTTCCCTCTGTTTGTGGGGATGATGATTACAATTGGTCCCAAAATAGCTTATTCGGCACCTAGTGCAGAGTCTCATACATAGTATTTAATAGCTTTTTGTGGTCTGAATGGATTTGTAAGAGAATGAATGTGCTTGGGTATATTTGGAGCAAATTATCTATGTTTGGTCAATTTTCTTTTTCAAATAAAAGATCTACAAATGATTGCTAGCAAAAATAAATAAATAAAGCCAGAGAGGCGGGGGGAAAAAGCCCTGTTTTAGACAAACACATTGTGTCCTGAAAGATCTATTCTGTCATGACAGCAGTCTCATTGGCTGTGATTTGTATATTAAGAAGATGTTAATTGCTCAGGTAAGTGCCTGCACCTGCTAAGACATTGTGTATTGGAGTACTTTATTCTAATCTTTTACAATACAGGGCACACTTCACCCATAAAATTATTCTCTGCACAATTATCACTCCGTTTTACAGAGGTAGAAAGTGCAACTTAACACTTTGGGTTTTACTCATTATTATTAAAATCATGGAAATTAAGATCACTGGGTGATGGCTGCACAGTTAACCGCTGAGAGTCCTGTCCGTTCCGTCCCTCTTTTGCTTACACCAAGGAGCAGGACTTGGGTGAGCTTTTACTTCATCCGCAGACACTTTGAAGTCTTGGTAAACAGCACAGGAGGTGTTAGAAACTCCCAATAGATCCTTTCTTTGGGGCTCAGGGTGCATACCTGCTTTCCATCTTTCTTTTTAAAGCAATATTTCTTTCAATCATATAAGAATTTCAAAAGCAATACTAAAAATAATTTATACACATCATAGGGGATATTTTAGAAAATCTAGGTGAAAGTATGAAAGGTATTAAGAACTAATCAGTGTTTATCAATTTTTTGTGTATTTCCTTCTAATTTATAATTCAATACAGTGAATGTGTAGAGCACAAATATTCACACAAAACCAGATTCTCTTGGATTAGGATATAAATAAAGAGGTAGCTCTTTCATTTTCCCTAGGACAACCCCATCAGGGGTTGGCAAACTACAGCATTCAGGCCATTGCCTGCCTACTATAAATAAAGTTTTATTGGCATCTGGTCAGATCCATTTGCTCATATGTCTCCTTAGGCTGCTTTTGTGCAAGACACTGAGTTGAGTACTTGTAATGGAGGCCACATGGCTTACAGGCCTAGAATATTTGCTACAGGCTTTTACAAATAAAGGTCTATCAACTCGGAATTACTACAGATGCATTTGCCATGCAACTTACAGTGAAAACCCAATGTGTTGTGTGTTTTGTTTGTTTTATTGTTTTTCGCTTTTCGGTGAGCACTCAGCTGCCAAGTCTCAGGGTTTGACTCAGCTCCTGTACGTAACATACCCACCCAAAGGGGAAGGTGGGGTCTTCTTCCTGCGCGCCCTTCGCCCCACTTTCGTGGAGTCCGGCGCCCTCTCCTTCGCTGCCTGGCCGCCAACACTGGACATGTAGGAACTCGAGAGCGGCTTTCTCTTTCTCCTGGCCCACTTGGTCAGCGTGCCTCACCAGCACTTGAACAAACGCTGAATCCTTGGGGTGCGAAGGGCTCAGGGATCTGCGTTTCAAAACAGCATCCCTCGCCGACCCTACGACTCTACTGTAAGTTGCTCACGGCTCCATGTTGAAAAAAGTATCAGCATCTTTTCTTCCCTCTCTCAGCTTACTAACCTCACCTGTTCTTTCTTGCAACCACTTCGATTGTGGCTCTCCTTTAAGAGTTGAAAATCCATCGGTGTGAGAAAATTGCCATACAATGTCCAAGTGTGTCTGCTTCCCATTAAAATTTCCAAAATGTGAGTGTGGAAATCTGTACTTGAGCCAGCCCTGCTGCACACTGGCCAGTGCTTCGTAAATAGCGAGATATCCTAATTACCAAGCGAAGCCCACCAGCAAGTTGAAACATAAAGCCCATCTTCCTTGCTCAGAAGGGATTGATATTCATCTTGCTTTCTGTGGTTCGTATCTGCTTTCGTTTCATCCAGAAGCTTCTATTTTTCAACACAGTTACCCCCGAACCTCTTTGGACACAATACAGACTCTATGTCAGTGTGAACACTGATTTATGGTTATAATAGTGTTATTTAGGTTACGCGTGAAGTAAGGTTTTTATCAAAAGCCTAAATAAGTTTTCCTGTTTGAGAGTTCCATCTCTGTGGATTGACTGTAAGTAGTAAATGAAATGATTTCTTCTCGTCTCTGACTTATGACCATGTCTTTATCATCGTTTATAGATTTGGAAAGGCTGTGAGCACTCAGGTTAATATGTATTTTCTCCATCGCCCTGCTTTTAGGCAGCAGAGCCCTGGAAAGCGATTATTTGAACAATTACTACTTTCTGCGGACCTGAGCATACCCAGTGTTGGTGCAGGCATGACGGGTTGACACAGAAGTACCGTAGAGTCTCTGTCCTAGAAGTGCCCATAATGTTTTTTAAAAAGAAACTAATTATAGAACTTACAATTGGAGAACAACTCCACAGCACTCAGGTTGGACTCGCCCTTCAACGTGCTAACATTTATTCTGTCAGCTAAGTACTTATGTGTTGCCTAACAAGCACAAGTACTCCGCTACCAGTAAGCACGAAAGACAAAAGCTTCCCAAAGCCTTGCTCGTAAGAGGCTTGCACAGTACTGGGGAAGGTAGACAATGGGCGGTAGGATGCTGAGTCCCGGCCCTGAGGAGTGAGCGCCCGTGTGTAGGGCTAAGAGGGTGACGCGGCGCAGGCTGTGTGTAAGCCACCTTAAAGGCGCGACACTTCAGTCTCATGAGTTTTCAGACCCTTGCTTCCGCCGGGGCTGGAGCCCCGCGCCCAGCATCTGACAGCAGGTGTGTTGGTACCTGGTCCTTTCCACGCGGGCACAGAGTCTACTTAAGTGATAAAAGCATTGTTTCTTCATAAAATACAGCCTCAGAAGGAAGATAATAATCAACTAGATGAAGACTTTGGGAGCCTATGTACGTGAAAGTACACATTCTAGGTGTGGGAGGGCTGTTTCTGGAGGCTGTTTTGGTTGGAGCGGCTGGACTTTGGCTAGCTTCCCCCTTAGCCTTCTCCTTACCTCCCGTCGAAATTACCTCCAACTCCTCCTCAGCTGTAGCATCTGACACTAATCGATATTTAGTTGTCTACCTGTTCATCGCCATCTTTCCCTAAAAGAAAGAAAGCCCTAAGAAAATAGAAAACTTTTTTTTTTTGGCACTGGCTGATAGTGAGTTCTTAAATGAGAGAAAATGATCAAAAGTAAGCCCTTTCCAACCGCAGGCAAGAAGAGAAACACCGTCCAGCAATTTTACTCTTAAAAAGTTTTCAAAACCTAATTTAAGACTCCAGTCCAACTTGTCTTTAAAAAATGCATTTTAATTGCAATAATCCACTCATTTGGAGCAATTCAAAGTGGAGAAATTTTTTTATTAAAGAAGTTGAATTCTTTAGTTGATTTCTAGTCACACAAATATACATTTGCTTGATGAGACCCACCCAGAAAAAAGCTATAGCTAGGGAAAAACCCTGCTTTCCTGGAGAGCAATGTATTTATCTTTTTTTTTTTACTTAATAAAATTTACAAAATGCTTTCACCTTGCATGTCAATGTTTCTAATCCAATAACCTAATTTTATGTAAGTCAATGAAGGATTTATTTTTGTCTATTATAAAATGATTCAAGTAAAACTTGCAATATATGCAGAATATTGTCATGAGCATTGGAGTTTTATTGAATTTTAATACTTTTTAATATTTGTTTGTGTCTATTTTATATAAATAAATATTCCCAATATATTTTAAGGAGCCTGTATAAACGTATCTTAAATTACTCCACTCATTTCCTCCCAGGGGTCATAGTTACCTTAATATACTCTTTAAACTCTCCAGTAGTGCTTTTTATAATCTTCATATACATATTAAGTAATTTTAATATATATGATTCTGAAAAAGATAGATTTACATATGTTATTCTACAAATGATACTATACTACAGGTGTCAACTGGTATTTTTTTGTAAAGGTTATTTGATATTTTTCCACTTCAATACAAATAGCTAGGGTTTATCACAGGCTGTTGTATATACTCTTTAATTACAGTATGCTTTCCATCGAACTAACACCAATGTTAGATGTATTACAATAGAGCTCTCAGTGATTAATGCATGCAATATTTTGTATAATAGCACTATTATTATTTTTGAAGGCTCCATCCTTATGACCTAGGCACCTCTGAAAACCATACTTGCCGATATTATTCTATTGAGCATTAGGTTTGAATCCATGTATTTCTACAGGGATGGAAACATTCATTCCAAGATAATCCACAAGGGGCCCCTTTCAGATAGCAGCAGCTTTTACTCCTCTGTCCTTTGTTTCTGACTCAAAGCTTGTTGTACTGTTCTACTTCTTGCAAATATATATATATATATATATATATATATATATATATATATATATATATACATATTCCTCCCATTGCATCACTTAATAGTCATCATATGTGTTTTTAGAAAACATTTGTGAAGCCCTTAGTGCAGTGTCTCTCACATAAAGATCTTCAACCGTTATTATATTATTATTCCCATTACATTACTAGAAGCCTTGATGCTTTGATTTCAAGTTCAGCCCAACTTAGAAAGACTTTGTTGTGAAATAATAAAAAAGTTGGAGATATAGCTTAGTGTGAAGACTTTGAAATTAATTTCCAATACAATAAAAAATTATGTTTTTACTCTTGTTCCTTTTCCTGAACAATTGTCTTAGCTAATTATTTTCTTTTTTTGCCATTATGTATGAATTTTAAGATCAGTTTGCCATGTTCCAAAAATAACATGTTGAGATTATAAATTGAGATTTTATTGAAATTATCTAATTGACGACATATTGGCACTGTGTGTAATGGAATCTGCACACATACATTAGTCTACTTTCTATTAATATGAGGAAATACTTGACATAATCAACATATAAGAACGACAGCTTTATTTTGGATCAAGGTTTTCATGGCTTTAGTCCAGAGAATGCCACATAGAATTTTGGGTGTGTGATGAGACAATTCATCACGACAGGAACATGTAGAAGAAAAGTCCTGGTCCGCTAACGGCTTCATGGAAGCAGAGAGAGAAAAGGAGTGAAGGACTCAATATTTTCTTCAAGGGAACTTCTCCAATGATCTAACTTTTTACTAATGGGCCTCACTTTTCAAAAAATTCACCACCGCCCGATAGATCACAAGCTGGTGACCAAGTCTGTACCACATGAACAGTTTGTGAACACTCTGCATCCAAGCTGCAGAACCACTGCTGACGTAGTACGTATTTTCATTTCATTAGATCTTTTGTTTTTCAGTACAATCATATAACGTCCTCCAGAAGGATTTTGCATATGTTTTGCTAGATTTAGAATCATCTTTTTGAATTTTCACTTCTCAATTATTTTGGTATGTGTGAACATAATTTTTATATTAATTTGACCTATAGCTGTGTTTTTAATTCTCTTAGTCACTTTTGGTGCTTGGTATAGTTACTCTTGGATCTCTCTGTTGACTTTTAAAAAGCCTTTCTTTATCTCTTTCTTTCTTTTTTCCTTCCTTCCTTCCTTCCTTCCCTTCTTCTTTCTTCCTTTCTGTGTTATCTAGGACTTCCAAAGGAGGTTTACGCTCAGGAGATCTCACATGCAAACAGGACTGCACTGGCAGTTACATTAGAGGGCGTGTGGGTTATATTTTAGCATTAAGTTTGTCTTGATTTTGCTCACGCCCTGAGGCTTTGCAGGAGAATGACATTAAAGGTGATGGAATATTTTACCTCGTGGAAACAATTTCAAAGCTGCTTAATGTTTAGGTTGTTGCATGGGCGCTCCCAGATTTACTATAAGAATCATGACCAAACAACAGAGTTGAATAATTAGAAAAAAATATTGATAACTAGAATAAAAGAACCTGTGAAGTTGGTCCATGGGAAATCAGGTCCTGAAATATTTGCTTTAAAAAGAGTCAAGTAACTTACATAAAACAACAGGAAAGACGGCATGGAGACATCTTAGGAATTAACAAGATCCTACCCATCATGGGTTCAAAGGTACAGAGGGTAAAATTGTCATTTAAAAATAGACCCCATGGGACTCCTGCTTTAGAAGTCCTGCCTAGGCTATTGGCTCCCCGGGATTCATTTCACCGTTCTCAGCAGTGCAGACACTTAGATGGCACTGTAGCCATGATCCAAGAGCCTGGTAGATCTTGGTATTATCTACATGTACTTAAAATTTTTTTTCAGGTGTGCAGAATTCAGGAGTTATAGGTCACCATGGGGAATGCCATGAGGACTAAAACAGGGCCATGGTGAGGTCGGTAGCCAGCTGCACTCCTAGTGGAGAGAGGAGAGGGCTGATGGAGGGAGGCCCTAAAAGGAAGGGCAGGATTCTGCCCACGACGTGGCTTCGCCCTCCTCTGCCTGCTGGCTGCCACGATGAGCCCGTGTTCTCTGCTACGACCTCTGCCCTCCTGCTTCTTCCTTGGAGCCAAACTGCCCCTGGACTGAAACTCTAAGCGACAAAGAAAGAACATCTCTCAATCTCTTCCCCTTTAAATGGAGAATGTCAGGTATTTGGTGCCAGCAATGAGAAAGTGAATCATGCAAGTCTTGAGATATTCTAAGCTGAGACTCTACCCTTCTCATATTCAAAACTATGAAAATAAAAAAATGACATTCATTTTTGGCTCTTGTATTTGTGACAATTTGTTACACAGTAAGAAAATTATTAAGGCATGTTTTTGAATTTGACCTACTAATTACTAAAGGAGGCATATAAAGATTTTATGTTATGACTTTTCCTGTTAACTTATACTCATTCTTTTAACCACTTTTACTTTTTTCTGTTTTGAAGCCTCAATGTTTGGGTTGTATAAACTTGTATTGGTTGTATGAATTTTCTGTAGTTAAACATTTTAATTAAAAATTATGCTTTTTATCATTTAATCTTTTTAAATATTTAATAATATGACTTTTGAATCATACTTTCCCAGTATAACACATTTTTTAATTTTCAATCTTTATTTCATTTTTTATAAATAACTTTAGTAAATAAAATGGAGATGAATTTTTAAAATTCATTTAAAAATTTTTATGTTTAAGTACTGACATATCAGCTACATTTATTGTGCCTTTAATTTTTTATTATCCTATTTATTGTGATTTTTATGTTTAAAATATTATTACTGTCTTATTTTGACCACAGTTTTTGTTATCTGCCTCATTGCAATTCTATTGCTTTAGGAATTATATATTGCATTATCACTGTTAGGAAAATTACTTTTAAGTACTAATAGACATTTTTGACATAAAGCTAAAAATGGTCAATATTTTCCTACTTATTAATACACAGAGATATGAAGTAATACTGGAGCTTAATTATCTTTCTACGTATCTGATTATGCCCTATTGTCTTGCACAATATGACTTATACAATAGCTCCACATTGGTTTTACAGCATTCTAATTAATCATTTTTATTAACATTGATTTATAGAATCAGCACTTATTTAATAACCCATATTCAGTTTTTCTTAATTTGTTTTTTCACCTTATACCCTGATTTGGTGTTGAGTTTCTTCTTCCTATGAATATTCTTTTGTAGTTCTATCTTCACACTCTATTTGTTTACTACTAGTTTTCTTTTAAACCTTACTCTAGAATGATAGTTTAATTGGGTATAGAATTATAAATCAACACTGTTTTTCTTCAGGACGTCACAGTTTTATTTCTGACTTTTTAATTTGAAGAAATCTTCAACATTCTTCTTATAGAGTTGGAAATGTACGCCCCTTTCTTGTAAATCTTAACAGTTCTTGGGACTGGCCTCAAGAATATGGTAAAAACAGCACCATGGCATTTGGGGGCTCAGGTCTTAACAGACTGGTACTTTACATGTCTTCCCTCGTGGAGTTCTCAGGATCCGAAAAGCTAGCTTCCACTGAAGAATTTTGACTGCCCTAATGTTCTCACACTTTGCCTAAGCCCATGAAAGTCAGATGGAATAACTACATGCCGTCGGTTGCCCCAGGCTTGGGAACAAGCAAAGGAGTGAAAAGCACCTTGAATATGAAGCCCCTGCCCATGTGGTATAAAAAGGGAAAATCCACACACATGGGGTGCCTTTTGGCTGACAAAGCTGATTTCACCTTTCCAAGACACCTCACGCAAAGCCTGAGTCATGGTTGAGCACAGACTGGCGGCTCATGCTGTGCTGTACTAGAATTTCTGCCCAATGAAATTATGTGTACAACAGAACTTATATGATTAGGTTTGGGGCAGCTTATACAAATTAATAGTTACCTGAAATGGTGGTATTTCCCTTTTATAAAAATAAAATCATACTCTCAAAGTATATTTTATTAATGTATAGTGTTTAGCTTTTAAAATTTGCCTTTTCACTTTAATCTCAAGGCCTTGAACATACAGGTAAATATATAGTGAATGAATAACTATTTTAAAAAGTTTATACTGTGAAGTTGTTGTTCTAATCATTGCTTCCCAAATTTCTTTAAACAATTTTACAGTGCTGTTTACCTAAACATCTATAATACAGTAAGAAAATAATTGACAGTGACAGTTAAAAAGATTCTATTGAATTTAATCAGC
Source organism: Ctenodactylus gundi (assembly GCA_004027205.1). Classification (NCBI taxonomy): domain Eukaryota; kingdom Metazoa; phylum Chordata; class Mammalia; order Rodentia; family Ctenodactylidae; genus Ctenodactylus; species Ctenodactylus gundi. The sequence goes on from PVKB01000027.1 coordinate 1,086,512, forward strand.
AGGCTCAAAATCGGATTCTTTCTATGGTTATAAAGCTTAGTTGTCTCGTGTGCTGATAATTTTCCTACCGTTGAGGACAGAGGACGTCAACAAGCCACAAAGGCCAGGCTGAGTCGACAGAATGTATATTGAAGAGTTTAGAGTTTAAATTTAAAGATTGCTTAATCACTTTTATTTTAAAATCTGGAAAGCATCAGAATGCTTCCCCTAGATGAGTCCTGGCTGTGCTCTATAAGATACGACGACACAGCTACGTGGTTTCCTGACATCTGCAGCTCCGTGCCTTCACGGACAGCTGCTGAGGACCTGATCTGCATATTCTCTTTGTCACTTGGTAATTTCTCCTTCCACTCTCCAAGATAATTCTTTTGCAATGAACATTTCTTACAATAGAGTTTTGGGGGAAAATAAACTATTTATCTATTTATGTTTCTGATGTATTCAGACTCAGTATATTCTAAAATTCAAGTTAGCTTCATGGATACATAAAATGCAACTAAATATGAATTTCAAAATATAAAGGAAAAAGGAAAGGAAGGATGTGAAAAAAACAAGGTATAATATGGTTCTGGTATGAGACTTAGAAGACTCCAAGCAGGCGGAACTTTGTTTCTGGCTTCTGGTGGGCCAACGTTTGTCTCTAACTGTCACAGGAGAGGGAAACCTGGTTACGTGGTCCACAGTGTCCATAATATTAATGCAAGGTAATTGCGCAGAAGTACAGTTCTTCCTGGTTCTCATGCCAGACGGCAATTTCTCCCAGGTTCTTTATAAAGAGGGAGGAGCCGTGAGGCAGGAAACAGCCTCAGCTGAACTGTGCTTCAGAATAAAACAGCATTTAGAAAAGAAAAGGAGCAAGTGAAAGGTTCAGAAGGGAGTGGGTCTCATTTCTACCTGCATTCCTGGTTCCTTTTGGTACCAGGTCCACAGTAGGTGCTTAAGTGCATGAAAAGTCATAGATGGAAAAGAAGTTTGTGGCTTTTCCCCCATTTCATTGATATGTATTCGTGCAAAATTTAAGGTTTACAATGAAGTTGAGCATGTTGTGCACATATGTATCTTGTCAAGGTGACAAGGACTTTCCCACTCTCCTTTTGTCCCTCCCCCTCCCCAACCCACCCTCCCTCCCCGCCCTATCGCCCCCCCCCCCTTCACTTTGTTTTTCAAGTTCCATAAGAGTTGTGATCTGGGTCTCTCATATCAGTGATTTTAAAATAATCTTTGACAGAACAGTATCTGGATGAACATTCTTCAAAGGACCTGATGCGGTCTCCAGGCAGCACGTCTACCCTCATCCTCATCACGGTGGCCATGGTAGTAGGCACCTTCTCACTTGAAGTTAGTGGGTACCCCTGAGAGGGAAGCAAATGTTAGGTGCCTGGACCTCGAACTGCTACCAGGGGTTAGACGCCTTGCAGGAAATGTCTGCGCAGCTTCTGCTGTCTTCGCGGCAGTGCCGAGAGGCAGGGCGACAGCCGGTGCCGCCACGTTGTGAGCTCACGTCCTTCTCCACCATGCAGGGATGCTGGTCTGTTTCCCTTATGCCCTTGAGCCTTCCCCAAACACCAGTTCTCCCCCCACCCCGCCCCCGTGTTCTATGTGTTTTCTTAAATCTCAGTTTTAATTTTTTTTAATTTTTCTGGAATAAATCTCAAAATGTCTCTCTCTATAGCATTAATATTGACGTTTCCTTTTCTGGAAGAATTTTCCTTTCTCCCAACCGTTATGTCCACGGAACAATAATCGTACTGTGGCCTGAAAGACACAGGGTCATTGTGTGGGGCAAAGTCAGAACACAACAATTAGACTATAGTATTTGCTGCTGTGTTGCAGCTGTCCACCTCGGCTACGCGAGGAGGTCCCAGGCTAAAGCCAAGTCACCAAGAGACGTTGCTTTATTGCTGCGTGGCTGTCCCTCGGAAGCATATTGCTTCAATTAGAACAATGCCACGCCTTTTCTGTTGGTAAAGAGTGAGGCAGTCTTTCCCTGTGTTTTCTTTGGTCAACATTTTCTTTGCCTGGAAAAGCAGTCGCTGTGCGAAAATGCGGGGGCCAAGCAGTGTCCCTTGGACTCTACCTTTACCCCCTGCCTCGAAACGCCGGCATTTCCCAGCGGGCAGGGCCCCCGTGACAGCATTTTCCACTGTGTGCGATCCAGCAGCTTGGCCATCGCCACGGGGACTCTGTGTTCTTCCTGTTCTCTACGGCTCCAGAACTTGCTGCTTTTCTCCTAGGATGGTCCCTTAGCCGCTTTTGCGCCGACACCCACAACTTAGAGCAGAAAGGGTTTATCTTAGCCGATTGTTGAGGGCTTGGCAGAGAGGGGCTTCATGTAGAACAACATGCTACGGAGGCTGAGTGGTGGAGCCCACCGAAGGTGCATCGCCTGGCCTGGCAAGCCACGTGCCTAGTGAGCCACCTTCCACGTAGGCCCCACCTGCTAGCAGCATTTAAATCGTCCAGGGATTGGTGAATCCACTTGATCTAATTAATCCCTAGAATCCAATCGCTTTCCAAATCTATGAGCTTTGGGGGAACACTGCGGCTCCAAACCATAACAGATTGCTAGCATTTCTCAGGAGGCGGCACCGGCACAGGTGAGAAGAGAGAAGGCGGCCTGGAGAACCAAGCATTTGCAGCTGCACTGCTGACTGGGCGGTGTCTCCAGGTGCCCGGAAAGCACAAGGTCACGTGCAATTGTCAGGAGAAAAGGCTTGCAGGGCCGCCCTTAGTGAGGAGACTGAGTAGACTGTAAGGGGTGGAGGGAGGTTATCTTGTGTAACTTGGGGGCCCTCAAGGTCTTTAGAGCATTAAAAGGACAGATCCATAGCACGTAGCATGGCCTTTGCCCGGTCGTCTGTTGGCACCTCCAGCCCTGAGATCTGGCAGGATCTGAAGGGAGAATTGGGTGGCTCTTCTCACATGTGAAAGCGGTAGTCTTCGGAAAGTGGTCGGAGGAGGGAGCAATATTAGGCACTCACTGCATTTTGCTTTTATGTGCAAGTCGCCTCCAGGTCGAGTGTCCTTGTGGCTATTGAGGGAGCTTGATCGACGAGAGGGGTGCACTGTCTCCAGATGAACTCTCTTGGTCGCTGTCTTGTCACGGGGCCACGAAATCCAACACTCACGACCTGAAGGAGGAGAGGTTTATTTTAGCGCGTAGTTTCAGGTGATCTCAGTCCATTCACGGAGAGCTGGCAGTGGTGGAAGGGCCGAGTGGAGAGCCAGCTGCAGGAAAGCTGTTTGCCCCATCCCCAGAGGAAGCAGAAACAGAGGCGGGTCGGGGGAAGGCAGTTCAAACACATTTTCCATTTATTGAAGTCCAAGTTACTATTTCAGGATTTGGTACTCAATAAAGAGAAATTTGTTCAAATAAGGTAATATATTATCATCAGCATTTCCAGGTGGCTGTTTACAATCAAGTACCAATATCAGTAAATCCTTGAGGGGAAGCCCATGAGGTTTACACTTTGTCAAGGCCCAGTTCCTCTGGAGCGGAGATTCCCAGTTCATCTAAAGTTGGTCCAAATTCATGGATGACGTAGGGGTAGATTTTCTTACGAGGTCCTGCTTTGTCCTTAACAACCTCTAGAGTATGAACAGCACTAGCACAATCATCTAATCGTCTGCGTGCCCGAAAAGCAGCATCAACAGTTTTGGCTTCTGGAATCGAGTCATATCCAACAAGTGTGTTCATCCCTTTGCACAACTCCCAGGCATCTATATCTGGCTTGTATGTCACCCAGTGAGAAGCAAAGTCCGCGTTTGTCTCACGTGACCCACGGGAAGAGCTGCCCCTTCAGAGGCAGCCTCACCTCTTCACAGCACAGGAATCATCAACGCATTGATGAGTCCATTGACACCATTCATCTCTATAATTCGCTCACCTTCCACATACATAAGCTTTGGAGGGACATTCAGGATCCAAACCCTAACACCAACCAGAGTCAGCTCTGGCCAACTGGCTGCCCACAGCCCTCTGCACTGAACTGGCGCTCAGTCCGAAAAGTGAGAAGAGTGTGGGAGAACTGCCGCTGCTGAGCCGCTGGTCGCTCCTGCCTTGTACGTAAGGGGAACATGCATGCACAGGAGGGATGGCTGGGCCAAGCCAGGCCTCAGCCTGTGAGGGCCGTGGAGCATTCTTTCACAGGGAAGTCTAAGAAAGAAGTGGAACTACTGTGGCATCTTACATAAGAAAGAACTTTTAGCCAGTGACTCCACCACCTCTACCTCTAACTTATGTAGTTACTTCCTGGAGCAAGTGGTTGAAACTTTCGGAACCTGGGTGTCCTCATCTGTAAGATGCAGATGCCTCAGAATTCTGAGAGAAACAAACAAGGTAAGATACGTATAAATGCCCAGCTAGTCAGGAGTACTGTTATTTTCCTCTTTATTTACATTATTTCTCCATCATGGTCACTCACTTTGTTCTCATTGACACATGGCCTTACACATTACAATGACAATTAAATATTCAAGACAATCTATTTATCACTGCTTCATATAGTTGCAAAGCAAGAATGATACTGTGTTTCTGCCTTAGAACTAAAATTCATTTTCCCAAAAAGTCAAGAGAATGCATGTTTTCATTTATTTAATACTTGACCAAGAATTTCCCCACTTGGTAGCTTGGTTTGTAGGACTTCTCCTTATGAAATGATTTTACAAGATCCAGTCTTTCAAACCCTAGAAAAGTGGCATTGAATGAATCATGTCATTTGGATCTTGTGGTATTTTTTTTCTCATTTTCATGAAGTTCTTCCAGTTCTCATTGACTATGACCAAGTCAACTGAGCAACAGAAAATCCCAAAGAGTTTCTGAAGGTAGCAGTTGCCTCCTGTTTTACAGTTTAGCTAAAGTATTTAGAGAAGTCACATGATCTGAAAAGGACAGTCTTAGCAAGTGGGGAAGCCACAAAACTTGAAGCATGAGCTTCCAGTTTTATGGAAAGTGCTCTTCAGGTATGTGAGAACAATGAGGCAATCTGAAATGAGTAGGAAACACTAAAGCTTGTGTCCGTAGCGGGACAATGCCGCTTCACAGCCATGTCGCAAGGTCTGGTTCTTTGTTGTTATTGTTGTAACAGCATTTATCACTGTATTAAAATCAGTAATCATTATTCAGTTATGAAGAGAATGAACAGAATTTGTACTGACCCCACAATATTCTTAAGATGCTGCCAGTTGCCAGTGAGTAAATGCGGCTCTGCCAGACTTATCCCTTCGATGTTATTATCCTCTTCTCATTAACACAAAGTTTAAAAAGTCTGCTGATTTGGCTTTTCAGTTTTATGCAAAGGTGACTATGATAGTGATGCTAACAGTATTTGGTGAGTTCAGCCATTGGCTGGTGTTTTATATGGGTTTTCTTGCTTAATCATCCTTGATTAAATTTATGTAGTCATGCCTACAGAACTAGCGAGCACCTTCCAGGTCATGACCCTGCATGGTTAAGGAAGCAGCTGTAGTTTAGAAGCCCACACATGGTCTGTGGCACTGCCAAGGAGAGGGATGGGATGTGAATATAAATGGCTTGGATCAGCTGTAGAAAAGTGTATTGGACTATATCTTTAAAAATTGCTGAGCACAACACTTGTAATTAATTAATCCAATCAGTATTTTGTGAGCACCTACTATGTGCCAGACACAGTATTGATGTTCAGGAGAGTGTGGTAAGACAGGTGGCCCCGCATGTGGGTGGACCATGGGAGTAATGCCAGTTGAGCAAGATGGTAGGCGAAAGCATTCCACCACTTCCACAGTTTATGATCCAGGAAAATGGAATTTCTCCCCAATGCCCAGGATCTGACTTTCTCTCAGTATGAAAATCTCTAAAGAGTTTTTAAAACATTGCTGCTTAGGGCTAAACTGGTCACCTCACCTGCAGGCCACTCCTTACAATTGATGCAGGATATTTGGCACTGATAAGTCATAGCCAATGATACTCTGACCCCAAGAGCACTGATTCACCATTTTGAGTAAGTACATTAAAATCAGAATTTTGTCAACATTGATTAGACTTTGTTGAGAAAAGTTATAAAGAACACATTCTATCCACAGATTTAATTCACTGATTGTTTTTTAAGACCCAGTTCAAACGTTTTGGATTCTTTCTGTTCTGATGTTCATGTTATTAAATTTTTAATGAAAATCAATTCTTTTTCCATTTAAATTTACAGTGAAGATTTGATTTATTGATTGGTTTTGCTTCCATAACAATTTTAACAGATTTTATTGGCAAATACTGTGGATTTTCTTTTATGAGTCTTATTACCATTAGGCTCATTTTCTCAAAGTTTGACTTTTTATATCTTTGTGAAGTATTGAATTTTCCATCAAATGTGTATATTTTAAAAAAAGATTTAATGGTGCATTTTTTGGCTGTGCAGTTTTATCTTAGCTGATTTTTTCAGACTATGTAAAAGCATTTCATATTTATTTTCTGTCTCAGCCATAACATATGAGCTTCTTCTTTGAATTGTTGAGATGGAGGGTGAAAAGAATAACTCAGGTCACGGCAAGTTGTAGAACAGTAACAAAAGAACAAAAGGAGTGGTTAGATGGATAAATGGAAAGAGGGAGTATGGGAAGAAGAAATCAGCCAGATATTTGGGAGATGGGACCTGCCCCTTCCAGATCAAGCCCCAGGGATCTGATCTTCCCAGCCAGGCCCCATATCTTAACAGCACCCGAGATCCACAGACAGTTTACAACACTCAAATACATGAGGATTTTGGGAAACACTCCAGATTCGAACCATAACAATGATCCTTTTAAGATTTTTCTCTTTGCAGGTCTGCTATATATATATGTGTGTGTGTGTGTGTGTGTGTGTGTGTGTGTGTGTGTGTGTGTGTGTATTTTGCATCATCACACAATCACTTGTTTTGTTATTTTTATCCATTCTGTAGAATCTAAACTATATTCTGATTGTTTCTTCTTGGTTTTGTGCGGCTCGGGTCGTCTACAGGCCTTCCTATGGCTTGGCAGTCTTGGCAGTCACAGCTCATGCTGAAGTCTAACCCTTGCTTTGAGGTATTAAGAGCTGAGACCTGGCGATGGTCATGATGGCTGTGCCTCCACGAACGTGTCTACCTGTGGATCAATTGATTAACGAGCTAATGGGTTCTCTAGACGAGGTTTTGTTATGAAGGCTGCATTGAGTTTTTTCCATGTACCCATCTTGCCATGTGTGCCATCTCTTGGCAGACCACCCCCACCAGCAACAGGACATTTACCAGATGCGGACCCTCTGCCTTGGACCTTCCAGTCATCAGAATCATAAGTGAAATAAATCTTTATTGTTTCTAAATCACCTAGTCTCTAGCATTCTGTTGTAGTAATAGAAAACAAACCAGGAGAGGCCTGTGGAAGGGGATTTGGCCAGTGAGACGGTATTCAGATGTGCTTCAAGACTTACCTGGGGAAGATGCATCATCTCCTGACACCACTTCTCTTGACAACACTTCCTGAAGAAACAGGGTTTTGGCTGTTTGTGGATTTTCTTCTGCACCCTTACTATAGCCCCAACGGAAGCACAGTGGAGCGGTTCTTCAAATGGTATTAGTAAAATCCCTCAAGGCTACAAAATGAATTTGTGCTGCCAGGGTCACCTAGTCCGAGCCAGTAATTAGAAATCAAACCCTAATCTTGCTTAGAAAGGCAAGGAAAGCACTGGCCCTCTGCTACTTCTGCCACCAGACATCCTCCGCAGTCTTCATACTTTCTCTATAGGCTCATTCGCCTTTGTTATTGAGAATTTTGTTTCGTGTTCACTGGGTAAGGGTTTTCTCGTAGTAGAGACTCCAAACTTCCTGAGGACAGGAATAAGGCCTGTTTTAGTCATCACTGTACCTGTATGTATCTACTCCATGGTATGTTAACACGTGCTCAATTCACATTTATTGAAAGAAAAATGAGTGATTGGAGGATACAGAATAAATAACAGAGCTTCTGAGCTTGATATGAACTGGAGCTACCGTAAGGCATTTTCCCCCGATTCCTTTATGCGGATGTGACCACACAAGAGGAAAATTGGCGGAAAAAGTGGGCCGGTCCTATTATTCCTGTGCCTACTTCCTGTACCTTGACACCAGCACTTCTACCCGTGTTTCCCTGGCAACAGCTCATGGCTGAATCCAGAGTTGGCTCTTCCTGCCTCCTTCAACAATGGAGCTGGCTTGCATGGGATGTCAATTTCAACTTCTTCCAAGGGAAGTTGTTCAAAGTGAAAAACTCCAGGGTCCAGACATGCCTCATGAGAACACACAGGGAGAAGAATGAGACCTTCAGGAAACTAAACATAACCGTAGACAACAGGAGAAAGGACAGACAACATGCAATTAGGAACGTACCAGCACTATTTCACTCTTTGAATTTGTCAGGTGTACAGAAAACACTAACATCCGGAACACCGAGACGGGAATTGCCTCTGAGTGAGGGCTCTGATTGTAGGCCAGCCAGGAACAATCTACGCAGCGGACGCCACAAATGTGCACGTGGCTACTCCTTTCCCTCCTGTGACCGGATCCTGTGCCTCCTCTGTCTCCCTCCCACCCCTCCCCGACTGCAGCAGCACAGCCGCCTTTCCGCTCACGACGCTCGCATCCAGGCCTTCGCGGGTCCTGCTCCTCCTGCCTGGGACCTGTTCATCATGTTCTTTACGTAACCGGTTTGCACTCACCACTCCATTCTGTGCTCAAATTCACTTTCTCGTACTTCACCTAATTTCTTCTCTCACATGAGTCTTTTAATTTTTTTCTAACAATTACCTCTAACTATAATTACCCTGGTTTATTCATTTATTCAGCTGTTTCTCTCTAAAATATCAATTTTTTGAGAGTATGATTGTTTATATTGAGTTCATCATGGTATTCTCAGTCTTTAAGAGTATTGTTTGACAGTACTGTCTCTAGAGTATTGTTTTAAAAGGTATTTAATGTATCTTTGAATGAATGAATGAATGAATGAATGAATTGACAAATAGAGGAGTCAGGAGAAGTCTGAGAATCCACACACACATGAGACGGTGTAGATTTCAAGACCAACATAAAGCAACTTGGATCTCATCCGAATGTGATGTTCTAGTTTCTGGTTTGCTCATAGCGGGAGCCACTCATGCTAGCTCAGAGTGAAAAAAGAATTCACTGAAGACGCGCTGCTCCCAGGCAGGGTTGCCTGGGGGTGGAGGGGGGGTGGGGGTGGGGTGGAGCAGGAAAGCGTTTTGTTTCAAGTGATGCACAGCAATTAACAATTAGTAATAAATCTCATTTATGAATGTTTAAATACTAATGACAATGCAAAACAAGCAGGGTATGCTAGGTGAAGCCTATTTTTCACTGGTTTTAAGCTACACAGGATCTGTGTATTCTGTTTGAATAGAGAATTATGCTATCTAATCTAGGATAAAACTTTCCCCTTGCTGGGGCACAATTCCTGGCACACATAAAGTAGGAAAAGTTTGTTCTGGCTTACGATTTCCGACGCCTTGGTCTGTGCCAGTTAGCGCCAAGTCAGAAACCATCACGGCACAAGTGCATGGTAGAGGAGCGCTTGGCCACCAGGAATCAGAGGGGATGGTAAGAGCCAACATTCAGGACTAGGAAGAAGGTATAGTCCTCAAAGTCACATCCCTTGAGCCACCAAGACACGCTCGGAAGTGTACTTTATTAATCTCTCAGGCATTGCTCTAGCCAATGAAATTGACAATCAAGCTTGCCCATCACATTCACACACCTTCTACAAATAACAAAAAAGAACACAGGTGAGAGCACTCGTTATTTATGTGAGACGTAGACGTGCCCGAGAGTAAGGCGCGGTGGTGGGGATGAGGGTGGGTGCGTGCAAGAACAGTCAAAAAATGGAACGCATCGGAGATGAGGCTGGGCAACTCCCTGTTCACCTCATTGAACCAAGATGCTTATGTCTGGGAACTCTTTGTTATTAACTTGTTCTGTTCCTCGTGTCTGTGAAGACCAGAAATTACTAAACTGGTCACTTACTAAAACCTGAGATATAAAAGCATCAGGGTGTGCACTTAATGTTGCCCTGTTCTTCATTCCTGTGTAATTCAATAAACTGACACCTAATAACCACATTATATAAGTGAGACAAACTAGCACCATTTTAATCATTTCCTTCTCCCCTCTATGTTGGTTATTTGCTGAAATTGAAGCAAGGACCCACGTCAGTTGGCAGGGCTGTCAATTGGCTCTTGTCTTCTCAAGAAACCATGAGCCTGGAATCCGCAAACCAAAATCTGGTACGGATGTTACAAATCTGAGTCACCAGGAAATGCTTTACAAAGAAATTTTACGGTAATTGTAAAGCAAATGTCATGTCTTCTATTACTAATCTGAAGATAAATATGTATAACCAGACTCAACCGTAGCTAAAGGGAAAGTAGAATTTTTGAGAAGATCTGGAATGCTCAAAACCATCCATAAGGAAGAGGAATTGTTTTGAGCAGATCCAGTTATGAATGATAGAGTGAAACTGATTGAGGGGAAATTTGAGCTGAACATTTCCCTCAGAAGGGTCACCTTGGAGGAAAAAGAGCCACTCTTACTCTCTCCCGACAGAGTTAGTCACCACAGCCTACCTGCAAAACAGCCGAAGCCCGGTCTGGCTATCCCCTGGCTGTCGGGAAGGAGGTCCTTCCCTCTCAAGGCTATGTGCACCCAGGAGGGTGATCAGGTGAGCAATGGACTTCAGGACAGATTTCGAGGCTTTGCAGAGTCCCTGAAAATGTCAGGGCTCCTCTCATCCCGCCGTCCCTGCTTGGCAGCGGAGGTGAACAGGAGCGGCCGATGATCGCCCACAGGAAACAAGCCCTTTATCACAACAACAACCTACTCTAAGGAAATTATTGCTGTTATAATCATAATTTATTGATATACAATGTAACAATTTTATTCTAAACAGTGGCTGGCTGACTGGTGAAATGTCTTCATTAACCATGAAATGGGTGTTCCCGGTGATCTATGAGAAAACACACTGAGTGAGGCTCATAATTTGCCATCCAAAAAAATAATTTGCCACATTAGAAAAGGAGGACTACATTTTAAACAGAATGATTATATTTCCCGCCTTGACATTTCATATCTAATGCTGGAAAGTGTATAGTTCTTGTGTATTTTGGGTTTTATGGATAGATTCAAAATACAAACTAAAACCTTGCAAACAAACATGTATGAACGAATTCATGTTCCTTTTTTCTATTTATTTTTTTAGTGTTGGAGAGAGAGAGAGAGAGAGAGAGAGAGAGAGAGAGAGAGAGAGATACAGAGAGACAGAGAGAGTTTAGAGGAAATCGGCTATCAGTTTGCACGAAGGCCACAGGACTGGGACAATAAGACATTCATCCTGTGACCACCTCTGCACTCACACTGCAACAGGGCTGAGGAGAAGATCAGAATGTTGAGCCAGAGGGAACCTGGGGGGCCTCAAATTTGAAAAGCTCAAGGTGGTCACACACCAATTTGCCCAGTCTACAAAGATCTGATTCAATTACAAGTACAGTCACACTGGCCTTATTGAAATTGAAATGCCTGTTCTAAATTTGATAGGGAAATGAAAAGGTTTTAGAATAGCCAAAACAGCTTTGAAAAAGAAGAATCTCCGATTTCCAGGCTTATTACAAAGCTACAGCAATTACAGGAATATGATATCGATGTAAAGCAGGAATAGGCAAAATCTTTATGTAAAGAATCAGTTGGCAAATATTTTTGATTTTGTGGGCCATACTGTCTCTGTCACAGCTCCTCAGCTCTGCGGTAAAAACACGCCATGCGAGTTACCCGATATGTACAAGAATGAGTGTGGCTGGGTTTCAATTCCAATAAGCCTTTATTTAAAGGCACTGAAATTTGAATATATGTATATATATATATATATATATATATATATATATATATATATACATGTCATCCAAAGTATTCTTTTGATTTTTTGGCCTTTTAAAAATGTAACATCTACTTTAAGCTCATGATAGTGCAGAAGTAGGCAGCAAAACACGTTTGCCCTGTAGGCTCCAGTTTGCTGATCCTGATACAGGAATGACACAAAGACCCTGAACCAGAGAGGGAATCAACACATATACCCGCATATATTCCAGAACTTAATTTTTGACAAAGGTGTACAGGCAATTTTGTGAACAAGGATGGTCACCTGATGCTCTTAATTTGCATAGGCAGTTAAAAAAAAGCCTTTGCTCTATACTTGACACCTTATACAAATAATTAACTCCAAAAAGGTAACCAAGAACCTAAAACTGTTACAACGCCAGGAAAACTTGTACACGAAAGTTTCTGTGACTTCGGTTTTAAAGGGATTTTTAGAATGCCAGGTCATGCCCACAAAACAATAAATTGATGAATGCAGCTTCTCTGAGGTGATCCACTCACGGAGGTCGCTGCTACTGCAGCGCGCTGTCCGTCAGCAGCTGACTGGATACTCTGCTAGGGTACATTCCTATAATAAGCCAATCAGACGCAGTGAGCTGCTAATGCATACTGTCACATGGATGAATTTCAAAATAATTTAGATTAAACAAGCCAAACAAAAAGTAGTATATAGTGTAAAACTTTTAAAAATGAAAACTAGTTTATAAAGGTAGAAATTAGGCGAAAGGTTGTGAGGGTGCATTGAATCTTGGTAGGAAGAGCAGGGAAAGATTACGGGAGAGTGCGAGGAAGTCGGAACACGAGGGATTTGATCGTTTGCTTTCATGAGCTCCATCTTGGTAATGCCTTGGCATGGGTCGGTAGCTATCAAAATGCGTCAAGTATTACACTATATTTTTTCAAATATTGTACCTTAAAGAGGTGGAGTTTACTGCGTGCAAATTATATCTCAATGCGAATATTATGCAAACTAATAAAATAGACTTAAAGATATTGTAGGTATTGCAATTGTTAGACAGGACTTTAATGAAAGTCCGTATTTCTTGGTCAAAAAAATCGATGGGATAATGGAATGTTTTACTAGGGAAATAATGTTTACATATGCATCAAAACAAAAATCTAAGAACTGACAAATATAATTTCTAATATTATAAACTACTTAGGTTAATATATAATACAAACCATAGAGGATGAATTAAATATAACTTGTGAATCAGTTTTTTAATTTAATAATAAGAACCCACAAAACACATTAAACATTCATTCTGTCTGTTGATTTGCAAAGTGTCTTAATAGCTCATTGTTCCTGGCAATAGGTTTTCAACATTTCTGGAGGCTTTTTTCTTCGTGTTGTAGATTTAGGTCACACCCCCTGAAGTCTAGGTGCCTAGCAAGACGGGGAGGAGCCTTCTGAACCTCATGTACCCAGAGGAACGTGTCTTCCTTCTCAATCATTTTAAATTTAGGCTGAATAGACATATTTCAACTCAATTCCCAGTTACTAAAACTGACACAAGAAGAAATAAAAAGTGGAATAATATTAGATCTACCACAGAAATTCAATCTAGTATTAAAAATGCGTAAATAGCTTCCAAGTAAAGTCTCTCCGCTGTTTAAAGGAGAAAGAAAATTAATCTTACATCAATTCCTTGGAAAAACATAAAAGAACAGAACATTTTACAGCTCACTGATATCAACATAAATTTGGTATAAAATTACTGGCCAAGTTCCCTCTTGCATAAAACATAAAATTTCTAAACAAAATATTATCAAATCATCATGGACAACATATAAAAAGAAAAATGCATCATATCATAGTTAACATTAGATATATCTCAAGAAAGCAGTGCTGGTTTGACAATTGAAACCTCAGTCAAAGAAAACCACCACATTAAAAGAACCCGTGGAAAAAAATCCTATGATCACTTGAAGATAATAAATTAGCAAATATCTAAAAGTTATCATGATAAAACACATTTTTTTTGAGACAGGGTCTTGCTCTGCAGTCCAGACGAACCCTGAACTCACTATGTATCCCGTGCCAATATTGTAAACACAGAAATTCTCGTGCGTTGGCCTCCTGCGTGCTAGGAGTATACGCATGACTCCCCACACCCTATTTATGTGGTGCTGGGTAACTGAACCCAGGGATTGAGCTTGCTAGGCAAGTACTTTAACCACTGAGCTATGCCTCCAGCTCTAAAACACATTCTTAATCTATTAACAACTATTTATAAAACATCTACAATGATCTTTATGCCTAATTGTGAAACATTACAAAATTTACCCTCAGATCAGGGGCCAAGGAATCCGCTCTCTTCCATTCTATTCAACATTACATTAAGGTCATAGTCAGCACAACAAGGAATTAAATAAAAGACATAATTAAGAAGGAAGAAGTAAAACTGTCATGATTCACAAGCAACATGATTTTGTATGTAGGAAATCCAAAAGAACTGAAGACAACTTATTAAAATTAATAAGTGAATGTAGTAAAAAATCAATTCAGTTTTACATGCAATGTAATAAACCTTCACAGTTCATGAAGTTCTGAGTGATAAATGTATGCATGGTTACTGTAAAAAAATCTTGGGGTCAGATGCCAAAGATCTTTGAGGTTATAGTTTTCTTGCATTTGATGATGAAGGACCTTGCACTGTGAAATTCCAAGAATATAGCGACAAACTAGAGGAAATTAAAATGAGAACAATGGTATTACTTGACAACATCAAATAATCAGTTACTTAGAAATAAATCCGATAAAATACGTATAAGATTTCTATGGGGATGTTCTAAAATACTATTAAAAATTAAATGAAACCTATCATGGTCTTGGATTGGTAGACTTAATGATGTTAATATACTAGCTCTTTCCAGATTGTCCAATGGATTTAATGCCATGCCAGTAAAAACTCTGGGAGAATTTTGAAACTAGAAATTGACAAGATTCTAAAAATTATATCAAACTGTGTGAGAAAAAGATAGATAAATTAACAACAAAGAAATTGGAAGATTTATCCTATCAGGCATCGAAAGTCATGATACTTATTGTTAGGCTTACAAAACAAAGATGTCACTTCAATGAAATGGAAAAAATAATTCTCTTCAGAAAATGTCACTTAGTGCTCAGATATCTGTAAGGAAAAAAATGAGCCTTGATTCCTACAACACAGAACGTTACAAATCAATTCTGGTTGTAACATGTTCTTAACGTGAAAGGCACAGCCTTACCATGAGAGAACTCCTTCATGACATTGGAGTGAGTGGGCAGAAATTAATTAATCTTATTTTGTGCTTGGCCCTTCTCAGCCAAAAACTAGCTCAAAAGTGTGAAACCAACTATAAAGTATGCAATTTACCTGAGTATCTTTTTGTTGGGCTCCTGCATTTTGACTTTGAAAGGTCGTTTAGGATCTTTCTTTTTTCTAGACATCTCTCTATAATCATATCTAAAATGTATTGTGGACTTTGTAAATACAATAGAAAAAATAGGGAATGAATGTGGAAACTCTGAACTATATTTTTAAACTCTATACTAAATATGAGAATAAATTCTTATGGCAAACTATTAGCAACACACAATACTAGAATGTTTATTTCCCATTTTATATTCAAGATTTTAATGAAGATTGCAATCATCTGAAATTAAGGAAGTTTTCTTATCTTTTCATTATGGCTCAGATGTATTTATTTTTTATTTTTATTTATTTTTTGTCACTTGGGTGCTGCTCACGGTTGGTACCCGTGGCGGGCTGGAGGCCTTGGTTATGGCAGGAGAAGCCAGCACAACCACAGAGCCAGAGTGGTGAAAAACACACCGAAGGGTGAGCGCTTTGGACTCCCCGTTCCCTGCAGTCCCCCCATGGGCTACACATTAAGCCTCCGTGAGCCTGGCTGCCAGGTTGAGGGACACCGCGAGACCCTCACAGGCTGTTGTGTGGACTGAACGCAGACGGCATTTGTGAAATGCTTGCTCAAATGTCCAGGTCATAATTGTCGCTCAAACCAGAGGCATATTTTTCCCTTCCTTTGGTACAACCCTGTTGCTAACTGAGAAGAATCCTTGATCTCTGTTTATTTGCTTTCTAATTGCTGAAATAGAATCTACCATTTAGAAGAGAAAAGATTAGTTTCAGAGGGTCCATTTATGTGTGGCCAGCAGAGGTGGAAACACGGCGGAGACTGAGTTGCCCTTCCAGGACTTCCGGGTCATGCCCCCGTGCTCTGTCCTTACCTCACTGGTGGCCATTCCACATCCAAACCATAATAATCTCTAGGACAGCCATGATCCCAAATAACAGCCTCTATCAGCAGATTTTCCAAGGAGACGTTTTCTTCTGTTAACAATGCCCCATAAGAGCCATGCGATTGATCATTTGAAGGTGCCTTCTTTCCCTTTTTTTCTCAAATCCATAGTTTGTTTTTTTTCCCACTCCCTCTCTTGTGCCTAGTCTCAGGGAACCAAGAAGAGGGTTTGTGTGATTTAAGATCTTTTTACTAGCAAGACAAGTTCTGTATCAGAAGTGAATTAAAAATTCTTTCTCCATTGTACAGAAATGATACTTTACACAACTCTCTCACTGTTGTGGGCTTTCCTATTTTACTGCTTAAAAACGTGTGGTGCAAATTATGCCACGAGCCAGAGTGACTCATGAGCACAGCCTTGCCTTTCCCTCTGTGCCTGCGTGCTGGTGGCTCCGTGGTTTACTTGTGGACACTGGTATCCATCGGAATCTTTCCTTTTGAGCTAGTCCATGGACACCAAAACACGAAGCCATCTTGGATGTTCTATTACTAAGGAATAGGGTATTTTTTTAAACTACAAATGTGAAAACTTGCAGCCAGGCATATCTCTTTTACAATGCAGTGAACCTTCCAAACCCGTGTCTTAGTCTTTTGGAACCAAACAAATTACATGCCATACTGTGCTGTACATCACAGCTAGAATGTTTATAATGTCTGGCCGAGTGGAGTTTGAGAATGGGCTTCTCTCGTGAGCTGAAGCAGATTGTGCCTGTGACTGACAAGCTGCCATTTTCTTGAGATTTGACAATTTGGGGTCCTTCACCTACCCATGCAAAAAAAAAACTTAACCTCTGAGATCTTTGGCATCTGACCCCAATATTTTTATACAGTAACCATACATACATTTATCACTCTGAGCTTTATGAACAGTGAAGGTTTATTACTCTGCGCTCAAACCTCATTTAACCTTTTCTCTTGAAGCAATACTTTAAAACAGAGTTGTGAGAGTCAAGGCCAGTTGGTTGACTTTTTTTGTGCTTCCTTTCTGGAGAAGCCTTTGACATGGCTGCTTGTGGCCAGTAAATGTTTCCTGTAACCTTGAACACACGTATCCTTCTGTTTTCTTAGAGACTCAGAGCCCTTGCAAACTTTTGGGCTTGTGAGGATTTTACTGTGGGATGAACTTAGAGTTGATTGGTCACATGTGCAAGTCTTCAGATCTGTCCCTCACCAACACCATTATCGCTCGCGTCCTGCAGTGTGTTGCCAATCCTTTTCCTCTTCGCCAATCCTCACGTCAGCCATCACACGTGGCCGCCTGGTACCTGGTGACTATTACTTCTTCTTTTCTTATTCTGACCCATGTGAAACTCCCTTATTTCTTTCTTTTTTCTCTTAATCCCAGAAGTTGATAGCTTATTATCATAGAGTATTTTGTTCCTTTATTTCCCCCTAAATCTTACTTGTATGAGAATTGTTTTCCCACCTAACTTGTTAGATTCCGTAAGACTGGACCTTTGTGTTATACATTTGACCTCCAAAGTGAATAACTTGGGGAGAGAGCTTAGATGGAAGAAATACATATTTACATAATCTGTTTTTGAAACAAGTTATCTCTACTGCAAGATAACAATTCCTCAAACAACGGACAATAATTCAAAATGGGGCAGAATTGCTTGCTTCGGAGTCTCAGAAGGCCCGTGTGGTTATTACTTTTTGGAACTGGCCCTGTTTGGATTTGTCGACTGACAGTAGTAACCATGTTGTTTCATGCAGCCAGAGGCGAGCTTTCAACCAATGACTTTCTTCTCTCCCTCTTTCGCTTTCAGTTAACATGCAGGGACGTCCTGCAGCTCTGAGTGAACAGGCAAGGCTTGAAGCTTGCAGAGAAAGAGGACCATATCTGCACAGGAGAACTAAATGGCAGGTCATGCGCCATTTCTGTGTCATGTCCACAGTGTCTACCTTAGGACTAGGTCCGAGAGCTGGTGCTCTGGCTACCTCTGATGCTCCTTTTGGATCTGTTACCTACATGCATACTGAAACCAACGCTCCTCAGCAGTGACAGTTTTGCCTCTTTTTGGCAAAACGGAAGAAGTTGACTCTCTTTCTAGGTGTTCCTGTAGGCGTTCAGCAGATGCAAAGTACCTCTGAGGTGGGTACTACAATAATTCTCACTTAATGAAGTAATGAGGATCAAAAAGATCAATTATCTTGCCTAGGGTCACACAATAAATGGCAGGGTGGGGATTCGAACTCAGGCTGTCTAGTTTCAGATTCCATGCCTTCTGGTCACTTTGATTTATTCCTATGTTTTCTGTATTTTGTTGTTATGGAGCAGATACTTATAGAGCACCTTGTGCTCAAACATTAAATAAAACAACTTTGGGAGGATGGACGAGACGCAATTTCTGTCCTCAAAGTGTGTTTAGATTCAAGGGGAGTGAAAGTCATGCCCAGCTCTTCACAGCACAGGTGTGGGGTTCCCGCTGCCCTCAAGGACACCTGCTCCTTTGTGGGGATGTTGGCAGGATAGATGAGTCATTTTATAGGGAGAGTAAAGTAGTGTTGACATTCTTGTCGTTTGTTGGGGGCTTTCAGAAGAGTCAAAAGGTAGTATTTCTGATCATTTGTTTAGCAGTTTCTCGGCAATGGCAAATGCAGGCTATGAGAGCAAGAAATGCCAGAGTATCGTAGGTTTGGACTTTTAAATATTATTATAAAACTTCAATTTAGACCTTCACCTGAAAAATATAGTGGAAGAAGTCACACAAAATTTTAAATATCATGTTCATTCTATCCTCGAACATCTATTTTTATAAGGAATGCCAACGAGAGAAACAGGAGGGGAGAGAAAACAAAGAATTGGATAGATGCCAACGATTCTGGCCAGGGCCGCGGCTCCCCATTCCGCCTGTCTGTGGACTCTCAGTGTGGGTACCCCTGCTTGACAAAAAAATAAATGAAAAAAAGAGCCCTTTTTGAAAAACAAATCCATAGGCGGCATACACTTGGTCAATGTACCAGCCCCTTGAGAATACTAAATGTACCCCATTTCATTTATAGGAAAGAAGCAAATTTAGACAGAGTGCTTTTGTGTGAATCATAAACTGTGTTTAACAAGGCACCAGGCTTGGGAATCCGTGGTCAGGCTGCTCGCTTTTCCTGGCACCTTGTTAAACACGGTTGGACGTTTGCATGCTGGGGAACAGCCCACTTTCCGTTGGTTCTTCAGAACAGTTCTGACTGATCAGACCCTGGGAGACCTGGGTGGACCAGCTGGAATCTTAGCTACTGCAGCTGGAAAAGAACAGGGAAGCTCCGGGGGCCTGACCGACTACCTCCAAGCGGTACTCACTTCTGCCGGGCCCAAGGGCCTCTGGGAGGCCTGGGTGCGAGCCCTGCAGAGATCGCACTTGGCTCCAACCCTGACTCCAGCATCTGACAGCACCCATTATCAATCTGCACGCTCCAAGTTCGGTGCAGCTGCTCCTGCTTTGCCCTGAGTGAAGGCGGAGGGAAGGTGGCCGGCCCTCCCCGGTAGGACATCCCTTCCGATACCTGAACGCCATTACTGCGTCTCCTCCCCGGCTTCTTCAGACAAATATGGAAGCTTGTTGCCCACGTGGTTTCTCCACTCATCTTTTTCTCTCTGGCTTTCGATCTTCCTCCGGATGCTTGTGTCTTGAGGCCACCTGGAAACCGAACTGCATTTTTTCCTTAATGGTATCGTCACTGGGACACGATGGCGCAGGCCTTTGTTTCTCCCACACTGCCGACACTTCCTGGAGGGTCTAGTGCTTGATTATCTCAGGGCATCATCTGTTGGCTTGAATTAGCTGAAGAACGCCCCCTGATCTCAACGCACTCTGGGTCTAAGGAGACCCGTAGTAAAGTACTGTGCCTGTACGAATGACTGAGATTTCTCTGGGAGTTTATACTGGGCTGTTTTTGTTGTTGCTTTGTTTTTGTTTTTTCTTCCATCAAGCTTAGGGCCTTCAGGCTGATCTACCTCCCAACTCATTTTTAAATTTTGACTTAGACAGAGGATCTTCTAAATTCACAACATTGGCCTCAAAATTCTGATCCTCCTGGGTCAGCCTCCCAAAGTCCTGGGAATGTGGGCCTGTGCCAGTGGGTCCAATTTGCATCTTTTCTTAAATAGTATATCATGATATAATGTGTGTCCCCAGGTTTTTAAAAATTTTTTTCCTCACAGTACTGAGGATTGAAGTCAGGATGTTCACACTAAACTACACTCCAGCCATTTTAAAGGATATTTTATTTTGAGATAGTTTCTCCAAGTTGCCCAGGTAATGGTGGGACTTGGTAATTCTCCTACCTTGGACTTCCCTGACAGATGCACTACCAGGCGGAGCTCTACGTACTTTTACTTTAATTGTGACTTCAAGCCCCACTTCTTTCTAATTGAGGGAGGAAGTGTTGTCGTTGTTGGTGGTGTGTGTACTGATTAAATTAATTTGTAACAGCTTCCCAAAATTCAGTGGGAAGAAGGACTCTGAAGCTCTATGTCACGGATGAGGAAATCGTTTTTGCAGCTCTCTAGGTATTCGTGACATCATTCACAGGTCATTACAATATTATCAACTGAAAAATTAGCCCACTATTGGGAAAAATGTTTGATCAATGAACCTTTAATGTGATGGCTGAATGTGCTTCTCTTTTGTGAGGTCTTGGCCTGCCTGGACCACCTAGACCAAATGATTTCAGCAGGGCACATCAGTCCACAGGCCAGGCGTTCCTCAGCCAGGCTCTGTGTTGTCAAGCAGGAAAGGGTGAAAGGAATGTTCTGTAGCGTGAGCTTTGGGGGAAAAGTCACCTAACGTGACTATCGCCAAGTTGTACGTGCCTAACTGAGAGACCAAAAGTACAATAACAAAAACTTGGGATTTTTCTGCTGTCCCTGACAGTTCTCTTAGGAAACACAGACCTGTTATTGATCCACCGATGGGTGGCGTTAGTTGTCCCAGTAGCGTGCTGCATTGCCTAGGCTATGCCGAAACAGGGCGATCCCCCCACATCTCTCCCCCATCCCTGCACAGCAGTCCTGGCAAGCCTCCTCATGTCCTGTTCCTCCTCCCTTTCTGGTAATTAAAGAACTCATTCTTCGGACACTAACAGCTCAATAGGAAGCCTTCTTGCGTGTCCTTCTCCCCTGTGGCCAGCATGCCAGTGCTCTAAGCTGGTCAGCCACTTCTGGTAGTCCATTGCTCGAGAAGAAGTATTGGCCCCATGTTGGTTGATGTAACCTACTCAGCTCCTTCTTCCTTGCTGACTTCAGGGGTCTCCCCAGAGTAAATACCACCTGAGATACGTGGTTTCCTTCCAATTCTTAGGAATCCTTCTGTTTGAAAAATGTTAAATGTGTTTTAGTAGGATACGAGTCGACTGATTCAAATACCAATCTACTTTTTTGTTACACATTCTCTTTAGATGTCTCCGTTCTTCCGTGCTCTTTGGTGCTGTTTGTCGGAGCGTTTTGCGCTTTCAAAGACTGTTCACCACGCTCCTGCCTTCTCCTCCCTTCTTCCCATCCATCTACAACTTACCCATTGTATGACACCCGTCCTCCATGAAGCTCTTCTGAATGCATTGCCGGCTTTATTGGTGTCTCCTCTCTCATCTCCTACTGTAATTCTACCCTTTCGCTTAGGCCAATCGAATAGCTAGCATGCTTCACTCGTTGTTCTGGGTGAAGCAGCTTCTTTCTGCATAGAGTCTGACTTCCTTCACAGAAGAGACTCTTTCCTTTTGCCTGTTTGTTTTTCTCTCCTTCCTTTTGCAGTAAACTACCCCCAGAGCGCAAGGAGTACTCCAAAACTACCTGCAACATGACCCTCCAAGTAACGAGCCCGACAGCTTTTCACCATGATTAGATATTTAAAAATAATTTGACCAGTCTTTATGGCTTTGGTTGGATGGATTAATATTTCAGAAGGTATAGTTACTAGTGACATTAGTAAAGAAAAATGTATTTGGAGATCAGACATACTTAATAGATGATTCTCTTTTGGAGAAGAATAAAAGTGATTTCATTTTGACAGAGCTCAAAGTATTATTAATTACACAGATGCTAATATGGTAGTGAGGAATGGCATGGAAAGGCATTGAAATGCAGTTTCTCACTTGGCTTGCATAAAAGGTGATGAGACGTTGGACACAAGCTTCTTCTGCTCTGGCACAGTGAACACACTTAAAATTTGCCCACAACATTCGAAAGTAGAAAAGGAAAACCTCAATCAATCACTAGTATGTAGTATTCGCGAGACAAATCAGAGAGGGATCTGTTGGCTGCGGGGTGCTGGTATGTCT
Organism: Ctenodactylus gundi; assembly: GCA_004027205.1. Classification (NCBI taxonomy): domain Eukaryota; kingdom Metazoa; phylum Chordata; class Mammalia; order Rodentia; family Ctenodactylidae; genus Ctenodactylus; species Ctenodactylus gundi. The sequence continues at coordinate 1,108,993 of PVKB01000027.1, forward strand.
CTCGCGTGCTGATAGGGCCAGCTTGAGCCCCGGATGTTTACAGAAGCTCAGGAGAGACACCACAGGCCCTCAGCAGAGTTGTCACTCTGTTCCCTGTGTGGAGATGGTGGGGCTTTCTGAAAGTCACCTGAGAGGCAAAGCAAGCCTGTGCCATTGTGTGGCGCTTCTGGACTACAGCCTCGTGGCTTAATTGATTTATACTTTATTCTTTCACAAAGACAGCTGAATGTCAGAGGTCTTTCTTTTGTGTAGTACTGGAAAACTGGTTGTCAAACAACCTCCACTCATTTAATAATTTATCCGATTTTGTAAAAGAAAGGCAGCTGACAAGTAGTAAATCTACTCCATATTTAAATTACTACATTGAACAATAATAAGAAGAATGAAAAATCCAGTCCATTATTTAAAATTAAACATATATGAAACCGTTTTTTTCCAGATGATCACCAAAGGCTATAGTGGAACGGCAGTGCCGAAGCCTGAATGGAATAAAAATGCCTAACAGTGGTTTGCAGATGGCAGCCGAATTATTTATTCTATTTTTTCTATACATACGGAATTGAGCTAAATGAACAATGTTTAAGCATGTCAGAATTTCATCAATTTTGCATGAGCGTTCTCAAATATCCTGGTGGGGGTAATTGCTTGCAAATACATTTAAACTAATGATATGTTATATCCTTACTTGAAATAAAACTATTAAAAGATACGTTATTGCATTTGACAATGCCATGCGGCTGGGTCAGATTTTAATGACAGATTTCGGCATTTGTAAATTAAGATACAGTCTGCTGGAAGCAAATATTTTGCAAAAATAAAAACGATACAGGATGTAAGTTTGATCATTTATCTAAAATTTCCATTTCTGTTTCTTAGGAGTGACAAGAATTAGGACAGAAGGGCTTTGTCCATCCCCTAAAATTGGAAAAGGACTCCAGAGCCATAACTGAATCCTCCTCTCTCCCTACTCCCACCAGCAGGAGAAAGCAAGCTTGCAGAACCCACCCTGTGGTTTTAAAGGTCCACTTAGAGTGCGGCTTTTCTACCCTTACAGGCTAAGGTGACTTGACATGCCTCGAGCCAATTAGAGAAAGAAAGAAAGAGAGAAAGAAAGAAAGAAAAAAGAAAGGAAAAAGTCTATCAAGAAGGGGAATTAAATAAGGCTGAAAGGAAGTATTGAATGAGAAAATAATTCGAGAAAAAAAACGACGTAAAATCCACTTGCAGGAATACTTTTGTAAAAAGAAATTATAACAATATGCTGCAAGGGTCCTCTGTTCCTTCACTTTGGGGAATATTAGCTTTTTATCTTTTAGTTCATTCCTGATTTTGCCTGAGGTCACTATACGGAGGGTCCAGCTGGATCAGCATGGGTTAATTTGCCTGGTTCCGTGAGCAAAGCCCCAGCGTGATTTCCTTTATTGACAATGGGCTAAAATGCATATTAATTTGTCTCCAGCGCTGGGATTCGTGAAACTCCATGAAGGATTGTGAGGCAGGCATTAACGCTTATATGTGATTATGGAACTTGGGGAGCTGGCTTGGCATCCCACTGGAAGTCAGATGATGCTATGATTGCAAGGAAGTATTGATATACTTCCCTAATTGTTTCTTAGGACTTTGGATTCTATTTATGATGTCATTACAAAGCTATGCATTATCTGCATAATCGCCAAGGAAAAGACTCTCTCATGAAGGGACATGCGTCCCACTGAGATAATGCCTCCAGCCCCTGCTATACATCCAACGGCATATGGATGGTGTTGGAATAATAAGACAGCATGGAATAATGATGAATTCTTGTTCGCATCATGACAGAAAGCTTCCCCCAAATTATCACTATTACTGGCTTAATTGATCTACACTCAGTGAAAAGATTTTAGCAAATGGATGGCTTCGGGACTCAGCCCCCAGCCCACAGCACAGTTTCTGACATTGTCAGCATAAGAAAGGCCAGCTCCTCTTTGCCGTGCAGAAGCTGAGATCACCCTGCACAGAAAACCCACTGCCTCTCTGGAAGTATGTTGTGTGAGCGTGTGTACCTGTGTGAGCATGTGTGAGGAACCCGCACAAACACGCAGGCACACTGTTTGCTTGATGGCTTGGGGTTGAAATGAAGAGCTAAGATAAACTTGCCTCGGTAGCCAAAGGAAGATAATTTTTCTCATGAACAGTCTCTTCCCAGACTGAAAAATTACACATTATCATCGCTCGGTGTTATATATATGAAGCTCTCACCTTGGCTCGGCAGCCTGGCAGGACGAAGTCTTTTATATGGCAAAGAAGAGTACAATCTACCTTTGCGGCAAGGTTTCCAGTTAGACGGTAATTCTGATGCATATTCTCTCGCTCTCCTTAAAAGGCACGTATGCTATGATTTTCAACATCATTGAAGATTATTACAACTCCACTTCATAATATACTGTAAATTTTATTATAAGGCACCAATTCCTTGGCTCCTAAGAACAATCTTAGGCACAGAGTGCCCTATCCTTCTTTCTCTTTCGGTAATGTCACAGGAGAACTAATGAAGCTCTTTATGCAAATTTCCCAGTTATCAGGTAAAACCTTCACATAGAAAATCTGTCACATGTTGTAAAATTTCTTTATGTTATCAAATGCTAATGATGACTCAGAACACAGCCCACAGAGGATCTTTGAAATCCTTCATAAAATCTGTATTCTACCCCAATATCAGAGGCCTTGGAAATTCCACTACTCAGAAAACGCGGGTTTGTAATTAGCACGGTGCGGGCTTCTCTGCCCTCTGAAACCATAATGTTAATTACAAAAATTACACTGTGTTTAAAAGTGCAATTAAGAGACTCCTCCGCACAAAGGGAATCTTGGAACCTCTTTTCACACTTTGAAGCCAGGTCATAATGTAGCCCATAAAAAGGAGGCCAAGGCTCATTCGCTTTTAAAGGCTTCGGAAGACCAGAGAGGCGATGTCAGCGAGAAGGAGCTCCACTGAGCTCCAGGGCGCTGTTCATGAATAATGTTGTACCTGGAGCAGGGGACGAGGTGGAGGCGGGGCAGGAGACAACCAGGGTGGCAGCGTGCCACCAGCATCAGTGCCTGGCTTGGGGCTACCCTGGGCCAATCCTGGAGCTGTTTGCTTCACCCGCGAAGCCTGAAACGGGATGTACACGGACACACACATACACACATACAATGGTGACTGTAGTGGGTGTAGGCCTACTTTGTACTTGTCTTTAAAATGGAAAACTACTAAGACTTACAGAGGGGTGGGGGCTTAATTCAAACTGGATAAGGCTCCAATTACCACCCCAAACTTCCCAGAGGAAGTAAGGGAGAGAATTATGGTGCTGACTTGGTAACTTAATGGCTGGTCTCAGGTTCCATGGCAGGTGCTGAAGTGCATAATGGTGACCCTGAAGCCCTGTAGATTAGTGGGCTAAATGGGGACAAGGGATCAAAGCCTTGAATCAGCATTTGTGGTCTGCAGGTGTGTGACCGTTAGCATTCATTTAAATTTTCAAAGCCTCAGTTTTCCCAACAAAAGAGTGAGAGCAAGACAAACCTCGAGGAGGATTTCAAGGTCACATGTGAGCTGGAATGAACTCTTGGAAACAAGACTTCAGCATCTGGAAAGAAGTCAGCATGGAAGTTGCATCCTGGGTAGGCTTTAGGGAAACACCGGTCGGTTCTCTCCCACCCTTCGTCATCGATTAAAATGTGCCCCCCCCATCCACATGGTATGCATTGCAATCCCCACTCCCAGCATCTCAGAGGGTGAGCTTATTTGAAAATAGCATTCTTGCAGATGTAATTAGTTGAAGTCATTAGGGGGTCCTAATCCAATGTAATTTATATAAGGGCAAATTCAGGCAAGAAGAAAGTTGTGCAAAAAGGGAAAAGAAAGGAGAAGATGGTCATTGACAAACAGGAAAGGGCATTAGAGAGTCCCCTGTGACACCCAGAGGGAACCCACTCTGCCAGTACCTGATCTCAGTCTTCTGGTCTCCAGCGCCGCAGGCAACAGACTTGTATTTCTGTCTCCTCTCTCTCTGGCTTTTGCTCTGACTCTCTCTTTCTCTGGGATTGAAATCCCAAGGATCTTCACACTGGGCTACAGTAGGTCTTGTTCTTGAAGTAGGGTCTGACTGAGTTGCTGTGTCGCCCAGGTGGGGCTCAAACTCGCAAATGTCTTGTCCCACAGTGCTGGGATTACAGGCCTGTACAACCGTATTTTGCTTAACTATTTCCTTCTCAGGGTAGCGTTTTTCTCTGAAAACTTTGGGATATCTTGTCTTTCAGAAAGATAAATTTACATGAGATCACGAAACCTTGTCGACCTTTATGTTTTCTCCCTCCTCCAGTCTTTGCTGTTGCTCTCCTCCAACATGTCTTCTCACACATTTCTGGATCCCTGAAGCCTGCTTTTATTTGCATGCCTTCCTGTTCTTCTCCTTAGGGTATACCCAGGGCGCTGGATTCTGACTCAGAGGTGCGTAACAGAGCTCCATCAAGAAGCAGTGATCAACACGATGTCTATAACGCAGCAGATAAACCTGCCCCGAGTTTGCTGTACTCTCACATTTTGATATTTTGGGTTTTATTTAAAGATCAATCAATAATACAGAAGAGAGAAATGGACATTTATTTATAATTCTTTTTAAATTAAGGAGTAGAACCAGAATGGTAGAAGTTAGAAAGTTTTAGGAAGAAGCCAAACTTCCATAGAGAGGCTGAGATATTGGCAATTCAGTTCAAGTATTGTGGAGAGAATAGGTAGTGTTAGGTGTGGTCGTGTCCTAACATCTCAGATGACAGTGACAGTTACTCTAGAAAGAGATGTTTATATTGGAAGTAAAAGTTTAAAAAATAGATGTTTACATTGGAAATAAAAATTTAAAAAATTAGAAGTATTCTAAAACCCTTACCTCTCTTCTCTTTCGGCAAACACACACACATACTTCACACACATGTTTACATCCATGCTAAATCCCAAATGGAGACTTTTTTAAGCATGGATTTACGAACTCTGTAAAGTCCCTTTCCTAAGTTGCTACCTAAGTAATCTTCGTAGGGGAGTTTTCGATTCTCTGAACCCTGAAAGCCCCGGATGTGTTAACTCAGGAGTTCCTCTGTGGTCTCTGAGCGGGAGCTCTTAATCCTTCTTCCATTTACAAATAAGTTCCTTGTGATGTCTCATGTAAAAACTCCCAACACTGCCCAATAAATTACCAACCTGACCTTTTGTGGAAATATTGAGGGTTGATATTAAAGCCGACTTGGAGATGGGAGGGAAACCCTCCCCCAGGGCCCCCAGCTCCTCCACGGAGCACCGCTGCCCGTCAGCCTGGCCTGTTCGGCCTGTGCGTCTGGCAAAATTCACTTCCTCCTCCTTCATCTTCTACCTGCCTGGCTCGTTACAGAACCAGACAGTTTACATATGTGATCCTTCCTATTTAGAAAATTAATGGTGTTTTCTGGCTCCAAATCACAGCTTGTGGTGCTCTGCAGGCGATGACAAACTTGGCCAGCTTCAGCGGCAAGGCAGCCATTAGAAAATTAACCCTTGGTGACCAAGGAGCAAAGGTAGGCGAGCGGGGTCCCAGCGACGTAGCGGGCTGCGGCTTTCAGGTGTCGGGACATATGTCCGCCGTGTAGGAACAGCACACACGGGCCCCCGAGAGCTCCTGGCCCGCGTGTTTGCGGTTGGCCACTGCAGAGAGGGCATGGACAGAGCGCTTGGCAGCCAGTGCAGCCAATATGCCACGCTTGTTATGAGAGCTCAGGAGAAAGCCCAGAGCCCAGCGCCGGAACGCCAGCCATCGCTGCCTGGGCTCCACCGGATGAAAGGCTGCGCCACCCTCAGGGCCGCCCCCGCGCCCCCATCCCGCGCCCCCCGTTGCGCGCTCCCTGCCTGCCTCTGAAACGGCCGACCTGAGAAAGATGGAGCCACAGAAGCCAGAGTGGGAGAAAACCTGAGAGCGACTAATTCCACATTAACTCAAGTCTCCTCTCCTGTTTCCTTTCAGCACCCCCCCCCCCTTATACCTGTGAGCCAGAGGAGCTGTTTCGCTGCCTAGTTTCCAAACTTTCTCACTGCCTGCGTGTGTGTGTGGGGAGGGGTAGGGGTGGGCGTGTGCGCACGAGGGGCAATACCAGCCACAGGACGGGGCTCTGGGGATTTGCTTTCCTGAGGGTGATGCTATGTGCACCATTACATCATTATTATCCTTTTCTCTTTGCACAGAAAAGACAGGGCCAATGCGTGCTGATGGCTCATCTGCCGTCTGGGATTTATCCCCCACGAGTGTACAATCCTCCTCCCTGCCCTGCCCCTCAGGACTGGCGTGGCTGACCTCCCACACCCGGTGCTCCGAGGTGTGCTTTTCCGTATTTACCTGCTAAGACGAGTAGAGGCAAGGAGTCTGGATGCTGAGCAGTCACGGACCCCTGAGGCCACCACCCAGGCAAGGCGCAGGGCAGCCCAGACGCTCGCTCGCAGGAGCTGGCGGGCCCGGGACCCCTCACCTCCGTCTCTCGCACACCTATCATGCCATCTTGAAGTCGATTTTTATTTTTAGGTTCCCGGTACAAGAAAACACAGCTTCTTATTTCTCCCTGCTTCTGAACATTTGCTCCGTGGCATTCAGCGAAATCAGGCTACATTCATCCCTAACATTGTGTGACACCAGCTTTAATACAAACAGGGGTAAATAACAGTGGCACATTAATTACTCCTTTCTAGGTTGCTCTGACAAAAATATACTAAAATGAAGACTAATATAATTATAGATGATGCATTTTCAATTAGCCTTTGTTAATACTATTAATAAGATTAATAATATATACTAAAATGTCAATATGCTTATCTAAATAATTTTTTTAAAATCACCCTTTCAAGTCCCAGCATCAAACATTAAAGCGCAGCGCCTTAATTACATGTGCTCATCAGCAAAGTTAAGTGGATAGCGTTCCTCACGTGTGGTGGAGACGGGCAGAGGCAAGGGGAGGCTGCCCTGCCATCCCCTTCCTCAGCTGGGTTCTACGCTGCTGTAAACTCTGAACATTTGCGGGGAGATCACAGCCAACTCAGCACAGGGTTTTGCAAAGTTCCCATATGTGAGGGTTTCACACGGAGCAGCCTATCCTCTGACGCGCACGCATACACACACCCATGCACACGCAGACACATGCACACACATGCACATTCCTGCACACACAGACACATGTGCACACAGGCACACACCCACGTATAAATGACCCCTTTCTGAACTGAATGATAAAATTGTGGCTTTCTTCCCTTTATAATTTTAATAATATACAGCACAACGGTGACTGGTGTTAATGTATAGAATTAATTGCCCCAGTGAGACATTTCTTCCGAAAAAGCAATAATAGCTTGATTCTCCTTGAGAATGTGAAAACCCTCTGGTATACTAATAAAATGAAAAAGGTTCACAAAATAATATCCTAAATAATTGGGTTCCCTGTACCAAAAGACCCCATGTCGCTTCTCCTAAGCAATCTAAAAAAATGGTGATTATTCCTTGGGACTTAATAAAACATAATTGAAAAAACATCAGGATCAGGGAGGATAGCATGAAACAATCACATTCAAGTCCCCTTTAAATTCTTAAAGGTGAAATTCTTAGCACTTTCCTGATATTAAGGGGGCAAGAAGTTTTGCAAGCAAATAATGATGTTTACCTGGCTGATGACACACTGGTAATGTGACCAGTCTCTCTCTACACCCCCCTTCTCTCACGCATGCGCACATGTGTGTGTGTTCGCGTGTGGGGTTGTCAGGACACAAAAAGGCTCTCCTGCCTGGATGGCTATTCTCCTCCCGGTAGCTTTCCTTCTTTCCTTACTCTTCTGTTCGGACATGAAGGCTGAGCCAGGCAGGAGCGCTCTTCCTGCCATCTCCCCTGCTCACCCTGACCTGGGGGTTTACTCGCCCTCGTGCTGTACAACAACCAAGAAAGAGAAAGTAGCTGGACCCAAGCATACTGTTCACGGAGACATTAACGCCATAGAAAGTGTTGGGGGAACGCGAGGGGTCTGCGGACAGAGCCAGGGAGGAAGGGCGACTGAAGGCTGAAGAGAGTTGTCCCAGCTCCGAGATAAAAGCTACATTACATGAAATTAATGGAGGCTGTCTGCTATATACATGAATCACTGTTTCAACACTAAGAAACCAGCACAAAAGAATAAAGAAATCTGAGTACTAACTACATCTTCAAAGGTCTCCTGTTTACCCAGCTATCGCGGCACTGACACAAGTGGGGGCAAATGTGGGAAGAAGCACTGCTGCGATGGAATGAATGCGACCATATGAGCTATATTGGAGCCGTATGCATCCTATTTAGCTGATATCAAACACAGTTTAATGAAAGTTAAATAGTTTCTGAGGAGTGCATGAGCTGGAACAGATTAGATTCCACCGAGGGGTCTCCCAGCATATTGGTGCTCACATGTGTTCCCTGCTCAGGGCTGCTACAATTCCAGCACTCCATTAGCAATACACAAAAGACTTATGCAGATAGCAGGCATAAGCTCCTACCGCCATGTTGGGGAATAAAACACACGCACACACACAGACACACGCACGCACGGAGCAAGGTTCGGTTCAATGTGTTCATCGCAAAATAGATTTCTGCAATTCAAAACTGATAAGAGCATTCATGGAGAGATGGCTGCCCGTATTTTTCAAGAGAGAAATGTGTAAACTGCCTCACAGAGAAGATTCTGCATCAGACACATAATGAGAGTTTGATCTTTCAGAGGACAATGACATGAGAAATCTGCAAGCTACATTTGGCCCAAAGGTACAGCCGCTCTCCTGTCCTCGCCCTGTGGAGTTACCAGGGTGTGTGCTGCTACAAATCCTTACACAGTTTTTCTGTACCAATGCCTTGTTTTATAATTGCACAGTTCCTTCCAGAAATTCTGCCGAACAGCCTGTCCATCTATTCACGTGGCTGTCTCAAAAACTGACATGAATTGCAATTAATAATTTCATTACTTGGCAAGGATTTTTTTCAACTTCTCCACAATTAAGTCATCTACGTGCTCCTTTCGTTCTTTCTGTCCAAGCGCTCTGTGCTCTGTCTTTACTGAGATGACTTTTCCTGGACAGACAGTGATGTTTTCATTTGAGTTAACTGGAGAGATCTTTTGCATTGGTCTTCTGCAACAGTGGCCGGAGTGGCCGAGGAGCAGCATTTCCTCTTCTTGGACGAGGAGCTAAAAGACAACCCTTTGAACTTGAACCATGCTCACTTTTGCATAATTGTAGTCGAACTTTGTTGATTGTTTATCCTGTACTTAGCTTTCCCCCTGCACTAGACTGGTTATATGGATGAGCTAGATTTGCTCCCTGCACCCTAAGAGCTCACGGTTTAGTGGGGGCCTTCTCCATTGGGCGTATTAGTATTGCCTCAACCCACAGGGAATATTCAACAGTGTTGGGCGATTTCTACTTTTGGTTGTTTTTACTAGGCGAATACTACTGGCATCTAGTGAGTGGAGAGGCCAGGGATGCTGCTAACTGTCCAATAATGCACAGCTCACCTCCCACCACAAAGAACCATCTCTCCAGTTTTAAATGTCTACAGAGCCTAGATCTACAAGGCAGCTGTTTCCCAGGAAAGACTAAGTCCAGATTCCTCGCTAGCCGTGAGCTCCAATATATTTCTTTGTCCTGCTCCTTGTTCCAGTGAGAACCCAGTGCTCTGGGTTGTCCCCAGATTCCACCCAGCAAGTGAGTACAGCTCGCAGGGCATTTTGCTTAAACTTTAAGGACAAACATTTAAAAGCATCTTATAATCAGTGCTCCACATTTTGGGAAGCCATTGTTTTTCATTTCTCAGCTGTTGGAAGTTAGGGCTAAGGACACTTTTCTAAGGTTAGTTAAAGAAAAGCAAAGCAGACCACAGCACGCACCTGCCCTGTGTTTTGTCCTGCCAGGAGAAGACTTTCTTATTATCGTCCTTCCAGCCCTTCTAGAAAGGGTAGAATTTTCTCAGTAATCTCTTTTAGGTCTTTCTATTACTGTTCTTAAGACATAAATGGCCCCACATTAGGAATCGGAGTAGCTGTTTTGGGTAGCTGGTCAGGTTCGGTAAGGTAGTTGACTCCATTTCTTCATCTTGAGGCTCACATATAATAATTTCATTAAGAATTAGAATGGGTGTTGAAATTGTCACCAGCTGCTTGTTCTGGTCAAGAAAGATGTCTTCCCATTATGTCTACTGTCCCTTGTCACCAAATTACATCATCATATTCCATGACATCGTGTCAGAGGCAGCGCACATGCTGAAGGTTGCTTCCTTCTTGTGGTGGCATGACCGGGGGCTGCTGTCCTGTTTGGTATCGTCAAGTAGCCCAGAGAGCTTACAAAAATATGGCTAGGCACATCCTTCCCTGTCTCTTAGATCCGTAGTCCTCAAATAATTGGGAACAGAGCATCACTAGGGCCAGAAGCTGAGGCATAATTTATAGTGAACTGATAGCAAAGTTTATCTACTATGACTAATAATCATAATGTAGTAACGGTAACGTCAGTCATAATAATAAGGAACTAATTAGAGTGGAAAAACAATCTCTCTCCTTAAGAATCCTTACCTCACTGAGAAGATAAGGTACAGAGTTGGCACAACGTGTGCTAATTCACTTAGCACAGCGAACTTAAGGAGCAGCACTTGCAGAGAGTGATTGATTGAGCTAGGAAACAACTCACGTGGAAACTAATTGATTGAGAATACCTCTCAGACAACCGTTACCTGTGACATGAGGCACTTTCCAACGGCACTGGGATGGTGCTGCATGAAGTAGCCCAGAGCAATTATGTCCTAGGAAAAAGGCTTCCTACATGTTCCTAAGCGGGAGCCTCTGCTGGCCTGAGCATCGCAGTAGTCATGGCAAAGGCGCGTTTTTGGTAAAGAGCATTGTCAATGCAATGAGACTGTTCCTGTGGACTGGCACGGTTTGGGGAATATTTTGGAGAGAGTTAGAACAGGGAGCTGTAAAGCTTTCAAGATTTCGAGAATCTTGCAACAGTTTCTCTTTAACCTGCAGGTGGCATTAGTAGTAAAAATGTATTTCCTATCATTCTTGAAAAAAATATTCAGCAGCGAAGCGAGGGCAACAGTGAAGGACTTCACAGCATGACTCAGTCAGAGGAGCAAGCCCGATTCGTCGCAGATGGCTTTTTGCTATGTTTAATAATCCAGGGAACTCAATGATCCAAATCCAGAAATAGTAAACTACAATCCTTATAGGAATTGAAAAATCTGGGGAAGTCTTTTTTCTTTCTCCTGAGTTTGGAATACAAGCATACGTCTATATGCACACACACACACACACACACACACGTGTCTTTGTGATTCCGTTTCGATGCGGGAGGCCAAGAATCTGAGCGCTGGGAGCGAACTTGGTTCCTCACTTACAGAGCGAGAACTGAAACTCAACAAAGTGTGATTGAAACTCTGTGAAACCAGCCTCCTGAGATGGTCTCCCCCTGCTGCTGGGCCTTCCATCTGGCCGGGAAAGACGGTGCATTGCTAGCCTAGCAGTCCCAGCCACGAGGCTTGCATTTTCACCTCTTCTTGGTGCGCCAGAAACTGACTAGCTTCTCTGACCAAGAAAATCCATGTGGCGCTTGTGCTGTACCTGGGTCGGAGCCGAGTTGCTAACGCGTTCCCTTCCCAACTCTCCAGAGCGAGGCTACTCCCAGGTACTAGTTACACCTGGGAAAGAGAAATTAAGAAAATATTCCTTAAGAAATGCCAAAGTATTGCAGATTACAACCTCAGGGAAACACAGGCAGCATAAATAAAACCTGTGCGAGCTGGCCTCTGTGATCTTACCTGCATTGCCTGGAGCAAGATGGCTGTGAGGATGAAGAAATGTGGTAGGGTGGCCCAGGGTGCAGCACGGTAGAAACCTCGCACCACTCCTTGGGAAAGCGTGGTCTCCAGCAGGACAAAGCTACACAGAAAGGTCTAGCATCGATTGGAAGTCTTGTATCCAAAACTTATGTTGATGGATACCGATTCTTCAAGAGCATGTCCATTACCCACAATAAAGTAGAGGTCATTGGGAAGCGAGTGTTTTCTTTCCTGATGATTCTCACATTTAAATGCTTCATTGCACGCCTCTGCTTCCTTTCCGAAGGAAGTTTTTCAAGATTTCATTGCTTTCTAACAGCCCTAATCAAGTGCCAGCAGTAGTTTCTATACCTAAGTGCCAGAAGTAACTCTCTAATCATGGACCTATTACTCAAAGTTCTTTTTGGACAACTTACAGGAAGGCCAAAGTTTTGTCAAATGGGCACTGATATGATTGGAAAGAGCCCATTCAAGTTAAGCCGCACACTTCTGTTGAGTCTCAGAGTGTCATTATTGTTCTGGCTCTGGCGACTAGGCTGTCTGGCATCCAGGAAGCCCAGAGGGCCAGCATGGGTGGGATTCCCATCAAGCTGTCCATTTCCACAGGGGATGCTACTTGCTCCGGTCTCACGGCCAGCCAGGCACCCGCTGCATGCTGCCATGCCTTCCATGTCCTTGGGCTTTTCTGTTTCCTCCGTAGGTGAGACCCGGGAGCCAAGAGAGCCCCTAGTGGCCTGTTCTATGTTCTTTGTTGGTATTCACCATTAGGGGATGAAGGGGACTTTACGCAATATAGTCTGTGCTCAAGACACAAGAAACAATTAGCAAAACGCTTCTCTAGAATAACTTAGGTCCTGTAGGTTCTCCATAGAGGTTGGAGACAAGTGCTACGACATGGGGTTGGGGCACAGAGCCACTGTAACTATTTTTGACAGAGTCCAGGGCTGGGACTTCCTACCTTAGATATATTTTGTACCGGACCCAATGTTTCCAGGACAGAGCTCAGGCTCTACTCAAGGTCGCTTCTCATGGTACTCCAATTCCCTTTCTTCATATGAACTTCCTGGGAAAGTGGACACCGTGGTTTCTTCTAATGTGGTTTCCTTAACTATAAATCTTGGACATTTTATAAAGAAATCTGCTACTCTCCTTATTCAAATTAAAATATCAGCGGCGCCAAGAGAACATGTGGTCTGACTCTTTTTTAGTGAAAAGAAAAATTCTTTGTGAAAAAGATTTTCCTTAATAATTTGAAAAGTGGTTGCTTGAAAAGACTTCAGTGATGCTATGAACTAAATGTGTGTGCTCCCTCTAAATTTACATGTGAAACCTCAGTGCTGTGCTCTTTGGAGATGAGGCCTACAGGGGTGGTCAGGTCAAGAAGGTGGAGTCATTGTAACGAATTTAATGGCCTTGCAGGAAGGTCCAGAAGCTTGCTTCCTCTCTCTTTCCATCTTGTAAGGAAACAGCCAGAAGACAGCTCTACGCAAAGAACAAAGAGCCCTCAGGAGAACCCAGCCATGCTGGCACCCTGATTTGGATAGGCCTCCAGAACCGTGAGAAATTAACTTCTGAGTTATTGGCCACCCAGGGTGCTTTGTTAAAGTGGCTATGTGGATGAAGACACATGGTTAAATAATCTTTCACAATTTGTCTCATGTTTAATAGACACCTTAACAAATCATATGAAATCAAGATGTTATTGAAAGTTAGGACATGAGATTGCTTCAGCTCAAGTGTGTGCCACAATAATGATCTTCAGTACCGAAAAATGCTACACTTAATCATCTCTACTTGGAGTTCTTTGATTAATCTTCTTGTTCTGTCAAATTTTAACTTCAATGTCCTAGAACACAAGGGACCTATATGGCCATTTATGAAAGCTCAGAACATGGCTGGGGGATAACGGTACCTGTTGGCTGCCCCTCGATGGCTGTGGTCCCTCCTCCTGGCCTGTTGATGCGTCTGTGGCACTTCAGTGTTCACTGGTGAGCCGCTGTATGTGCTACAACCCATTTCGGTTTCAGAAATGCTCTGGTGATGCGTTTTATTCCACTTCTGTTACGTTCTCATCAACACACTTTGTGCATCATTAGAGATTATAGATACCTCAGGCCTTATTTTGGCTTTATGTTGACTCAAATATGTGCCTACTACCTGTAACCATTGGAATGAGTGGCACTTCTCTCATCACCATGGGCTTATTTCTATTCCTGCTCTAAAAATATTCACCGAATTGACTCTAAGTTGCCTCAAAACCATTCTCCACTATTTCTCTGAAATGCACACAAATACCAAGGGAAAACACACATATGCATACACATAAAGAACACACCTTCAGGTGTATGAAATTTCATCTAATTGCTCATTTCTAAGTTCTATTCTAAGACCCGTTCTGAGGAAATTTCATGGGTACAAAACAAGGAGCACTTATAATTTTTAGAGCAGAGAACCGACTCCCCGTGCAGGCTGGATGTGGGAAAGTGAGGGTCGGACCCAGGAGACAGCAGATCGGAGGATGGAGCGCCAGCTTCAGAACTTAGCCTCTCTTGCTCAACCCGCCATTTTGGAAATAGGAATTGCCATAGTCCCTGTTCCAGGTGTTTTAAAAAGTGTGAAGATGTGCAGAGGAGGGTGGCAGAATCCGAGCAGCCTAACACTGCGCCTCCCCTTCCGGTGACTCGGTTAGCCCAGAATGCCCACACAAGGTGCGGTTGGCATAAGGTCTGCATTTAGGAATCGACCTTGTACCCCCAAGGGACACATTTCCATGCGTTTGGGCTCATAGGGACCACAGTGTGTTAGGGTTTGTCTCATTCACTATTAAAATTCTCCTGCGTTCATTGATAAGAGGGACGATTATTTGAGGAAAAGTGGGGTTCAGAGTGCTTTATGCATAGGGAGACCCTCTGATAAAGTGAGCATGGATTCAGGGAACACAGAAAGGGCTTTGGACCCGCCACCGGAATATTTAGCAAACAGTGCCAAGGAGAAATCTTTTAAGTGTGCTGAGGCTTTAAAAAGAGGAACACTGATCTAGTACAACGCAAGCATTGTGGTGAGGGGCTGGAGACCCATTTGCTGCGACTTGGGTGTACATATTTTTAAATTTCTGCCCCTCTACCAACACATTTGTTCTTACTATATTGCAACAGATCTGTATTACTAGCCAATTCCCCTGAACTCTCAATTCTTGTTAACAACTCTGGCAATTAACCAATTACTCCTAGCACTGAAGGGCTCGGGGAGGAAGGGACTGATGATTTATAGCAGCACAGTGTCTGCGCTTGTTGACTTGAACTCAATTGCTGGAATACTTCATTTAGAGAATAGATGGGCAGGTGGGTAGCCAACAGGCTGAAGCCAATCATGAGACGAAGAGTGCCAACAGGTGACAGGTGAATGTGTCACTTCCTCTGCCCCTTTGTGTGGTCTGTGACTTTCTTGCACTCTGGGTCTAGAATGCACAGGAAACCCTGGTGCTCCTGGTATGGGTCTGTCAGCTAACCCAGAGTTGCTGGTTTTACAGAATGGTGGAACCAGTGTTTAAGGAAATTAGATGGCCATACTAGGCCCTAGTGGATGGCCAGCTAGCGGTGACATTGGAGGGTCTCTAGCTCTGCTACTGTTTCTTAGAAAGTTTCCCTTAAAATGACGCATAGTCTTACCATCTGTAATGGTCCCGTTGCTCCTATTGTGTCCTGGGAAGCAACACAGAATGACGCCACCTTTGGTCCTGGTTAAGGTGAAAAGAGTTTCCTCTTCTTTCCTCTTTTTAGTAGCAGTTCCTGTCTAATATTTGTGGGACAGTTTTCTCTTGCAACTTCTAAAGATATCCTTCCATTTCTCAAGGCTCTTAAATCACAGTACTCATAATTTCCATGCATTTGTCAATGTGGAGTTCCTTGTGAGCCCATTCTGGCCATTTTACATCCCCTTTATCATCTCTGGTCCCAATAAACCAGAGATTCTGGAGGGCTCATTCAATTAAAGCCAATAAACTGGCCAGGAACACTCCATTGACATTTGCCAGTCCTTCTCCGAAATAACTTTGGATTTATCTTCTCTGTTTCAAGAACAATTTCCAGGGCTGTGTGGCCTGGCTTGAACTTTTGGAGATGTACTCTTTAGGAGAATCTGAATTTACTGAGTTAATAAAATTATAGGCACTGGTAGAGGCAATAATAGAGCAAGGAGAGGTGACAGTGGTATCAGCCAGGGGACGAAAGGGAAGGTCACTTGGGGTTGAAAAAGGCAAACAGCTTCTGCAGAGAAGAAGGCTTTAATGGGGAACATGAGATCGCTCCAAAGGCCAGGGCCACCACATGTGCACATACACAAGGGTATACGTGATGTGAATTGGCAGGTGCTAAAATGCCCCCGCCTCCAAATGATCCTTGGCCTCCCCTACCCTCAGTCATCTCCATGTGACTAACTCTTTTTGCTTAAGGCCACCGTAAAAATGTAAATGTTCTCTGGGAGAGTAAAATATTAAGCCATTATCACCTAGTGACATCTCAGCTGTACCTGACCAAATTAGAACTAGCTGGTCGTTGAGCAGAACCCTTTGGGCAAAGGTTATACTTGTATTGGGAGGGAGTGCTACGTGAGATACAAGGACGAAATTTCAAGACCTTGAGGGGAAGAGGGTGAAGAAGGAGGCTAGAGATGAAGGTTTGGTAGAAAGCGAGGGGCCTGAGACACGTGGTATGATTTTACCCAGGCTGTGGGGCCCACCGCAGCCCTGCAGTAGCTGCTGAAAACTGGATGCATAAAGGGAAGATGGTTTTTAAAATAGCTAAAGCAGAATATTAATAATTCTCTTAAGCCGAAACACTATGGAGAGAGGCCCTATCTACGAAGCTTGAACTGAGGAACTGTGAATAGGCTGGCTAGGCCAGATGCCCTAGTTCTTTTATTTTTTAATTTTAATTTTCTATATATGCAGGAACTTCCTTAAATTATTCCAGCACTATAAGCTGTGAGAAAAATTCAATTGGTTCTTTGCTTTTTGCATTTATTTTATTCTTTTTATTTTACCCATTTTATTTTAGGCTTCCAAACGTGTTATAAATTAGCAAATGGGAGGTGGACTGGATCAGAAAGCCATTCAAACGAGAGAGAGGATGAGGAGGGACATTTTTCATGTTCTTTAAATCTAAACCAGAAGGACTCTTCGGCTTCTAATGATGGAGAAGCGACTTAAGGCAATGTGAGCAGAAAAGGAGGTAAGCACATAGTAAATACACAGATGAAGGGACACGGTGAGTAGAGACGGCCAGCAGGAGCCAGGCCCCGGGGCTTCGCTGTGTCATCTCTCTTCGCTTGTCCTTCTTTTCCCTTGGTTCTGATGGGAGCCTCTGCCCACCTGTTGGGTTTATTTGGAGGACTTCCTCCTATGCTAAAAGGTAAAGCCTTATGGCTCTCATGAATATATAGTTCCTCTTGTTTTCTTATGTAGTTCAGCTAAGAAAAAAATGTTAAGTCTTATTTCGATATGGGTCACGTGCTTACTTCCAGAATGATAATCAATCAAAATGAAGAGTGAGACCATTGGCTTATTCTGTGCCACCCTCAGGACGCCAGCTAGCCTTATTCGCTTCTTCTTTCAGTGTCCTATCTCCAAACGCAGTCACGTTAGGGTTTGGGATTCAAAATACGAATTTCTACGCGGATGCGATTCAACATAGGCTAATGCAGGTCTCACGGAGATGGGTGCCGGTGAGGAAGTGTGGGAGTTGGCGCCGTCTTTCCGTCCCCGCCGCTCAAAGGACAAACATGAAACACGGAACGTGAGCTCACTTGGACAAAAACGTCGATTACTTTCAAGGTCAGTGTGTGGTTATGAATGATAAGGCTACAGAAGATCAGACGTAGCTACAGGCAAACAGGCGAAAGGCCTTTTCCTCGCAGGAGCCGGGAATTCTGCCCGACAGAAAGAGAGACTGCTTTCCCATGCCAGCAAGAGTGGTTGAAAACAGAGCCTTCCACTCCGGCGAGACAACTGCTGCTGTGTCAAGTCAATGGCAAAGAGGCCGCGGCCCCGCTTGGTGGAGAAGTTGGATGTGCTATTCTGACAGTGTCCAAGAGTCCAATTTTAAAAACGAAATATGTCTAGAGAAACAAAGTATTTATCAGCAAATGAAACCCTACAGCTGACTATTTTCCATCAGAGGAGGTAGTGCCATAATCAAAGTACTTATGGGCTGGGTGGACCCCTAACATCATAATTGCATTTAAAAGGCAGCTCATACCAGAGGTCTTCCGAGAACTAAAGTGGAAAACCTCCCTCTCTACCGAGAGAACAGTGGGGTCTATAGGTCTCACCACTTGATAGGAAAAAATGAGCTTTGAAAAAAGAAGAGAAATAAAAGGATTTTTTCTGTAATTCACTAATCTGCTAATCTGACGAAGAACTGTGTCTGTGGTTTATTGAATGGAAGTTGCACTTTTTTTGAGCTAGGGTCTGGCACTGTTGCCCAGGAAACTGTTCTGTGTATTTCCTCACATGTGTGTTGCTCATTGATAATCAATCCTCCTACTCGGGTACACTGAATAATTCAGGGGTAGTGGAGAGAGGCAACGAAAGAAAGTTAAATCAGTGTATGAGAAGTGCACTTGAGACCTTTCTCTCTTTTTAGTACATGAATGTAGTTTGAATAGTAAGATAAACGACTTAATTTCTTCCTCGTACCTCAGTTTGCACAGATAGGGAAAGACTGCCTTGTACACAAAGGCGAATCCATGCACCATGCAAATAGAAGCAAGGATTTGCACACGTCTCCCAAATTAATTCTAAGGGAACATCAGGCTCAGATTTGTATTAACACATTTAGAAAGTAATTAGTTGTCCACTCGTTCATTCATCAGCAGCATATTTGGAAACTTCTTGCAAAACTTCCCCCACTCTGTCACAAAGCGACACTTCCAAACAAGACGGAAGGGATATAAAATATGCCGGTGAAAGGGAAAGTCAAGTCAGAGAAGCGGCACTCACTTAGTTGTGAGAGAATATTAGTCTTAGAGATCATATTGACAAAGATAATACTTCGCTTCCTTTTACCTTTTCACACACACAAAAGAAGATGTTGAGAATTGGAGCTGCACCAGTGGATACTTCCACGTTTTATGATTCCAGTTTAATGTTATTCTCTCTTGGACATTATAATTTTTCTTCCATTTGTACAGTGCTTTATAGTTTTCTACGCAGTTTCACATAGAGTGGTTCATTTGTGGAACTAATAACATTTACACGGGATAACAATATCCTAATAGAACTGCGCAATTCGCATAATGGGTTTAACTTGTTATTAAAATGAGTGCCACTTGGATAAGCCGGAGGGGGAGCTGGACTGGTCGACACTCTGAGGGGCATGGTGACCCTTCCTGACTCGTGACAGGTGGGGGCCTGCGAGTCTGATCCTTAGGATTCTTCACTTGAGCACACTGCCTGTTGCTGCTCTCCACCTCCAGTCACACGGACGAACCGGGGCAGAGACAGTGGGACCGATGGGGCCTAATGTCTTTTCTTGTGTCTATTAAGGAGACAAGAATTATATGCATCTATTTCTTATTTTTTTCACATATAGCACACACACACACACACACACACACAAACAGAAGTTGAGACCCAAATGAGCCGAGTTGGCCACATCTTAATAGCTAGTAGTGTTTAAGATGACAATGGCATGGTGATCCCTTAAAATGCAGCTTTGAATTAACCACTGTGTCTATTTTTTTTCCCTAATTTTTCTTGGTTTTCCCATGATTGAGATAACAACCAATGCTCTCAATTTAAAGGCAAAAGGTTTAATGAAGTTCATAGTTTTGGGAAATTTTGCTACGTGGTTGGCAGTCTCTAGTGCCGAAACGTCTCGGCAGAGGGTGTGAGCTGCTTTGTTCGTGGCATCTGGGAAGCTCAGCACAGGAACGGGGTCAAAGACAGAGGGAAAATGACCATGTGCAGTGTCCTGAGTGGAGAGGGTTTCCAAGGGGGGCGTCCCCGTGCCCTACCCAGACACACCAAGAAACCGGTTCTACTAATCTGCTACGTGTTTTCTAATCCAATTAAGGTGTTGTACCAGGATTGCCATCCACAACTTATTTTTGGTTGAAGTATAATGTAGGATTTGTTGTATAACTGCCAATTTTAAACTAGGTTTGAAAAAAGAAATTTGAGGGTGTGAGACAATAAAGAAAAAACTGGAAGGGGGGAATGAAGCTAGTTTTTGGAGAAAGTAACTACAGATAAATATTTTAAAGTTCGAAAGTGGAGGCTAAGGTACAAAGGCGCACTGTGGGTACTTCAGGTGTGACCCGAGAGCTGGCGAGGGCTGCTGGCCTCCCCTCCCCCTCCTGCCCTCCTTTCTACGACCCTCTCCCCCGTTATGGCACGGGGTACTCAGCCCACAGGGAGGTTCTCCCACCTCCCTTTCTTCCTCTTGTTCCCACCAGACAGCAGCTTTTGCCCAGGGTGACTTGACCTTCCAACCCTGGAATATCTAGAGAACAAAAGCTACATAGTAAGCAGAGAAGAGAAAAGATGGAAGGAATCTGTGATACGGGATTACGCTGACGAACGCTTGAGTTCCCTTCCATTACTCCTGCCATTGGGAGACCACCAGCCCCACCCAAGCAGCACACAGCATGACTTCTCTCCTCCAGAACCGTGCGTGAGAACCGACACCGCCTCCTATGGCACGTTGATTAGAACTTTTTTTTTTTTTTGAGAGAGGATCTTACTCTAGTCCAGGCTGGTTCTGAACTCACGATGTAGCCCAGATTGGCTTTGGACTCAGGATAATCCGCCTGCCTCAGCCTCCCGAGTGCTGGGATGACAGGTGTGCACCACCACGCCTAGCTTATGTGGTGCTGGGTTATTTAACTCCGGTACTTAGCACTGTGAAGTCCTTTCTAGGCAAGCGCTTTACCCGCCGAGCTATTCCTCCAGCCCTAGGTAGAACTTCTTTGACACTAAGGGAAGAAGTGGGGCTGATAAGCGGGACCGTTACATTTGGGTACTAAGAGGCACTCTGTTCAGCAGAAGATGGACCCCAAGACACCCGTACTTTCCTCTTTCTTTCTGTCATAGAAAAGGCATTTTGAGGGGCTTCAAGCTCAAATCCTGCCTGCTCCTCCCAGGGGCCTTGAAGCTGCTGGTCCCCATGCCAGCCATGATCCCGAGGTCTTGAGGCAGAAAGAAAGTGATGGGGAACAAAGCCAAAATATCACGAGCTTAATACTACACTTCTTAAATAAATATTCCCTGAATTTCGTTAATTTACAGAGTTCCCAAATTTTTCTTTGACTATTTTTGCCAATATTTTCCTTGCTTTTTTAGAGGCATAGATTTTTTTGGAGGCCCTTACTCCTACTGAGGTTATTCTTAGAAATCACATTTAATTCAAGAATAAAAAGGAAGTTAATATACTAAAAAGAAAAAATGAGAATTTGCCAACGGTGAGTTTACTCTAAATGTGCATCTCAATAATTTTTTTTTTTCACTCAAAAGAATTAGAGAAGAACTAACTCTTAGAACACTAGTAGAAACAGAGAAAATAGAAAAGAAAGAGCAAGGGTAGAGTTGAATAACAGGTATTTTTCTCTTCTTTAGGTTTATAAATTATGTTTGTCTTATATGTTTCTCAGTGTATATATAGCAAATATTTGAAATTATCATATAATTAATGTGGAAGGCTAAAGGCATTTACAGGTAGTTAGTATCTATACTTCATTCAAGCTAGTGACACCAGGTGACATCGGTAAGTACATATATATCTTTAGTACTTAGAACCATTACTAAAGTTATAAGAGATAAGCTCAAACCATGGTAAGTAAATCAAAATTCAAATATAGAAATTAGTCTACAAAAAGGAATAATTTAGAAAGAAAAATACAGGCAACAAACAGAAAGTAGAAAGAGGCATATGTAAGCCATAAAATATCGATAATTTTGCTAAAATGAAAGATCTAAACATATTAAATGATAGAGATTTATATGGTAGATAAAAATGATGGCAGACTGGTGTGTTGTCTAAAAGCGTGCACAAGGGCTGGGGTGTAGCCCACAGGTAATGTACGTGCCTTGCATTCACCAAGTCCTGGGTTCAATTCCTATCACTATTAAAAATATAGATGTAAATATATTTCTATAAAATACAATGATATAGGTCAATTGAACATAAAATTATATAAAGTTTATCATAAAAACACTAATAGAAAGTAGAGTAGGTGTGTTGATGTCTTATGTATTAGAACTCACAGTGAGGAAAATTGTCAGAAGTGAATGTTCATAATTATTAATGGATCAATATTCCAGGAAGAAAGACTAAACGATTCTAAATGTAAATGCAGCACAGAACAGAGCTGAAAACGTATTGATGGAACTAGAAGGAAATATAGACAAATTCAACATTATTCTTACATAGTTCAACATCCTGCCAATCATTGACAATACACGTAGGCAATCAGCAAAGATGAATCATGTAAATATCTAAAAGATAAAATGAACAATGTGTTTTGTGGTTTTACTCACATACATACAGGCAGAGTTAAAATTCCACAAAATCTGCTTATGGTATATAAGAGTGGTAAATGGAATTAAAGTGTGTTGATATTTTTGAAATGCTTAAGAAAAGGAGCAAGCACCATCATGCATGAATTTTTTATGAGTCAAGAAAGTATATTCTAATCTCTAGCCAAAGTACTAAAAAGGGAAAGTTAAAAATAACAGCCAAGGTAATGAACAAGAGATATAAAAAGTGAAAAAAAAGAGAGATAAAAACTGAAAAAGCTTAGAAGTCGATAGTCCAATGAATCAAAACCTAGATGAGAAACAAAACCAAATAAGGTGAAAGAAACATATAGAAAATAATAAGATTATACATTTAAAAGCAAATTACATTAGCTGTTACATTAAATATAGAATAAACATTCCAAAATAAACCCATCTAAATGCAAATTAAAACAAACCAAAATTATAAACACTAGAAACATAGAAAGTAGAGAGATGTAAAATGCATACTAAGTCAATAGTAACCAGAAGTCAAGCTGTATAAATGTATTGTTTTCACATAAAGACTTTAAAACAGAAATCATCAATAGAGCATAAGGAACACATTTCACAACGACTAAGTTCAATCTATTAGATAGGAAAAACAACTTCAAATTAGTGTTTTCACCTTAAACATAACTTCAAACATATAAATAAAAATGTACAAAACTATATGCAAGTCTATAACCATAGCGGCATATTACTTAATTAAAACAATGCAGAGAACAAAACAGTCAGAATATAGGGTACCTGAACGATGCAATTAACAGACAAGATGCAATTGACATAGATTCTGCATCCAATTGGCAGAACAGGAATTTGTATAAATAGTGCCTGAAATATTAAATGAAATAGATCATTTACTGATTCGTGTAAAAGGTCTAAACATATTTCAAATAATTAGAGCCATACTAAGTGCGGTCTCTAAACACAGAAAACACTGAGCCGGAAAAGAAAACAGGTAACTAGAAAGTGTCTGAATGTTTGGAATTTAAGTATATTCTGAGAAGATTTGAGTCAAAAGGAAATCCTGAAGGAATTTAATTTTTTAAAAATTCAGAATATTGAAAATACTACAGCTATCAGATGGTAATTAAAGAAATACGAAGGAAAGATTATAGATTGAGTTGACTCTTGTGTCCATTGACGGGATTATGTCAACTTGATGGAATCAGGACCCACACCTCCACTAGGATTAGGATTTGTCTGCCACCCTAGACCGGGGATCAAGAATTGGTCGGGATTAGAGTGTGAGTGATTTGTGGGCTGGCCAATGAGGGAAGAGCACCCAGCCACATGTGGGAGGGCCAACTGGAACTCCAGGGTATAAAAGGAAGGAAGAGGGAAGCCTGACAGAGCTTCTTCCTCTGGGAAAGCTCTCGCCTTTGCAATTATCTACAGACACCAACTTGCTACACATCGCAGATCGTCAGCCCAGATTCGCTCCAGTCTCCACTTGTGCCTGTCTGCCCGTTGCTGCTCTTCAGTCGCCGATCTTCAGGCTTCCGTCTTCACCTGAGATCTGCAGCAGACTCACCTCACCTGCTGTTCTGCAGTCCCAGACGGGCACTTGAGCAGCCATCTTGGACCATGTCTATCCTTGGATTTGTAAGCCTTCCTAATAGACCCTTTTGTGATAAAATCTATAAATTCTGTCTTTTGAAAGAGCCCAAACTAATACAACTATATAAAAGTGGAAAGTGACCTGAATATCAAGCTAAAGAAAGCAGGATGAAAAGCATTGTGTAAAAACCTAAAGGAAGTAGAAGAAACAAAATTACAAATACAGTAGAAATTAGAGAATTAGAAACCAAGTGTGCAATAAAATCTAGTGCTAATTGTATGAGAGTTTAATAAAATTGACAAATTTAACTGTTGACATAGAGACGGCCAATTAGCATAGTCAAGACTGAAAACAAGCATTACTACACATCTTACAAATACTATTTTCATACTCAGAGCAACTTTATGCTAGGAATTTTAAAAACACAACTTAAAATGAGCAACTTCTCAAGGAAAATTCTCTGGCAAAGAGGTAAATAAGAAGAAATAGAAATTTTGAATGTAAATATCTATTAAACAAAAATTTATTTTCTTAATAATAAGTCTTTCATAGGGAAAAAGAAACGCAGTCCGTGGCCAGATGGCTTTCTGATTCAATTCTACCACTTGCATAAAAGTAAGTAATTACAATCTTACATAGCTTGTTCTACAGAATGAAAAAAATAAAATTGAATACTTCCAATTCAGTTTATGTGGTTTGTAAAACCTCCTCACCATAATGGACAGCTACAGAATGTAAAATTTTAGGTCAGCTTCTATTACATGTATCCACAAACTTTTTGAACTAAAATAAAAAATTAAATGAAGCAATAAATAAGAATGATGATACTTTATGACCACTTTGGTTTTCTTCCCAAATTATAAATTCTTAAGATTACGTCACTTAATTCACCTATCAACAGAGTAAAAATAACTTCAATAAGTACAAAAAAGTCAATTTTAGAAATATGGAGCATTTATCATTAAGATGTGCATAACTGAAACGTCTTTGCAAACTAGGACTAAAAGGAATTTCCACCACTGGATGAAATGTAACTATAGATGAGCCTGTAGAAATAGTCGTATTCAACAGTAAAACGGTGAGAGGTAGCCAAGATTGGGAATGGTTCGAGGATTATGTATTACCGGTACTTTGCAACATTTTACTAGGGGTCATTTTGGGGCAATTAAGATTTGAAAGTAAACAAAAGATATAATTTCAATATTAAGTATAGAAGTAAAAATTACAGACAGTTATGCCATATATAAAAATAGCAAATATAAGAAAATATTATAGACTAATAGGGATAACTTATTAAAGTACTATTAAATCCCAACCAACTATATCTCTGAAATAAAATAATGGTTCAAACTCAGGAATCCTCTTAATACATTTAACAGGATTTAAAAATTATGTATTTCACAATAAGGAATAAAATACTTTTCATATACAATGAAATTCATCCTTAACATTATTTGCATGAAATAATAAAAGACGAATTTTTTAAGCAAATAAAAAATAAAGAATTCCAGAGATAATTTCAGAAACATTTTCCCCTTTGGGGTTGAAATAGTTTTGCAGAGTAGAGGAAAAAAAAAGATGAAATTTAGGATCTACCAAGAAAAACACTTAGAGATTTATGACAGAACAATTAAATACGCTATAAAGATTTCATAAGCTGAAGTAAGACACAAATGGTGAACTAAAAAAAAATAATTGATATGTACGTTTTCGAAAGCAAGTATTTTTGACTTTATTATTCAGATCTCTCTGTGAGTACACATATGACTGCTACAAGAACTTGAAGAGCGAGGTAGTATTTGTATTCTACCATCCAACAGCTACAGCTTGAAATAAA
Source organism: Ctenodactylus gundi (assembly GCA_004027205.1). Classification (NCBI taxonomy): domain Eukaryota; kingdom Metazoa; phylum Chordata; class Mammalia; order Rodentia; family Ctenodactylidae; genus Ctenodactylus; species Ctenodactylus gundi. Next base: position 1,134,816 of record PVKB01000027.1, read on the forward strand.
AACTGTACCAGTCAATATATCTCAATACAAAATTGTCTAATATATTAGACCAAATTTCAACACAAAAACATATCAACAAATTTAGTGATATTAAGCCAGCAAAAATCAAGAAATTTAATGTAAAAACGACTAAAATACTTATACAATATATGAACATGATCTAAATGTTTACAAAAATGAATATCATAGTATAGTGTTGGTGACCATGCAAACATGTATTGAATTTTGACACGGGCAATTTTCCTGTTTTCAAAATTTAAATTCTCAGATTTTTGACTTAGAAATTTTACTTTTCAGTTTTTATTTTGTAGTGATGCTTATAAAGTACACAAAGAAGCAGATACAGAGTATCGCATGGTGACAATTTTTTTCAAAAATGATAAAATGAGAGTAATGGACTATAATTAAAGCTTCAATAATCGAGTACTTACAAGATTTATGTTTATTTATTTATAGGAAAGTGTTCAAAAGTGTAAAAGTGTCAGATGGTTTTGCAAATACAAAAATTGTAAGGATAAGGAAAAAATTAAATAATACTATTGTCCCATTTATGTGAAAATCAACAATTTTAATATATTAAGCACGTAATGTGAATATTTGTTTTACAGACATGAGTAGAACAAAGACAAGAAGATACGTATGCTTAAATAATAAATTATAGTTGAAAGTCTTCTGGAAAAGGGTGATATGAGAATTAGGAAGTGAGTTTTTTTTGCCAATCCAGCTCCACACTATTTCAATTTATAAATCAAATATATATGTACATTATGCATACAATTAACATATGAATAAATATTGGTGACAATATTACCATAACACACACTTATATCAAGGCATATATCTGTGAGATTTTTACCTCTCTATGAAATCCTTTCTCAAAAACACAAATCTACCCATTTGGGCTTCTCTACAAATTGTTCCTGGAGTTAAATCATGAAACTCGAGTCCAGAATGTAAGCTATAAGAAAAGCATCTATGTGGGATATGTGTAAGTTATAAGAAAAGCATCTGTGTAGGATATGGTAATAAAGGGTAACAACTAACCATGGTACCGTAGTAAGGCAAACATAATAGAAGCGAATCACAAGTAAGTTGCTTTTTTTCAGCTGAATTTGTCATTTCAGAACGATTAGACTCTCAATTACTTCTTGAATTACTCAGAAAGGTCCTCATGGAACACTGGGTGCAAAACGCCTTCCCGTTCCATCAGGTACTCAGGGTCGAGTTGGGGACCTCTCCTTCCCCTGCTTCCCTTACTATTCTGGCTACTTGGAGAAAAACTTGACTTTTGCTCTAAGCATGCATGTTTCTTAGTGGGACTCCCTGTGGACCCTGGGGAGCTTGAGCGACTAGTTGGTGTGCCAGGAGTCCCGAGTTTTTGGATGATGAAAATTGATTTTCATCCTCTTCGCAGGTGCGGTCTCTCCCTTACGACCTGCACGAATTGTGCCCTGAGTACCAGACGACTGAAAGGAGGGACGCGCTGGAACGCTTGGCGCAGGGCACCTGAGGGCCGCGGGGTGCCCGGCTGCAACGTCAGCCATGATGCGCTGGGAGGACAACAGCAGCGCGTAAGGTGTTGTTGCCGTTTAGTGCCCCTCAATATCCACATGTGTCTGGAAAGTGACTGGGTCATGGGAAACGGCTGTATCAGCGGATTGACCCATGACGATTGCACGTAGTGCTAAGGGAGGAGCCCGGTCGGAAGGCGTTCACCAGAGAGAAACGCTCTCCGTGTCCCTTGCTGTCTGCGCCCTCAGCCTGCTCCGCTCCTTGTCTGGACGCGTCATGAAGAGTTTCTCTCCAGCTAGGCCCGCTGTCATGACCCTTCTGCCACTGCCATCGGCGTGTGAATGAACTAAGATCTTCTGAAACCATGGGCTAAAACAAACCATTCCTCCCTCAAGTTGTGGCTGTTGGGTAGGGTTCCAGCACAGAGAAATGACCAAGACGGGAAGGAAGATATGTACTGTGTTAATGGTCTATGCATGTCTGATATGTCTATCACCTTCCTGGAGCCCGCATTTAGGGTCACATGGCAAAACTAATGGTCATTCAGAGGAGAGGAGGGAGCAACGTGCCGCGGAAGACGTGGGGCAGGAAGCGAAGGGCAGAGCCGGGCTGCTGCGCGGCTCCTCTTCCAAACACTTGAGGGGCTGCGAGGTTGCCGAGACACTAAGCCTGTCTCTCACACTAGACAGTAGAACTTAAAGAAAAAGGTTAAGCATCCACAGTGACTAATTTTAGCCAAGTGTAAAGCCAAGCTCTCGTCTAATGACACGGGCTTCTCTGCTCTTGGGCGGCCTTGGAGCACAAGCTGAGGCGGGGTGACACTGTCTAAGCCACCTCAGGGAACTTATTTTTGGATGGGAAGAGGGACTCGGTTAGACTTCAGATTACTCTCAACTGCGGAATTTTATTAGTCTGTGAAAGTAAATTAAAATCTGACAGAATTTTGTAGTACAGTTTACAATTCATCTCTAAAAGTAAACTTAGGGGGAGAATTGGTAGACAAACAAAAAAGAATAATCCGAGGAAAGATAGGACAAGGACATCTATTCCAAAGTGGACACTCAGGAAGGTGTAATACTTGTTTAAAACACCGGGACGGATGACAGATGGTGGCCGAGCAGATGGGTGCTGATGTAGCCACGGAGGGACAGAGATGGCTATTCATTCCTCTGTAAACCGGACTCCCCTACTCTAAAACACCCAGATGTTGTAAGACATCTTCCAGGGAGCACTTCTTGAAGCTGCACAGGAAGAGTTAATCTTTTGTCCTCCCAGCCCAGGGGAATGTTTATCAACTCTCCTACAGGCCTCCTTTCTTCCTTTCGGTGAGTTAAGTCTGTCTCTGCTTTGTTTGACGCTGCCCATTTGAGGAAAGCTTATCCCTGACCTTCTGCCAGAGAGACTGATGACAAGGACAGTTTGCACTACCTTGACATTCACCAGGGTAAATGGCTTTTTCCACAAGTAGTCAGCAAACAAGGGGAACCAGTGAAGAGCTAATGAATCTGCACCTGTGAGAAACTGAACAACAATTGTGCTTTTAAAGAGGGAAAGAGTCCTTGGAAGGTGCCAACCCGGCTTTCACTTACAGGTTCTGGGGAAATTAACTCTTTTAGTTAATGCAGTTTGAAAATAAAGGAATAACTAGAGACAACCTCTAGCCTTAAAATCAGCCCCAGGGGTCCTTTGTGTGCTTGTTCTTCTAGTCTTTTCTGTCCCCAAATGAAGCCACAGTATCACTCTGTGATGCCCAAGAAGACAGAGTGATACAGTGGAGTGACCCAAAGGGCAAGACACATTTTTGCAGAGTGACCAGTTTTTTCTACCAACATTTACACCTCTTGGTCCATATTCTCCACCCAGAGTTCAAGCAAACCAAGCCGTCTTTTTTAAACGACTCAATTTATGACTATGCATACTATAAAATATCCACAAAAAGCAATTCAGAAACTTCTCCATTATAGACAGAGAGATTAATTTTCCCCAAGGTATCTCTGTGACCAAATATAAATCGTCTTGGTCACACTAAAGATTGCAGTCCCGTGATAGTCCCCACTGAAGAATAAGCAAACACTCTAAGAATCCTTCCACTCCTCCATCAACATGGACCACGTCTTCACAAAGTCAGAAACGGTACATCCTTTTATATACAATTTTGTCTTTCATACAAACTAATATTAGGATTATTCTTTATTTTGGATGTGTGTACTTAAACTCTTCTCTACACGTACAATAATTTACTTAGGGAATGATGCATTTTTTATTCACTACAGTGCCTTGCTCAATTCTGGGACACTCAATGAGTGTTTAGTATGGAAGTATACACTGATATCTTAGAAAAGTGAATCAACTAGGCTGTTCCCGGCTTTTCCCATTTTTTACTCATTATGTAAAATCAATATTGATGTTCCTCCCATATAATTTTATGTGCCACGATGATACTGTTTCTACATTTGCATTCTCCTCTGTTCTTTTAAAAGGTATTATTGTTACTGAGCCGTATCTAGCAAAGATGAACACATTTAAGAGTACACTGGAAGACTGGAAGATATTTCTTCAGAGTGACACTTGCATTCACGTGCCATTCGCATCAAGAAATGTCACATGATCAATGTACCAGACGCTTCTTGTCTCTTGAACGAAATGTTTCACTATATAAGTTTAGTTTCCTGATTTTAAGTGTTCTATAAATGGAACCTTATAGTAAATGTTAATTGGTGTCTATATTGTTTATTTTAGTTTAATATAATGTTTATAAAATTCAGTGTAGGCCTCAGTGTAGATGTAATTTGCTCATTTTCAGTCATATATAAAATTTCATTGCATAAATACGCAACAATTCATCTAATCTGTTGACAAACATTTGGGTTGTTTCTAAGTTACTGTTTATCATTGAGAATAACACTGCTATGCACACTTTAATACATACATACCTTTCTGTCGAGCGTGATGATAGTACACATATTAGGTTTTGTGAAAAATTAGCAATTCTTTGTTTTTTTATAGTCTAATGATTATTCTTTTATTTTTTTCTCATTTCTATCTTATTTCAGTTACATATACCTGTGTTATTATTTTACTAGCTTAGATATTGTGGAATAAATCCTTGATTAAAATAATTTATTGGCTATTAGATTTTCTTCTCAGTCTTGAAACAATGTATTGAATAATTTAACTCCAAAATATATTCTCTCGTTGCCCTTAATTCTTTCTACATTTTACACCTCTCAAAACTACTTTTTACCATTTTATTATTTGGTATTTATGTGTGCTTACTCACATATTTATCATTTTGCATTTCTTTATTCTTTCTTGACATTCTAGACTTTTCTCTGTGATAATCTTCCTTTGATTGGTAGAAATTGTTGAATAATTCTTTCGTTAAAGGCCTGTTAACGATGGTTTCTATCAATTTTTGTCTTAAAATGTCCTTTATCATACATACTTTTGATAAAAATATTCACCTGACTTAGAATTAGACAATTATCTTCTCTCAGCACTTTCATATTGGATCCCATTACCCCTTGGCTTTGTTTGAGGCAGCCACCCAAGCTGGACCAGCAGGACTCAGGCCGCCTGTGGTTGGTGGTCCTGCCTGAGCCCTGGTGGTTCTGCCCATCCCCTGGTGATGTGGTCCAGCACCCGTTGGTGGAGTCCAGCAGTCAGGGTCCCACACCTAACAGGTGCTCTTTGGCACCAAGGTGCTGTTTGGCCTGCACATACCCTAGCCAGTGCTCCATGGCCTTCTGACCCCAGGGCCACCCCCAAGTCCTGTCTGGGGCCTCCACACACACTAGCTGGTGCCTCACAGCCCTGACTCAGTGCCCCACATCCCTGCACCCACCCTCGCTGGTGTCCCCGGGCCCCATGTGTGCCTCTGTCCATGCTCCTCCACGCTGCTCCCCATGCTGGGCTACAAAGTTCCCAGTACCTCTGCAAGGACAACTGGGAACACCCCTGGATCAGTGGGTTGGTTGAACTCCTGACACATTCTGATTGTAGTGCTGTGCACAGGAGACCCAGGACAGAGGGATGCAGGGCCTTGGGAGAAGAAACCTCCCATCCACCTAACACAGGGAATAAAAACAGAATCTATCAGCACTACCTGAGCTACAGTAGACAACAGAACCATGAGGAAAAGAGGCAATAAATCATCGGCAAAAAGTCCCAACGCTCCAGAAGCTGATACCATGGGTCCTGAAATGGCAGAACCTACAGGAAATCACATCACACAAGGTAGACCCAACCGCCCGAAGAATGACATACAACAGACGCATAAGGGGCTCAAAATGGAAATAAGCAAGGAAACAACGCCTAATAAATGAAAACATCAAGGGGTAACAGAAAGAATTACATAAAGACGTAAAGCAGGCAACGCGAGAGAGGAAAGAATTCAGTAGAGATACAGAACAGATGAACGCTGAGTTCCAGAACGTGGAAAACGCACAGAAAAATGGGAAATCGGCTTGAACACTTAGAGGACAGATGATCAGATCCTGGAAATAAGGTCAAACGTCGGAATGGCAAGCTCAGGGAGGACCAATAAAACAAAAAGACAGGAAAGAGTCTGATTGCAACAGCTGAAGAGGAGCAACTGCAGAATCATGGCAGTGCAGGAGCCAGGGAGGGCAGAACAAGAAGTTTAAAGGACGTGTTTAATAAAATTATGGAAGAAAATTTTCCAAATCTAGAAAAAGAAAGGAACCTTGAGTTTCGGCAGGCATATGGACCTCCAAATAACTTCTACCAGTAGATAACCTCTCCATGACACATCCAGGAATACCTCGTCCAGGTTTCTTTCCAGAAGGGCTGAAAGCACATATAGCCATGCTACACGGATACCCATGTCTATAGCAGCACAACTGACAATGGCTAAATTATGGAAGATTCCAAAATGCCCATCAACAAACAAATGGATACAAAAATTGTGGCATATGTACACAACGAAGTGCTTCTGTACCACAAAAACAGGTTAATTTGAGGCTTCTGCAAGTAAACAGATGCAACTTGAGACCATCATGCTTAGTGAAGTGAGTCAAACTCAGAAGGTTAGATATTGCCTGGTTTCTCTAACATGGTCAATCCAGAGTACAGATTTTTACAGGAGGACTCATGGGGGATGAGAGAAGGGGGGAGGGGCCTGCAAGGAGCAGGGGAGGGGGCTGTAATGTTGATGCAACACATATGTGCACAAAACACTCGAATTCAGAGTGACCATCGTGAAGTGCATCGATTAACTATTAAAAATGGGGGAGTTGTTTTGCCACCTTTGAGGCTAGTTGCTCCTTTTGTAAACTGCAAGCCCAAGAGTGAGGTAAATTATAAACATTTGTTTGCTTGAACATTTTAGAGAATGCTGTGAGAAGTATATGTTGGCAAAGCCATCATGGCATTCTGAAATCTAGACAATCTAAACCAGAACTAGATAGGTTATAGGACAAGTACACCGAGTGGCATTTGATCCACTTCTGGAGAATCGTAAGTAGGCCAGCTTTAATTTATTTGTACAATTAGGATAATATGTGTTGATAATTTTATAGAAGCAAAAGGAAAAGGGACTATCCGAGAGTGGTCTACTGTTCTATTTTTGGGCCAACTAGTGAAAATCAGAGCTAAAGGTATATCCCAACTTTCCACACTTTCAGTGAAGCGTTCTGGCTTCTAACCAGTCAAGCTCTTCTCCAGAGTTCTGCCACTCCACAGAGGAACAACAGAAGTCAGGCAGCATGCCTGTCCTTGATATGGAGATTTTTGCCTATTTACTTTTTGTAGAGCTGTAATAGAACTAGACTGAAAATCAGTTATGGGCTGGGAACATAACTCAGTTGTCAGAGTGTTTGCCTAGCATGTACAAAGCTCTGAGTTTGATGCCCAGCACCGCGTAAAAATTAATCACACACAGTGGCGCACACCTGTAATCCCTACATTGGGGAGGCTGAGGCAGGAGGATTGCTATGCATTAGAGGTCAGCTTGGGCTACATAATGAGACCAAGAACAGCCTGGAATACAGAGATCCTGTCTCAAAAAATCATTTATGCCATAATATTCCAAGATTAGGGCTAGTTCTATAAATAGGGGTATCTAAAATGAGATCAATATTTCCTTCCAATTACTGTGCTAAGAACGAAAATAGGTCCACTAGCTACCAGAGGAAAGTGAGACCTGAGGCTATGTATTTTAATTTCTCTGAATTTCAGTTTACTCATCTGCATAACAAATAGTAATTCCAGCCCTTTCACAAAGTTGTGCAAGAAATATAAATGCGCTTATCTTTCTATAATTCAACATAATTTTTATTTTGTCAAGATGGCAGAAGAGGAATGCTGTTCATCTTGAGGTGTCCTGCTTTTTCCATGGCTGCTTTTGAGTTCCAGAAGACACGGTCAGTGTTGCTTGTCATTGACTGGGAGGAGGGTATGAAGTTGTTGGTAAGACGCATGTACAAGGGCAAGGACAAAGCTGTGTATCTTGCCCCGTGGTCCCCTGCGATCTTCCTACGCAGGCGTAGCTGCAGCACCCCTGCAAATTTCCTCAGCCCAGCGGGTCTCTCTGTTACTTTCACATCCAAATGCTCACCATGAACGTGGTGAACTCTTGGACGGGCGACCTAGGCTTTGCTCATTAGACACAGCTTGTTGGCATCTCCACTTGGCGATTTCATCTTTCTCCGGTTTGCCTGGCATAATCACGTTTTCAAGGGTTGTGAACCTAGGAATTTCCCGAATTCTTCAAGACTTGAGCCAGGGAATATATCATCAAGTTCTGCTTTCTTTGGAATTTGTTAGTTCCTGGGCATCCATCATTTCCTCCACCAAATCAATAGAAGATAGATTGCTTCAGGGAATGAAGATCTTAGTTTTTATCTTATTTTTATCACTAAGCATATTTCACAATTGATTAGTCTACACTGAACCCTTTCTTGTTTCCTTCCCAAGCAGCTTGAATCTTTACATTCAGAGACCCCCCCCCCCCCAAAACAATGCTTACTTTTTTCTACTATCATATATTTTTGCTGGGGCAGATTATAGAATGATTTAGATTCTACTTGACTAAAAGGGAACGTTGTTGTTGAGGAGAGATTAAAAAATAGAAAGATTTCTTTTAAAGTTTATTTCTTTAGCTAGATACTTAGATTTACTTCTAGTATGGAATTTCCAGGACACACACACACACACACACACACACACACACACACACACACACACGCAAAAAAACCCATTAGCTTCATAGTTCCTTTTGCTGAAAACTTATTTTTGAAATTAACTAGCTAAGCACTTTCCTTATACATACATATCGGTTGTTTTCAACTCCCCTAAATGGCAGATTTTATTTTTAATTTACAAACAGAACCACCGAGGCTTGGGAATATTTAACTGA